>OY992879.1:111690183-112350183 GCA_963921405.1 Cepaea hortensis
ATGTAGCAAATTGTAACCTTATTTCCCTCACTTCAATACATCTGATGGCTGCAGAAATGTAGTTTCTGAGGAAAATGCAAAGAATACCATGGACAGATAGAAAATCACAACTTTGATGATCGAGTGAAATGGCGAGTCATGACTGCACACGCTTTCCGGCATGGCACATGATATATATATATATATATATATATATATATATATATATATATATATATATATATATATATATATATATATATATATATATACACACACACACGCGCGCGCGCGTGCGCGTGCACATGCACGCACACACACACCCAGGTGAGGGGGGTGTCTTTGCTGGTACTGTGGAGTTTGAACATTCTGTTAACTCTCCATATTTTATCAGTGGCAGGAGACCGCAGCACTTAATGAGGTCCCTATATCTGTGTAGAGAAGGTGGTTTTTACAATCCTCAAACCTGATATATAAATTATATTTTCCGATAGTTGGTTTATTTAAAAAAAAGAATACAAATGATGTGTAGATGTTATTTCAGTGATGTATTGATTACAGGCAACTGTTACATAGTTATTACTATTTGACAGTGATAGTCTATGACATGTCTGTCCTTATAGAGAGTGTGGAGCTACAGAGACAACAATAGAGATAGAGAGAAAGAAGTTGGAGGATCTTCAAGCGTTGCTGTTCCAGGACTTTAGACGGGACTTAATGGAGATGCTGAAAAGAAAAGGGGACCGGGTAATGCTGACAGATGGCAGTTTTGTTTTCTTGTCTGTGACTTCATTATAGAATAAGAGATTTAGAGTATAGCAGGTAGTTTACTATTTATGAACATGTTTGAAATGGTTTAATTTGAAATGGTAAATGTTTGTGTAACAAGTACAATCAGATTTTAACAGGAAGCATAAATTGAGATCTATAGAAAATATGCCAGGGATGGCTGTTGAGAGTTGTAACATATATAGCTTCCATTATGTTGACACCATCTTGATAGCAAGTCAGATGCAGGGCTTGTAGACAGTGAAAGAAACAGGCCTCAGCTTGATTAATGGCATGACAAAAGTTGTGGTAACATGACAGATACTGATCATGCCTAAATGTACAGTTAAGTTAAAGAACTGTCCAAAATGGGTACCAAGAAATATCTTGGAAAGTGAAGGCGGCCAGTGTAATATATTGACCACATCACCCGCTGATTGCTGATTGGTCAATGAAAATATGGGACTAGCGTAGTATGCCCAATACACCTCGACTCATAAAACAATGATCCTTTACTCTTGTTTTACTGACAGGAATTCAAGTATCTGCGTTTGTTATGCTCATGCTGAACACTGCCTGTGTGCTGACAGCAGGGTAGTGGGTTCATTCCACACAACGGTCAGATGGACTTAAACATTGCCTTCTCATTCAGGAAGCAATGGCAAGCTACTGAACATTAAATTACCCTGAAAATCAACCTGGGATAGATCACAATACCCTGCAAAAAACATACAATATTTTATTTAGACACATGGTCAGCATCACATGAGAGATGTATCGTTGATATAAAGATGAGAATAGGACAAGCAAAAACTGCATTTTATAACATGAAGACCATCTTATCAATAAATCTATGTTGTTAGATGATAGAAACCCGGGAAGGTTAACCCGGTCAACAAATTCCCGCAGAAGTCGGATGTGTCGGCCTAACGGCGCAAGAACGCAGCTCTGCTGTAAACAGGCACAACGCAATCACATCCGAAAAAAAAAACTCCGGATGAACGAAGAAGAAGAAGAAGATGATAGAAAAATAATTATTGCAAGTTTCATGAAACCAGTTTTAACATATGCCTTAGCAATCCTTAGCAATTAGTAAACACACAAGTTACATGCAACCAAGTCTTAACATATACTTGTGAATCCTGAGCAATTAGTAATCAATCAATCAATCATGTGCCATGCCGGAAAGGGTGGGCGGTCATGATTCGCCATTTCACTCGATCACCAGAGTCGTGGATCAGCTCAGTGTTCCTGTCTCGTCCATGCCATGTGGCCAAGCCATCCAGGTATTTTCCTCTCGGTCTTCCTCTTGGTCTGTTCCCTTCGATCTTGCCAGCTGTCACTAAGTTCTCCAGTCCATTTCTTCTCATAACATGTCCAAAAAATTTTGACTGTCTACGTCTAATTTCTCTAATCAATCTACGATTTTCATTTGTCTCTTGTAGTACTTGGTCATTGGTTTTTCTATCTGTCCATGGTATTCTTTGCATTTTCCTCAGAAACCACATTTCTGCAGCCATCAGATGTTTTTCAGCTTGACTGCACATTGTCCAAGTTTCACATACATAAAAAAGAACAGGCTCTATGTATCCCCTCAACTCTCTTTTTCTCGTTTCAATTGACATCATTTTATTGGTCAGAATGTTTTTCATCTTGCTAAAGGCTACTTTTGCAATGGCTATTCTTGTTCTAATCTCTTCAAGGCATCTGCCATCAGATGTTATGACTGTTCCGAGATAATTGAACCGATTCACTTGTTGAAGAATATTCCCATTTACTTATATATTACATTGTGGTACTTCGTTCTTCTTAGTGATGACCATAACCTGTGTCTTCCTACAATTTAATTCCAACCCCAGCTGCTCACTGTGTACAACAACAGCGTCTACTAATTGTTGCAGATCCTGTGCATTGTCTGCAATCAATACTGTATCATCTGCATATCTAATGTTATTTATGTTTCGTACTCCAATGCTGATTCCATTTAGGTCTTCTACATTTCTGAAAATATTTTCACTGTATAGGGAAAAAAGATCTGGAGACATTACACATCCCTGCCTAACACCTCTCTTAATAGGTTGATATTGTCCTACTTCATTATCAATCCTTATGGCAGCTTGTTGTTTCCAATATATGTTTTTTATAAGTCTAATGTCTTTCCCATCAATTTGTAGATCTGCAAGCATATCCTCAATGTTGACATGTCTAACTCTATCAAAAGCCTTTGTGTAGTCAATAAAGCAAAGATGTATATCCTTGTTTACTTCTAAAGCACGTTCAATAACTGTTCGCAGCATATACACAGCATTTACTGTACCCTTTCCTTCTACAAACCCACATTGTTCTTCCCCTATTTCAGGTTGTATTTTCTTCCTCACTCTTTGCATGATAATTCGTAACAAAATCTTTGTGATGTGACTCATTATACTAATTGTTCTATGTTGATCACATTCTAAGGTTCCTGATTTCTTTGGGATTGCAATAAATACAGAATTACATAATTCAGAAGGTATATCTCCAGTATCATATAATGTGTTCAGCAGTCTAGTGACTTGCTATAGTCCAAATTCTTCTAAAGCTTTAATCATTTCTGTTGTGATGTTATCTGCACCGGGGGCCTCGCCAGCTTTCATATGCTTAAGAACATTTTGAACCTCCATCTTTAAAATTTCTGGTCCTTCATTATTAAATCTAATAGCATACTGTTCCTCTCTGTTATCATTATACAGGTCTTTCACATAATCTGTCCATACATGTAGAATCTGATCTTTTTCTATTATGATTTTGCCATCTTTAGTTTTTAGACAGCCTGTTGATGTACTTGTTCTTTTATTAGTAAGTTTCTGAATTCTTTTGTGCACTAATTTGGTATTTTGACTGTTGTGTTGTTTTTCAATTTCTAAGCACTGTTCCTCAAGCCATGATTCTTTTGCCTTCCTACATAATATTCTGACTTGTCTGTGAATTTCTTCATTTTTGGCAGGATTATTTTTGTTGAGTCTTCTTGTTTCCATTATGTGTAAAATTTCCTCAGTCATCCATTTCTTACGACCCACCTTCTTTAATTTTGGAATAGTTGTTTGTGCAGCCACATTGATTGAATTCTTTAACATTTCCCATTGATCATCCACATCCTGGAATAGGATCTCTAGATCAGACAATATTTCAAATCTGTTCTGTACTTCTATGTTGAATTTGTTTTGTATTTCCTTGTCATTACTCAATGTACACAAGTCATATTTAGTGTTTCCTGTTATATACTTGACTTTCTTCAACTTTATCCTCAATGTTCCTGTGAGCAATCTGTGGTCACAATAACAATCAGCACTGGGAACTGTTTTTGCTACTGTTAGCGCATTTCTAAATCTTCTGCTAATGAGAATGTAGTCAATCTGGTTTCTAATCCTGCTATCAGGACTCCTCCAGGTCCATAATCTTCTAGGGTGTTGCTTGAACCAGGTGTTTCCTACAATCATTTCCTGTTCTTTTGCCCACTCTACTAGTCTGTATCCTCTTTCATTTCTCTCTCCTAAACCATAGTTTCCTACTGTGTATCTATCCCCTTGATTTCCTACTTTTGCATTGAAGTCCCCTATTATGATGTTTATTTCTGAATTTTTACATTTCTTTAAGGCAGACTCTATGTCATTATAAAATTCTTCTACACTATCTTCACTGGACTCTCCTGTTGGGGCATATACCTGAATAACATTTATGTTAAAAGGTCTGCCACTCAATTTAACTAGTAGAACTCTGTCCGACACGGCCCAATATCCCTGAACAGACGTTGATGTTTTCCGGTCCAAAATTATTGCCACTCCCCTATGTCGATCTTCACCTCCAGAATAAATAAGCTTAAAATCTTTATGTATCTTGATGCCTGCTCCTGTCCATCTCGTTTCGCTCATACCTAATATATTAATTTTTTCTCTTTGAATTTCTTGTGTTATGTTCTCTAATTTTCCGTCGTTGTTTAACGTCCTAACGTTCCATGTTCCTAATTTTAATGTCTCTGTCCTTGTCTTGCGATGATCTGTCTTTAAGCGAATCATAATAAACTAGGCACTTTCAAAGAGGTAGTTTGCCGTTGCTTTCCTCTATGGCAGTGACCATACTGGCCGGATGACCGAAATCATTGTCTCTCGAAAGAGATCCTCTGCTTGCCGTCGCGAAACTCGAGACCATAACCAACAAATATCTGTCGGCTGCCCTCAAAGTTCCATATCACAAACATCAGAAACAGCCAGTCATCATATTTTTGGCTACATTATGAGAAGAGAAAAACTGGAACACATTGTGACAACTGGAAAGATTTGTAGAAACAGAGATAGTGGAGGACAGTAAGAAGAATCTTCACAGCCTTTTGTCATGTCATGGAAAGGTGTCAGCACACAAATTGATATCTTCTTCTTCTTCTTCTTCTTCTTCAGCGTTCCGAGCCATTGAGGTTCTTTGCTGCAGATACAATCCGTCTCCATTCGTCTCTCTGGTGGACCTTCTCTTGCTAGTTGTTGATTCCAAGTATATGTATTATCTCTCCACCGTCTTCTTGGTCTACCTCGGGGTCTACGGTCATTTATTTCCTGAGTGTAAGCGAGTTTTGTTTCCCTATTATCTTCCATTCTTTCTATATACCCCAGCCATTGTAGCCTTCATGATACCAGTGATTAGCGGGGACTTAATTAAACAGATCATAAATGTCTTTGTTACTCCTTCTTTTCCACTCTCCACTTTGTGTATCCCAAATGGGTCCAAAGATGCGTCTTAAAATTTTGTTCTCAAAGGTTTGTAACAAGGCTTCGTCTCCTTTCGTTCTACTCCAGGTTTCAGAGCCATACAGCACAACTGGTCTGATCAGTGTTTTGTATATTGTGATTTTGGTTTTACAAGATAGCGCATTTGATTTTAGTAGATGTTGTAGTGCATAGTATATCTTATTTCCAGAGTTGATTCTAGTTTGTATTTCTTCCCTTATGAGGTTGGAGCAGTTGAAGATTGTACCCAGGTATTTGTATGTTTCCATTCTTTTAATGGTCATATTATCTATTTGTATGTGGCCAGAGTTTTTAGCCATTCCGTCTCTTGAAATTACCATATATTCTGTCTTATCTTGGTTGATAACCAGCCCCATCTGTTGGGCTTTTTCCTTTAAGTGAGTCAATATTTCCAATGCCTTTTGTTCACTTTGCCCTATAATATCTATATCATCTGCATAACCAAGCAGCTTGGATGTTTCTCCAATATCACATTCCTCCTTTACCTTCCTTACAACTTTCTCTAGAGCCAGATTGAAGAGTAGCGGCGATAGTGCATCACCCTGTTTCAAGCCAGATGTTATTTGGAAAGGGTCTGATTTCCTGCCTTTATATGTTACTATATTATAAGTATCTTCCATGCATAGTCTGGTCATGTTGATTAACTTCCTTGGTATTCCAAATTCCTGCATAGCATTCCATAGAACACAAATTGATATATGCTGTGAAAATATATACAGTCGAGTCCACTTAAGTCGAACTCGGATAAGTAGAATTTCGCTTAAGTCTACGTTACTGGCTTAGTCCCGGCCATTATCCTTCTTTATCATTGTATAAAAAGTCCTGATAAGTCAAATTCAGTTAACTCGAATTTTCGGATTAGTCGAACATAAAAATGAATACCGACTATTAAGTGTTCATGTTTAAGTCGAACTGTTCATTTCACACCCAAAGAATAAATGTTTTGCGAAAGAATTATTTTTAGTCAGCCCGGAGAACAACAATCTCACACATATGATATCTTGCTACAAGTCAATGGCAGCTAGTGGACGAAAGCTTACTATTTTAACATTAGAAAGAAAGATTGAGCTGTTGGAAGAGGTTGAACATAGTGGGAAGAAGAAAGTGAATATAGCTAGAGAATTTGGTATTTCAACATCAACACTTTTCGGCATTTTAAAGCATAAAGACCGCTACAGAAAATTGTTTTTCGATGCTACCCTTTTAAAATGGTTCACTGCGATTAGATCGGCAAATGTACCAGTAAATGGGCCTTTACTTATTGCGAAAGCAGAAGAATTAGCACGTCTTGTAGGTCAGACAGACTGGAATTGTAGTGCTGGCTGGTTGGATGGTTTCAAAAAACAACAGACTTTTTCTTTAATTAATTTGGAAATTTTCATATTACTTTAATGCTCCGTTTTCTAAAATAATTAAACATGTCTGATATTGTATTGCTGTTTATTTGTTCATTAACTGTATTTCCTAAGTGGTACAATCATTTTACTCAGTGCTACTGCATGGTATGTAAATTAGTACAGTCTGGATAAGTAGAATTTCTGATAAGTAGAACAAATTCCTTTGGCCCCTGTGACTTTTACTTATCGAGACTAAGTAGAACAAATTCCTTTGGCCCCTGTGACTTTTACTTATCCAGACTCCACAGTATATGTATATATATATATGTGTATATATATATATATATATATATATATATATATATATATATATATATATATATATATATATATATATATATATATATATATTGGCACCTTGCCGTCTTGACAGACTATAGTTTGTGCTTTAAAAAGGCATAATAACTTTTAACTATGGCGATAGCTAATATATATATATATTCTGATCACTGTTGTTCTAGGCGAGTCTGATTAAAGATAAGCTTGGGCTGAGCTCACGGCCTTTGACACACATGCGATCTAGGTCTACAGGAACTCATAAACTGGCTAGGTACAGTGTTATTCTATGTTGTGTGTGTCTTGCAGTCTACACTTGTTCATGTATGGTCTCTAATTTGTACTTACATGAAACAGAACAATTCTTAGAATACCATGGATCATGGCGAAGAAAAATACCGACACTCTACAAGATCTGAGCATCAGAGAAAATTGACAGCATCATGTCCTGGCAACTGAAATACTGAGGCTATATTAAATGTCTCAATATAACTGAAAACAGATGGAGACTATACCCAGTGGGCAATGATGAGAGAGACATTCTGCGAAGGATGTGCTTCATGAACATGTTCATGGGAGTCTGTAGTTTTAAAGATCTTGTTACATGTTCTATTTATAGTACACTTGTTAATCCTGATGATTGTATAATTAACTAGTGAGTTAATTTTTCTAAAGGATCTGCAGCATTTAGTGTATGTGATTATTACTGTGTACAGTGATAATCAAGGGTTAAAACTGAATGGTATGAAAACAGAAATTATGGTTGTCTCCAAGAACAATATACCACAATGTAAATTAAAACATTCTTAAACAAGTTAATTTGTACTATCGTCTTGGAACAGGTAGAAGATGCGTTATAGAGATTAGAACAAGAATTGCCATGGCAAAAGTCACCTTTTGCTTGATAAAAAACATACCAACCAAAAGCTGTCAATTTCAGTGAGAAAAATGATGTTGAAGTGCTAAATAAACCCTGTGCTGGCTGTATGCATGTGAAACGTGGACAATAAGCAGACAAGTTGACACATTTTTAATGGCAGTGGTAATGTAGTTTTTGATGAAAATGCAAAGAGTATTATGGATGGACAAAAATAATTAGACAATCTTTCAAGAAACAAATATAGGAAGTAAATTGATTAGAGAAATTAGACATGTACAGTCAAGACTTTTGGTGTACATTATGAGGAGAAATGAACTTTAAAATATAGAGACATCTGGCAAAATTGATAAGAAAAGAACAAGGGGAAGGCAAATAGATAAATAACATGGATGACTTGTCCACATGACATAATCTGCACAAGAAGACAAACCTAATCCAGTACGCTGTTAATGATGTGAGATATCCAATACGCTGTTAATGATGTGAGATATCCAATACGCTGTTAATGGTGTGAGATAAGATGTCATGACCATCCACATGACATAATCTGTACAAGAAGACAAACCTAATCCAGTACGCTGTTCATGATGTGAGATATCCAATACGCTGTTAATGATGTGAGATATCCAATATGCTGTTAATGATGTGAGATATTCAATACACTGTTAATGATGTGAGATAAGATGTCATGACCATCCACATGACATAATCTGTACAAGAAGACAAACCTGATCTAGTACACTGTTCATGATGTGAGATATCCGATACGCTGTTAATGATGTGAGATAAGATGTCATGACCATCCATGCTTATTGGCATGGCACAAATGATGATATTGGAATATTGTGATTATAAAATATTTGTGATAAAAGAAGCATACACTTTTGAACAACCAGTACTCGCAGCAGCAGGTAACAGTCACATCCTCTACTTCTTCAGCACTTTATCCCCCTTAACATTATACATTGTGTAACTAGAATGAAAGAGTTTCATTTTCTGCACTAATTATTTATATACCCAACAACACATTATATGAATGTGACAAAATACTTTTTTCTTCTAAACTCATTCTACAGCCAGCAATCCATTGTACAATTGTGACCAAATACTTTTTTCTTCTAAATTCAATTTATATCCAGCAACACATTGCACAACTGTGACCAAATCTTTTTTTGTCTAAACCCAATGTATAGCCAGCAAAACAGTGCAATTATGACCAAACACTTTTTTTCTGAATTAATGACATACCCATCAACACATTATCTGTTCATTGGTTACGTAATCTAAAGGACAGAAAGGCCTACAGGTCTGGTGTCTGTCTCTAACTTGAAAATAGCAGGTATAAGATCAATAGGGCAGTTGTAGGTGACTATTTTGTAAAAACAGAAACATATTATTGTTGTCAGATCTTGGTCTGATATGACTGAGCTACCGTATGACAGTAGATATTATTGTTGTCAGATCTTGGTCAGATATGACTGAGCCACCGTATGACAGTAGATATTATTGTTGTCAGATCTTGGTCAGATATGACTGAGCTACAGTATGACAGTAGATATTATTGTTGTCAAGTCTTGGTCAGATATGACTGAGCTACCGTATGACAGTAGACGGTACTACCTGCTTTCTGTTAGCGCTGAATGTTGGGCGGCGCTTACCAAACCAGACACTCCACATTGTGCCAACGGCTTCGGGCGGAGGAGCGCAGTTGGGAGGGTACAAGCCTTATCCTGGTGCGAGGAAATGTAACCTAAAGAGAAAATGTCATGGCAGGGCAGACCAGGCCCTAAGCCTTGGTTGGCAGCTGGTCTAGGATCGAAGCTCCGACAGGCAGACAGTTAGAGTATTGTTTTGCTGATCCGGAAGCTTCTGCAGCTTGTCTGGTTCCAGATGTATTGGTGTTCCCTTTCCTCTGGAGTGAACTAGGCAGGCAGAGAGAGGGATCATGCTGCATGGGCAACACATGGTCTCTATATTTTAGCCCAGGTTTTGTGCTATGGAGAGGTATAACTCCATCCCTGGTCTTACCGCCATGGGATGTAGTTATTATGCCATTCTTTATAGCACAATGTAACAAACTATCGTCTGTCAAGACAGCAAAGTACCAATGAATTAATATATTGTAAAAGCCCATTGCTTCCCTCTATCCCTTGGTGGTGTGAATCAGATGCCTTGCCTGCTCATACCAGAGTGACAAAATAGGTGGTCTCATGTCAACATTAAAAACGCCCATGACAATTAGAAATTGTAAAGAGTAAGCTGAGCAGGGGCGTGCTGCAGATAAATTTAAACATGAGAAAACTCACTCACAACACAATATTTATAGCTTATGTCTGTCTGGTATACATACTTTGGGGTCCTTGCTATTGCTGTGGAGTTTGCACAATGAGTAGAG
Source organism: Cepaea hortensis (assembly GCA_963921405.1). NCBI lineage: Eukaryota > Metazoa > Mollusca > Gastropoda > Stylommatophora > Helicidae > Cepaea > Cepaea hortensis. The sequence goes on from OY992879.1 coordinate 111,700,654, forward strand.
ATTCTCCCTAGCATTCAGAAAAGAAAAAAGAGATAGGAGAACTAATAGACAATTGTAAGAGCTTTGATGATGGGAGAACTAATGGACAATTGTAAGAGCTTTGATGATGGGAGAACTAATGGACAATTGTAAGAGCTTTGATGATGGGAGAACTAATGGACAATTGTAAGAGCTTTAATGATGGGAGAACTAATGGACAATTGTAAGAGCTTTGATGATGGGAGAACTAATGGACAATTGTAAGAGCTTTGATGATGGGAGAACTAATGGACAATTGTAAGAGCTTTAATGATGGGAGAACTAATGGACAAATGTAAGAGCTTTGATGATGGGAGAACTAATGGACAAATGTAAGAGCTTTGATGATGGGAGAACTAATGGACAAGTGTAAGAGCTTTGATGATGGGAGAACTAATGGACAATTGTAAGAGCTTTGATGATGGTCTGTGAGGTAAATGAATTTTACAGTTCTTACATCACTTGTGAAAACTGAAAGTCTTTCAGTCATGAAAGGAGTATGGTGATCTCGGTATGCTTGCTATAGAAAGGAGTATGGTGATCTCGGTATGCTTGCTATAGAAAGAGTTTATGAAAACTTCTTGGCGAAGATTACTGGGAGAAACAGTGCTCTCTTCCTTGCATCATTGAACAGATCATACGCAGATCATCAATCAACACTCAGTGCTGGTGATGAGGACAGGCGGCTGTCAGACGACTTGAGCAGGGTCCCCAAAGTTTCATTTTCTGGCTCAAAGCTCAGTACTTATACACCACCAGGGTATGTAAGGGTTTATGCTTGTTGTCTCTTTCATCAATCCTTCCTTATTTTCAATGATTCCATTGTAAATGTGTTCAGTACTGTCATTCTTGATGTAGAGACTGTTTGTATTGTATACCAAAAATATGGTCATTGATGGTTGTTACCATCATTAAATACCTCGATCTGTTATCATGATATTCATTGTATCATAGATTATGAGGTCATCATTCTTAGATCATGAGAACGTCATCATCTTCCTTAAACCTTGAATCCTGTTATCATCATCGTCTCTGTATGTTGTCACGTTTCCTGTATCTTAGATCATGCTGTATTTTCCCCTGTATCTTAGATCATGCTGTCTTCTTTCCTGTATCCTAGATCACATTATCATCTTCCCTGTATCTTAGATAATTTTGTAATCTACCTTGTGTTTTAGATCATGTTATTTTTACTACATCTTCGATGATGTATTTCCCTCTGTATCTTAGATCATGTTGTATTTTCCCTCTGTATCTTAGATCCAGCCTGCTTCCTGGCCTAGAGGAATCTCGTATACTCTCGTAAGTAACGTGACGACGGTGAGAATCAGCAGTGGTTCGAATCGCGTTGGTAACTTACGGGGTATGTGAGCCGGCCGATCAGAAAGCAATGGCAAACTACTGAGCGCAATCTTGCCAAGAAATCAACAATCAGCTGAAAGATGCTGATGTTGACAGTGATGTCCTGTAAAGGATATGCAAACATCTTAGATCCAGATTTTTTTCCCTGTACAGTGAAAATATTGTCAAAAATATAGAAGATATGGAAGGAATCAACATTGGGGATGATACATCAATAACATTAGATATACAGATGATATAGTCTTGATTGCAGACAATGAACAGGACCTGCAAAATTTAGTAGATGCGGTTGTTGCACACAGTGAACAACTAGGGTTAGAACTGAGTATTAAGAAGACACAGATTATGGTCGTAACTGGGAAGAAGGAAATGCCACAATGTGATATACAAGTAAATGGGCATATTCTTAAGAAAGTGAATCGATACAGTTATCTCGGCACAGTCATAACATCTGATGGGAGATGCCTTGTAGAGATTAGAACAAGAATTGCCATTGCGAAGGTAGCCTTTTGCAAGATGAAAAACTTACTGACCAATAAAAAGATATCAATTGAAACGAGAAAAAGAGTGTTGAAGTGCTACATAGAACCTATACTTGTGTATGGATGTGAAGCGTGGACAATAAGCAGTCAAGCTGAAAAACAGCTGGTGGCTGTGGAAATGTGGTTTCTTAGGAAAATGCAAGAATACCATGGACAGACAGAAAAACCAATGAACAAGTCCTTCAAGACACCAATGAAGATCGTAAACTGATTAGAGACATTAGACGTAGACAGTCAAAATTTTTTGGGCATGTTATGAGAAGAAATGAATTGGAGAACTTGGTGACGACTGGCAAGATCGAAGGGAAGAGACCAAGGGGAAGACCGAGAAGTAAATACCTGGATGACTTGGCCACATGGCATGGTAGAGACAGGAACACAGAGCTGATCCACAACTTTTGATCGAGTGAGATGGCAGAACATGACCGCCCACGCTTATCGGCATGGCACATGATGAATGGATCTTAGATCATGTTGTATTTTCCCCTTTATGTCAGACCACGTTGTCATCTTTCCTGTATTATCTTCTCTGTACCTTAGATCATGTTATCATTGTTTTCTCTGTACCTTGGATCATGTTATCCTTGTCTTCCCTGTACCTTAGGTCATATTTCCCTGTACCTTACATTATGCTATCATTGTCTTGTCTGTAACTTAGTTCATGTTTTCATTGTCTTCCCTCTATCTTAGATCATGCTATCCTTATTTTCCCTGTACCTTAGATCATATTAATCATTATTACCCTGTACCTTATATTATGTTATCATTATTACTATGTACCGGTCTCCATGGAAAAGGAGTTACGGACGTTTCGGACTCGAAACACAGCAGTGCAGGTTTTTTCGAAAAAGATATAAGTGCCGGTCGTTCAGAAAGCAATGGCAAACTACTCAACGTAAAACTTGCCTAGGACTCACGAACAGCCAAAATGTGAAGGACGTGCAACTAATTTTTGTTTTTATTATTACCATTTACCTTATATCATATTGTCATCATCTCCCCTGTATCTTAAATCATGTTATCATCATCTTCTCTCTACCTTGGATCATGTTATCATAATCTCCCTCTACTTTAGGTCATCCTTCCTGTACCTTTTTTCATATCTCCCTGTACCTTAAATCATGTCATTATCTCTTTGTACCTTAATTATGTTATCATCTTCTCTGTAAAATAATATTATCATCAACTTTTCTTAACTTTGAGTCATGTTTATTCCTGACTTTAGACAGTCGTTTGACTTATATTTCTGTGTTCAATAGAACTCCACTGCGGTCTGGTTACACGGAGTCTGTATCAGATGATGAGGATGATGGTGATGCTGTTTATCACAACAGGCACAAGTCTAGATCTCTGGAGGCCATCCCAAGCTCTGGCTCTGATTCACAAAATGATGAATCAGTTCCGTGTAGAAGAATACTGAATGAGTAAGTCAAGCAAGACCATCATGTATCCTTTCTAGCTTGCATGACCAATCACAATAAACCTAGATAAATACATACTAGTTAAAAAATAAAAGACATCACATAATCACAAAGCAAAATATCACCGGCAAACTGATTGAAAAAAAAATCATTGCACAAAAACCTAGCAGTAGAACTGGAACAGCTACACATTCTACCACCAACTCTCGGTGGATATAGATTGGACAGGGCAGCCTGGTGTAGCAATTCAGGTTTTGCTCATGATGCCTGTAATGGTTTTTTATGAAGGTATTGAGGCATGTACTCATATGATAGACATTGAGGATGCTTACAACTGAACACCTTTTGAATTTTTGCTGCATCAATTCCTGCCTTAGAATTTGTCATCTGGATTTTGACAGTGTTATTTTAGAGAACTGTAGAAATATAATGTGGTCACAAGGTATCACAAGCAACAAGTATCACTCATGGTCTACCACAGGGGTCACCACTGACATCCAAACACTTCAGTGTGTTTATGATGATAGAAAATCAATTGTCCTAGGCTGACAATGTCCTGGTGCACTGACAAGGCAAGGATAGGAGTAAGATAGTCAAAGACTTACACAGTGAGTTGGACCACGTAACCGAATGGCGTAAGGCTTCTGTTGCATTGCTTGTGTTCGCTGGCTGTGAACTCCATCGTGATGTCCTGTATGTCGGATGAAGACATCCTGTTGTCCAACATCAGTGTGATGTCATACCGGACAGAGGTTTGCGTGAGTATCCGTTGTCCCATGTCTGGCTTATTGGTGTGCAGACTGGTGGTTCCTCGCCGTGCAGGTAGATACTCTCCGAAGTCGGAAGAATCAGCAATCCTACTACGTTAGCCAGGACCCCAAAGGGACCTGTTGCCCAGGACGCACGACTAGGATGTGCTAGTAGGTCTTGGCCAGTATAGAACCTGGCCCCCCAGGAAGGTTAACCTGGTCAACAAATGCCCGCAGAAGTCGGATGTGTCGGCCTAACGGCGCAAGAACACAGCTCTGCTGTAAACAGGCACAACGCAATCACATCCGGAAAAAAAAACTCCGGATGAGCGCAGAAGAAGAAGAAGAAGAACCTGGCCCTGGTGCCTTGGAAACACCTCTGCGTCCCTGTTGCACTGGCCAACTTGGATAAAATAATCTTGACATGATTTTCTTTAAACATTTCATTGTTTGTACACCTCCTTCAATGAGAAATTCACAGATATTGATTGATACTTGTAGTGAGGAGAGGAAAGAAGTAGAGATCAGATCACACGCTTAAAAAGGTAAAGGTAAACCAATAGAGATAGAGGACACCGCTCTTGAGGTGTGAATTGTTATGCCTTTAGACTGCACCAGAAAACTTAAGGCACTCCAAGATTCGAACCTGCCATCTCCAAATGACGACAGGGGCATGGTAAATTAAAATTGTACTTCTACAGTGGCAGTTGAAGTTCAAGCACTGGTGGCTGAATACTGTTGATGGGAATGATGTTTTATTACGGATGGATCATTGCCTCGCTGCAGGCGTGGCACCTGGCAGGTTTAACAGTCAAATAGTTTGGGAGTCCAGTAGTGCTTTCTTGACAGCTACCCTAGCCTGACAGTAGTGGGGCTGCATGTGGTGGTGGCACTGTATTGGTTGGAAACACAGATTTCAGCGACATGGAAGTGATGCTCAGGATGAGAGACATTGATGTCAGTGAGGAAGTCGGCAAGACTTGAAGGCTTTCTTAGCAGTATAAGTAGACAGGTGAACTAGCATCATACAGTCTTCATCATCATCAAGTGTCATGATAACTGGTATCAGTGATCATTCTTCTATCATATCTTGTGACCTCCAACAGAAGGTACCAATTTAGTAGTTGAGTTGTTGAGTTGAGTCAAGAACCGACATCACTGCACTCAGGACATTCCCATATGTGCTCATTCCCCTCGTTCAACAGCCAGCAAAGAGTCATACTACTAATCGTTCCCACCGCTATCTGATTAAATGTTCTCCTGGTCTTCCCTCTCAGTGTTGAGATTCTTTTAGAACCCCTGCCGATCCCCCGCAATCTCATTCTTTCCACATATGGGTTCTCAATCTGTTCCTCCGCCTTCTCCACCTGTTCCCACAGGCGACAACAGAGAACAAATATCTTCAAATCTTACTGCCAACCGTCCAGACTCAGGGCACTTGTTGTTTGTTCATGGTATTTAACTCACACCAGCCCTGATTTAAACATGACCATGTGTAGTGTTTTGTTTTGTCATCTAGGGAACACCTCTCACAGCAAGCCTTGCACACTGAATATGCAGACCTTCTTCAGTTGATCAGGCACATTCACACACAGATGTACCAGAACATAGGTGTCATGCAGCAAATACTTTAATATGAAACTATAGTCATGTTTGGGCATGAAAATCAAGTTGGCAAGAGACAGACACATTTTGATGTGAAGAGAGACATATATTAAAACAACACATATAGACTACAGCATGGGATGGTGCCCCAGTGACCTCCTAGATTATGGGAGAAGGCCAGGGAATGAAAACAGAGTCAGTTTTAATCCCCTTGAAATAACATTAACTTATCATTTCTGAAATATAACAGTTAGTTAGTTAGTCGACAGATCATGCTCATTGCACATCGAACCATTCAGTCCATAAGTGCTCCGATTCCCTCCTCAGCAAATCCTGCAGCGTGTAGCAGCTAACGACACCAGTTCTGTGTTGGTTTATCAGTCTTCTTTGGCTTCCTACGTAGTGTTCTTGTTTGGCCACCCCTATTTTAATTTGCTGTTCTCGCAGTCTGGCCATGGTTGCAGATTCACAGTCATCACTTAGTTCTCACAAAAGTCTTACTTCTCATAGAGCATTCAAAATGTCAGCCTGGTCCATGGCGCGTCCGCTGTCCACAGTAGCGTTACCTGCGAGCTTGTCAGCCCGCTCATTCCCTTGTACTCCCGCATGCCCTGGCACGAAGATGAAACTAATCTTTGCCAGCCGAGACCGCTCCAGAGACAGCAACCATTCTCTTCGGATCTCCCCCATCTCTATCCTCTGGAGCAAGTGAATGTCTGTGTCTCGAGCCATGTTATTGCCTTACTTACTGCCATGACTTCCATAGTCAGGCTACTTGTGGTCTCAGCAAAAGCACCAGAGTCCTCCTTCACAATTCTCCCTCCGGCCTGAGCCGTAAAGGCCTATGAGCTTCTCACATGTCGGACGACCGACCCATCTGTGTAAATGACAGCATCACCGTCTTGCGAATTCTCGAAAATCAACGCTTGTACTTTCGCCTCCACAGCTGCCGGGTTTTCTTGTCTGCATTTTCTGTCTAGTTGGATGCAAACTGAAAAGGATGTGCAGAAATCTTTTGGCACTTGTACCCACTCCTCGCCAGGTTCTAAGTCCTCAAGTGAACACACCTGTTGAAGAATGTCTTCGGCTTGACCCGTCCACGACCGTCCTCTTTTTAACCTGCTGCCCTTCACCTTCATAATTTCACTATGCAGTGGATGTTGTGTGTTTGCATTAACTCTGAGGTAGGCGTGAGCTCTGCAGACTTGTATTTTGTCTTCAATGGTTGGAAAATCAAGAAGGTAGCGCATCGCCCTGTATGCTGTATCTCTTGTACATCCAAGAATAATGTGCATAGCTTCATTCTGTATCCTTTCCATCCTTTCTATCTGCTTCCGGCTGAGAGTCAGGATTGCCATCGCATACTCAAAAACAGACATGACCAGTCCTTCGTATAGAAGACATAGATGGCGCTGCTCACAGTTTACTGCCGCCATCACTCACATTGCAGCCAACCCCCGCTTTGCCTTTGTTATCACCTGGTCTATGTGCTCATTATAAGCAAGGCTTCGATCAAACCGTATCCCCAGGTAATTCATTCCGAAGTGTTCTGGGCCTTGCACCTGTCTGACGTGACCTCCTTGGCCAGATTTCGGACTCTCATGTCGGTCTGGTTGCTCTGCTCTAGATAGCGTTCAAAGAGGGCTTTGCCCTTGTCCTCGTCAGCACCTTGGAAGTCAGAAATGCTCTTATTCTTGACTACCCCGCTCATGATTTTATGTAGTCACCAGAACAATTTCAGTGACTTGTCTGTGCTTACTCTTTGACACACCACTGCCCATTTTTCATTTTTAACCACCTTGACCAGTTTTTTAAAATAGTTTACTTTTGTGTGCATCTCTCTTTCTAAGTGCATGCAGGGACTGGGATGGCCAGCTCTGTTCTTCTTAGCATTTTGCCATCTCCTTACAGCACCACGTTTATCCAACCATGCCTTCTTCACCTCAAGATTCCACCACGGTGGCTGCTCCCAGCTTTTTTTCCTGCCCTGAAGCTTTCTGCGTTTTTCACGTCTTATTTTACTCACCACATCTTGCCCTGTACTGTCATACTGGACAGTCTTGACCGTTAACTTGTGCTGCCTCCACCAATATGCTGTAAGGGTGGTGGTCGCTGCCGTGGTGTCCTAGGACACTCCATGATTGAATAATACAAGAATATACATGCATTTGTTCCATGTGAATATTTGTGTTGAGCATCTGTGTATGAACCTTGTCCTTCTACAGGAAGAAAAAATCTGAAGATTCCGGGTCAGGAAGTTCCAAGGAACAGAGCAATAAACTCACGGAGCAAAACATTGACTTTGAACTTGACGTCAAGGTTTTTATTGACAGTGGAAAATGTGTCCTCTATCCCAAGGAAGCCAAGGAGGAAGAAGTTCGAAAGTGAGTCACTTTTACATACCGAAGGTCATAAATGATCCCAGGTTTCACATCAAAATGTGATTGTTTATATATCGTTTCATTGTTTGGACCAGTTCCACTCCACTGTTAATGGTATTTAAATGCATGAGTAATTAATTTCAGGGTGTTGATGGTATTAAAGAAACTAAAACTATGATGATTATCAATCCAAATTAAAGACTAAGAATTAATATTAGAGTAGAATACTGGAACAAGTTGCATTTTACTCCTGTCTTGGACACGTAATAACAGATGATGGCAGTAGTGAAATAGAAATGAAACAAGGCATTAGTAATGGCGAAAAAATTCAACAACATGAAAGGGATATTAAAATTGAGATAAGTTAGCTAAAAATGAGAATAATAAAATATTAAGTTACATAAAACACAGCTGTATGGTACAGAAGTGTTGAGAATGAACAAACAATAAGAAAATAAATATAGGCATTCAGAAATATGGATATACAGAAATATAGAAATTTAGAAAGTGATTAGCTCTAGAAATATCGATAGACAGAAGAATACATCACATTTTGTGGAAACAAAAACAAACAAATATAATATTCCTAGAAAAGTTGGAAGTGAGTAGAAATATAGAACAAACTTTAAAAGAAAAGAGAGACAATTGAATATTTTTGGCATATTAAAAGATATGACAGTGTTGTTAAAACCATACTGGAGGGAAAGGCGAGGTAGGCTGCATACAAGTGTGAAGATAACAGTAAAAGACAAACAGTATTCTTTCAGAATGTGCAACCGAAATGAGAGAGTATTGGAGATTCATGGAATCCAACCTGCATTGTGGAGATGGTACTTGATTAATTGATTGATGCTCACGAAGTATTGGAAGCTAGGGATTAAAAATAATAATACGGGATTCTATTGAAGCTGCGTAATTAGAATGAGGACACTTTAAACACTTTAATGATGATTTATTGGGCAAGTCTGTTTCCAGCAGCCTCGGTAATTGCAGCTTCAGTATCATATATTAAAGTTGTTCGTAGTTGGATCTCAGGTGTAGATGGGCAGTCCAGCTTGCACTAGTCCACTGCCTGTTGTCCCCACACTACCATCTGCTGGCTGTCTCCTGTGGGTGCTTTTTTGTGGGAGCCATGGAAGTACACATTAGCTTGCTGGCCTAGAAGTCATGTGTTTGAATCCAGACTGATCTAAACAATTGACTTCGGCTCCTAGGTTGACCCCACTAAACTGGGTTCCATGGGAAGTCAAGCCAGCCAGGGTGGGATTGACCCCATCACCTACTGAGTGCCAGTTAGTCTGTAAATATATGGGGCTAGCACCGTGTGCCCACTACATCTCAAGGCACGGAGAAGGGTCTTTTGCTTTACTCATTTACTCACAAGGTGGAACAAACCACCTAGGTACCAAGTAGACAGTAGAGGGCAGAAATGTATTTGTCTTGTTTCTTGCTTATTATGGCTTCATTAGCTTCCTTTGTTTTTATAGATATATTTGTCTAAATGTTGTATCTATTGTTAAACACTGCACTTGTGCCTGTTGTACTCACAGTCTGTGATTCGTATCATTTTGAAATCACTGTTAGTATTTTATGTTGTCCTTCAGAGTCAAAGTTTCAATGTCTGGTTTAAAACATCATCATCGTCATCATCATCATGTGCCATACCGATAAGTCTGGGTGGTCATGTTTCGCCATCTCGCACGATTATCAGAATTGTGGATCAGCTTTGTGTTCTTGTCTCAACCAAACCACATGGCCAAGCTGTCTTGGTATTTAATTCTCTGCCTTTCCCTTGTTCTTTTCACCTCAATCTTTCCAGGTTTCGCCAAGTTCTCCAATTTATTTCTTCTTATAATGTATCAAAAAAATTTTGACTGTCTATGACTAATTTCTCTAATCAGTTTACAGTTCTCATTTGCTTCTTACAGGATTTGCTCATTGGTTTTTCTGTCTTTCCATAGTATTCTTTGCATTTTCCTCAGAAACCACATCTCCACTGCCATTAGCTGTTTTTCAGCCTGTCTGCGCATTGTTAATGTTTCACATCCGTACAAAAATACAGGTTCTATGTAGCACTTTAACACTCTTTTTCTCATTGCAGTCTTTTTATTGGTCAGTATGTTTTCCATTTTGCAAACGGCTAACTTTGCTATATCGATTCTAATTCTAATCTATTCAAGGTATCTCCCATCAGATGTTATGACTCTTTCAAGCTAGTTGTACTGTTTCACTTGTTTAAGAATATGACAATTTACCCGTATATTACATTGTGGTATTTCTTCTTAGAGACGACCATAAGCTGTGTCTTCTTACAATTTAAAACAACATGATTTAAAACTAGCGTATGGAATGTAGTAATCATGACAATTAGCATTGATTCTACTGCTGAGCAGTTTTTCTTGCTGGTGTTTTTGTGGTTGAACATTATCTACCAAATGTAATAAATATCTTTGTATCTGACAACTTACCTCTGCAAGTTGTTTTGTCCAGACAAGCCAGGAGAGAGAAACAAGGAGCTAATGAGGCCAACTTACTGACATCCCCGATAAATAAACGCAAGCTGAAGAAAGAACTTTCAGGTGGCAGCATTGTCAATCAGAGGAAGATGTCTGCAAATCCTGATACAACTATATTTTTTGTGCCAAGTTTGGCTGTGAAAGTAAGGCTTGTCATCTGATTTTCATGATACAGTGTCATATACATGACTCACTTATGATATTATTTTGAAGTATAATTGTACATTTGTTTGATTACTGAAAAACTTTATCATATTTGAAGATTTCAAATGATACACTATTGATGTTTCAATTTCAAGATGTTAGAATAATGGGCTTGAGTGACTACATTGATCTGATTTTTTTAGATTGTATAATCCATGCTGACACAGCTAATTTATTTGAAAAGAAAGATACATGCTAGTAAGGTAAAGATAATTATAATTACCAAACAAATCCACAACATAATTATTAATGCTGTGAAAAGAAAGAAAATTGAACAAGTACAGGAGGTTCCCTATCTGGGTCGTATCGTTACAGAAAATGTTCATTGTTAAACAAGGAAGTAAGATCAAAGGTTGCAGTAGCCTGACAAGCTTTTAGAGAGAGACAGAAAAGAGATCAAAAGAATGCAGTCTTTAAAAACATTGGAAAAAATAGACAACTGTTGAACATGAAGCAAAAAAGGTTATCATGGCTTGGTCTCAATATGAGATGTAGAGGTCTGTTATTGAACATATTGTAGGGCAAGATCTAGGACAAGGGAAAAAGAGGACATCAAAACTGCATCACACAAAGATGCAAGGATCTTAGGACAAAGATTTACTCGAGCTCTAGAGAATTGCTGAAATTAGGAGACAGTAGAGGGACATGATCAGATAACTTCAACATCAGTCTTCAGACTGATTGATTATGTTTCAACGATGTATAGTTGCATTATTTATCTCCTGCTGCCAACCCATTTCATGTTGTGTATTACTGTACATAGGTTCACTACAATTCCAAGACAGACCACACAAACTATATATCTTCCAATGCCACAATACTGGAGGAGCCAGAGACCACAACACTTCTTGATGAGAGTAGTCACCCATTTGCACCTGAGATCATGCTGACAGCACCACCAGCCCCATTGAGAGAGGATTCTGTCCTGTATCTGGAGTCTGGCAGTCCTAGAAGGTCAGGCCAGCTGAAGAGAGCTAGTCTGTATGCCTGGCTAACGTTGCAAACACTGCCAGAGGTTTGTATGTCACACACCCATGATTATGTAACACTGATCTGTACAAACATTTACATATGCTGTTTGCACAAACATTCTGTGAATGCTCCTGTATATGTGTGGGGAAAACTGGCTTGTTCAGCCACAATGAAATCGTGAAATGCTAATGTGATGTTTTGGTTTATATAATTTTCATTAGGTACAAGAAAAACACATGAAAATTACTGGCTTATTCAACTTCAGTCATTCCATGTTTGCTTCAACTTGAACACTTGTGATGACCTATGACCTTATGCCTATCACAACTGAAACTGCTGAATTATTGTCACAGACTGTATTGCTCATGCTTTAGGCACTTTGGAAGTGTGGCTATATATTGACAAATGGTTAAAATGTTGGCAGGAGAAGAAGACAAAGAAGTATTACAACTGAGATTTAAAACAAAAGAGGAATGAATGAGATCAAAAGGTCAGACAGTTAAGGTATTTTGGCCATACAATGAGACATAACTCTATGTTAAAGGATGTGCTGGAACAGGGGTGTCAAACTCAATCGCTCAGCAGGCCAAAACTTAAATCACATGTAAGGTTGCGGGCCGAACAGGATAAACATTAAATAAGCCGAAAATTAAATCTCTTTTAAACATTAATATAAATTAAAACAGAAAAAAAGTTTTAATAATAAAAAATCATTGGTATATGCATTTTCACTCTTATGTCAATTTGTCAGAGCACGATGTTTGGCATCTTTTCTTGGCTACAAGTTTGTTTATGTTGGGAGTAATGTTCTGTGTCATTGAGATTCTCATGATGGACTGCAAGTGTTCATCAGTGAGACAACTCCTGTGTGATGTTGTCTTAATCTTCATCACAGAAAACAGCTGCTCACACAGATATGTGCTACCAAACATGCTCAAGGTTCAAGCTGCCTGTAGATGAAGCTGAGGCATCACTTCAGGAATGAAACGAGTAAACTGTGCAGGCCCCACAGTACTTTGCCTTTAGTGTCCCATTACACTGCAGCTCTATTAACTCAATCTGCAAATTTACAGGTGTAGTTTCCACATCTATGGCAAATAGATTACAAAACAGCTGGAAACTAATTTCCTGTGCTTCAAAGTCACTAACGCACCGTGCGAACTTGGCGCGAAGTAAGCTAAATTTTTCAGCAAAGTGTGCATTGGGAAACACCATATCGTTGACTTGGTTTAACATTGCTTGGCAATAAGAAAAGTGAGACAGGTTGCATTGGTGCATTTGTGTCTCCCATAAGCACAGCTTCACTTGAAATGCCTTCACTGTAACATGCATATCAGTGATAAAGTGATCCTGTCCCTGGAGCTGCAGGTTCAAGTCGTTGAGATGAGTGGTTATATCAGACAGAAACACCAACTCACATTTCCACTTTTTATCTCGAAAAATTGTGGAATTTTTTTCCCTTACCGTCCATGAATTGACAGATTTCCTCGATCAGCTGGAAAAATCTACTGAGAACTTATCCCCGACATAGCCACTGTACCACTGTATGATAAGGCATGTCACCGAATGCAGACTCTATTTCCTGCAGAAAAGACTGAAATTGGCGGTGATTTAAACCTTTGGCTTTGATAAAGTTGACGATTTGTGTTACAATGCTCATTACATCTTCCATGTTGAGAGCTTTACCACACAGCGATCCTTGGTGTATGATGCAGTGATATGCTATCAATTCACCAGTATGGTTCTCCTGCATCTTTAACCACATCCTTCCAGCTATTCCACCCTTTTTCGCCACACATCGCCGGTGCTCCATCTATTGTCAGTCCAACGAGTTTGTCCCAAGGCAGGTTCATGTTGGTTAAACTTTGACATACGTTGTCAAAAATGTCTTTTCCTGTCGTTGTCCAATGCATGGATTTCATGTCCAATATTTTTTCTCTAACATTCAAACTGGTGTCCACTCCACAGATGAAGATGGCGAGCTGCACATTGTCAGTCGTGACATTACTTTCATTGACAGCAAGGGAGAATGCAACACAGTCTTTGCCTTTTTCGATCAGCTGTGTTTTCACATCAGTGGCCATCTCACAAACCCAATCAACAACCGTATTTCTGCCAAGGTTTACCTTTGCAAACAACTGCTTTTTGTCTGAACACAAGACGTCACACATTTTCATCATGCAGCGCGTCAGAATCTGTAAATAGTCGGCCTGATTTTGTGATCTCCTCCGCCACAATAAATCTTGCTTTCACAGCAGCTTCAGTTTGTGATTTTCCTTTGGTGAAAAACAACTGCTGTGATGTTAGATGCCTGTTCAATTCTTCTACCTTCTGTAGCTTCTGCTCTGCATTCATGCTGATTAACGTGTCTTGATGTTTAGTCTTGTAGTGTCATCTCAGATTATATTCTTTGATCACAGCCACATTATCTTCACAGATTAGACACACAGGTTTACCGCCAATATCAGTAAACATATATTCAGCCTCCTAGCAGCTTTGAAAGGCTCTGTTTTCAGAATCACCTTTTCTCTTGGCCATTTTAAAGGCTAGATTTGATTTAAAAAAATATTGTGCATCTACCGACAGACGCTTGATTGATATCATGTTAGCTGTAGCGGGAAAAGGTGAGGTAATACCCGGACACTACACTACTTTCATTTCTTATGCGCCAATCCAAAATGAGCAATTGAACATTGCTAGGTCACTATAACGACGAACATCCACTCACTACACAACTTTTATTTTCGCTTATTCTGATCGAAGTGAGAACGCTCTCAGGTAGCCTATCATTTGGCAAGGCTGCTAATTAGGAAATTTGATTTGCACTTTATATCATGGATTTCATATCCATATCTCCCCATATATATAATATATTATATTATATATATATTATATATATGGGGACGGAGCGCTTATGGGAATGTCCCAAATGCTGTGATGTCAATTTCTAAATCAATCAATCAATCATGGCCATTAAAAAAATATGTTTGCCTAAAATTCTCTCTCGGGCCGAATATATTTGTACATTGGTTGAGACCTCTCGGGCCTGATATGTTTGTACGCCGGGCCATATGACTGTACGCTGGGCCTGATGTGCCCGCGGGCCTTGAGTTTGACACATGTGTGCTAGAAGGACAGATGAAGGGGAAACATGCAAGATGTTCCAGGTGGGTGGACAGCATCAAGAGATGGAGTGTTGTAGGTTTATATGAGTACACTATGAAGACGCAGGAAAGACGGTGTTGGAGACTTATTATAGCTGACCTTCAGTGCAGCGCGCACACGCACACACCCCCACCACCACCCACCCACCCCCACATCCCAAGTAAGATCAAGTTTGTTATGTTAAGTTTTCATCGTTATTTTTTAAAATGATAATCTAACACACCACACAGCAACATAAAACCACTAGGTTTGTCACATGTATGAATATGAAGCACTGAAATCAATTTCTTCACAGGAGATGATAATTAGTCCCACGTTTCTGGACTTCCTAGAGCAGGCATTGGAACCTTTGCCTGTAACATCCAGTTCTTCACCATCCATTTTAAAAAGAGGTATGTAACAGCTCTTGTCTTAGTGGTGTGTGATCAGAGAATGTTGGCATGAGCTATAACTTGAAGTATAACACAACAAATTCACTATGTGGTCTCTGAGGTGATGTTCCAAGGTTCAGATCAGTGATGCTTAACCCTTTACAGGGCAGACGCTTATCCGTTTTTTAGCCCTGAACGGGCAAGATTTTTTCAGGTTCGGTAAAATTTCAGGTTTCGTTAGTAAAAACATCACAAATAAGGTGTTAGTCAACCGATTTTAGTTAAATAAACAACATAATGAAGGGAAAAGCATGCATAATACATTACTCACGAGACTGTTGTCAGTAATCCATATATGAACACAAATATTTACGAAATACAGCATATTGTTTGTGATTTTCCGTCATCTATACGGCAATTTACAAACACATTTTCAGTATCATAATCACTTTCTTTAAAGTCCGACTCAGACTGCTAATGCAAAGTAACGCTTTTCACTGATATCTAGCTGCGATTAATAGTCAACTTCGTGCCCTATAATGTTGTAGTAAGGATATGATTACAGATTGTATATATACATATATATATATATAGAGATGGGAAAAAAATGACTCCATCATTTTTTTTATCTGGGATAAAATATGACAAGCATGCACCAAAAGAAGATACAGAAAAGGAGAAAAGGGATTTTCCATTATGGACACACCAAAGTGGACGGTCAATAGGAGAAACCAAGGTAAATATGAAACGTCAGAGGACAACAAAGAAACGGACGCTGTGAGACTGTGACACGAAGCAGTTGTGTTTTCTGAAGGCTCCGTATTGAAAGGGATATTCGGGATGCAATGATTGCTAGGATCGGCAAGTGAGCAACAGGAGAGGAATGTGTGGATGAGGATACATCAATGAAAGGATCGGGCATGGAAAAACCTAGACGATTTACTGAAATACTGAACCGTTAGATTGGAGACTGGGATTCAAGGTTAACGGAGTAGAACAGGGAACTGATCCATAGATGTATATATAAATGCTGACCCTGTCTTAAGGGCAGTTTATAATCTTGGAGAGCTGTTATCCCATTGTTTCTGCAGCACGTATTAAAGTGTAAAAACGTTCGCTAGAATACCTCAGTTATTTCTGTTCTATGAATTCAAGGTGAGAACCATGTTCTATGTTTTCAGTTGATTGACGAGTTTATTATCTACAACACTTCGATTTGTGGATTCCAGTTTTTAGTTATTACGGGAAGACACGACGAGGCATTCCTGTTGAAGTCATTGCACCAGGTATGGGGTAGGAAATTCCCCAGATGGCGTCCAACACCAACTGTAAATCTTTGTTCAGAGACTGGAAAGAACGCAGGCAATGAATTACCTGGGGATACGTTTTGATCGAAGCCTTGCTTATAATGAGCACATAGACCAAGTGATAACAAAGGCCAAGTGGGGTTTGGCTGCGATGTAGGTAATGGCAGTGGCAAACTGAGCAGCGCCATCTATGTCTTCTTTACGAGGGTCTGGTCCTTTCTGTTTTTGAGTATGCGATGGCTAGCCTGACTCTCAGCTGTAAGCAGATGGAAAGGATAGAGAACGAAGCTATGCGTACTATTCTTGGATGTACAAGAGATACAGCATGCAGGGCGATGCGCTACCTTCTTGATTTTCCAATTTTCTTGATTTGAACCTGACTCTCAGCCGTAAGCAGATGGAAAGGATACAGAACGAAGCTATGCATACTATTCTTGGATGTACAAGAGATACAGCATGCAGGGCGATGCGTTACCTTCTTGATTTTCCAATTTTCTTGATTTGAGCCTGACTCTCAGCCGTAAGCAGATGGAAAGGATACAGAACGAAGCTATGCGTACTATTCTTGGATGTACAAGAGATACAGCATGCAGGGCGATGCGCTACCTTCTTGATTTTCCAACCATGAGGGACAATGCAAATTTGCTGACAAAATGCCTACCTTGGAGTCAATGCAAACACACAACATCTACTACATAGTGAAATTAAGAAGGTAAAGGGCATTTTTCAACAGGTGTGTTCACTTGAGGACTTAGAACCTGGCGAGGAGTAGGTACAAGTGCCAACAGATTTCTGTACATCCTTGTCAGTTTGCATCCAACAGGAAATGCAGACAAGAAAATCCGGCTGCTGTGAAGGCATAAATACAGTCTTTGATCTTCGAGAATTCTTTAGAAGGTGATGCTGTCATTTACACAGATGGGTCGGTCGTTCAACGAGTGAAAAGTTCATGGGATTTTATGGCTCAGGTTGGAGGGAGAATTGTGAGGGAACATTCTGCGCTTTTGCTTTGACCACAGGTAGCCTGACTATGGAAGTCATGGCAGTAAGTAAAGCAATAACATGGCTCAAGACACAGACATTCACTAGCGCATGTTTCCTTAGTAACTCAGTGAGTATGCTCAAGAAGATAGAGATGGGGAGGATCCGAAGAGAGTGGTTGCTGTCTTTGGAGCGGTCTCGGCTGGCAAAGATTAGTTTAATTTTCGTACCAGGGCATGCGGGTGTACAAGGACATGAGCAGGCTGACAAACTTGCAGGTAAGGTTACTGTAGAAAGCGGATGAGCCACGGACCAGGATGATATTCTGAATGCTTTATGAGAAGTATGAGAGGTGTGGCCAAACAAGAACACCTGTGGGAAGCCAAAGAAGATTAATTAACCAACACAAAACTAGTGTCGTTAGCCGCTATACGCTGCGTGATTTACTAAGGAGAGGATCCGAGCACTTATGGACTGAATGGTTCGATGTGCAATGAGGATGATCTGTCAACTAATGAACTAACCAGATGGAGTCCTTATGCTTGACACAGGCCCCACCCACCCAGCAGATACCCAATGATCATGACATTCCCCAGATCACCTTTCTTCCACTACCTTTCCATCATGAGAAATCTCTGGTACCCACCTGACGAGACATAATTTGACCCCAGAGCTGCACACAGTGAAAACAATCCGTGAGGATTAACCCAGATTTCAGTATTGCCAGGCCAGTGCACAGTGGTATCTCCCACAAGATGACAAATGAACAATAACAATGGAAGATGTGTTTTCTACAGGCAGTCTGCTTGTTTGAAATATTCTTTAGTTATTAAATATATATTGTGTTGTGTGTTCCTTCTGTCTGTTATTTATCTCAGTACATTGTGTCATTGGGGAAATTTAACTTAGTAGTTGTTCAGAGCTGATGATTCTTACTAGATTGTTTCTACAGTCAGATTAAATTATTTTCTTCACTCAAACCAGAGTATTAATTCATAGGGATGAATGTTTCTCCAGTCAAATTAAAATATTTCTCCAGTCAAATTAGAATGTTTCTCCAAATTAGAATGTTTTGGCCAGTTAAATTATAATGTTTCTCCAGTCAAACTAGATTGTTTGTCTAATTTACTAAGGTTTCAGGTTTAAAAGTTACAGAACAATTCTCAGAATAGCCTGGATCAGGAAGAAAGTACTGACATTCTACAAGATCTGAACACTGAAGACAATAAACGTGGTTGCCTCGGAAACTGAAACACTTTGACCATGTTAATTGTCACAGTGGCTTGAAAGAACAGTGATGGGAGGTGTCAACAACTCAACTGACAGCCATTATCGGGTACTTCTCACACACCCATACAAGACAACTTGCAAGTCGTGTGGGAGGCAAAATGCATGGTCCATTTTATTGCCGTTGGCTCGCTTACAAGCGGTAAACAGTCGCTAATGCAATACACAATATACAGCCACAGAATTATCTAACACAAACTGCTAACCCCATGCTAGTTCTATCTATTAGTGAACACAAAACTCCTAACGCTATTCTAAACGATGTGAACGCCTCAAGTCCAGTCTCCCGTCCCCCTAACCTCTCTCCCGTCGTTACACACCACGCGGGGTGACCTTCACCTTCGTGCGTGTTACCTCACATCGCACTCTGCTGGCAAACGTGGCCTGTTGAGTGTCTACTCAACTGTGCTATGGCTTCACGAGGTGTGGTACTATCGAGTCTTTGACACACACCCACCCCTCTTGTGTTGCGTCATCAACTTTCACTCATTGGTTGTGACGCAAGAGGTTCCTAAACAAAAAATTAGTGTCTCTAATTTTTGTCAAAGACTCTAGATAACCTGGCTTTGGGCATTCCAATAGACTATTAATAACTATTGTCACAATGTAGCAAAGCCTTACTTGGCTACTGGCAATCGCCACAAACTTGACTGGTTGGCGTGAGCCCCTTCTCACATGCTATATTATATTTATCAGAGGTATGTCTGAACCGGACCGTTGTCTTATAAGACCTGCCCTCACATAGTAAATTAACTTACTACCCATACAAAGTTGACTTTCTTAGGGTCAACACATGAATTATTTCATGTCCCCCATATAATATTTAACAACCATTCTACAAGAGTGTGTGCGACAGGCTTTACCTCCTTCGCTTCCGCGCGTAAGACTTTATTTCACTGTTAATTTAGTTCTTCGTTGTCCATTATGTCCCCTGGCCCCATAGTTATCTGTCTTTGATTTACAAATAGTGTATGCAATTTATATGTTTGTTTTTCTGTTTGTTTGTGTGTTTGGATGTAATAAATCTACTAATCTAATTTCTATCCTCTATTTATAAATTCTATGTGTATGTATGTTAGTTTTTTGAGTGTCATAATTTGGTTCAATGTGGCCACAAACAGGTGTATAACACTAATTCGTGACTACATTCACTTGTTATGAAACCCAAAATACTGTAATCTAAGTTCTAAACTATATTACAGACAACACATTCACACTAACACAATTTCACTAACGAAAACTTTACATTCTAACATACCATTCTAATTCTATAACTAAGTATTTAATGTGTTACCTAAATTTATTAAATTTGTTATGTTAATTATATGATATGATTATATTACTTCTTATTTTTTTCTAATCTAAGTGATGTAATCTAACTATTTAAATGCAATTGTTGTGATGTGAGTTATGTACCTTAATTAAATGGATTATGTGACCACAATTTATGTACTTTTCTAAATACTATGCTAAATAATGTTTTTAAATGCACAAAGGAATTATATGAGTGATGTTCTTAATCTAACTGGTGTAAATGCTGTATGTTACCTTATCTACTCTTTTTAATCTATTATGATGTCAAATGATGATACTAATAAATGGTAATATTTGAAAGATGGTATGGTTTCATTAAGATGGAATAAACTAACTACAATGAAACTAAGTGAAATATAACAATCTAAATGGTACTATTCATATCATAAATTTAATTTAACTTGTAATAAACTATTCTTATGTCTAAACTAATATTCTAATCTAATTTTAATGGGTTAATTACTGTACTAACTACATTATTAAAATAAATGAGAACTATTATAGTTCCTAACCTACATCTAATTTATCACTATCTTAAAATATTATATTACATATCACAATAAGTTTATATACATAGTATTTGGTTTACACAGGTTAGTAGTTGCCTTCATGTATGTGCAATGGTTGTATAGGCATAATATAACCACACACTTTGCCTGGGTATCTGAAATACATTACACAGTCATCTTAATGTTCTCTCGGTAGTGCACGTGTAGAGTTCGCTGGTGTTGTAGCTCTGTCTTTTCGTGTCTGTAATTAAGCACTGTTCTGACACTGTTTTCTGCGGTTCATATATATGATACACCGGAATGGAGCTTAGTTGGAAATGAGCTGTCCTAGTTCACACGGTGGTATCTAAGTATAGCAGCACAGTTCTTAATCTGATGTCCACGGACACATGATAGTTCAGTGTTTTGGTACATGACTACACCAACAATGTGGATATGTATGTAAGCTATTTTAGATCTTATATTATCAGATATTCATGTACCAACCATCAGTCTACATTTACTGTTGGATTTCAGGTATTTTTACCCCAGATGGTAAAACTAGTGACCACCTGAATATCCGGTCATTTTGATGCACACCACTATGTATGACCGTGATCAGGGAGTTGTCGGTCTGGACAAAGCAGTGAACATCCGTCAGAACTCGATGGAGCCTTCTCACCGTATAGATGACGCCTAGGGTTGCAACTGTGATATGGAATCCTTGGACTCAGCATGTGTGATCTTACTGATCACGCAGCAAAGCGGATGGAAGATGCCCTCAAAAAAAAATTGGCCTAGTACTGCAGTGATGGAGATTCTGCTGGCATATGACCTAAGATAATAAATGAGCCTAGGATTAGGCAAGCGGAGGGATTGGAATATTTACAAAAAAGGATCTTCAATTTTGACAATGCAGGAATTAATAATGCATCTTTCACATTTCATTTCCAGAAGATTTTAAGACATTGGAAAATATATTTGTAATTTCTGAGTAATTTACTAATCCCAAAAGGTTTCTGACCTGTTTCTTTCTGTTAGACATGGTCAGATTCATAATTTTGGTACTACTTTTCAGGTCAGTCTACAGTTGGACTTGAGAAATGACATGACCCAAAAATGAATTTATTTTAGGCATAATTTGACTTTGCTGGTTTGACAGTGAGACCGAAGCGTCGCACTCTGTCAAAGGCATGTCTCAGTTTCAGTAGGTGTATTGTCCAGTCATCAGTATTCTGATTTATTCATGTGTATTCTATAAGTTCACTACATGTATGCCCCTCGTCGGATTTGCCAGTCTCACTAACTAGTGTAGTTGCGTTGTGTATGTCTGTCGTCTGATCACTTGGTGTTGGTGCAATCTGTTCGTCTGTCACTACTTCTGTTTCTTGTCTTGAAAAGTGAGGTTTCCGCATGTTGACATGGAATATCTCTAAGTGTCTGTTTATCGATATTTCATAGTCAACATGTACCATGGTTATGTGCTACTTTGAATGGTCCTTGCCATTTCGTTTGTATGGAAGTAGCCTAAATCTGTCTTGATCAAGTTCCAGATTACTTGTTTTCGCACATTTGTTTGTGTGCTTGTGGTAGAACTGACCCTTCCTCTATCAAATGGCTTGGGTGCCAGTGTAAAGGGTTGTATTTCAGCTGTAGGATGTTTACCCTTCAACTTTTGTATCAATTGATGACAGCCATTACCAGCAAATGGATCATGACAAAATAATTTGTTATTGAAAAAACTTGGCCTGGCATTGCTGTATGCACGATGACCTGCACATGGTGTTTTGTGTGCATTGTTTAGCACACCTAACTGATGTTGTTCAAGTAACACCTGTTCATGGTTACTAGTAATATGACATGTAGTTGAAATGCCATTATTACGTCTAACGAACCAAGATGCATTCTTGGTCATTTTGGCTTTGCCTTTTGACAATTTTAAGTATGGAGACACATTAAAATCAGATTTCTGCTGGTGTATAAGTTTTTGTGTGTTTTTGTCATCTGTGCTGGTTGGAAAAAGCATTAGTAGTGTCTCATTTTGCAATGGGTCATGATGTTTTGAAGTGTCAACTCTGGTTGTCGCCTTAGCTGCATTTAATTTCTCCCATGCAACTATTTCTTCACTAGTACATTGTTTCAGTTGAGGTAAGCACCCCAAAATTAAATCTATACAAGGGTTGTTAAGTATTGCACAAGTAAAGGTACCGGAAAGAAAAGGAGAATCAATACGGGCTTTTGCCAAAGGGTAAATTTCAACGTTACCCGAAAAGGTTCGGCATTTCACAGTGTCACCTGTGTAATCACCCGGACTCACTAGTTCTTTTCGAAGACCAATAAGGGTGCTGCCGCTATCCAGCAAACATTGGCATGGTACATCATTGACCATTGCATTGTGGAACACTAACTTGCCTCTGGAGGCTAATGCTGCATTCACACTCTCAGATGAGCATGGTACTGTATGTCCACTTTCTAGTATTCCGTCTGCATGGAATTGGTGACATCGTTCACAGCTGTCAAAGCTTAATATATCGCTAGCAGCACACACATCCTCTGCTTGGTTAGTTGGTAAGTCACTTTCAATCTCACACTCATTCTCACTACCACTATCTGAAGAGGTGTCAATCAACATAGCGTTGTTAGCTTTCAAACGTTGGCGGCCAAGGCACTTATTAGAATAATGGCCATAAGAGGAACAAAAAAAACATTTGATTGCACGCCTGTATGCAGACCGTTTGCTTTGCTGCTTCTTGATCACATTTTCAAGATGCGCCGGATAATTCGGCGATTTGTCGCACATAGCATAAGTGTCGTGCATTAGTTGACAGTACATGCATTTGGAAACTTTTCTGTCTTTCTTATCATACTTCTGAAAAGGTTTTCTGTTACCCTGATAGTTTTTTGATTGGTCTTTGACAAAGGAAACTATCTCAGAGTCACTTGAGGTCTTAAAAATCTGTCTGTTAGAAGAAAAATATGCTGAGCCTTTTTTTTCGAACTGCTCGATGTTCTCAATGTCCGACTGCTGCAAAAACTTAGCAAAAGGAGAAGGTATAGTAGATATACACTTGTCCATAGCTATTAGGTTTTTTAATCTATCAAAGTCTTTTCCTATGTTAGCTGCTTTAAGCCACCTGTTTAGTACACTCTGCACATTTGAAAAATAATCTATAAAAGTTTCACTAGGTTTAGGTTTTAAATTTGAGAACTGAACCTGATACCCAGGGGCATCAAGTAAAAAGTGCTGCATAATCCTATCATGGATGTATTGATAGCTAGATCTAAGTTCAATAGGAATAGACTCTATTACTTTAAGGGGCTCACCACTTAGATTCTTCATGTAAATCGGAGCCCACATATCTAAAGGAACTTGGTGATATTTAAATTGATACTCTACATTCTCTGTCCAGGCAGATATGGAGTCCTCTTTACAATATGGTTTGATAATATTTTTGTATTTGTTGAACTTATTTTCCGCTTGTTGACTTCTTAGTTTAGTGGCAGAGATCTCTGCGTGTGAGTCTACATCCATGCTTTTCATCTTTAATTGTGTCTCTGATTCTACCTGAATTTGTTTTTCTTTAACTCTTGCCATTTCATCTATCTCTTTTTGCTTTAGATCTAATTCCTTTTGTTTTAATTCTTTCTCTTGATCTAATTGTTTTTGTTTCATCTCCTTATCATGTTCTCTTTCTCGTGCGCGTTCGTCCCTCTCCGCATTCTCTTTTCGTGTTTGTTCCTCTTTTGTTTCTTTAAATTTCTGATCAGCATATTGTTGTAGTTCTTTTCCTGTTAATTCCAGTTCTTTGCCTGCTTTTATGAAATCTGATAAAGTTGCCATCTTACTTTAGTACTTGGCTAACAGTGATAGGCAATGATGACTTTAATCAGTTATTTATCTTTGATATGTTATGTTTGTTCTTATCTGATCACTATCAGTTGTGCTTTCTGTTTATACCCTGCCCAGATTTATCTTGCAGAAAAACAGAGTATACAAATATGTCAACGCGTTACAAGCTGAACAAGAGATGCACTATTAATCAAATTGCATGACAAAATATATAAGTGTACTCAGCTTAATGTGGGAACGAAGCTCCTTTGACACAGGTCACCTTGTTTGGTACACTGGGGTGGCGACACGTTTTGTCCGTAGCACACGGTATTTGGCCCACAGGTGTATGTGCACAGCTGTTGTTTGCCCTCTGA
Source organism: Cepaea hortensis (assembly GCA_963921405.1). Classification (NCBI taxonomy): domain Eukaryota; kingdom Metazoa; phylum Mollusca; class Gastropoda; order Stylommatophora; family Helicidae; genus Cepaea; species Cepaea hortensis. Next base: position 111,725,543 of record OY992879.1, read on the forward strand.
TATATAGGGCAGCAGTAAACACGCCTACTAAACGATATGATTTACTCGACAACTAAGGACAATGACTTAGACAATGACAGACTTACGAACACCTAGAATATGTATTAATTAATTTTAATGTCAATGTCCTGTCTTTGTTTTAAACAATAATTGCCTTTCGTTACTAACCTAGTTAATTTCTGTAAACGTTGTGCAGCTAAGTATCAGATGCTTAGCCCGAAAATAGTTCCATCGTGACGATAAGCAAAGAGAAAATAGACCCAAAAATGAATAAATGCTTGTAAAGAAATCAAAATAACATAATAATGTGTCAATAAATAAATATATTCATTTAGTAACTTAAATAAGTAAATAATAAACAATATACAGCACAGATTCAGGCGGGCCGCCGCTAAGCGATTTTGTAAACACTCGACTGCTTTATGCTAATGACGCAGAACAACTGTCTGTCAATCAATCTACGTCATCGCGCAGCGCTATTTTTAGATCTCAAAAATCAATATTGTCGGCTGCCTGTGTATTCCTGCGCCGTGAATCATGTTTGGTGCTTATTCAAGAATAAATTGGTAAATATATGAATAAATATAAGAAAATAAGAATATTAATACTTACAGCTTCGAAGAATACATGATTTCATTCAATAAATATATCATAAACACAATTAAACACTATTTTGTCACGATAGGCATATTTCTAGCTCGCAAATTCTCCTGTCTGCACAAATTATCGTTACTACAAAAATGAAACCCTAGTCTCGAGCCCGTGGATGAGTGGATTAGCTTGAACTTTTCGTTCAAGCTTCACTTCTTGACACCACAATTACCCTTTTACTGTGGGTATTAGCTTGGCGCTTTCGTCCAAGCACCACTTTCTGACACCACAATTACCCTGGCCTGTCAACAACTCAACTGACAGCCATTATCGGGTACTTCTCACACACCCATACAAGACAACTTGCAAGTCGTGTGGGAGGCAAAATGCATGGTCCATTTTATTGCCGTTGGCTCGCTTACAAGCGGTAAACAGTCGCTAATGCAATACACAATATACAGCCACAGAATTATCTAACACAAACTGCTAACCCCATGCTAGTTCTATCTATTAGTGAACACAAAACTCCTAACGCTATTCTAAACGATGTGAACGCCTCAAGTCCAGTCTCCCGTCCCCCTAACCTCTCTCCCGTCGTTACACACCACGCGGGGTGACCTTCACCTTCGTGCGTGTTACCTCACATCGCACTCTGCTGGCAAACGTGGCCTGTTGAGTGTCTACTCAACTGTGCTATGGCTTCACGAGGTGTGGTACTATCGAGTCTTTGACAGGAGGCAGTATTCCTGGAAGAAGGGGGTGTTATATGTCACAATGGCTTGGAAAGAACAGTGATGGGAGGCAGTATTCCTGGAAGAAGGGGGTGTTAATTGTCACATTGGCTAGAAAGAACAGTGATGGGAGGCAGTATTCCTGGAAGAAGGGGTGTTAAATGTCACAATGTCTTGGAAAGAACAGTGATGGGAGGCAGTATTCCTGGAAGTAGGGGTGTTAAATATCACAATGTCTTGGAAAGAACAGTGATGGGAGGCAGTATTCCTGGAAGAAGGGGTGTTAAATGTCACAATGGCTTGGAAAGAACAGTGATGGGAGGCAGTATTCCTGGAAGAAGGGGTGTTAAATGTCACAATGTCTTGGAAAGAACAGTGATGGGAGGCAGTATTCCTGGAAGAAGGGGTGTTAAATGTCACAATGTCTTGGAAAGAACAGTGATGGGAGGCAGTATTCCTGGAAGAAGGGGTGTTAAATGTCACAATGTCTTGGAAAGAACAGTGATGGGAGGCAGTATTCCTGGAAGAAGGGGTGTTATATGTTACAATAGCTTGGAAAGAACAGTTATGGGAGGCAGTATTCCTGGAAGAAGGGGCAGAAGTAGCCAGCACTGAGATGGACACAGATGATGGAAGACATCTTGGCCAAGAACACGCATGAGGCAGGGTAACTAGCCAAGGATCAAGAATCTGTTCAGCAAGCCATGATGCAAGGTTCTGCAAAGGACGCCTATGTCATGATGATTCAGATTTCTTCAGTCAATCTGTTGATTGGTGTGGGTTGGAGACACAGTTGTAGCAAGCATGTGTTAATTAAGTTGCAATGTTGTCAGTGACATTATGCAGCTGTGTCTCAGAGAAAGATAACAGGAAAGAACCAAAATGTTAGTCATTTCTTGGTTTAATTTGGTTTTGTAAGGATCACCTTCAGTGCGCACAGATACCACAATAAGTGCTTCATCTTCTCCCAAAGATTACAAGGAGGATTACTAAATAGTATGTGAACTCAGTAGCACTATCAAGGATCTGAATGTGTATATACCAGAACCACACATACTGTCAATATTCTTTTAGTGTGTTGGTGTCCCCATTTTGAAATTTAGTCTGGGCGGCAGTCTATTCGGCCAACTCTTTTCTAATGTCTTTTCAATGTTTTCTTCATCCTCTTCTGCCCTTTATTCAGTATTAAATCATAGGTTCTCAAGCATCTCATGCCAAGTTGTCCAGTTTTTATTTTGCTATCTTGCATAGCTCACTCCATATCCTCCCTGTTTTACTCAACTCTGTCTCCAGGTCTCTCCCCCATGTGTTCCTACATCTTCCTCTATTTATATTTAGTGTTCTTAATTTATTTTTTATTCTGTGTCTTTTTCCTGACCTCTTGATTCACTGGATTTCCAACTACTGCTGGATTATTAACATGTACAATGTGTATAAGAATCCGTGAGTTTGTTACCCTTATCTCAGAAGGCTTGGCATTCACTGCTATTCCAGGATCAGTGCACTACTCCAGGATCAGTGCATTACTCCAGGATCAGTGCATTACTCCAGGATCAGTGAAATACTCCATGATCAGTGGGGCATATTACATTCTTGCCATGAATCAAGCCTACAAATGTCTGTGAGCTCCAGAATGTTGATTGAAAATACACAGCTGAATGTTAATATTTCCACAGATGTCATGGACAGTCTGGTCAACAATATGGAGCTAGATGCTTCTCAAGTGTCTCTGGGACAACAGTCTATGGCATTTTTCCCAGTTGATGTTGTGGTGCACATCAAGGTAACACTGAATGTCTAACTGCATGCATGCATTACAGGACACACAGACTAACATGGCGTATGTAATATACAGTACTTTTTCTTTGCCACACACCTGGGATTGTGATGATATCAGTTAGGTGGCTAGTTAGTTAGTCGCGGTTCCAACTTCATGGCAACTGGTCGTCCCCATAATGCTGTGTTTCTGTTCCATTTAATATCACACAAAATGCTCTTCACTGCCCCATGTGAAAAGTGAAATAGACAGGAGTGCCAGCACAAAAGTCCACCATGAAAAATACAGTTTATCATCGTTGGTAGCGGCAGTCACTAGCAAAACAGCAGCCACACATTACTGCATAAGGCAAACCCAGTTAGTTCAGCAGCTGGTCAGGCGCCATTTTCCTGAACATGCAATTCATGATACAAACAACCGCGGATAGATGTAAAAGCACCCCACATGAAATCCACAGCTCATACTTAATTTTTGGACGGAACCATGCACTGCCAGCCCAGCATGAGGAAGCAAACCATAGCCACAAGCACAAACACTCCAGAGGCCTAAACAGCTCAACTGCCTATCCTCCATGTTGGACCGGAAGTCCTGTGATGATATAAAGTGATGCCAAGTAGACATGAATATTTTGATGAAGTGGCCTAAAAGTTGTATGTACAAGAATTTAAAATATAAATATAGGCACAAGTACTGATTAAGGAAACTCTGTGGCAGTTCCATATGTTTACAAATATGGTGTGCTTCCAGTTGGATAAGCATGGACAGTGAAATATTAATTCTTTGTTTGTGTAGAGATTTCTTCAACAGGTAGCTTCTCCTTCTTCTCCTTTTACTGCATTTTTTTCTCAGATGTCTTATTCAAATTCAGATAGCAATAAACCTAAGACAGTGAATATCATGTTCAAGATAATATAGCTATAGAGATTAACAAAGCAGGATTAAGCAAGAACAACAGTCCCTATATAGAATACCATACTTTTAAGTAAAATACTGCTTTCATTTAATTTTTTAAAAAACCCAGTCAGTTTAAAAACAGAAATAGCTAGAATATTTCATCTGCACAGTATGAAATAGGCAAGGATGAGATGGGAAGCACTATATGAAAATCAAAACTGTTAAAGAAATGAACAAATATATAACAAATACAATATCTAAAATAATTGACACTATATATCCCACTGTAACCTCTGTAGAATTGAACAGGATATTACTTTTCTTAAATTGAAAATAAAAAGATTCACATATATACTTTAGGAATGGTTAAAGGTACACATGTTACAAATTATCTGCATAAATCAATTTTTTTTCCAAGATCCATCATAATTGAACAGTTTTCATTTATCTCACCGTCAGTATTATAGTAAATGTAATTAACTTCCGTTGAAAATTAGTAATGTTTGAATATGACAATAGCACATTACATGGTGTCTGAGAATTACCTTTCCAACTGTGGTACTTGCTGAAATTCTTACTAACAAGGAAAGTGTAGATTTTAAAAAGTCAACACTTTTTATAAAACAAAAGTAACAAAGTTGCACACATTTAATATAAACACCACTAGTGACTCACAACACAATCCACCAATCATCCAAATACTTTCATATTACAGCTTAACCACATAGTTATTGTCATTAATTAGCAGCTGTGAATTTTGCCTCCAGAACCTCAATGTCTGTCACCAGTGTTGATGTAGATGCAATCTTTGATAAATCCTCCAAGAAAGAAATCACAGAATATAAATTTAGATAATTTAGTTGACATTTTATAGTTGACAGCAGTTGAAAGGATACTTTTCTAAAACTCTGTATGAACAAATACTGCTGGTAAACGATCAAAGGAAAAATGTTTCTGAAATAGCAAATTATGAATTTCTAATACTGAATGCAAACAGTGTGATGTCAACAATTGTGATTATAATGATGAAAATTATTAATACAGTGTACTCAATTGTGAAAATAGTGATGAACTATGAAAGCTGTCAAGTGCGGTGAGAAAAAGTCTGAAAGTGCTACATAGAAAGAACACTTGTTGTTACATGCACATGAAACACGGACAATAAGCAGACACGCTGAGAAATATCAAATGGCAATGGAAACATGGTTTCTAAGGAAAATGAGAGAATATCATAGACGGACAGTAAAATAAATGGGAACGTGCGTCAAGAAATACATGAAAACTGTAAACTGATTTGAGAAAGTTAGCAAAGCAGTCAAGAGGTTTTTGGGCATATTATTTAGAGATGTACGATAGAAAACTTAGTGACAACTGGCAAATTGATGGAGAAAGAGCAAGGGGAAGGCACAGAGATAAATACCTAGATAGATTGACCTTATGAAATAATTGGGACAAGAAAACAGACCTGATCCAAGACTCTGGTAATCATGTAGGATGTGAACCATAACTACTCACACTTTTTGGCATGGTATGTGAAGAAATTATTGTATGAAAGCAATTGGGGTTGTGATAAATTGTTAAAAGTGAACTAAACATTTGTATGATTTAATAAATTTGGATAATTATTTGACCAGAAACTTGACTATTGGTTGTTTAGTTGTTAAAATAACAATTTCTAGATCAAAATAACATGGGCTATTTGACATTAACATTCTATGTATTTTCTCACAAACATTTGTTTGAACATTTATCTTACCGTTCGTCTTGACAAGTTGAGGTCATTGGTCAGTTAGGACTACTCTGAGGCTGCAACAGAATAAATAGTTCATGGATTGTTAATGTGCTTTCCATTTCAGGTCGATCCATCATTCATCAGATTCAACTGTCACCCAGTATCACGAGTTGAATGTCTGCTCCAAGTTCCATCCCTGGATTTATTCTTCTCCACCAAGAAGGCAGACATCAGTGAGAATATGCTGGCAGACAGTGTACAGGCTGCAAAAGCCACCAAATGTATGTTGACAGTGGAGTAGATCAGTGGTGTATGATGTTAAAAGTGGCTGTTTGGCAGTGGGGCATGAAATTAAAACTGGCTGTTTGACAGTGAAGTAGATCAGTGGAATATGATGGTAAAAGTGGCTGTTTGACAGTGGAGTAGATCAGTGGAATGTGGTGGTAAAAATGGCTGTTTGACAGTGAAGTAGATCAGTAGAATGTGATGTTAAAAATGGCTGTTTGACAGTGGAGTAGGTCAGTGGAATATGATGTTAAAAGTGGCTGTTTGACAGTGGGGCAAGATGTTAAAAGTGGCTGTTTGACAGTGAAGTAGATCAGTGGAATGTGATGTTAAAAATGGCTGTTTGACAGTGGAGTAGATCAGTGGAATATGATGTTAAAAGTGGCTGTTTGACAGTGGAGTAGATAAGTGGAATGTGATGTTAAAAGTGGCTGTTTGACAGTGGGTCATGATGTTAATAGTGGCTGTTTGAAAGTGAAGTAGATCAGTGGAATGTGATGTTAAAAATGGCTGTTTGACAGTGAAGTAGATCAGTGGAATGTGATGTTAAAAGTGGCTGTTTAACAGTGGAGTAGATCAGTGGGGCATGGTGTTAAAAGTGGCTGTTTGACAGTGGGGCAAGATGTTAAAAGTGGCTGTTTGACAGTGAAGTAGATCAGTGGAATGTGATGTTAAAAATGGCTGTTTGACAGTGGAGTAGATCAGTGGAATATGATGTTAAAAGTGGCTGTTTGACAGTGGAGTAGATAAGTGGAATGTGATGTTAAAAGTGGCTGTTTGACAGTGGGTCATGATGTTAATAGTGGCTGTTTGAAAGTGAAGTAGATCAGTGGAATGTGATGTTAAAAATGGCTGTTTGACAGTGAAGTAGATCAGTGGAATGTGATGTTAAAAGTGGCTGTTTAACAGTGGAGTAGATCAGTGGGGCATGGTGTTAAAAGTGGCTGTTTGACAGTGGAGTAGATCCATGGAATATGATGTTAAAAGTGGCTGTTTGACAGTGGGTCATGATGTTAATAGTGGCTGTTTGACAGTGAAGTAGATCAGTGGAATGTGATGTTAAAAGTGGCTGTTTAACAGTGGAGTAGATCAGTGGGGCATGGTGTTAAAAATGGCTGTTTGACAGTGAAGTAGATCAGTGGAATGTGATGTTAAAAGTGGCTGTTTAACAGTGGAGTAGATCAGTGGGGCATGGTGTTAAAAGTGGCTGTTTGACAGTGAAGTAGATCAGTGGGGCAGTTTAATTAAAGTGGCTGTTTGACAGTGGTGTAGATCAGTGGGGCAGTTTAATTAAAGTGGCTGTTTGACAGTGGAGTAGATCACTGGAATATGTTAAAAGTGGCTGTTTGACAGTGGAGTAGATAACTGGAATATGTTAAAAGTGGCTGTTTAACAGTGGAGTAGATCAGTGGAATGCGATGTTAATGTCATGTACCCATAGATATGAGCCTGTTTTGTTGTATCTTTGCCAGTCCCAGGATTCAAACAGTCCATGCCTAGTCCCAGCAGCAGCCAGCCATCTTCTAGAAGCAGACACACCAGTGGTCTGTCCGACAACTCCTTCTACCCAGGCTCCAGCTCCGGGGGTCTGAGTGTCACTGGCTGCATGTCGGACTTCTCCCTCTACATTTTCCATCCTTACGGCACGGGTGTCCAGCGCAGGATGCAAGGACAGGCAGATTCTCCAGCGTTCAGAGGTCAGGGTGGACTCGGTATGAAGATGATTTTTATTTTAAAGTCAAATATCTTGTGACATCTTTGACTTGTTTTATCATTGAGAAATTACCAGCACCATTTTCACTGTGTATGTCCACTGAAGTGAGCCTCCAACTTCTGGCCCACATTTTCAGGATATACTTACATATGTTTTGATTCTAGTTCATCTCTTGATGTTTTCTTTAAACTTGCTTGCCCTCTGATTTTTTTCTATATGGAAACTATTAGTATAGTTTTCATACAGCTAGGTCCCAAATCGCTTCATGTGTCCACAATAATTTACTTTTCTGACTTTAATATCACCCACGGATTTATTTTCTTTATAAACTTTGCTGTGAATTCTGTTTTCTTTTCTTACTATGAGAACCCTTCTTTCATTCTGTATAGCCACCTTTCAAAAGTCTCATTTATGCCCTCTGACAGCTGTTCCTTGTCTATGTACCTGTTACCATTTGTTTAGATAGGATTGTTTGTTACATTTTATTGATTTTGAATTTAACTTTCCTGTAATTGTCGGAAAAGTTTGTCGGAATGAATAATTAAGGTATATTAGACGTGTGTTTACATTTCAACCTCTATTAACAATTTAAATGTCAGCAGTTAGTCAACATCTGAAATGATACATAAAGAAAGAGATGTTAGAATGTGTGGTGGTACTTTTCAAACAGAAAATATTTTTCAGACACACTGAAATACATTTTGTATGATTATTACATACATGAGATCAGTGACTGACTTCCTTTACAATTATTAGGTTGTTCTCATGATTCAACACTCAACCCTCCACCCAGTGACATGTACAGACATTTGGTTATGTTTGTGAGTTGTTGCTGTATTCTGTAATGGAGGAACAGACATATGTTTATGTTTATGAGTTGTTGCTGTATTCTGTTAATGAGAAACAGACATATGTTTATGTTTATGGGTTGTTGCTGTAATCAATAATGGAGAAACAGACATGTTTATATTTATGAGTTGTTGCTATAATCTGTGATGGAGAAACAGCCATATGTTTATTAGTTGTTGCTGTATTCTGTAATGGAGAAACAGACAATCTGTGAGGTGGAGTGATCAGCTTTCTCCCTGGCCACCTTATCTTCCCAGGGAAATCTCTGGCATTCATGTTAAGAACTGTGTCAAACACCAGAGTCCAATGTGGTTTAAGGAAACCTCTCTACCATTTGTGATTAAGTCCAGACCTCTGTGCTAAGTCACACATTCATACATACTCAACTTGCATGCATATACATAACACAAGAGAGATGCACACACAGAGATGGTGTGTGAATTGATTGAAAGTAACTATAAACATTTTTTTTAAAATAGATGAATCTTTTTACTAAAACTCTCTGACTGAAACTTAATTTGCATTTTTTTCAGAGCGTATATCAGAAAATGCAACAAATGCCATTCATGACCTTGGTCGTCGAGACTCTCTCAGTCTCAATGTTGAATTTATACGTGTGAATATATCTCGTACCCGTAAACTGGAGTGCTACAATGAGTCCGGAGAAGCACCAGTTATGCCTGATCAGCAAACTAGATCTAATGTAGTCAGGTTTTCTGGTAAGTGTCACAATCCCCTGCAACAGGCAGACATTGGCTGTTGTTTAAGGTCCCGATATTTTTCAGATATCACTGAGTAGTGCAGGATGGATCCGCCATAGGTATCACAACACAGATCATTACTTTAATCAACAGCTAGTAATCACTTGAGAACACTAGTTTGCACACACATCATTTTAATTCGAAATGAACTTGATGATTCAGCACTCTTCAGGAAAATTCAACAATGATATACATATGTCCCTTATACTCCTGTGGAGTACAACACTGCCTTCCACTGGCCTTTGTAACATGGCGATAAATGAGCTGTGATGCCAAACTCTCAGTTCAACTACAAATAACCAACTCTCCTGGCTAAGTTTCCCTAACTTAACCCCAGAACTGAATGCCTGGCTAAGTTTCCCACCTTAGCCCAAAAATCAACTCCCTCCATTTTCCCAAACTTCTATCTTTATTCATCCTCCTCGGGACTACCCATGAAAATCTTTTTCACCTTTGATCCCAATTCCCAGTTCTCATGAAAATCCCTTTTTAGGTTTTCCCTTTGTTTTATCCCCTTTCTAGCACTTTCCTCTGTCCATGGGTGACCCAAACTTACATGTATGTGCTATAACAATCCACTGTGTTGGGGTTCTCCCATTGTCTTGAAACTTCTTAATCAACCTCTCTGGCCCCACATCCATCTCACTCTCATCTCACACCTGTGACCTCACATGTTCTTTTCAGATTCTTAACCCTTACATCTGCCTTGTCTTGGCGTTTATCATGCAGGTTACAGTAAGTATTACCAAAATGTGAGCTCATTATTGTCTTGACACATGCCGACGCATCTCAACTCCAAGACATAAAGTTGCTCGTACTCAACAACAAAATACTAAACAGCGCTCACCTTGATGAAACAGACGCAAACCAGCCGACGGCAATTTCAGGCATTTATTACATGCTCTCGCAGAACAACAAAGAACGCTACTCCATATGATAACCTGCCCCTGAAGACGGGGACGGGTGGTTATACAGTTATACAGACTCAGTTCCCGAATTCTGCCATTGCTTCCGGAAGGTCGCTCTTTTCCCAAGGATTTACCAGCCGAGTTTAACTCGTCTAAGGGTTATTCCTGTCCCGGTCCCATCACTGTATGAATGTGAGACAACAGACGATTTCCTCGCTCACTAAGAAGATTGCGCCAAACCAGATCCTATCCTCTCCAACACGGAGCCCATAGAAAACACCGCTGTCCTGATCTCCTCTCCCGAAGCGTCCCCGTTGCCGTGTTATGACGTCGTCCTTTTTCCACCGCCTATTCCAATGACGTCATTCTGTCTAAACGCCATGTGGCAGTATGCCCCCCTCCCTTTTAAAATGATGTAATCATTTTTTTTTTTCATCAAGAGAATTAATCTGACACATAGCAGTGTAGACACAATGACGTTTATCCCGACCGCTATGTCGTAAATCTTAATCTCATCAAACGGGTAGGTAGGGGACTAGCATTATGATATATGTAGTGGTGTCTATACTTGGAAATGGCGATCGCAATAAAATTGACAACCCATAATTAAGTAATAATAACTAACGATCAATGATCAAAATGTAACTATACTAACATAGTATTTAACCTAACTACGTTAACTAATCAACTATTTTCACAATTCATTCAATTAACTCTATATATACATACTAATATTATACAATGTTCAACTCATATCACAATACGTGTTCACCGGTTTTCCTTTAAAGTAGTTACACCCAGTCACAAACCATCCAAGTGAAAACTCGACACAGGAGAAAAGTCACACAAGTCAAAGTTCTCAAAGTTCTCCATGCCTCATCGGTTCCTCTCCATGTAAATTTTCTTATCATCCTGTCAAAATCATATATTGACAGAAGTATCCAACTACTTAAACTATGTATTTGCATTAAAAATATGTAATTGTTGATCTGTGTGTGTATTGCCAGTAAATTCGGTGCTATCTAACACATATTTCCAAACACTCTATGAACAAACAACTATAATAAACTAGGATTGAATAAATTGAATAAAATATTTATATTTATAGTTGATTTAGAGTATCGGCAAGATTATAATTGAGTTGTAGATCCTACAGTTTTGTGAAGAATCATATCTCAAAGATTCAAGATTTCTAAAATAATAAATCAGAAATATAATAAATATTTAAATCACATGGTGGTCACGCAGCATAATGCCCCCTCCCAAAAAAAAAATGCTATGTCATTTTTCTTCTCATAATTACTTACAACTGTAACCATATTTTTACGTACTACCACATAGCTCCAGGATTTACCCCATCATTAACCCTAAAAAAAATAAATCATAAATGCTACATAACGGGCACGCCCACCTGTCCGAACCCTACGTCGAACGTCGTGTGACTGATCCTATGGGATCAGTTCAACTAATAAGTTAATATTAGTCCCTACCTTGTCCTAATGACAAGTATGTCCTAGTTCTAGGACGAGGGTAATAATGACGTTTTTCTAGTAACCATGTTAGTCGTAGTCGTTACTTGGTGTCGTATGACAATATTATTGGGTAGGGTGCTTGTCTGTGATTCCACCTTAACTTTTTCCCGATATTTTCCTTTGGGATTTGGATTGTCACTTGGTCCATATTTAGCTCCTGTACTGATTCATAAGCATACAGCATAACATGACACATACCCTTCGGACCCAACATCTGGATACTTAAGTAATATTTAACTTGTGAATGGATAATTGTAATGCCGCACGCAACGTATTTCTTTGATTGTGTGTATCTGTTAGTGACATACTGTTTAACTTCAGCGTGCATGTGTGTAATACACCTAATGACTTCTGTATGTACGTTTGTGACACACTTCTGGACTTTTGTGCGTATGTATGTAATACATCTCTTGCCTTTTGTGTGTATATTTGTGCTATGCTTCTTCACTTCTGTGTGCATGTTTATGATATGCGTTTTTGTTTGTATGAACCCGTTTACACTATGTTTCTTCGCTTGTTGTGCATGTAACTTTTGTGTGTAACAACCAATGCGTGTAACTTTTGGTTTCTTTTTTGAATGTTTCAAAAATATGTCATTTACCGACAAATAATCTCTTTTGCCTTGTTTTTGAGTATCAGTTATTTTTTCATGTTTGGGTTCGTTGACTTTGTGCAAATCTTGGTATTTGATATTATTTACCGTTATGCTATCACTCAGTAGCATTGTATCATGCATGTCTACAGTTGATGTACCCTGTTCTATTTGCGTCTTTTCTTTTTCTTCTTCTTGTGTTGTTTCAATTTGGGCATTTGTACTTGTAAGTGTTTCGTTAGACTTTTGTTCGATAGTTACTTTCTGAACGAAATCTCTGGCGTTCGGTTCTTTCACTATTGTAGCAGATACTTTACCTGTGTGATTACTTTCCTTTATTTCATACATTTGTCTCATACGCTCCTTCCACATTGCTTCCTTTGCAAGATTCTCATTTTCAAGTGCGAGTCGTTTTTGCTTGATTTCTGTCTCTACGGTTAATTGTCTTGCCTTTAACTCTGCCTCTACAGTTATCTGTCTTGCTTTTAACTCTGCCTCTACAGTTATCTGTCTTGCCTTTAACTCTGCATCTGCGGTTATCTGTCTTGTCGTTAACTCTTTTCTCATTTCAGCTATCTTTTCCTGTTCCTTCAGAGCCAAATTCTCTTTTTCGGCTGCAATCCTTTCGCGTCTCAAAGTTAATTCTTTTTCTCTAGCTGCTATCTCATTCTGCTTGATAGCCATCTCCAGCGCCAATTTCTTTTGTCGTTCTTGTCGTTCACGCGTAGCTTGAAGTTGCTTTGCCTCCCTTTCATGTGCGGTTTGAGCTCTAAATTCCTGTATGACCCAATTTCTAAGTTCTGCTCCAGCCAATCCATTCTTCTCACCCAACTCCGTGAGATATTGTAGTGTAGACATCTTGTCCTACCTGTATAATAATCTAGCTGAAATAAGATAGAAGAGTATGCAAAAATGTAAATATGTTCAATTCAGATATAACAACTGCTGAACAAAATGTGAACTGCAACTCAACAGCACTGTAAACTTGAACAATAAAGAAATTCAGTAACTTCTTGCTATCTATATATCTGAAGTGTTACTATCTGTAAATAACAGAAATTAATATAAGAAATATATTCAGTATAAAGAATATATAATACTAGACAGTCAACAATGACAGAAGCCGACTGATGAGTGACGTAACTAGATATTTTCTTTCATAAAAGACAATAGTACTTTTATAGAATTTACTACTACACTTAACACAAGACAACAATTATGTGTTGCCACTACAATATTCAAGTGTCCTTGCTTAATGTAGAAACGCTCACACTATCCATTTTTGAACTAATTTACTTAATATTAAATAATAGGCACCTCATTTATCAACAACAACACATTAACCAACAATAACATATACTGGCCTTTTTCCGGCTCTCTTGTACATAGATAACTGAGTAGAGTTCCTGTCGTTCAAAAAATTTGACATAGAATTGTGTCGATCAGTTCAATAAGAAATTGATCCGTGGTCACCACTCGAGTATTGGTATGTTTGTTGATTGATACCAGAGAAGCTGTGTCCACAATAGACTGTTGCTCCTGGCTTGAACGATAGTACAATTAACTTGTACTTTCACCCTGGACTAAGGAAGTCCGTAACCAACCCATAACACGTAGTTGGCTGTAGTGTAACGACGACGTTTGAATTTTTCTGCAGACTTATTGTGATAAGTTTAGGCTGCTGTAGGTATCCGAATGAATGATGCCCACAGTGAAATCAGTAGATCTGCTTGCATCCGGTTCTGGTACCTAAAGTCCAATGTGTGAACGATTCGACTGTGTCTGGTATCACGATGAAAAAAATAGTAATTGTCAATCCGTGTTATAGTGTACGTATGTCCTGGCGTCAGAGTCTTGAGGAACATGTAACGTCTCGATGCGTTTCAGGTGCAGTGTAGTGTCCAGTAGTATCTTGATGTGTATAATGTCCTTTAATGTCCCGATATAATAAATATAACTGTCCCAATGTGAATCGTTATCGATTAAATACCTTGAACAATTGGGTACTATGTGACATTAAAGTCTATCTGTATGCTTCGACTTCAAATAAAGCGAGTGTACACGTGTTAGATTTCCTGCATGCTGAGGTGTAATGATAACGTGTCTCTATGTATTCTGTCAGATATCCCGTTGTAACTCGTAAATATATATTGAAGTTTCCCGTGAAGAGTAAAGTTCAAAGTAATGAAGTGGTACTGTGTAAAGTTTGTAACGTTCAATGTTCGTATGTGACAGTAGTGAAGTTTCAGTGAGGATCGTTGTTGAAAATTATTTGCATCATGGCGTACTGTGTCAACTTAATCTTCATATGTGTCCTCCTATTCTTGATACTCGTATGTTAAATGTGTGGGTACTGGCAATATCGTACCATCCTTGTGTGTAGTTATATCAGTGTCATAAGCGTGAAAGTAAGTGTTCTTTCTCCTATTATAAGTTTGACTCACTGCTTTGTTAACAGAGTGGAAATGTCGTGTAGGAAGCTAACGCCTCCTTCTGTACCAACAACACATTATAAGTCGAGTGTGGACTCAAACGATCCGTAAACCAAATATATCAGTTGTGTTTACTTCTCCATTACTGTATTGTGCTTCACTTTCCCAAACTTGGACAATATTATGATCGTATTTAACTATTTACTATCGTCTCAAACGATAGTATATAATTTGCTGTTATTAAATACACGTAATGTTCATTATCTGTTTCTGCTCGTGCGCACCATGTATGTAGATCAGTTAATATAGCATAGTGTAATCTTTATTTCTTTCTTTCCACTGATAAACTTCTCAAACTGTGGCACTTATGAAGGACTAGTTTAATTAAATTATTTAGTCACTTTACCTGCAGATAATCGTCAAACAATAAGTATGTTGGCGTTACTCACGATCTTTCGGCAACTGCCATGTTGGCGCGTAACAAGCGATCTTGGTGCTGCATCGTGCTTCAGGAATTGATCCTGGTGTGCATTCTCCTTCGTTTACTTAGCGATATGGCGGGAATCTTCGTTGTCTACATCCACACGATGCTTTCTGGATCAGAGACCCCACATTGTCTTGACACATGCCGACGCATCTCAACTCCAAGACATAAAGTTGCTCGTACTCAACAACAAAATACTAAACAGCGCTCACCTTGATGAAACAGACGCAAACCAGCCGACGGCAATTTCAGGCATTTATTACATGCTCTCGCAAAACAACAAAGAACGCTACTCCATATGATAACCTGCCCCTGAAGACGGGGACGGGTGGTTATACAGTTATACAGACTACAGACTCAGTTCCCGAATTCTGCCATTGCTTCCGGAAGGTCGCTCTTTTCCCAAGGATTTACCAGCCGCGTTTAACTCGTCTAAGGGTTATTCCTGTCCCGGTCCCATCACTGTATGAATGTGAGACAACAGACGATTTCCTCGCTCACTAAGAAGATTGCGCCAAACCAGATCCTATACTCTCCAACACGGAGCCCATAGAAAACACCGCTGTCCTGATCTCCTCTCCCGAAGCGTCCCCGTTGCCGTGTTATGACGTCGTCCTTTTTCCACCGCCTATTCCAATGACGTCATTCTGTCTAAACGCCATGTGGCAGTTATGAGATGTTTAACAGTCCAATGTAGACACACACAAAAGTGAGAGACAACTTAACTGATTCTATACATCATTATCTTATGATGTGGCCAGGATTAGTTATCAAGCCATAAAAGTGCACACACATTTACTATTATAACATTATGCTCAATCATGAATATGCTATAATTTATTCTACACCAAAATGAACAGAAATGGGTGAACATGGCAGGTATGTTCACTGGTTTGGCAACTGTTATGTTTAGTTAGTGTTTCTTTCAGAAATATGCTACAGATAATTTGGAAATTTGGGAACAAATTTTTTATTTACCCAAGGTAAATAGATATTGATAGTAATTTGCTCCCACTTGCAAAATTCTATTATATTATCTTCCTCATGTTGATTAATTATTTGTTGGCCATTGTTATTCTCTTTTTGATTGGTTTCACTTCTGCCATCATCTATTATTACATGTCCAAGGTAGGAGATTTATCTGCCTGTTCATCTATCTTTCTGTTTTATTGTGTTTACAATATTACAACACCATAATCTGGTTATCTAACATGAAGACTAGTATAAAGTTGTTGGAAGATATCATTCTACAATAAATTTAGCTTCATGACTGCTCATAAATGTATTTTTGGAAAATAATATGATGGTTCTCCCTTGCCTTCCATAAAAATATAATAACATCTTGCTGTAATCAACAGCCATCTGTGATATTGGCACAGCTTCTTTCAAGTATGACATGCGACGACTGTCAGAGATTCTCTCGCTGCCTAAAGCATGGTATCGCCGCACGTTAGCACGCCGGCTGTTCCTTGGTGACGAGAGTGTTCATCCCAATAGAGGGGACGGTAAATATGCTTACAGTATTGACTTGATTTGTTCCCTTGTGTTTTATTGACTTTTTTACTTGTTGCATGTGACAGTGTCCTTAGAGATTGTGCATTCTAAGTATTTAGAGATTGTGCATTGTCACTACTTAGAGATTGTGCATTCTGAGTTATTCACGACTTATAGTACTAGATTAACTCCTTTGAGGTTTATCATCTCAGGCAGTGGTTTCCAAACTTACTCCTCTAGGTTACACTTTTGGATTGACAATTTCCTTGGCCGCACTAACTTGTTTATTTATAAGGAATACTTGAAATGCATCAATTTAACTCTTTAACAGTCTGAATTTCTTATATAACAGACAACTGTTTTTTTTTTTTTAAATAAATTTTATTTGTGTATCTAAATGCATGTGAGAGCATGCACAGGGATGCATATGTGTGTGTGTGTATGTGTGTGTGTGTAATATTGATTTAGAAGGTACATTGCCTTAATTACAATTATATTAATATCATTATTACAACTATTTGATATAAGATGAATTAACACATCTGTGGCCTTATATGGTTGCTTGTTTGGGAACCATTGACTGATGGATTAGTATTAATAGATGTCATTAATGAACTGCTTATTAATATGCGTATCTATCTGTACGTTAGTTGTTGAATATGGTATATTGCAACTGTATGTTTAATATTGTGATAGGTGCATGTTGAAAATGAATGATGTTTAGACAGGAAATTGCCATATTCCGTATTAAGCACTTAGGGTAGGAGCATATCATGTTACTAAGCACATCCACAAGGTGGCAGATGGTGTAGTGGCCTGCAGATATAGATCTTGGCTGTGAATATGCTGAATAAGAGGCCATGGAACACATGGTCGTCATTAGAGGAGGTGAGATGGTGAGACAACTATCTCTGTAAAGTACCTATAACTCTGTGATATGGCTATCAGCAAGTAAGAGGCACTATTCGTTTATTCTTCTCTCACCTTCCAACTTCCCTAGATTAATCATCTACATAGGTAAGTTTTGTGCAAACAGAAATACATGATAGTTAAAAATTACTGTGGTAGACAATTGACATTACTGTGCGTACATGAGTATTATTCAGTTTGAAGGATTTATATAGTTATTTTACTTTATGTTGTGTGAGTTCTGCAGTATGTATTTGATGAGATTCAGTGAACTATGTCAGGCAATAAATTGTGTAATCTATTGTTTGTGTCTTCGTTATTCAAAGAGATAAATACCTGGATGGTTTGGCTATATCTTGTCAAGAACACAGACAGATCTGAGATTAATGATGATGTGTCATAGGGAAACATGACTGCCCACACCTAATGCATGGCGAATGATAACATTATTGTATGAGAACAATCAATGTTGTGATAAATTGTAAATAGTGAACTAAACATTTGTATGACTTAATAAATTAAGATAATTATTTGACTTTGAACTTGCTTAGTTCTTAAAATAAAAATTTCTTGTTAAAAATACCACAGGCTTTTTAACATTGTGTATTTTCTCAACAAAATTTGTTTACACTGTTTAAACATACCAAACACGACATACTTTTCTGCAGAAAACAGGAAGTTGTTGGTTATGTTAGATAGTAGGTCATCATGTTTGGGTGTCAGTGACCTAGGGGTACAGTGTCCCTATCTGTCTAACTCCAGAAGATCTAGTGCAAACCGCTGTCTGGATTCTTTCCAGATTGTGGAGTCCTAAGATACTGACTCTGAATAGAGAATCAGATCTCTAGTCTTCTTGGATAAGGGTGCAAAACTGAGGAGTCCCATGAGCGTGTTGCACATGTTAGAAACCCCACGGCAGTTGTAATTTGAATGGAATAGGCAAGTAGCTGATGCTAAAACTCATTTCAAAATTTAAAAATCAACTACAAAATAATATTTATAGCGTATGTGTTTCTGATATACACACATTTGGATCCTTAATGATGCTGCAGACTTGTGCACTGTGCGAGATCATCCTTATGTGATCTTCGACAGATTGGGGCATTTATAAGTCTAAATCATAGGGGAAGGTTATGGAAGTATCTTGAGAAGATGGCAAAAGAAAGACAAGAGGACTTGTTACAAGCAAGTTCAGTGCCTTCTTAGGAAACTCAAAGAAAGAAGAGAAACAAAATGAAATAAAAAACATCAATATATACGATAAATCTTGAAAACTCTTTAGAATGCTTCTGCTCTTATACTGATATTTTTAAAAATTAGTTATAATAAAAGCCTGGAATTGTATTATTATTGTTAAGGATGCTGGTCAGATTTAGAAAACCATAGAGTGTAACATAATACATTGTAATACAGTCAAGAGAAACGTATTACCATTGATTGCGCCAATGGGCATATCAAACCCAAACCAGTCTAATTTAGTGAATAATTGTGCTGCATGTATTCAGTCCTGTTTTAACTAGTGTCTATCTGTTCTATTTCTGTATGTTTGAAGAAATGATACAAAATGTGAAGTCCCTTCTTGTGAATTTCTAGAAAGTGTGAGAAAGTTATCTAGCATTTTTTATTAGGGATAGGCATGTTTGCTGAATGTGAGAACGTATGTGAAGAATGACAGCATAGGATGATTGATAATTTATAATTGGTAGGGCAGAGAGTTAATGCAACATGGCTGGTTATCTTCATGCTGTGGGCTCTGGCAACAGCTGAGTTTGTTTACTACTGCACTGAGTGTCTTGACAAAAGTGTAACCATTTTGATGTGGCATAGATATTGTGTTTGTGCATGAGTTGCAACACTGACATAAGAAGACCTCCACAAGCCCTGTGATTGCCTTTGTCTGCTCTTGTATTTATTAACTGATTTCTTGAGGACATAATCTAAACACACAGATATTAGCTAAGTAGATGGCTACAAGGAATCACTGGCCGCATTCTCTTGATTAAAAAAATACCTTGTTATCAATCAGTGGCAATATCAGCAGACAGCGGAAAACAACGTCTCATTTTGTTTAGTTTCAGTATGCCATTCAGCAGCTTTTATAATTATATGTGTGGTGTGTACATACACACACAGAGTTTATAAAGCTATTGAATGTACACCAGATTTGCACACATGCGTACACACCACTGTGTTGTGCTTTCACTCATGCATTTTGTGACCTTTAGTTGTGAACATGATGTCAGCAGCACAGAGCTTGGATTATTTTTGTTTGTTTCGTCATTTTATTATATCAATGTTTTAACCACATGTGTTGTAACATAACCTTTGACCTTTTCAGAGGCAGATTGCCCATCTTCCCCAACCAATCAAACGCCCCTACACCCGGGTTTCTTGTCACAGAACTCCATGTCTCACCCATCTCTCAATGTGATTAGTGCCCCTCAGCCATTGAAAAAGCATCACCGGCGAGGCTCCTCTGGTGATAAAGTGCGGATACAGCTGAGCCCGGAGTTTAAAAGTGAGATTGCTTCCAGACGAGGTGTGATTTATTATTATTTTCTACTGTGGATATTCAGTAATTCCTAAATGTCAATTGATTGTTTAAATCCAGAGACGGGCACATTGTACCATTCTTCTCAGTACAAGATGTGATCAAGAATCTGTAGGTTCAGGGCCAGCCGTTGCAGACTCAAACACCATCTATTCAACAAAACAATGAAAATTACACAAACTGATGTTTCTAAGTGGAGAGGGAAACAAACAGTGTAACATGCCCACCGAACCGAACCCGTCGTCATGGTGACAGGAGCTAAGTGAAAACATGGCCTGACCCAACCCTAGGGAAAGAGAAACCCTAAAGTGATGAGAGGGACTTTAGATAGGCTGTCAGATTTATCACACAGATCTGGTTATTGGAGAGCTGGCAAAGAAGAAGGAATGACACTAGTGTGTGTATACAGTTTACCCACAGGAATGACACTTGTGTGTGTATAGAGTTTACCCATAGGAATGACACGTGTGTGTGTACAGTTTACCCACATGAGTGACACTTGTGTGTGTATACAGTTTACCCACATGAGTGACACTTGTGTGTGTATAGTGTTTACTCACAGGAATGAAACTTGTGTGTGTATAGAGTTTACCCATAGAAATAACACTAGTGTGTGTATAGAGTTTACCCATAGGAATGACACTAGTGTGTGTATAGAGTTTATCCATAGGAATGATACTAGTATGTGTATACAGTTTACCCACAGGAATGACACTTGTGTGTGTATAGAGTTTACCCATAGGAATGACACTAGTGTGTGTATAGAGTTTACCCATAGGAATGACACTAGTATGTGTATACTGTTTACCCATGTGAATGACACTTGTGTGTGTATAGAGTTTACCCATAGGAATTACTCTTGTGTGTGTATTCAGTTTACCCACATGAGTGACACTTGTGTGTGTATAGTGTTTACCCACAGGAATGAAACATGTGTGTATACAGTTTACCCACATGAATGACACTTGTGTGTGTATAGTGTTTACTCACAGGAATGAAACTTGTGTGTGTATACAGTTTACCCACAGGAATGAAACATGTGTGTATAGAGTTTACTCACAGGAATGACACTTGTGTGTGTATAGAGTTTACTCACAGGAATGAAACTTGTGTGTGTATAGAGTTTACTCACAGGAATGACACTTGTGTGTGTATAGTGTTTACTCACAGGAATGACACTTGTGTGTGTATAGAGTTTACTCACAGGAATGAAACTTGTGTGTGTATACAGTTTACCCACAGGAATGAAACATGTGTGTATAGAGTTTACTCACAGGAATGACACTTGTGTGTGTATAGTGTTTACTCACAGGAATGACACTTGTGTGTGTATAGTGTTTACTCACAGGAATGAAACTTGTGTGTGTATACAGTTTACCCACAGGAATGAAACATGTGTGTATAGAGTTTACTCACAGGAATGAAACTTGTGTGTGTATAGAGTTTACTCACAGGAATGAAACTTGTGTGTGTGTGTATAGAGTTCGGGGATTTAATCACAGTACCTCATTGATGAACAGCTTTGTATACGTGATGGAGTAGTATCTTAGATTCCTGTGTATTTGTCACATTTGAAACATTTTGTTGTGACATCTTACTGTAGGTAAATGTTGTGTTGTGTATGTGGTGCCTGGGGTTTTGTTTTGACAGGAGTATAGTGGCAGTGCAGTCTACTGAAATGTGTCCTCTTAGCAGATCTAGTAGAAGTTGCATGTGAAGTGATCTTGTAATTGTAAACATGACTAACTTTTGGCTAAAATAGTACATCAGATAAGGATAAAGGGTGGTATACTTTGCGTACAGGCGGTCATAGGGGAGCCATGGTAGTGCTGTGGTATCACACTTGCCTGCCGGCCCTTGGGTATAGACAATAAATTAAAAACATTTGAAATATATTCTGCAGCATTAAAATACTAAAAATAAGTTGTTGTTTTTTTTTGTTTTTTTTTTTCCGCGTTTCCATCCTGTTTCAGGATATTGCGGTCAACACCAGCATCTTTCAGCTGTATGTTGATTCCCAGGCTAGATTACGCTCATCAGCACGCCACGACTTTCTGAGCGACCGGCTCCATACTCTCATAAGTCACTTTTGCGATTCGAACCACTGCTAATTCTCGTCGCGTCACGTGACGAGAGTATTCGGGGTTAGCGGAGAAAGCTGCTAACCCCTCGGCCACGAAGCCGGTAAAAATAAGTTTGTTACATTTCTAAATTATTATCACATCATCACCACCATCTAGTTAAATCCTAGGACGTGTTGACATCATCTGATCATCCCACTGTCCCCAATTCTCAGTCACTCTCATCAGCTCTGCATTAATCTGAAACCCAATATTCCCTGTTTGATCCAGTTGTTTCTTGATGTCCTCTTTTCCTTTTCCCCCATAATTTTCTCCTCTAGTATTCTCATATTGTGAGAAAGGCAAGACAGCATACTGTTGTGTATAGTTTTCAATAGTCGACCATTTTCACCTTTGTCGTTTAGAAAGCATTTGTTCATTTGATATCTTTTTTGTGCAGCTCTTTGTTTACAACCTGTGATAGCACCACATCTTCTGAGTTACTTTGTTTGGTTGGAGTCCTGTTTCAGAGCCATACAGTGTCATGGGTCAGATATTTGCAGTGATTATTCTTTTGTTTTTGCAGTTCAATATTGATATTACTTAATATCAACAATGTATGTCTATCATGGAATACTTGCTTGGCTACAGTGATCCTAGGTCTGTTTCCTCTTGAATAATTTAACCTAGATAGGGAGGATTCTGCACTTGTTCAATGGTCTTTCCTTCAATGTTGATATTTATTGGTGTTCATTTGATAGTTATCATCACTTTGTGTTGTATGCAAACAATATTTATTTGTGCAATGGAATTCAGTAGCTAGGGGGACCTACTTAGATCAAGATTAAGGAAGAAATCATCATCATTTAGCAGGTTCATTGCAAAAGGTCAGTCTCCTTACAGCCCAGCAAACAGTTTCTCCATCTCCCACCTCATGCATGCTCAAGCCCAAGGTTCATGCCCAAAGTTCAAGAAGCCCAAGGTTCATGTCCAAGGTTCATGCCCAAGGTTCATGCCCTAGGTTTATGCCCAAGGTTCAAGCCCAAGGTTCATGCCAAAGGTTCATGCCCAAGGTTCAAGCCCTAGGTTCATGCCCAAGGTTCATGCCCTAGGTTTATGCCCAAGGTTCAAGCCCTAGGTTTATGCCCAAGGTTCAAGCCCAAGGTTCATGCCCAAGGTTCATGCCCAAGGTTCAAGCCCAAGGTTCATGCCAAAGGTTCATGCCCAAGGTTCAAGCCCTAGGTTTAAGCCCTAGGTTTATGCCCAAGGTTCATGCCCAAGGTTCATGCCCAAGGTTCAAGCCCATGGTGTCTACAATGTCCTGTGTCTACCTTCGTGCTAGCCCACCCTTGCCTCTTCTTCCAGTAACAGTGCCTTCCATCACTGTCCTTTCCAAACCTCTGTGGTACAGAGTAATTCTGGAAGAGACAGGTGAGACAATTATATCATAAAATGTGATGAAAACCTTTTAGTTGCTTTTGTAGAATGACCCAAGTAGACAGATTACTCTGTTGATTAATATTAGCATGTGATAAAATGGCCAGCAAAACAGTTGGAACTGTCTAAGTGGAGATAGATTATTGTAATTTCAATGAAGTTGCATATGGAAATAAGAAAGATACAGTTCAGTCGTCATATACATCAATGTGTATCCTGGGTCAATCAGGTAAACCTTTCAAACTATATCTATCTCCTATACTTCATTTTGTTTTGATTTTACAATTGTAGCACTCATGTCCATACTGTTAGTTAAATGGCTTTAGATGTTGTACCCCATGCCATGTAGCCACACACATTGGTATTATAGTCACAGTATTGGCACTCTAGTATATATAACAGTGCAGTGATTTTCTGACTGTTAACAAAGAAACACTAGTATCCTGTAGTTCTGCATGTAACATCATGATAGTGAGTATCTTAGTGTTGATCATTCTTTGATTTTTGAGCACACTGATCTGTATTGTTATTTTATAGATAAGTAGTACACAGTTTTTTATGTAACTGGTGACAGTTATTGCCACAGAATCACTGACCTACACTTTATGTTGGAATGAGATATTAACAATTGCAAGATGTGCAGATTATGTCATGCTATAAATACTAACTCATGTATTAAGTTCATTGGCTCATTCATAAATGAGTAGTTTCTGAACATCTGTCTCTCCAACAACAGAAGCAGCTAATTATTACAGTTTTGCAAAGGATGCACATGCACACAAAAGAGCAGATGACAATGCCCATTATTTTAATTATATTTTAAAGTTTGTTACTTTTCCTAATCTTCATTATAAGTTATTATAACTACAGTACAATAAGAAGGCTGACCATTTTCCTTGCCTTTCCTTCCCAGACAATTTCCAGACAATTCTAACAGGTTTCCAGTGCTCATGTAATGAGGCTGGGTGCATTGCCTTTCCTTCCCAGACAATTTCCAGACAATTCTAACAGGTTTCCAGTGCTCATGTTATGAGGTTGAGTGCACTGCCTTTCCTTCCCAGACAATTTCCAGACAATTCTAACAGGTTTCCAGTGCTCATGTTATGAGGTTGAGTGCACTGCCTTTCCTTCCCAGACAATTTCCAGACAAGTCTAACAGGTTTCCAGTGCTCATGTTATGAGGTTGAGTGCACTGCCTTTCCTTCCCAGACAATTTCCAGACAATTCTAACAGGTTTCCAGTGCTCATGTAATGAGGCTGGGTGCATTGCCTTTCCTTCCCAGACGATTTCCAGACAATCCTAACAGGTTTCTAGTGTTCATGTTGTGAGGCTGGGTGGAACTAAAGTCCTGCTGGTAGGACCAACAGTCTGACCACTGCTGGTAGGGCAATAATCTGACCACTACTGAGACATGAACCTGGGCCACTGTCGTGGTCTGCATGCACACTAATCACCTTGCTGCCTGCCTGCCTCCATATATATATATATATATATATATATATATATATATATATATATATATATATATATATATATATATATATCATCATCAAGTGCCATGCCGGCTGGCGTAGGCGTTCATGGCTCTCCACAGATCTCGGTCTTTGGTTTTCTGGATCAACTCTGCTGCTGATATTCCTCCATGCCACCGTCTCAATCCATCCAGCATCACTTCTCTTGGTCTACCTCTGCCTCTCTTCCCCTCGATCTTTCCAGTTGTCACGATGTTCTCCAATGCCTCTCTTCTCATCACATGACCGAAGAAAGCTGTTTGTCTCTGTCTTATTGTTGTATATAATGTTCTAGTTTCATTAGCCTGTTTCAGGCAGTCGTCGTTAGTTACTCTGGCAGTCCCAGGAATTCGCAACATTCGTCTCAGGAACCACATCTCTGTTGCTTCTAATTTCTTCTTAATTTGTTCATTTACATTCCAAGATTCACTTCCATACAGCAAAACTGGTTCTACATAGCATTTCAGCACTCTCTTTCTTACATTCAGTGATAGTGACTTATTGCATAAGATACTCTTCATTTTCTGAAATGCGGCTTTTGCCTGCCCTATTCTGCTCCTAATCTCTGTTGTACATCTTCCATCTGATGTTATAAATGCCCCTAGGTATCTAAAATTATCAACTTGGTTAAGGATTTTCCCTTCTATTTCTATGTCACATTTTGGTGTCACCATTTTCTTTGATATTACCATTGTTACTGTTTTCTTGATATTCAAGGAGAGTTCTTTCCTTGCACTCTCTGTTACTACGACGTCTAATAATTGTTGTAGGTCTGTTGAATTATCCGCCACCAATACTGTGTCATCTGCATAGCGTATATTATTTATATTATAACCTCCAACTAGTATTCCTGGCATCTCTTTGATCTCTCTCATTATTACTTCGCTATACAGGGAGAAAAGATCTGGTGACAAGACACACCCTTGTCGTACTCCTAGCTTTATCTGTTCGTAACTACCCTCTTTATTTCCCATTTTAATTGCTGCTACTTGGTTCCAGTAAACATTCTTTATTGTTCTTAAATCTTTTCCATCAATGTTGATATCTTCCAACATTTTAATCAGTTCATCATGTTTTACTTTATCAAATGCCTTAGTATAATCTATGAAGCACAAATATATGTCTCTCTGTTTCTCTATTGACCTTTCTATTAGTGTCCGTAATGTATAAATTGCATTGTTTGTGCCCTTTCCTTCCACAAATCCATACTGTTCTTCACTAATTTCCATTTTTATTTTCTTTTTGGTTCTTCTCATTATGATTCTGAGTAGAAGCTTAGTGATATGGTTTATAAGGTTAATTGTACGAAAATCTTCACAATCAATTGCTCCTGGTCTTTTTGGTATAGCTATAAATACAGATTTCAGCATATCACTGGGTAAATATCCACTGCTGTAAATATCATTCAACATTTTGGTTAATATATCTACTCCAAATTCTCCCAATACTTCTAATTCTTCTATTGTGATTTCATCTGGCCCAGCTGTTTTTCCTTTCTTCATACGTTTCATAGCGTCAGCGACTTCTTCTTTCAGAATAGGTCTAAGTTACTATCTTCTGTTAATTCTTCCCTTTCTCCTACATATAATTCTCTTATATACTCATATCACCTCTTCATTATAGCATCTTCCTCTAATATTATCTTTCCTGTTTTTGATTTCAAACACCCCGTATTTATTCTTATTTTTCTTCCTGTAAGCTCACTGATTTGTCTGTGCATATTTTTTGTATCTTTAATGGAATTTAATTCAATTTTTTTGCATTGCTCGTTTAACCAACTTTCTTTAGCCTTCCCACATTTATCTTTTATTTCTTTATTTATCTTAGCGTATTCTTGTTTGTCATTTTTACTCTGTTTTCTTTTGTCCATCAATTTTAAGATATCTTCATTCATCCACTTTTTCTTAGCTATTTTGCCTCTCTCCGGTAATACTTCTTTGCTAGTTTGATGAATGGAGTCCCTTAACATTTCCCATTGTTCATCTATACTCTGTATTTTAGTTATTGCATTGTACCTATTTTTCACAGTCACTCTGTATTGTTCTTGCATTTCTTTATCTATTTTCAGAACCTCTTTATTAAGCCTCATGTTCTTAACCATTTTTTCCCCTCTCTTTAATCTTACTTTTATTTGTCCACATAGTGATACATGATCACTATTACAGTCAGCACCAGGCATTGTCTTTACATTAATTAAAGCATTTCTAAATCTTTTATTAATTAGTATGTAGTCAATTTGGTTGCGTATTTTCTTATCAGGGCTTATCCATGTGTACAGTCGTCTTTTATGGTGCTTAAACCATGTGTTTCCAATTATCATATCATTGATATTTGCCCATTCTATTAGCTTTTCCCCTCTTTCATTTCTTGTACCTAAACCATAATTCCCCACTACATCCTCCATTTTTCCCTTTCCTATTTTTGCGTTAAAATCACCAAGTATTATCTTTATTTCTTGTGATCCAATTTGAGCCATCGCCATTTCTATTTCGTCGTAAAAGTGTTGTATTTCTTCCTCACTACTGCTTGCTGTTGGTGCATATACTTGTATAATATTTATGTCTATTGGTTTGCCTTTGATTTTTACCATAATAACTCTATCTGAAATACACCAGTATCCATTAATTGACTTGGCTGTTTTTTCGTCTAATATTATTCCTACACCTTTTTCATGTGTATCCCCTCCAGAATAAATTATTGTGTGATTGTCAGCTATAATTTTGCCCGATCCCTTCCATCTCATCTCACTAACGCCTAGTATATTCATTTTCATTCTATCCATCTCTCTTAGAACAATGGTCAACTTTCCTAGCTCATTTAATGTCCTAACATTCCATGTTCCTACTCTAAATTTATTTATTTTAGTTAAGATTTTGCCATCAGTAGCTGGATGACGGTCTGGTGTCACCTGTGGCTCATGACTGTCCCTACCGGACGAGGATGCCCTAAGACAGCCATTAACGTCCTTCACTAACTTTGATATATGTTTTGCCATGAAGTCTTGGGAAGATAATGTGGTGGTTTCCCCTTGCCTTCCACATTCACATGGTGGTCTTTTTACCTCTGCCTTTGACAGCCATTTCCGACTGTAAGGACAAGTGAGTGCCCTGCTCTGCTCAGCTGCAGAGTTGTCCACTTATTCCGGTGGATACTCGGTCCCCAGAGCTGTGTTAGCCACACCGTTGTGTGTTTCCACCCTCTACCGCGGGGAGGTGCAGTTGGGATTTTCCCTTCATAAAGTTGTGGTCTATGACCAAAACTCTCCAGTACTTTTAGAGGACATATATATATATATATATATATATATATATATATATATATATATATATATATATATATATATATATATATATATATACACACACACAGGCAGGCAGAGAGAGATACAAAGAGAGATAGGCAGGTAGACACAGAGAGGCAGACAAAAAGACAGACACAGAGAAAGGGTCCTCCACTTTTATTTTAACATTTATGATGTACCCAGTATGCCTCTAGTTGTGGGAAAAGATCCTCTACTTTTGTTACTGTTACCATATCCACAGTAGCCTCAACGTGGTGACAAGGTTCTTTACTGTTTTACCATTTCCACCATAAGTGTGATGGCATTTCTCTAGATGTTTATATATAGAATAATAATAGTAATAACAATTTCATGAATATGTTCTATATTGATTGATTGATTGATTGATTGATTGATTCATTCATTCATTCAATAGCATGTCCTGTGCAGAACCTCACTCCCATAACCTTTCGGAAAACCTCTCGATCATAAGCAAGATGCCCAGTGTCTGATACACCCATCTGGAAATCATCCGCCACATCCTGCACCCATTTTCTCTTTGGCCTTCCTTTTCCTTTCTTCCTGGGCATATATCCCTCTATTATTGTTCTCTCCGAACTTTCATGACGTTTCAAGTTTTCAAATATTTCAAGTTTCTTTGTTTTATGTCTTTAGTAGCCATTCTTCTTCAATATTCAGCTCTTATCATATGGATATGTTATATATGGATACTGGTAATCTGTTTCAGAATACTATTATGTCCTGAAATCCAAATTGAAATTATTTGAATGTGCCCTATTTTAAGGAGTTACTGCCTTCCACCAAACACCTGGAGAGCAAACCAGTCGTGAATCAACTATTCACCGCAAGAAGTCAAGGACTCTGTCCTCACCTGACATGCCAAGGCACCGCCATAGCATTGCAGGACTGACAGCGGCAGCAGCATCATCACCGGCTGCCAGCAGTGTCAGCAGCTCCTGGGAAACATTGGTGCTGTTTGCAGTCAACCTGACCCAGCTGAACCTGGAGGTCAACATGGCCAATGTCATGGGCAACACAGAGTAAGTTCCACGCTCTTCTGGTCTTGTTGGGGGGTTTCTTGTCATGGGCAACACAGAGTAAGTTCCACGCTCTTCTGGTCTTGTGGGGGGGTTTCTTGTCATGGGCAACACAGAGTAAGTTCCACGCTCTTCTGGTCTTGTTGGGGGGGGGGGGTTTCTTGTCATGGGCAACACAGAGTAAGTTCCATGCTCTTCTGGTCTTGTTGGGGGGTTTCTTGTCATGGGCAACACAGAGTAAGTTCCACGCTCTTCTGGTCTTGTTGGGGGGGTTTCTTGTCATGGGCAACACAGAGTAATTACCACGCTCTTCTGGTCTTGTTGGGGGGTTTCTTGTCATGGGCAACACATAGTACGTTCCATGCTCTTCTGGTCTTGTTGGGGGGTTTCTTGTCATGGGCAACACAGAGTAAGTTCCACGCTCTTCTGGTCTTGTTGGGGGGGTTTCTTGTCATGGGCAACACAGAGTAATTACCACGCTCTTATGGTCTTGTTGGGGGGTTTCTTGTCATGGGCAACACAGAGTAATTATCACGCTCTTCTGGTCTTTTGGGGGGGGGGGGGGGGTTTCTTGTCATGGGCAACACAGAGTAATTACCACGCTCTTCTGGTCTTGTTTGGGGGTGTCTTGTCATGGGCAACACAGAGTAAGTACCATGCTCTTCTGGTCTTTTTTTTTGGGGGGGGGGGGTTTCTTGTCATGGGCAACAGAGTAATTACCACGCTCTTCTGGTCTTGTTGGGGGGTTTCTTGTTATGGGCAACACAGAGTAATTACCACGCTCTTCTGGTCTTGTTGGGGGGTTTCTTGTCATGGGCAACACAGAGTAATTACCACGCTCTTCTGGTCTTGTTGGGGGGTTTCTTGTTATGGGCAACACAGAGTAATTACCACGCTCTTCTGGTCTTGTTCGGGGGTTTCTTGTCATGGGCAACACAGAGTAATTACCACGCTCTTCTGGTCTTATTGGGGGGTTTCTTGTCATGGGCAACACAGAGTAAGTACCATGCTCTTCTGGTCTTGTTGGGGGGTTTCTTGTTATGGGCAACACAGAGTAATTACCACGCTCTTCTGGTCTTGTTGGGGGGTTTCTTGTCATGGGCAACACAGAGTAAGTTCCACACTCTTCTGGTCTTGTTGGGGGGTTTCTTGTCATGGGCAACACAGAGTAATTACCACGCTCTTCTGGTCTTTTTGGGGGGGTTTCTTGTCATGGGCAACACAGAGTAAGTTCCACACTCTTCTGGTCTTGTTGGGGGGTTTCTTGTCATGGGCAACACAGAGTAAGTTCTGCGCTCTTCTGGTCTTGTTGGGGGGTTTCTTGTCATGGGCAACACAAAGTAAGTTCCACACTCTTCTGGTCTTGATGGGGGGTTTCTTGTCATGAGCAACACAAAGTAAGTTCCACGCTCTTCTGGTCTTGTTGGGGGGTTTCTTGTCATCATGACACCTGTGTTCTAGTTCTTGGTCAGGCAGTTGAATGTATTTATCAGAGGTGAAAGCAAAATATTAGCCTGTACATCGAATGGCCACTGCTGCAGGGTCATCTGGCTTTATTTCTCAACCTTCTGACATCCTTCTAACAATACCAACAATGCTAAAAATATTGTATCGCTAGTTTATTCCCTAAGAAAAAAAAATTACTGGTCACAATTTCAGACCGCCTGTCATAAATACTTGGAAACCTTGACCGCAAACATTGGACTCTTATCGTTTAAAAGTTCGTTAGTCAGAACTGATAGTCATTGAAATCTAATCAACACCCAACATAGACCAGTGTGAAGATATCACTTCCACTTACCTGAAACAATCAACCACTTACTCATGTGAACTGTTTTATATGAAATCCGAAAGTAAAACTGCTAAAACACCAAACTTGCAGCAGTGTGTGTGGTAGAGTAAGTGTGTACATAGAGCTTACATGTTTAAATGGCTCATCATTGTATATAGTGGCCACTGAAATTTTCATGATCTCTGAGCATTTTAGTAATTTAGTAACTGTATCCCAGACTTTACCTCAGACATTGTAGTGCATTAGTAACTTTATCTCAGACTTTACCTCAGACATCTTAGTGCATTAGTAACTGTATCCCAGACTTTACCTCAGACATTGTAGTGCATTAGTAACTTTATCTCAGACTTTACCTCAGACATCTTAGTGCATTAGTAACTGTATCTCAGACTTTACCTAAGACATCTTAGTGCATTAGTAACTGTATCCCAGACTTTACCTCAGACATCTTAGTGCATTAGTAACTTTACCTCAGACATCTTAATGCATTAGTAACTGTATCTCAGACTTTACCTAAGACATCTTAGTGCATTAGTAACTTTACCTCAGACATCTTAATGCATTAGTAACTGTATCCCAGACTTTACCTCAGACATCTTAGTGCATTAGTAACTTTACCTCAGACATCTTAATACATTAGTAACTGTATCTCAGACTTTACCTCAGACATCTTAGTGCATTAGTAACTGTATCTCAGACTTTACCTCTTTTAGTAACTGTATCTCACATTTTAGAGATAGATTATTCGGATTCTCAATACAGTTGACTGGTTTTCTCTCTCATTTGCAATGAGTAAAGAATCTTTGTTGTGAAAGAAACAGTAAACTAAACATATGTCTATTACAAATGCATTTGTTATACATTATCTCCCTGTTGTCTCTTTCCTTGTGTCTCATCAGGAGATACAAAAATAAATACAGATGTAATGAAATGGAAGAGAGAATAGACTCTATGTACTTGACTGTTTCAACAGATGGTGTACGAAAGCTGTCAAAACACAGGGCAGGTTATCCATCAACAGCAGTGGTCACAAGAATCTCAACATTGAGGCAGGCTTTGGCAAGTCCTCGTTCGAATCCAAAGGGGGAATTGTTGGTGGCACCATTGATATCAACAACCTGCATGGTTTCTGTGAGTGTTTGTCAGTCAGAGTGTACACACGCGTGGTTGTGTACATGCATGGGTGGGGGTGGGGTGTGGGGTAGGCGTGGGGTGGGGGAAATAATTCTCCCCATATCATTATTGTGGTACACATACTGCTTTATCCTTAGGGGCCAATTACATTTCAGAGTAGTACTTTGTCCTCCCACTTTTTCAGAACACAAATACAATTAATACTTGTCTCATGATGAATGTATCAAGGTCAGTTGTTGATATAATTTATATAAAGGCACAACTTGTTTAGCATCTGGGTTACTACAATTGTTGCATCAAGTGGCATATATTGTTTGATATCACAGAAATAAAAGTATTTGTACCATAATATGCTACCTTCTCTGACCTCACAAGTGTTTGACAAAGAGGGATAGCCTCCACAGTGAGTCCATAAAAAAATTGGTTACAGTTTTTAAATAATGTTCTTCATGGATGATATGCCAGAGTTAAACTCGTGGAGAAGAAAAGCAGAATGGTTTACATGCCAGGGTCCCAGAGAGTCTCAGATCTTCACAGATGATCTTTAAAAGCATGATTATACACAGATCACTTCAAGCTGACCATCTTGCTGTATGGACTCAGTCTAAATGTACAGGAGTTGCAAACTTGAGATTGTGGCAAGTCATAAATCTCAGGGGATTTTGTTCTCCACAAACATCTGTCCTTTGTGTTCTTGATAGGTTTGACTGCTGATCAGCTTTTGCATCACTGTGTCAACCTATCCTGCATGTTCTCCCTCTGTGGACCTGTATCTCTAACATGCTCAGTCTTCTTTGTCATTTCAACCTCATCCAGAACATCTTGTCTTTTTAGTGACCAAAATATAATTATTATCTAGTCCGGGTGTGGGTAATCAAATGTCTTAGTGCATATACCTCTTGCAGGATTTGGATATTGTCTTCTTAGCCAAGCATGGGATTCTTAGGGTATAAAAGACAAGCTTTCATCAGCAAACAACAAGGAAACACTACAACACACACAAGCAACAACAAGAAAACACTACAACACACACACACTTGATGGCGAAGACATTACAGTGACTATATGAAGACATAATAAGCCCCCCCCCCCCCAATTTTTTTTTGCTACTGACCTCATAGGCTTCAAACAAATATGAAACAATTGTTGCCAGTGTTGACAAGGTGAAACATGAAAACATGATTAGCATGTTGGAAATTTTAAATATTGATGGTAAAGATCTCAGAATAATAGTCAATATGTTTTGGCAACAAAAAGCAGCCATAAGAATTGACAACCAGTTAAGAACTTTCCAACACATTAAACAAGGTGTTAAGACAGGGTTGAGTACTATCACCTGATCTGTTCAGATTTTACAGTGAAATAATAATGATATCCATACAAGACATGCCAGTAGTATTGGTTGGTGGGCATAATGTAAACAACATTATACTGACGACATGGTTTTCATCACTGACAATGAAATGCAGTTACAAGAAATGATAGATATATTTCCAACACAAATTCAAAGTAATGGAGTTAGTCTGAATTACAGAAAAATAGAAGCAATGATGCAACAAAGAATAAGTGTATACCCAAATGCAACATCAAAATAAATGGAACCATTCTTAAATAAGTCAATGCATTTAAGCATTAGGGTACTTTAATAACTGAGGTGAAAGATATATTACAGAACTTACATGCAGAATAGCCCAAGGCATGTCACAAGATGAAAAATATTCTCTGCAATTGATCTGTTGTCAGCTGAGGTGAGAAAAAGAGTTTGTGGAGTTATATTGAGCCAATCCCATTGATTTTGATGTTGCATATAGGTACACACTTTTTCTTTGTACAGAAGTGAATCATGGACAATAAAAGATATGTGAGGAATTATGTGAAAGTTGCAAAGATGTGGTTTTATAGAGGAATATTGAGAACACCATGGACAGATAGAAAGAGCAATGAAGACATCTTGGAAGAAGTGAACTCACACAGAGAACTGGTTACTCACATCAGAACAATAACAGTACATTCTGTGGGCATGTCATGAGATAGAGGAAAGCTGCAGTATGTCATCACAACGGGAAGGCTGAAGTATGTCATCACAACGGGAAGGCTGGAGTATGTCATCACAACGGGAAGGCTGAAGTATGTCATCACAACGGGAAGGCTGAAGTATGTCATCACAACGGGAAGGCTGGAGTATGTCATCACAACGGGAAGGCTGGAGTCTGTCATCACAACGGGAAGGCTGGAGTATGTCATCACAACGGGAAGGCTGGAGTATGTCATCACAACGGGAAGGCTGAAGTATGTCATCACAACGGGAAGGCTGAAGTATGTCATCACAACGGGAAGGCTGGAGTATGTCATCACAACGGGAAGGCTGGAGTATGTCATCACAACGGGAAGGCTGGAGTATGTCATCACAACGGGAAGGCTGAAGTATGTCATCACAACGGGAAGGCTGAAGTATGTCATCACAACGGGAAGGCTGGAGTATGTCATCACAACGGGAAGGCTGAAGTATGTCATCACAACGGGAAGGCTGAAGTATGTCATCACAACGGGAAGGCTGGAGTATGTCATCACAACGGGAAGGCTGAAGTATGTCATCACAACGGGAAGGCTGAAGTATGTCATCACAACGGGAAGGCTGGAGTATGTCATCACAACGGGAAGGCTGGAGTCTGTCATCACAACGGGAAGGCTGGAGTATGTCATCACAACGGGAAGGCTGGAGTCTGTCATCACAACGGGAAGGCTGAAGTATGTCATCACAACGGGAAGGCTGGAGTATGTCATCACAACGGGAAGGCTGAAGTATGTCATCACAACGGGAAGGCTGAAGTATGTCATCACAACGGGAAGGCTGGAGTATGTCATCACAACGGGAAGGCTGGAGTCTGTCATCACAACGGGAAGGCTGGAGTATGTCATCACAACGGGAAGGCTGGAGTATGTCATCACAACGGGAAGGCTGGAGTATGTCATCACAACGGGAAGGCTGGAGTATGTCATCACAACGGGAAGGCTGAAGTATGTCATCACAACGGGAAGGCTGGAGTATGTCATCACAACGGGAAGGCTGGAGTATGTCATCACAACGGGAAGGCTGGAGTATGTCATCACAACGGGAAGGCTGGAGTATGTCATCACAACGGGAAGGCTGGAGTATGTCATCACAACGGGAAGGCTAGAGTATGTCATCACAACGGGAAGGCTAGAGTATGTCATCACAACGGGAAGGCTGGAGTATGTCATCACAACGGGAAGGCTGGAGTATGTCATCACAACGGGAAGGCTGGAGTATGTCATCACAACGGGAAGGCTAGAGTATGTCATCACAACGGGAAGGCTGGAGTATGTCATCACAATGGGAAGGCTGGAGTATGTCATCACAACGGGAAGGCTGGAGTATGTCATCACAACGGGAAGGCTGGAGTATGTCATCACAATGGGAAGGCTAGAGTATGTCATCACAACGGGAAGGCTGGAGTATGTCATCACAACGGGAAGGCTAGAGTATGTCATCACAACGGGAAGGCTAGAGTATGTCATCACAACGTGAAGGCTAGAGTATGTCATCACAACGGGAAGGCTGGAGTATGTCATCACAACGGGAAGGCTGGAGTATGTCATCACAATGGGAAGGCTGGAGTATGTCATCACAACGGGAAGCCTGGAGTATGTCATCACAACGGGAAGGCTAGAGTATGTCATCACAACGGGAAGGCTAGAGTATGTCATCACAACGGGAAGGCTGGAGTATGTCATCACAACGGGAAGGCTGGAGTATGTCATCACAACGGGAAGGCTGGAGTATGTCATCACAACGGGAAGGCTAGAGTATGTCATCACAACGGGAAGGCTAGAGTATGTCATCACAACGGGAAGGCTGGAGTATGTCATCACAACGGGAAGGCTGGAGTATGTCATCACAACGGGAAGGCTGGAGTATGTCATCACAACGGGAAGGCTGGAGTATGTCATCACAACGGGAAGGCTGAAGTATGTCATCACAACGGGAAGGCTGAAGTCTGTCATCACAACGGGAAGACTGGAGTATGTCATCACAACGGGGAGGCTGGAGGGAAAGACAGGCAGTAGGAGACCTAGACAGAAGATGCTGGACAGTTTGACATCTTGGCATAAAGAAACGTCAATATCAGAAATGATTGGAAACGCAAGAGACAGAAGGCTGTGAACAGACATGATCACCAACACCACATGGCATGGGCTATAAGAAGAAATTGCCAATGTAGTCTTCATTTGTGCATGCTTATTGATTCTTCAATGAAGTTGAGGATCCACAGCTGATTTAGATGTTCCATTCAAGGAACATCTAAATCAGCTGTCTGCCAACAACACAGTGACACAGCAGTGTATTCCTGCACACTATGCTCTTACAAGAAATGAGACAGCTGACAGAC
This sequence comes from Cepaea hortensis, assembly GCA_963921405.1. NCBI lineage: Eukaryota > Metazoa > Mollusca > Gastropoda > Stylommatophora > Helicidae > Cepaea > Cepaea hortensis. The sequence continues at coordinate 111,762,464 of OY992879.1, forward strand.
AAGCAAAAATAGTAACTCAGTAGAAACTGAAAGAGGCAAAGACAATTATTAGGAGAAAGTACAAAAGTGCATGCATGGAGCCAGATTTCATTTCCATTTCCATTGTAACACTAGACAGAGCATAGAAAACCACCAGTTTTAGATTCTGCACAGGACACTGCAGACTACAAGCCAGTCTTTACAAAATGCAGTGTGACCAGTACACTCACAAACATAGCCTTCAGACTCCAGAACACATGCAGCAATATTTGTCTCTTTGGGGGTTTGAGAGCTCAAATCTAGACCTAGGAGACAAAAGTGGAAGAGACATTTTGAGGTACTTGTGATGATCTCCCAATGACAACTAGATTCATGGAGCAACTCATCTTTGTTTAGGCTGCTAAGATTAGTTGTATCAAGGAAGAGGAATAAAAAGTACTGTAATCTGCATTGATGGCTGCTCAGTGAAGAGAGTACCTGTGGTGGTGGTGGTGGGATGTGTGTTTGTGTGTGTGTGTGCACACACGTGTGCATGCATGCATGCGAGAGATAGAGAGTGAGTGAGTGAGAGAGAGAGAGAGGTGGGGGGGGGGGGGGAGTAATTAAGTAACAGGAATTTTATTACAAAGTAATTTTATTTCAGTACACATCCTGTCTGTCTTGAGGATTGAGAAATTTGCATATGCACATTAGGGATTGCAAAGTGACTACCCCACTATCAACTTGTACTGTGGAAGAACCATGAGGCAATATTGTTGTTTTTTTGTGTGGTGGTCATAGGGTGTGAAACCTCATGAAATCTTCAAAACAATGATAATTCATTATGGAGACAGTTGTTTGAGTGAATAATGGGTAGAAATATTAAACAATGAAAGATAAAATGGTATTGATAAACCTCCGGGAACTTTTCTCAAAAGTAGCATTATTGGTGCATGACAAGCCCTGCCCTCAAACGATTTCACTTACAATGGATACACTATGAGCTCTGAAATTTGAGGTCTTGAAACATCCAACATAGAGTCTAGACTTGGTGCCATAGGACTTTCACTTGTTTGGACCCTTGAAAGAACATTTACAAGGTCGGAGGTTTCTTGATGACAACAAGGTAATGAAGGCAGTGCAAAATTGGTTTAAGGCGACACTCAAAAACTTATTCCCAGAATGCATCACTAAGGTTGTGGACAGGGGATCCAAGTGGGTTGCCTGGCGGTGGAACTATTTGAGAAATAACACACTAAAATGTGGTTCGCACTATTGTTAAAAAAAAAGTTATTCTTAAAATTCTTGTGACTGAATGACTTCCCCTCATATATATGCATACACAGTTAGCGTCTGTGAAGACCCAAAGCTTGGCCAGGACCCAGATCATCAAGCAGGCCTAAGTACTTCTGCTCTGGAGACCAAAATTGACTACATGGGCTCTTCCATCATCATGACCAGGCTGAGTGACCTGCACTTGCTGCTGAAGGATGAGTGGCATGTTGATTCCGACGCACAGATGGACACTCCATTGGCCACCAACAGGTTCTTACAATAGGAACTGTCATATTCAACAATGCTCTTTGTACTGTTATCTTAATCTCATGTTTTGTGGAGCTTCTTACATGTTTGTGTGTGTGTGTGTGCATGCTTAGCCATAAACATAGTTTGTTTAGTATTTCTGTTGAGATGGATTTTTCTGTCATTTCTTGTTACAGCAACTTAATAGATACTTCATAATGTGAACTGGGTGGTTTTTCAGATAATTGCTACTGTTTATTACTCTGTGGGTGTTTTGTTCTAGGGTATAGTGTGTTATGTTAACTGTTTCAATATTGGCTTAAAGATTAGATTCTGCTTTGCTCATTTTAAAGTTTATGCCTAGACAAGTATATTTAAACGAGTTTTATCTGCGGCTGCTGACTGTAACATTGGTTGTGGCAGCTAAAATCTGTAGGGCTTTGTCCAAACATGGACCTGGTGTACCAGGTTGACCCAGCCAGAATGGATACCAAGAAACATTCTGGGATGTGAAGGACACTGCCATGATGTTGACCACATGACCCGTGGAGAGTTGATCGGTCTATAAACATATTGGACCAGTCCCCTGTGTCCAGTAATCCTCAAGGCTCAAGTAAAAGGGTCTGTTACTGTTTACTTTCACCCATCCAGTGCCAGCTGGTCTATATAAATATGGAGATAGCACCATATGTCTGAAACACCTGAAGGCATGTGGAGGAAGTCATCTTTACTCTGCCACTGTTTTCACACCTCACGGCAAGTGGAGGAAGTCTTTACTCTACCTGTCTAGCTATATGACAGTAGTGTAGCAACCAGTAGGGCCTGTCACTGTTTTCACACCTCACGGCATGTGGAGGAAGTCTTTACCTGTATAGCTATATGACAGTAGTGTAGCAACCGAGAGGACCTATCACTGTTTTCGCACCTTCAAGCAATTGCAAAGTGGCTGCCCCACTTTCGACTTACACCGAAGAAGAACAACAAGACTTTATAATTTGTTTGTAGTTAGAGGGTGTGAAACTATGTGAGATCTATGGAAGAATGATGGTTTAGTGAGGAGACAGTTGTTTGAGTGTATGAATGGGTAGAAAGATTTAAAATGAAAGATAAAATGTCATTTATAAACCTCCAGGGACTTTTCTCAAAAGTAGTATTATTGCTGCATGACAATGCCCAGTTATCTCTCACTCACTTACATGACTCAATCCTAATAGTCAGAAGTGTGAGCCTGACATGGAATTCTAGACAAGAAATGTCCATTCAATCAGGTACATATGTCAAATACAGTGCCGACTCGAGCAGCCATATTGTGTCATTTTTCATAGACCAGTATGGTACTTTACATATGTCATGAAGCAGTCACAGAGCTTTCATAAATAAATAATTAATCATTTGTTAATTGACCATTATCATTTGTGATAAATGCCTATGCTTCCACCAGTATGGATCTTATTAATCTTTGTCTGTACCCATGCCTGAATTTGTGAATGTATCGTTTTAAAAAGATTTTCACTTTTGATTACAGACAGATGGGGCAGAAACAAATAAACTGTCACTGAATGCATGCAGTGATGTTGTAGTGATTCTAAACTGTTTGTCCACAGATCAGCGTTTCTGTTTGTCAATGGCAAACTCTCCTGGTCCCATTTTCATCTGATGATATCCCGGTCCACAACTCCAGATTTAATCAAAATCATCTCCAAATTGGATGAGTTTTTCTCCCAGCAAGTTATGAGCAGTCGCAGAGTATTCCAACACACAACATCTGCCTATCCAACTTGCACACAGCCCAAGGTTCCTAGGAAAATATCAGAGAGTGGTGAGTATTTGGCATCAAACACACAACACATGTGTGAGTTAGCAGCAGACAATTGTGTTGTGATGTGATGTGAATAAACAGAATTGTTCTTTCTACACAAAGATGTCAAACTTTGTGGTGGCTGCTGAATAGCATACAGGTTATGTTACATAGGCCAGTGCGTACATGAATATGTTTCATTCATAACTTTACAGTTAGTTGCATGTCATTTGCAGGACGTCGCCCTCAGCTCCAGCATTTATTGCTTGTTTGTGATCTCCGAGGCAAGTTTATGTTCAATAATTTGCCATTGCTTTCTGAACGGCTGACACTCGTATATTTGTGAAAACACTCGTATATTTGTGAAAACACTCGTATATTTGTGAAAACACTCGTATATTTGTGAAAACACTCGTATATTTGTGAAAACACTCGTATATTTGTGAAAACACTCGTATATTTGTGAAAACACTCGTATATTTGTGAACATCAACGTAAAGCAATCAGCTCCCAAAACTCCTGACTTTGAACCCGATATGTTGTGATTGTGAAACTGAGTTCACTACCCCTGGCCACAGATGCAGACAGTTCATAACAACCAGATTTTTAGAAAACATGCTGCCACAGATTTCATGTATTGCATTTTTTCAGCCAAAGGTGTGCCTGTAATTTTTGCTATAGGTTGTCATATTTGAAAAATGTAGATTAGCAACAACTTATTCGCAGTGACTCCTCCAATTGGATGCTGTATGGTGCTTTTGGTGAATTATAATAATTAAAGGGAAAATTTGACATTTCTGAAACCTCATTTGGTAATTGACATGTAAGCTTTCTTGACTGATTTCAAAACTTACAGGTGGTCACAAATGCTACAAATCTGATAATCATCCCTTGGTACATTAACTGTTGTTGTGTACATTAGTTGTGTACCTCCTATATCATATGCACTGTTATCTGTCAGAAATGTGCCTGAAGCCACAGACAGTTGTGTTACAGAGGATAACTCTGTCAGTACCATAAGGTCAAGGCTGATGTTCAAGAGGAGCAATAATGACAACATCACAATCACAGGAGGGTCACTTTCCATGGGGACCACCTTGTATACAACACTTTCCATGGGGACCACCTATTATACAACACTTTCATGGGGACCACCTTGTATACAACACTTTCATGGGGACCACCTTGTATACAACACTATCATGGGGACCACCTTGTATACAACACTTTCACTGGGACCACCTTGTATACAACACTGTCATGGGGACCACCTTGTATACAACACTATCATGGGGACCACCTTGTATACACCACTATCATGTGGACCACCTTGTATACAACACTATCATGGGGACCACCTTGTATACAACACTTTCACTGGGACCACCTTGTATACAACACTTTCATGGGGACCACCTATTATACACCACTATCATGGGGGACCACCTTGTATACAACACTATCATGGGGACCACCTTGTATACAACACTATCATGGGGACCACCTTGTATACAACACTTTCATGGGGACCACCTTGTATACAACACTATCATGGGGACCACCTATTATACAACACTTTCATGGTGACCACCTTGTATACAACACTTTCACTGGGACCACCTTGTATACAACACTTTCACTGGGACCACCTTGTATACAACACTTTCATGGGGACCACCTTGTATACAACACTGTCATGGGGACCACCTATTATACAACACTTTCATGGGGACCACCTTGTATACACCACTATCATGGGGACCACCTTGTATACAACACTATCATGTGGACCACCTTGTATACAACACTATCATGGGGACCACCTTGTATACAACACTATCATGTGGACCACCTTGTATACAACACTTTCATGGGGACCACCTTGTATACACCACTATCATGGGGACCACCTTGTATACACCACTATCATGGGGACCACCTTGTATACACCACTATCATTGGGACCACCTTGTATACACCACTATCATGGGGACCACCTTGTATACAACACTATCATGGGGACCACCTTGTATACACCACTATCATGGGGACCACCTTGTATACACCACTATCATGGGGACCACCTTGTATACACCACTATCATGGGGACCACCTTGTATACACCACTATCATGGGGACCACCTTGTATACACCACTATCATGTGGACCACCTTGTATACAACACTTTCATGGGGACCACCTTGTATACACCACTATCATGGGGACCACCTTGTATACACCACTATCATGGGGACCACCTTGTATACACCACTATCATGGGGACCACATTGTATACAACACTATCATGTGGACCACCTTGTATACAACACTTTCATGGGGACCATCTTGTATACAACACTTTCATGGGGACCACCTTGTATACAACACTTTCACTGGGACCATCTTGGATACAACACTTTCACTGGGACCACCTTGTATACAACACTGTCATGGGGACCACCTTGTATACAACACTGTCATGGGGACCACCTTGTATACAACACTGTCATGGGGACCATCTTGGATACAACACTATCATGGGGACCACCTTGTATACAACACTTTCACTGGGACCACCTTGTATACAACACTTTCACTGGGACCACCTTGTATACAACACTTTCACTGGGACCACCTTATATACAACACTTTCACTGGGACCACCTTGTATACAACACTTTCATGGGGACCACCTTGTATACAACACTATCATGGGGACCACATTGTATACAACACTTTCACTGGGACCACCTTGTATACAACACTATCATGGGGACCACCTTGTATACAACACTTTCACTGGGACCACCTTGTATACAACACTTTCATGGGGACCACCTTGTATACAACACTATCATGGGGACCACCTTGTATACAACACTATCATGGGGACCACCTTGTATACAACACTATCATGGGGACCACCTTGTATACAACACTTTCACTGGGACCACCTTGTATACAACACTATCATGGGGACCACCTTGTATACAACACTTTCACTGGGACCACCTTGTATACAACACTTTCATGGGGACCACCTTGTATACAACACTATCATGGGGACCACCTTGTATACAACACTTTCATGGGGACCACCTTGTATACAACACTGTCATGGGGACCACCTATTATACAACACTTTCACTGGGACCACCTTGTATACAACACTGTCATGGGGACCACCTTGTATACAACACTTTCACTGGGACCACCTTGTATACAACACTTTCACTGGGACCACCTTGTATACAACACTTTCATGGGGACCACCTTGTATACAACACTGTCATGGGGACCACCTATTATACAACACTTTCATGGGGACCACCTTGTATACACCACTATCATGGGGACCACCTTGTATACAACACTATCATGTGGACCACCTTGTATACAACACTTTCATGGGGACCACCTTGTATACAACACTGTCATGGGGACCACCTTGTATACAACACTTTCACTGGGACCACCTTGTATACAACACTATCATGGGGACCACCTTGTATACAACACTTTCACTGGGACCACCTTGTATACAACACTTTCATGGGGACCACCTTGTATACAACACTATCATGGGGACCACCTTGTATACAACACTTTCACTGGGACCACCTTGTATACAACACTTTCATAGGGACCACCTTGTATACAACACTATTACGGGGACCACCTTGTATACAACACTTTCACTGGGACCACCTTGTATACAACACTTTCATGGGGACCACCTTGTATGCAACACTTTCATGGGGACCACCTTGTATGCAACACTTTCATGAGGACCACCTTGTATACAACACTTTCACTGGGACCACCTTGTATACAACACTATCATGGGGACCACCTTGTATACAACACTTTCACTGGGACCACCTTGTATACAACACTTTCATAGGGACCACCTTGTATACAACACTATTATTGGGACCACCTTGTATACAACACTTTCACTGGGACCACCTTGTATACAACACTTTCATGGGGACCACCTTGTATGCAATACTTTCATGGGGACCACCTTGTATGCAACACTTTCATGAGGACCACCTTGTATACAACACTTTCACTGGGACCACCTTGTATACAACACTATCATGGGGACCACCTTGTATACAACACTATCATGGGGACCACCTTGTATACAACACTATCATGGGGACCACCTTGTATACAACACTATCATGGGGACCACCTTGTATACAACACTATCATGGGGACCACCTTGTATACAACACTTTCACTGGGACCACCTTGTATACAACACTTTCACTGGGACCACCTTGTATACAACACTTTCATGGGAACCACCTTGTATACAACACCTTCATGAGGACCACATTGTATACAACACTTTCATGGGGACCACCTTGTATACAACACTATCATGGGGACCACCTTGTATACAACACTTTCACTGGGACCACCTTGTATACAACACTATCATGGGGACCACCTTGTATACAACACTTTCACTGGGACCACCTTATATACAACACTTTCATGGGGACCACCTTGTATACAACACTTTGCCGAAATCGATCAGCTTTTAGCTTCTGGTTTATCATCACTCACTGCCAATAGTAACAGAAACTACTTGTTTCAGACATCTAGCAGGAATGAAACATTTAATATATTGTCATTGTGAATGTGATGTTTTGCCAATAAACTAAGGTTGTCATTACTAGAAACAGTATCACTTCAATGACTATCCCTTGACACAACATAACTTGCAGCTGTCATGGATGAGCTTCGCCACCACCGCCACTGGCAGGAAGCTTTGGGTCATCTGATGGGTTACCAGTTTTCTATGCTGCCTTCAGTCCTACCACAGCAGGGAATGGTTCTTGGGGGAACCATGACCTTGGAAGGTCAAGGTCTGATGCTGGCCTCATTTCATGGAGTTAATTTCCGTGCTAAGTACTGGGCACTGTTTAACATCAAAGATCCATACATTTACTTTTCTACAGAAGCTCAGAAAATTCCAGAAGGAGGTAAGAAACTAATCTCGCATGTTTTCTCAAAAGTGCTTGAAGGTTTCTTGCTGTCTGAACTTGAGAATATTTGTTATTCATATGTTATTGTTTTTTCCTTTTGCAGAAAATATAAATAGGTGTAGGGAGGGGGAAGAAAAGGAGGACGAGAAAGAAGTGAGCTGGGAAGAGAGGAACAAGAAGGGAAAAAATACATATTATCATTAAACTACATATGTGTTGACTATTTATTGGAACTGCAGAAGTTACATTGACATCCTCATGATGCAGGAAACCAAGTTGAAGGATGATATAACCATTACATGACTTGAGTATGACTGTTACACCTGTCCTTGTGGAACAAATACCCAGGGTCTAGCAATGTATCTCAATAATGAGCTGCATCATAGAAGGGTGGATGCAATAATGATAAGGTTGAGGTATGGTGCATAGTTATAACAATAGAAAAACATGAATGGAGGTTTTATAATGTGTATGCACATATATAGACCAACACCCTCATGAGTGTAGTTGGGAATTCCTGTCTAAGATGGCTGATTCTGGTGGGAAGTGTTTCATAGCTGGAGACTTCAATACTCAATAAAAAGAGTGAGGATATCTAACAGAAAACTGACAGGGTATGGCACTTAGCCAGACACTTTTAACAGTGTGACAGGACGCAAAAGCAGCTGCATGCAACGGAATGGAGGCCAAACAGTAGTTGGTTGAGAATGTCCAAGTTTATTACAAGAGTTGTCATCGGATATCAAAATAAGTACATAGAATACAAGTCCCTCCCCCGATGTGTCTCCACCTTGACGTGGTGGGGGAGCTTGCGTGTCCCATCGACCCCATTTGCTTGCCGATGGATGAAAAACTACATATCGGACAGCTTATGGGATAGGGATCAGACTAAGAGAGACACAACCTGCTGCCCTGCAGGTAGACTGAGGATAGCAGTCAAAAATTTTAATCAGGTGCACGAAGGCAGAAGTTCTTGGTCCGGACAAAACTCTTAAGGCTCCCTGTCGAGGGCTGTGGCTGAATGCCTCTAAGCCACAAACCCTCAGATCTGAGATACCCACCTACCGAAAAATAGAGGCGTGATTCTGAGCAAGCTACATGCTCAGGTCTGATACATGTTCGAAGGCTCTCAGCTGGGGGATATGAGAGATTCCCGGATGAGAGGGCCAGGCCATTTTTCGCTCACTGCTGCACGAAGGTAAGGTGCTGAACCGGCAGCACATGTAGCCTACCTCGTGAGCGAGCACAAAAAATCAGAAGTCCCCCAGTCGAAGGAAATGGTTATGCAAACTGTCTGTATCTAACTCATAGAGAGTGTAGACAAAAGTGGAAGAACGTCTCAATGACGCGAAATGGAATGCATGGCGAGCGTGGTCCGAAGTCAAAAGCAAAGCTTACCGAGTGGATGTCGCCCACAGTCTGACCGTTCCTGGTGTGTGCTTGAGCGGCCAGTGGCAAGCGAGATGCCCAACATATGGAAGTGAGGAACTAAAGCAGCCATGAGCAGGACGTGGCAACTCCTCGGGTGAGCCTAGTCTCAGAGCAATATGTGCCGGCTCTGCAATTATGGAAGCCTCCTTGGATAGCGAGAGAATGCCCATGATCTGTCCCTGCCTTCCCTTGAGGGTTGACCATTTTGTCGTTGACCGTTCTATCCTGACCAGCTGAGATGTGGGCGGCATCACAACAATAAGTCTAACGTGCCTCAAAACCCGAGGAAGGCTAACCTCATTAAAAAATGCCCGCCGAAGCCGGCAGTGCTGGCCTACAGGTGGCAAAATAAAAACTGGCACTACGCATCTTACGTCCGAGGGAAACTTCTCGTCCATTTTGTCTCTCGTGCTAGGAACAGCTCTGACTACCTAGTCTCCGAATGCGCTCTTGCTCGGAACAGCTCTGACTAGGTAGTTTTCCGAATGTCCGCCGTGCCTGGAACAGCTCTGAAGGGCGCAAGGACAAGCTCATGTCCGAAAACTCGCTGAGTGGATACCATCTGCAGACTTGTCTGGTTTGTGCAGGAACGGCCCGTGGTGAAGGAAAGCCCAATATATTGAAGTGAGGATTTAAAGCAGCCATAAGCATGACGTGACGATTCCCTCGGCTAGCCCAGAACCAGGGCGCTATGTGTCGGCCCTGCAACTATGGAAGCAACCTTGGATGGCGGAAAATGCTATGGACTGTCCCTGCCTTCCTTTGAGGGATGACCGTTGTCTTCGACCATTCCATCCTGGCCAGCTGGGTTGCAAACGGCACCGCAAAAGTGACAGTCTCCCAGGAATGCTACCTGGTCAAAAAAGCACGCTAAAGTCGATGTGTTGGCTTACGGGTTTCGGCCCAAGGGCGCATAACAGACACACCGCAATCACATCTGAAAAAAAAAACACTCCGGATGATCGCAAAGAAGAAGAAGAAGAATACAAGTCCAGACCACGTCCGGCTGGCATGAGTTCTGGGTGATCACTCACTCCCCCACGTCATCGCGTGAGCGTCCCTAACTACCTAACTACTAATGGGTGCTCACGTGTGCATCAAGTACTAGACTCTTTCCCTTTGCACGCCATGCCGCCTAACCAAACCCCATAACAGATCCACTCTGTTATATTACCTCTCTATCCTCAACGAGACTTTTCCCCGAAAAGTCTTAATTCCACACTCATTTATCTCAACTCTATGATTCCTACGAGCTATGCTTCAAAACCACTATCCGCTAATTTTTATACCCTTAACCAAATAATCCTATACCAATCACTATCCTTCCAACCACACAATTACTTCTTCCTCATTTCTATAAGATCATTCCCAATTACAAAATTCATATACCTCTAACCTGGAACTGACTTTTAGTAAGTCTCTACAGTTTCTTGCCGAAGAACTCTTATTCATTGCACCTCTCTACCCATACAATTCATTATGTCTTATAGCTATCTGCTATGAGCCGTAAACCTATACTTCTTCTTCGTTCAATATCACCATTACGTATATCATTTATACATCATCGTAACCTCGTAAGTTCTATATTATCACGCCTTCACAAGCAACCCGCTTCATTTCATGGTCGATCGAAACCATGGGTATATATATAAACAAAATTGAAGATTCTTATGTGTTTATACAATTTATCATACTCTCGCGAACATCAACAACACAGGATAGACAGAAAAGTGGTTGGTGTGCACCGAAGAAGATAAGATAGTAAGAAGTAGTCACATTTATCCTCCCATGCAATCACAAAACTTTATAAAATAAAGTTTCAAAAAAAAAAAAAAACGAATCATATAATCTATGAAAATGGTATGTACTTCAATCTTGTTCATAAATATTCTTGTTAAAAATTACGTCGATCTCAAACTCCCTCTTTATACTCTTAAAAATATTTGTATCATATATGCGGCCAACATCAGCCCTTAAAAACTTTATTACCATACTATATCAGTACAGCTTTCATGGCTTTCGATCTATATTTTGCTTCTACTTATTTCATGTTGTAACTACAGCGTCTCAAATTAATATTGACCATACTTAAAATTACCGTATATATGTTGAATGCTGACAACCTCATTTCTAAGTTCCACCCATCTTCTCCCACAATATTAACACTGCTTAGTGCAGTACCTATTTCAGCCCCCTACATCCCATTATACCCATCATTGTTCATGGACGTATCTAACTTCGTTCTGGACCATATGTTACCTACAGCCCTATCTATGGCCACCCCCAGTTAACTAACCCCTCATATTCCAACCATGGTATTTAATCCATGTATATATTCCCACTAATGCTGACTAACGCAGCACCTTTAAATACTAAGCGTTACCCAAGTCTACTTCTTCTAAAAACCGGCAAGCTCCATTTCGAGTCACTACAAAATTAACACCTCGAAACTCATGGCACTCACTCCATGTTTACCTAAACTTACTACTAACAAAAGCGAATATGTCTCTCTTTATAGTCTAAAGTTGTTTGCTAATTTCAAAACGAAGGAATCAATAAGGTCTAGACTCTAAACTCAGACTTTAAACAATAACAGTTTTGTAAACAAGTCTTAACTTAATATCTGACTTTAACCAAGTCAATATAACTGAAACTACAAATTATGAGTCAACAAACCAAGCATTTCAAAACAACACGCTTTTCCCCCCAAATTGAGATACATGGTTTTATCCCCAACATAATATACATACAAGCACTAAATTGCTTAATGTCACCTAACATTACCGGTCTCTTTTATGAACCGATAATTTACCCTTAAAAGAAGGAAAACACAACAGGTCTTATCCTAAAATTAAATGGTAATCATTTTACAGAACCAAGTCAATCAAAATAATGTACCATACTATACATGATGCATTGAAATTTCAATTTAAACCAAAGAAAAACTCAACAAATCTTGACCAGGCGATCTACTAACCTGTTCTACTTATCATATTCATTTGTAATCTACAGCTACTGTATTTCATCAACCACCGTATTACAAAAAAAAAAAACGATTTGTCTTCTAATACAGGTCACACATTTTAAATCCTCCTTATATAAAAAATTCTTCTCCTGCAATCTGCAGAATATTCTATCAATCTATTTGCCATATCTCCACTTTTTCAACAATTCTAGATTTTTCTCTATAAGTGCCATCTCTAAATCGAAGTTTTCATTTTCATGATGAGAAGTTGTAATGTCTTCACTCATACTATCATTTCCATCAGTCTCTGACTTTTCATCCATTTCTTGTTCTTCTGTATTTACATTGCTGGCCTCTAATTTTTTCCGTTGTATATCTAATCTAATTTGTTTGTCTTGGTTCCTTAAAGACCTTTCTAACAGTGGCATGTCTTCGTCACTTGATGAGTCTTCTCTAATTCTTTTTTGTCTCTTAACTTCTCTTTCTTTTTGTCTATCTATTCTTCTTTTCACCGCTTGTCTTGTATTCTTATACGGGGTGTTTACTTCCTCCATAGACTCAATGCTATCAGGTTTGTAGCCACTATACCCCTCACTATCTTTATTCATAAAGGTTTTTGGTATTGTCTCCGATTGTTCATCCATCGCCTCATCTAACGGTGGTGTTATTGTTTGTTCTGGTACGAGGACCTTTCCAGTTTCCGGAGGTATCACGTATTTAACTCGTCTGGCGAGTTGTCCATCTGAATAAAACCTTTCTGAATAGTTATCATCAGTTCTCTTGTCTTCTTCATCCCGTCTCAGGTGTTCTACATGTGAACGTGCCAGATGTCCTGTAATTTGGTTCTTAATCTTATATGAAACTGGGCCTAACTTTTCTAGAATATAATACCCTGGAATCCAATGACTATCAAACTTGGAGTTTCTTCTATGTTTTTTATAGTATACCCTATCACCTATTTTAAATTCTTGCAGTTGTGTGTTTTTATCTGCATAATTTTTCTGTCTTTCTCTAGCTTTAATTACATTACTTCTTAACCTTACATGTGCCTTATGCATTTCTTGCAAAATCACTTCTTGGAATTCTTCTCCCATATATTTCCATCGCGGTCTCAGTAAATTATCGATCGGCAATATTGGTTCTCGTCCGTATAACAAGTAAAACGGTGAAAAACCTGTACTCTCATTTTGATGTGTTCGTATCGCTCCCAATGCAGGTTCTAAGTAGAGATCCCATTCTCCATCATGTTCTTCTACATTTTTTGCTATTATGTTATATAGTGTTTGATGTTGTCTCTCATTTTTCGCATTTGAGGACGGCCTATAATAATAAGTTTTTATGTGGACAATATTAGATCTTGTAGTAATTTCTCAAACTTCTTGTTCACAAATTCTTTCCCATTATCTGTAAGGATTATCTGAGGACAACTAAATCGTGGTATATATTTTTGTAGGAAGATATTAATAATGGAATCAGCACTCTTATCTGGGACAGGATAAACTTCTGGCCACAGACTATAGCAATCCACTATATGTAGTAAATAGATATTTCCTGAGAGTGTTCTAGGGTGAGGACCTGAAATATCCAAGCTTATTTTCTGCATGGGAAACTGAGGGATATCAGTTTCTTGTAATGGACATTTAATTACTTTCATGTTTCTTAATTTACATTTTTCACAGGTGTCAATGTACTTATAAACACTCTTAAACATATTTGGCCAATAATACTTCTTCTTAAGAGCTTTGCACAAATTGTCATGGCCAAGATGACCATTTTCATCATGATATGCCTTCAAAACCTTGCTTTCTAATTGTTTCGGAATGTATTTCCTCAATTCCGCCTCTTCACCTTTTTCATTCATATAGTATAACTGTCCATCTTTCTGCAACTCTATAAAATTCTTTTTGAAAGTGTTTTCACCTGTTTCTTTCAACTTTTGTTTAATTTCTATTACTCTTGGGTCCATTTCTTGTTCGTTTTTCATATTAAAATGTAGTAACTGTGGTTCTTCCGCTAATGGTTCAGAATCTTGTTCTGTCTGTGAACTTCCAAAATTTTCTCTATTTAATTTGGCAGAATCTAGTATGTTTACTTGCCAGTTTCGGTCGTCTATCTCTGGTTCTCCCTCATCTTCAGTATCCTCAGATATCTCTGGATACGGGATTCTGGATAATAAATCGGCGCATGTGTTCTCGTTACCTGATATGTACTCTACTTTTGCGTTATAACCTTGCAAATTTAACGCCCATGTTTGTATTTTCCTATTCTGTACTGGAGCCTCTAGTAAAGATTTTAATGGCATGTGATCAGTTTTAATAATGAAATTGGCGTTAATTTGTAGTAATAATTTAATTTCTGAAGAGCATAGTGGATAGCGTATGCCTCTTTTTCGATTGTCGACCACTTTTTCTGAGACTTACTAAGTTTGTGTGACAGAAAGTAGATTGGTCTTTCGTTCTTAACTCCTGGTATTCCTGAGTTTTCTCCTTCATATGGTTGCGTTAAACATGCTCCTACGGCATTATCTGAAGCATCTGTATATAAAATCAATTGTTTGTTTAAATCTGGATGTGCCAATAATGGAACCACTGTTAGACTATTTTTTAGAAAATCAAATGCTCTCTGACAATCTTCATTCCACTTAAATCTTGCATATTTGCAAGTTAGGTTTGTGATGGGTTCTGCGATTTGTGAGAAATTTGGAATGAACCGACGATAGTACCCACACATACCGATAAAAGCTCTTACTTCCCTCACGTTGGTCAGGGACGGTAATTCCTTAATGACTTTCACTTTATTTTGATCAGGCTTGATTCCTTCTCTATCAATTATGTAACCCAAGTATTTAGTTTCCATTTTCAAAAATTCACACTTACTCAATTTCAGTTTAACATCGTGTAGTCTTAGCCTGTCAAAGACCAATTTTACATGTTTTAGGTGGTCTTGTACGTCTCCTGATGTATAGATCAAAATGTCGTCTATGTACACCAATGCGAACTTTTGCATGCCCTCTATTACTTGATTTATTAATAACATATAATGAGAAGGAGCTGTCCGTACGCCAAAAGGCATTCTTAGAAATTCGTAAGAACCCATGTGAGTACAGAAAGCACTTTTCTTCTGAGCATCCAGCGACATGGGGATACACCAAAATCCTGACCTTGCGTCTAATGTGGTGAGAAAGGTAGAACCATTTAGCAATCCCAAAATGTCATCTATCACTGGTAATGGATATGCTACATTTTTGGTGATCTTGTTTAACGCCCTATAGTCACAACAGAACGATGTGAGCCGTCGGCCTTGGTCACTATAACAATCGGAGATGACCATTCTGACTTCGATCTTGTTATTATTCCTGCTTTCAACATATCCTCTATTGCTTTTTCTACAATTTCTCTATTCCTTAAAGGAGTTCTATACGGTTTCAGACTAATTGGTGGGTGATTTCCAGTGTCTATTTCCATAGTAACCGTTTTAGTCTTCCCCAATTCTAAGTCGTTAACCGCAAAAATATCTTGGTTCTCTTTTACTAGTTTTTCTAATATTTCCTTGTTTTCTGGTGGAGCTTTTAACTGTGATAATAGTTCTTGTTCTCTCTTCAAGAGTGACGTTGTTTTGTCTACTGAATGTATTTGGGATGGATGTTCTCTGAATGCATGGATCAATTCATCATTCTGTCCATTCCAACTTCTTCCACGTCTATTTCTACTATTAATCCTTTTCCTAGGGGTTTCTGGATAGCTATTTCTCAATATTTCTTCTCCTCCTGTTGTTAATATGTTGTTAGGATCATGTGCTACTTTGGCGATCACACACCCTCTGTACAATTTAATCTCTTTTCCTGTGTTGTTAATAATCATCACTGGAAAGTTAAATTGCTTGTCCAATGTTATTATTCCATCTGGGACTTCCAAACCAGGTCCGTCTGTTACCTCTCTTTCTAACTCTGTTATTGTCACTGTTTGTCCTATGGAAAAATAAGGTTTTTTTTTCATTTTTGCCTGTATCAGATTAACCGTCTGTGGTTTTAAGGTCATGGACGTTTTTACTCTGACCAATGCCGATACGTGCATATCCTCTTCTAAGTCTACATACACATCTTGAAATCTCAACTTATGTAAGTCAAAATAAAGTCTTACTCCATTATTCAGTAAGAAATCCCTGCCTAAGATCATGTTCCTACTTAAATCTTTAACTACATGGAAAAGGTGTCTCACATTTATCCCTCCTAATTTTAAACTTATCATCGTCTGACCGATCACTTCTAAATTTTGTCCGGTTACAGAGTGAAGAGTGTCCTGATTCCTGAATATTCTGAAATTCTTTAATATGCAATATAAGAATTTTTCCTTGATCACGCTGACTTGAGCTCCCGAATCAATCAATGTTCTAATTCTAAATTTTCCTATTTCTATTATGCATGAACTGGGATCAATCATATTCACTGAGAACTGTTTTATCTCTCCAAGTTGAGGGCATTTTCTATATTCTCTATTTCTCATATACTTTTCATTTGGGTAATTGACGTATTCAGTAATTCTTGGGACCTTTTTGTTTTCCCTCCTACCGCAGGTCCTACTCAGTAAGTGGGACGCCAGTTTCCCTGAGCTCCTGATCTTGCAAAATTCCTTGGCCTATCTTCAAAACCTCTACTTGGTCTATTATTTACACATCTATTCTGTGCACTAACCTGAGCATGTTGGTTGTTACAAAATCTGTAACAATGTCCCTTCAGTCCACAATTCCAACAGACCATATTTGTACTACCTACTGTCTCTCTTATAGGGTTTCTCATTTGTCTCCCTCTATCGTGAGCACTTTCATTATTTCCCTGCAATGTCTGTATTTCTCCTCTTCTTCTCCATCCATACCTTGCTTGTCCTATTTCCATAGGTTCCTCCATTCTGTCTTCTCTACTGCTTCCCATTTCTCTTCCTACTCTTAGTTTAAACCTCCTTCTCAAACTTTCTTCTTGTATGGCTATATTCACAGCCTGTGATAATCTTGCGGGATTTTCCCTCATAAGCTTAAATTTAAGTCCATCCGACTTTATTCTGTCGACAAATATTCCAACCAGCATTCTTTCTACCTCTTCCCCTTGCACATTCTGTCCTAGAAATGCTTCCGCAGCTAGATTAATTAGCCTATCACTATACAGTTGAACACTTCACTGAAAATGAGTGTTGGGGATCCGTGATCTCCGCATACTTGTGAGCCAAGTCATCTTTGAAATGTTCCCAAGTCTCATCTCCCCCAGCTTCTAATTTTCTCCTAATATGGTCCGATACTGGCGTTGCACTCGTCTGGTAAGCAAACTTTTTCTTCTCTTCGTCTGTCGCTCCTACCAAAAATGCATGTTTCTCTATAGCTACAATCCATCTTTTGAAACATCTGGCCTGCCCACTGAATTTTTCAATATCGATACATATGCTCTGCTGCTTCAAGGCAGTGTCCAACTTATATATGGCTCTTCCTACCCCTTTCAACACCTGTCCCAATGATATGTCTTCTTGTTCCATTCTAAGTTACTAGCATAATGCAAAATTATAATTTATATGTCAAATTTATAGGTCAAATTGCAATTTTAATAGTATAATGCAAAATTATAATTTATATGTCAAATTTATAGGTCAAATTGTAATTTTTCTTAATTAATTAATTAAATATTGTTCAATACATTACTTCTGTGGCGTTATCCTTCCAGTTTCATTTCTGTTTCGTAGACGTTGTCCTCTACAACAAGCTTTTGAACAAATGACAAAAGAGCGATTTAAGAGCAGCTCATTCTTGACAGCCGGTTCTCGAATGATTAAAGAGCAACTCGAGCGATTATTGGGCAGAACTGGTAGGTACAGAAAGCGGCGACCCTGGTTGGCCTTTTGAATTCAGCGAAAAACGACAGTAGCAATCAGCGACCCTGGTTGGCCTTTTGAATTCAGCGAAAAACGACAGTAGCAATCAGCGACCCTGGTTGGCCTTTTGAATTCAGCAAAATGTACTGTGCGCTAATGATCAGACTGCTGTGTAGCAATGATTCAGCCATGGACGCAGAACATCTTAGTTACCTTGAGTTCAGCAAACAGTACTGTAGTATAACAATCAGACTGCTGTGTAGCAATGATTCAGCCATGGACGCAGAACATCTTAGTTAGGCTCTCCAGACAACCGACAGTACTGAGCAACTCCTTAAAGCAAATGATAGTACTGGACAGCGAGTAAGCTTCTTGACCTTCACAAGGTCAGATTCAGCAGCCTGAGAAATCACAACAACTACCCCTTGCCGGGCTTTCAGCTGCTGTGTCTCTCAAAATAAAAACGAGGATGTTGTGGCAACAGCATCCATTTTCAGGCGCGTTGTTCAAGTAAGGTCTTCAGCTATGCCGATGTTATTTCTTTCTCCGCGACATCCCAAAAGTGTTCAGAATCCTGCTCACGGCACCATTTTGCGTCCTTTAACAGTGTGACAGGACGCAAAAGCAACTGCATGCAACGGAATGGAGGCCAAACAGTAGTTGGTTGAGAATGTCCAAGTTTATTACAAGAGTTGTCATTGGATATCAAAATAAGTACATAGAATACAAGTCCAGACCACGTCCGGCTGGCATGAGTTCTGGGTGATCACTCACTCCCCCACGTCATCGCGTGAGCGTCCCTAACTACCTAACTACTAATGGGTGCTCACGCGTGCATCAAGTACTAGACTCTTTCCCTTTGCACGCCATGCCGCCTAACCAAACCCCATAACAGATCCACTCTGTTATACACTTCTCAACATCAGTATGGCTGTTTTGAGTGATGGAAGAGCTGCCAGATTGGCAACTAGACCTGGGCACTCTGATGGGGTCATAGATAGAGCATTCATCTTAAGTACAAATGCGACATCAACCAGTTGCAATGTACTGGGAGAACAGAACAGTGGTCACCTACCATGCATTGTGTGCATTGGCCTGAAGCAGCCAAATGTCTGTAGACAGAACCTTGCTTCCTTTGCACTTGATTTCTTCTTGTAACTTTTGGAGAAAGCGTCGGTGGTATGTGGAGTTGATAGTACAGCCAAGAGGAGGATGGTCAGTCACAACAGTCCTAATAGATGGTGAGCATGACACCTTTCCCACAGAGGGTACCATCTTTGTCTTCATTGGTGCTGAGGAAGAGGAATCTTTCCATTGTGTTATCTGGGTTTTAGTCTCTGGGTCATGGAAATGTCTTTTAAAAAAATAATTTTTGCCAGCATTTCAAATATCCAGCATCTGTTCGGCTGCTTCAGCTCATGGCTATCACTTCATCTTGGGTGTGAGGCTATCCACTTGTGTGTCATCGTCCACATATATAGATGGGACAGCTTAGCCCACACACTACATAAGATAGCGGCTAAGTCTAAATCAAGAAGACTTCATCACAAAAATATATTGTAAATTATTATACACATGAGTTGAACACAATCAGCCTTCACCAACAAAAACCTTCAGACACATCAACCATGTGTGGTCTGCTGATGATGCTTTCACTCTCTCATTCTTTCTGGTGAAAATGAGAGAGAATTTAAAATCCCAAAGTCTTGGCTTCTATTTGACCTATACTTGTTGTGTCCAAGCATCTCTTGCTGTGATATTTGACCAGACAACTATATGGCAGTTCAATCCATATTTCATATCAAAGCATGGCTTCCGAGTAACCTCTCAAATCAAATCAATCTATAGCCCATATGGGGGTCAGTAGAAGTGTACCATGTTGTGAAGTATCAACAATGTACTCAATGAAGGCTAGTCATCACAGTATTTCCAAGGGCAAGAGATCTACTTGGTGGTGCCTGTCTTCTCTCTAGATATATTGTCATTATTATGGGTACCTGAACAGTAGGCCGTACCTGAACAGTAGGCCGTACCTGAACAGTAGGCTGTACCTGAACAGTAGGCTATACCTGAACAGTAGGCTGTACCTGAACAGTAGGCTGTACCTGAACAGTAGGCTGTACCTGAACAGTAGGCTGTACCTGAACAGTAGGCTAACTGGCCTTTTATTTATGATTTCCAACATGTTTGATGTTTTGTTTAGAGCCTGATGACAAGAGTAGGAGACTTCTCCACATGTTGCTGTATGTTGTATGTTACCAGTGATTGCAATGTCATTTTCAGCCAACCGATTTGTAGTGCACAACGTGCACACAAGACCTCTTAATGTTGCCCCTTATCTGAGAAGACTAGACACCCGATCCACTACTCAGAGATGAAGAGAGTGGAGAGTTTTTACCCTATCTTCAGAAAAACAAATTAGGTCTTATTCTACCTGCTTGCATTACCTTGGTTATAATTAAGATCTCTAAGTGTTGTGTATTCTTTATATATTCTTTTTTGTTTTTTCAGTTGATGCTTTCCTCTGTTAATATGCATTACCACCTCTCTGGTCCACTGTGGTCCTTGTCACATGGTTACACTTGTGGCTATTTTCAGCTGTTTATGCCTTCTATCAGTGACAGTGTTTGTACATTATTTGAGATTTGTGTGTGTTAGTCCTGAAAAGACTAGTCCTTAGAAGCAACCACTGTCGACTTGTTGCTGTACCTTGTGTTGTGCTTTTCATGTATTGATTGATTGTGTTGAAATCCCTGTTCTGTTGAACTCGTAATTCTTCCATGTGTTTGAATAATTGGTGCACCGCCTCCATACTTTCTGCTGCTGTTAGCTTTGCTTCTGATTTGGTTTTTTCTGTGGCATGTATGTATCTTTTTTCTTGTTGCACTTTTTTAGTTGACTGGTGAACATTTATCAATTATCAATCACATTTAGATTGATGTCATTGGCAAGTCAGTACCTTTACCACTGCTCAAGGATGAAGAGAGTGGAGGGTATAACATCCTTAGAGTTCTGCAAGCTATAGGAGATTTCACTTTCAGATTTCACTGGTAAATCAAAGCTTTATGCACATCGCAAGCACATGTAATCTGATATTATTTCTGCAGAGTCAAAGACTAGACAAGCTGTATGTAATGACTGTTATATTTGTCTTATCCCCAGTACATATCGTCCAGGATCTTCAGTTTATTGTTGGACAGCAGGGGAAAGAGGCCACAGGTGTCACATCTCCTCAAGCCATCCACAACCACATGGCAACTATCTGCAAAATCTCCCGCACTCAACACATGCCTCCCAATTTTACCACAGTGGATGAATGGTTTACTTACGCCATGACATCATCTGCAACAGATCCTAAAGGTTAGGAAACAACCACCAGCGTACTTTCAGTTTCTTTATATTTCTCCAAATGTTACTGGTCTCCAGGGCCAAGTGTTCTCTGAAGGCCGTGGGTTCATGTTTGAACTGTCATTCGGACCATAAATGTAATTTTTTCAGAGACACCTGGGGTCATCATTGGAGCTATGAAGTTTATGCAGTGCCCTCGGCCAGTGGCTGGCTGTTCTGTGCGTGCAGTGGCTTACCGTTCTGTGTGTGCAGTGCCCTCAGCAAGTAGGTGGCTGTTCTGCATGTGAAAGCCAAAACCTCAAATGCCAGATGGTTATGTTATACACCTGGTGCAGTGAAGCTGATCTTCTCACCTTATCTGTTTGTGGCCAGACAATCAGACCTTGCCACTAGGTAACAGTCAAGGTAGGTCATGGCATCAGGAGGTGGGTGGTCCAGTTCTCTTCCTTGCCACCTAGCCTTACTAGACATCTCCCAGAAAAGTTTGACAGTGATCGCTTGCCCATTTTGTGAGACCTTGTCGATCACAGAACTTTTGTTGATCAAAATACTGTCACTTCTGGAGGTTGCACGCAGATTATTGTGTTGGTATAGCCAGCACACAAACCCACCATGTCACCTTTTTGGTAGACAAGCTCATTAGTCACTGCACACAGTATTATACATCTAGCAAATGAAAATGGTATGGCTTTGTTTACTGAATTAATTACTGGATAATTTAGGAAGTATTACTGAGAAAATCTCAGATCACAACCAAGAAGACAATGAAAGGAAAGTGTGAAATGAGATCTTGAGGAACTGAATACCAACGTCTAAGGCAAATAGAAATGGGTTTGCAGCAAGAGCACAGTAGGCTCAGGAAGCTGAAAGACAAGAGGAAGACATTCATAAAAGTGCATTGATACCTAACTTTTCGCTCACTCTCTATATGTCTCTCTTTCTCTCTTTCTCTGTTTCTCTCTGTCTCTCTCTCTCTCTCTCTCTCTCTCTCTCTCTGAGAATGACTCTCTGTCTCTGTCTATCTCTCTCTATCTCTCCTGATTATCTCTCTATCTCTCCATCTGATTATCTCTCTCTATCATTCTCTCTCTCTATCTCGCTATGTCTGTCTCCATCTAATTGTCTTTCATTCTCTCTCAATTTTTCTTTCTCTTTTTCTCTCTCTGTCTGACTCTCTCTCTCTCTCTCTCTCTCTCTCTCTCTCTCTCTCTCTCTCTCTCTCTCTCTCTCTCTCTCTGTGTCTGACTGGCTATCTCTCTTTCTATCTATCTCTCTCTGTCTGACTGTCTCTCTTAAGTCTCTCTATTTCTAACTATCACTCTGTCACTCTCTATCTTTCTCTGTCTCTCTAACTATCTCTCTTAGTCTCTTTCTTTATGACTCTCTCTGTGTCTCTGTCTGACTGACTATCTCTCTGTCTCTCTTTGTCTATCTCTCTCTGTATCTCTCTGTCTATCTCTCTTTGTCTGGTTATCTCTCTCTGTCTCTCTCTCTCTGTCTGACTATCTCTGTGTGTTTCTCTCTGTCTTACTATCTCTCTATGTCTCTTTCTGTCTATCTCTGTGTGTCTTTCGCTGTCTGACTATCTCTCTCTGTCTGACTATCTCTCTCTTTCTGACTGACTATCTCTGTCTGATTCTCTCTGTGTGTCTGACTGACTATCTCTCTCTATGTCTGACTATCTTTCTCTGTCTCTCTCTGTGTGTCTATCTCTCTCTTTGTCTTGCTCTGTCTGACTATCTCTCTCTGTCTCTCTCTCTCTCTCTCTCTGACTATCTATCTGTGTCTCTCTCTGTGTCTCTCTCTGTCTGATGATCTCTCTGTCTGATGATCTCTCTGTCTGATGATCTCTCTGTCTGATGATCTCTCTGTCTCTCTTTGTCTCTCTGTCTTACTGACTATCTCTCTGTGTCTCTCTCTGTCTGACTATCTCTCTCTTTCTGACTGACTATCTCTCTCTGTCTCTCTCTGTCTGACTGACTATATCTCTCTGTCTGACTGACTATCTCTCTCTGTCTGATCATCTCTCTCTGTCTCTCTATGTCTGACTATCTATCTGTGTCTGACTGACTATCTCTCTTTGTCTGACTGACTATCTCTCTCTGTCTCTCTCTGAATATATCTCTGTCTGACTGACTGTCTCTCTCTGTCTGATCATCTCTCTCTGTCTCTCTATGTCTGACTATCTATCTGTGTCTGACTGACTATCTCTCTTTGTCTGACTGACTATCTCTCTCTGTCTCTCTCTGTCTGACTGACTATCTCTCTCTGTCTGATCATCTCTCTCTGTCTCTCTATGTCTGACTATCTATCTGTGTCTGACTGACTATCTCTCTTTGTCTGACTGACTATCTCTCTCTGTCTCTCTCTGAATATATCTCTGTCTGACTGACTGTCTCTCTCTGTCTGACTATCTCTTTCTGTCTGACTATCTCTCTCTGTCTCTCTCTATCTGACTATCTCGCTGTGTCTCTCTCTGTCTCTCTCTCTGTCTGACTATCTCTCTCTGTCTCTCTCTGTCTCTCTCTGTCTGACTATCTCTCTCTGTCTGACTAACTCTCTCTGTCTGGCTATCTCTCTCTATCTCTCTGTGTGACTAACTCTCTCTCTCTCTCTCTGTCTGACTGACTATCTCTCTGTCTCTCTCTATCTATTTTTCTCTGTCTCTCTCTGTCTGACTGTCTCTCTCTGTGTCTGACTATCTCTCTCTGTCTCTCTGTCTGACCGACTTTCTCACTCTGTCTCTCTCTCTCTCTCTCTCTGTCTGACTATCTCTCTCTGTATTTCTCTATCTGACTATCTCTGTCTTTCTCTATCTGACTATCTCTGTCTCTCTCTATCTATCTCTTGTTTCTCTGACTATCTCTCTCTTTCTGACTCTCTCTGTGTCTCCCTCTGCCTGATCATCTCTCTGTCTCTATCTGGCTAAATCTCTCTCTCATGACTATCTCTCTTTGTGTCTATCTCTGTCTTACTATCTGTGTGTATGTGGGTGGGTGGGGGTTGTCGTTGTTGACGGGGATAGATATTGATGTGTATGGTACTGATGGAGGAGGAAGCATTTCTGCATTGATAAACATTTTCCCATTGTTATTTCTTTTTGTAAATGTCATGTGAGATTATTCAGTTTGAAGACTGGAGCGGAGTTACATGTAACCCCTTTATATCTCACTCTGTGAGCGGCCACCAACATATTCTTCACATATTTATGTAATTCCTATTCCATTGAGTCAGCAGTTGTCTATGCTACATCTGCTCATGCCATGTATGTCATCACAAAGTATTGTAAATATTAGTGCCTTCAGATACATGATTATAACTCAATGATTTGCTTGCTCCAGTTGTTACTGAGTTTTTTGGTGAGCGAAGTGAGGAGGAAGCCAGTCATAAATTCAGCAAAGTAAAAGCTACATACTACAGTCATGAAACAGAAGTGATCTTTGCCTTTCCATCGTTGTACATGAACCTCAAGACATGCCACTTTCAGGAAGAGCTGCAGCCTGCGGAAGATGGTTTGTCATTGTGTTAGTTGTGTTCTTGTGTGTGCAGAGGGAAGAGATGAAGGAATAGCTATCTAAAGTACATCAGCATTTTAAAACAACACTTTGCATCTTAGGTTACAGAGTGGCTTAAATGGTATGGGTGTCCGCCTCTGACTCTTGCAGACATGATTTGATTCATGGTGTGGACTGTGTGTATTTTAAAACATCAGAAACAGACCGTATATTCTCTTTTTATCCTGGGGTAGTGGACTGCACGTCTGACCTTCTTGGACAAGGGTAGACAACTGGGAGAACCTGTGTACAGACTGCATACATTCATAAATCATTTAGCAGTTCGGAATAAAAAAGAGCAGGCCTAATAGGCTGCTGCTAAGGCTAAGTTGTTTTTTTCCCCCCGTGTTTCCATCCTGTTTCAGGATATTACGGTCAACATCAGCATCTTTCAGCTGTAAGTTGATTCCTAGGCTAGATTACGCTCATCAGCACGCCACGACTTTCTGAGCGACCGGCTACATACTCTCATAAGTCACTGGTGCTACTCGAACCGCTTCCAATTCTCGTGCACTCACGTCAACCACAAGAGTATTCGAGGTTACGGAGAAAGCTGCTAACCCCCCGGCCAGTGAGCTGGCTCAGGCTAAATTAAACAATTATAAAACCTGCCCACAAAAGAATATTTATAACGTGTGATTGTGGTATATTCCCTATGGGATGTTACCTAGGGTCGTGTTTTAGCTCTTAGGAGAGTCTCCATGGCAAAGTGGTCAAGCTGTCTACCTCATGCTCCAGAGGTTGTGGGTTCGATTCCGGGCTACTTTTGGTTCACAAGTGCATTTTTCTTGGAGACTCTTGGGGGTGGTTGCTGGGACTAAGGAGTTGATGCTTTGTGTGACACTTTGGGCAGGCCACCCTGCAGAAACAGACCAAGCCATATGGGATAACACCCGGTGAAATGAAGTCAATCCTCTGGACTTTTAAGACTTTTTTTTTTTTAGCTCTTAGGCCACCAAACAGGGCACATTTGCAGTGTGGGTGGGTGTGTGGGGTGAGAGATATGTTCTCTGGGTGACTGGTCAGTGTGGGTCAGCTTTCATTCTTTCACTTAGTGAAGACTGGCGGCTGGTAGTCTGTAGTGTCCTGTGGTGAATCTACAACTGGTGGCTTGCTGTGCTCTGTCCATTGTTAGACTGGAATCTTGCTGCTTATTCTCTGGCTCCATGGATTTTTGTTCCATCTCATGATAATTGTCTTGGCTTCTTTCAGTTAGATCATGTTCCTTGTTGGTTCCTGTTTCGTCAGTCTTTCATCTGCCTATTTCCTGCAACACTAAAGTGAATTCATGACAGTGTGACTGTGTTTGCTGGCAGACAGTGAATTCATGACAGTGTGACTGTGTTTGCTGCCAGACAGTGAATTCATGACAGTGTGACTGTGTTTGCTGCCAGACAGTGAATTCATGACAGTGTGACTGTGTTTGCTATCAGACAGTGAATTCATGACAGTGTGACTGTGTTTGCTGCCAGACAGTGAATTCATGACAGTGTGACTGTGTTTGCTGCCAGACAGTGAATTCATGACAGTGTGACCGTGTTTGCTGGCAGACAGTGAATCCATGACAGTGTGACTGTGTTTGCTGGCAGACAGTGAATTCATGACAGTGTGACTGTGTTTGCTGGCAGACAGTGAATTCATGACAGTGTGACTGTGTTTGCTGCCAGACAGTGAATTCATGACAGTGTGACTGTGTTTGCTGGCAGACAGCTGAATTAGGTGCCCTATAGTTCCTCTGTGGAGATCACCAGATTAATTTTCAATAGTCTGAAGAATTGACATGCAGACACATCAGAAGATATTCTTGATAGGTGGTTGAATGCAGACCTTTTTAACCAGTTCTGGGTCATTTCTTTCATTTCTTGCACATGTGGGGCATGGCATTCCATTTGGGTGTAGTCTTTTGCTTTGAAGGTGTCATGTGCAGCTGGCAGATTTTTGAACAGTTAGTCTGATCAATATTTCCATTCCTCTTTTGTTCATTTGGTCAGCAGTGGTTGCCTTGTATCTGTTTCAGTAGGGCTGTTATATTTGCACCTTTTGGCAACACATTTGACCTCAACAACATTTTGTGTCTGGATTTACCTCCCTGTGCAGCATCATATGACTCTCACAGTATTAGTGTGGCGATGTCATCTGTCTCAGCTGTTCCCCTGGATCTGCATCCTGCCCAACTTTTGCAGAACAACCGCTTGCATGGCATTTGACAGTGAAGGGAAGGCAATAACAATTACACATTGGCCATTCTTCGCTCTGGCTCTGGGCTCCTCAAAAGGATTGCCACAATTGACACAAGACTGTTTACCTTTAATATGTTTATTTTGAACCTAATTGTTTCCATTTGTTTATTATTTCTCTTCACAATATGTCCAGAATCTGCTAACTGCTTCTTTCTTACATTCATTTGATTGTGATAATTGAGCTCTGCTCCTTATATATCAAATGATATGTGTGACATTGCTCTCACACATGGTATTCAATGTGGCATATTTGTCACTATTATTTCCTTGTGACCCAGCCATTTGTGTGACTATTTATTTCTTGAAACAACTTAATAAACAAGTTGTACATGGAGGCATCAGTACATGTAATCTTATTCTATTGTAGTCCAACCTCTTGTTTACTCATAATGGACATACATTTCCCACATTTGAAGTAGCATTTTTTTCTCAGCCTGTGAATGTTCATAAGTGTGAAATGTTCAATTATTTCCACATGTGCTCTAAACTATATTGATTTTAATGTATTTCTCATGTCATGTTGTCCGCTAACAAGTCTGGTAGGAAGTGTCTGAACACATCATTCCTCTGTTCTAGATTTGTGACCTCTCATATATATTTTGATCTTGGGAAAATATTGTTGTGTGTTTTCCCTAGTCTTTCTCATCCAAAGGATGGTTTTGACCTCTGCCTTTGACAGCAGTTTCAAGCTGTGGGGACAAGAGAGATCCCTGCTGTAGTCAGGTGTAAAGTTGTCAGGACAAGAGAGAGCCCTTCTCTACTCAGGTGTAAAGCTGTGGGGGTCAAGAGAGAGCCCTGCTCTACTCAGGTGTAAAGTTGTCCAGTGGACACAGAACTGTGTTTGTCACACCTCTTGTGCAGTGCCAGACCTCTGTTACTAGATGTGCAATTTGGAGTTTTCCAATATGGAAGCTGAGATCACGATGATCTCTCTCTCATACACTCTAGTACTTTAGAGAGCATATACATATTTATCATCATCATCATCATCATCATGGGCCATGCCGATAAGTGCGGGAGATCATATTTTGCCATCTCATCAATCACCAGTTTTGGATCAGGTTTGTATTCTTGTCCTGATTGTGCCATGTAGCAGGTATTTATCTCTTTGTCTTCTTTTTGCTCTTTTGACATCAGTTTTGCCAGTTGTCATTAAGTTTTCACATTGATTTCTTCTCAAATATGTCTTGAATGTCTACATCACATTTCTGTAATCAGTTACAGTTCTCAGCTGTTGTTTGAAGGACTGTCTCATTTGTTTTTTGGCCATCCATAGTGTTCTTTAGATTTGCCTCAGAAAGCACATTCCACTGCTGTCAGGTGTGTCTTAGCTTGCCTGCTGATTGTCCATGCATTAAATGATATAGATTCTACATAACATTTCCACACTCTTGTTCACATTGCAAATGACATCTTTTTATTGTTCATTATGTTTCCATCTTGCCAAAGGCTACCTGTGTCATAGAGACTCAAGTTGTAATCTCTACATGTTTATAGCAGACCTATTTCAATACTAGGACAAAATAACACAGAAAGTTTGATAAAAGTTACCAGCCTTCATGTAATTCATACTTGGAAATATCAGCCCTGAATACTGCTCTCCCATCCTTATATAGTTAAGAATATCCCTATTCCCCTTTTGTCCTTAAGGTGATGTGCAGCAGTAAAAACATTGATTTTTGGTCAATTTGGCTATTTTTGGAATAGTTCATTTTTAGGCACCTTATCATTTCTTCTATCAGATTTGGTACTTGTTTTTGTTTAAAAACTGTTATTTTAATGCAATATTCATATTTTACTGAACCCAGCCTAGATGTCAAATTGTCTACTTATTAAAAATTGTTGTGAAATTGACGTTTTTCAAACCCTAGCAACGATATCTCGGGAACACACTACACGCATGTGTCAGATATCATTGGAAAGGTCACGATCTTCCGTAACTGTTCGTGAAACTTCAAGTTTGTCTAATCGGAAACTTTTCTGTGTACGATGGTTTTTTCCATATCCATCATCTTCCGGAAACTTCCATATATGAAACACCGTAAGCAATCCGCGTTCGCCGATGGCTGAAACTGATCACGTGGGTTTCCAAAATGGTGGCTTTGTGTTGTTTACACCACGCGACGTGCTAAACGTTCATTGTTGACGACAGATTGACACGCATTGAAATATGCCTTGTTCTAAGAAATTTAACATCCAGTCATCTACTCAACGTAAGAAATCTCTCAGACTACACCTCGCAAATGCTTGTAAGCAGCGAAAAGCCTATCAGAACATTGTAAACAGTACAAACAATTCTGAAACTACTGAAAGCGACCCAGCTAAAGTGCACATGCCACTTCTTCCAAATCCAAGTGTTTTGACAGTGAATCCAAATGAATCAGTGCTATCGTATTCTTCTCAAAGGTGTGGAAGTGATTCTTTTATTACCCGAAGCCAATTTAAAAGAGATACGTATAAATACACGACATTCACTAGCAGCAAGTATGCTTCTGGTGACAACAATGGATATCAAAAACGGGAACAAAGAGCAATAGTTGATTGTTCAGAAATTTAGGCAATAATTAAAATGTTATGTTGTCCAGTTTGTAAAAATGCTAGTCTTATTTTGAAAACTGACAGCCAAGGGATTAGCTGTGTATGCAGAGGTTTACTGCTCTTGTTGTGAAGAAGTAGTGTGTGGAAGATACCTATCTGCAAGAAGTAATGATGGGGATAGATCTTTTGCTGTCAACAGCCAGTCAGTATATTCAGCAATAGTTTGTGGGATGGGTGCAACAACATTCAATAATTTTTGTGAAAACATGAACCTGCAAGGTCTTCATCACAAAACATATCACAGCAAAGCGAATAAACTATATTCAAAGATAGAAGATCTGGAGGACACTTTTCTCTCAAATCGTAAAGTATGTTCGACAGGCTCATGCACAACAGTCAGGCATAACTCTACATGACAATGATGTGCTAGATATTAGTGTCATCTTTGATGGCACTTGGCTAACTACAGCCACACATCTCACATTGGAGTTGGCTGTGCAGTGGATGTTCTTACAGGACTTTGCATAGATGCCCATGTTATGTCCACATATTGCCAGGTGTGTGAAACCACTGGTAAGACACTTTCCAGGGACAAACCAGATGAATTTGCAGCATGGAAGGCAGAACATCTTCTAAACTGTGATAACAATTTCACAGGATCTGCTGGAATGATGGAGGTGGAGGCTGCAAGGGTGCTGTTGTGACGGTCTGTGGCCCGTCATAAACTTCGCTAAACATCAATACTTTCTGATGGTGACACCAAAACATTTGCTGAACTTACCAAGATCAAACCATATGGGGATGACATTCAGATAGACAAAGAGGAGTGTATCAACCATGTCAGTAAACGCCTTGGAACAGCACTGCGCAATGTTGTTGCTGACTGCCGAAAGCAAGGTGTGACCCTAGGAGGACGCGGTAAAGGTCATCTTATATAAAATGCCATCCGTAGGCTGACAATTTATTACAATAGAGCCATACGAAACAACACACATGTAGAGTCCATGAGGAAAAGTGTTATGGCTTCACTGCATCACTGTTTTTCAACAGACAAAAGTCCACGTCATGAAATGTGCCCAAGTGGAGAGCAATCGTGGTGTTTTTTTCAATCCGCCCTGGCTAAGCATCAGGTCCCAGGTCCTCATGACAAGATGTTGCACACATGGCTCAACCGTGACAAGCTTGAAAAATATCTGTTGCCAATTTATGGAAGGCTGTGTGACACTAAACTACTTAGTAGATGTGTGTCAGGACAAACTCAGAATTCAAATGAGTGTTTACACAGCTTGATATGGGCTCGATGCACTAAAGACAACTTTGCCTCATGCAAGCGCGTTCAGTTTGCAGTTGTAACTGCAGCAAGAGAGTTAAACTTTGGAGCTGCTGCTGCCCAAAACACTGCCTGGTTTTATGGACTTTCTACAGGCGTGCATATGCAGAGACTAGGAACATCTAGGATGCAGAAGCAAGTAAGAAATAGTCTGAAGTACAAGAAGGACAAACAAACTAAAAGAAGCGACACTGTACGAGCGGCCAAACTGAAGAGACAAGGTAAGCTGCATGCCTGGAGGGAGGTCCTGCATATTCAGCAGGACTATTTTAACAGTCAGGTACAGTTGTAAACTGTTTTTCTGTGTAAAAGAGTGTATTAGTAATACAAAACAAAAATATAATTCGTTTTTCCCCGTTTTCTCATTTCGCCAGTTTTATTATATATATGTACAATTTTTTTTTAAAACTATTCGTTAGATTTTAATCAAACTTTACAGAGATATTCTTTATTATATCACATACATTGTGAGTAGAGCAGTCTTGAAAATTAAGTTTTAGTTTTTGGGCTGCAGTAAAAAAAAAAAAAATTTCATGAAAAATGTCATTAAAATTTTCAAATTATGTAAAAAAAAAAACTGCAAAGAGATATCATTAAAATTTTCTACTAAACTTGTAAAGGGTCTATTTATTTACACATAAAATAAAGAATTTAGCCTGTACATTAAAAAATAAATGTTTTAGAGGTACATTAAGAAATTCAATATGGCCACTGTTTATCTTGTTTTCCATAGCAACCGTTAAGTGCAAAGTCAATTTGACAATATTTTATCGATCAGCAGTCTTCAATATCAAACCCTATACCATAACAGAACATAGAAATTAAGTATTATGGAATTAAATTTTTTAGGGTTTGCATCGCCTTAACTGTCTGTGATATTTTAGCATCTTCCTGTTGAACAATTGTTATGTAATCTGAAGAAATTAAACATCATGATTTCTGTCATGGCAGGACCTCGGCCAGTTGTAGAGTGCAGTTTTGTAGCAGAGTTTTATGACCACATCTATGTGGCCATGAATGCTGAAGTCATTCTCTTCCTGCATGATCTTGTATCCTCATACATCAGAGAAAAGGACAGAGGTTAGTATTTCTTGTAACATGTTGTTAAAGCATTTTTAACATCAAATAATATGTTTGAAACTAAGCCTCTAAGCCACATACAGGAGTGAAATCATCATACCACTCCTGGCTTGCCAGCTGTTTGTCAGGGTTTAGTCACCGGCTGTGGACTAAATTTATCTGTTTTGTATCCAGATGTTTTGCAGTCTTCTCCGCAATGTTCAGTTATCTTAAATTATTTTCATTGTGATGTTTATATCCTTCTATTTGTTATGTTACATTATATCATATCTGTTCTTCTCTGATATTACTCACACATATTTTGTAGTTGAAAATTTTATTCAAGTTGCTTGTTATAATGATGCTTTCTAGTTGTGACAATTTCTTGTCATCTTATGTCATGTGTTTGGTATAGTCAGTTTGTGTTTTACAGTTCATACTATTTTACCATTCCACACTATTTTTACAGTCCACACTATTTTACCAATCCACACTATTTTACCAATCCACACTATTTTTACAGTCCACACTATTTTTACAGTCCACACTATTCCCTTGACATAATCTTTTCTTGTGTGTGCAGTTACATAATTTGAATTTGCAGAGTTTTTTCTGTATCACATTCTGTTGGTTATGCAAAGATCTATTTTGTTTATACATAAACATGTCTGTATGCTTTGTTTTTATACTATGAATTGTTTAGTATTTTATGTCATTGGTTTTACACTGTGGTTATGTGGATACTCAGTGTGTTTGTTATGTAGAGTTGCAATATGTTTCAACATGAAAGTCAATTATCAGAATGAAAATTGTTGAATTGATTTGACTGTGAAGAATCCTACATTCATTCAAACTGGGTGGTTTGTTTCTGTGCTGTATTAGGTTCTGGTTCAAGTGCAAGAGCATCTGCAAGCAAAGTTGGCAAGGCTGACAGCAAACTGTCAGACCCAACATCAGCCCTGAAACATGACTACAGGAGCTTTGAATGCAAGACATGGCAGCTGGAACCAACTTTGAGGTAGGTAGTGCCTTCCTTGTAGGGTTTTCTCATCTAGTGTTTACTATATGTCAGTCAGGCAGTTGTGTCTGCATGTCTGTTTGTTGCTTAATTAAATTTATAGTAAGAAAGACATGAGGATGTTTTTTTAAGCTCATCAAATCATAATGTTGCGTTTAGAAAAAGTTCATTGAAGTGCCAAATAAAGAAAGCTGCCCAAAGAAAAAATGAAAACTTCACTCCAGACATCTTTCCCAGTCTGCAAGACTTACAGCCACCCATGAAATAACTGTTTTTCTGTGTTAACATAGCAGGATGTTGCAGTTTGCTTGGACATGTTACCTGCCCATGTTCAGTATTGTCACTGGACTGGTCATTGCTTCATGAACACTGAAACTACCAAGGTAAAAGCATTTGAAAATATCAGTGGTGGTGTTTGTCTCATGCTCCGAAGGTTGTGGATTCAATTCCTGACTCTGTCATTCAGTTCACGAGTGCAGTGTTCTCTGAGACTCCTGGGGGTGGTCGCTGGAGCTACAGAGTTCACACTTTGTGTGATGCTTTTGGCAGGCCATCCTGCAGACAGAGACAGAGCCATATCTATAAAACTCTGTGCAATAAAATCAATCTTCTAGCCTTTAACAAACAAACCAGATATACACACCCTTCATGTACTCTTTAACTATTTAATAAATCAAGGACAAACTACAAATTAATTAATCCCAAGTGTCACAAATGTAACTTCAAATTAGGATTATTTCACATAGATGAGGGCCACCTGTGTGTTTGTGTCACAAATAGCAAGAACTGTACGTCTGCAGAAGCACGAGTAATACAAATATATATAACATAAATAAGGGAGGGATCATGTGATCATATCCCTCCACAGCTATCTGTTTCCTGTATTCTTAATAAGTCAATCCACAGTTCAGACACGTTTGCCAAGCTGATAGCCAACTGCACTAATAACACCATTGTCATGACGTTACTCCATCAATATTGGATGTGGAATGAACCTCAATTGTAAACTCGTTAACAGAATAACCTGAACTCACCTTGAACGGTAACAAGTGTGAAAATAGACTGACGCCAATCCAGTGAACGACCTCACACTTTAATATTGTGCTGAATAAAACAATAGGCAATATTTTCGTATACTATAAACTGCCCCTTTATGCGGGGTCGGCGTTTACTATCTAGTATCTATGAAAACTTCCCTAACCTATCCATTAGTTCACCTTGAGGCGCAGACTGCTACTTCGCCGTTCTGAATTCAGGCATGGTCTAGGCCTGGTCCTTTCATTGATTATATCCTTGCCAATCGATTGTTCCTGCTGTTATCTATTTGCTGAAGCTCGGAATAATCGCATCCATCTCTTCACCAACACGGGCTCCTCGAAGACACGTCCGCTCCTTATCAGAATCACACCACGTCTGTTTATGTTGTCCTGTGACGTCTCAGGTTTCCCTTGGTTTTCATGTTCATCGTTCGGTTTGGTGTCCATTTTGGGAAAACCCTTTTCTCTTTTTCTTGTATCTTCTTTAAAGGGTGCCTCGTCATATGGCATAATGCCCCCTCCCAGACAAATCATTTTTTCCCATCTATATATGTATATTTTTTTTTTCCGCGTTTCCATCCTGTGTATATTATACGTAGAAAACTTATAACAGTCTTTGTGTTCACTCTTGTTCGAGTTAACTGGAGTTCGAGTGGGTGAGGTTTATGACGTATGATTGAGCAACCATGATATATTCAGGTGCTGCGAGATGACCAGGGTTCTGACTGGAGAAGAAGAGAAGAATGAATCATCCCCTGTTGGACACGAGAAGTGTTGCTACACAAGTATCGATAGTAGCTCATTCAGATAGTCCAGTCATATCCTGGCAGTTTCAGGATATTGCGGTCAACACCAGCATCTTTCAGCCTAGGAATCAACATATATATGTATATATATGTATATATATGATACAGTATTGATTGCAGACAATGCACAGGATCTGCAACAATTAGTAGACGCGGTTGTTGTACACAGTGAGCAGCTGGGGTTGGAATTAAATTGTAGGGAGACACAGGTTATGGTCGTCACTAGGAAGAACGAAGTACCACAATGTAATATACAAGTAAATGGGAATATTCTTCAACAAGTGAATCGGTTCAATTATCTCGGAACAGTCATAACATCTGATGGCAGATGCCTTGAAGAGATTAGAACAAGAATCGCCATTGCGAAAGTAGCCTTTAGCAAGATGAAAAACATTCTGACCAATAAAATGATGTCAATTGAAACGAGAAAAAGAGTGTTGAGGGGATACATAGAGCCTGTTCTTTTGTATGGATGTGAAACTTGGACACTGTGCAGTCAAGCTGAAAAACATCTGATGGCTGCAGAAATGTGGTTTCTGAGGAAAATGCAAAGAATACCACGGACAGATAGAAAAACCAATGACCAAGTACTACAAGAGACAAATGAAAATCGTAGATTGATTAGAGAAATTAGACGTAGACAGTCAAAATTGTTTGGACATGTTATGAGAAGAAATGGACTGGAGAACTTAGTGACAGCTGGCAAGATCGAAGGGAACAGACCAAGAGGAAGACCGAGAGGAAAATACCTGGATGGCTTGGCCACATGGCATGGACGAGATAGGAACACTGAGCTGATCCACGACTCTGGTGATCGAGTGAAATGGCGAATCATGACCGCCCACGCTTTCCGGCATGGGACATGATTGATTGATTGATATGTATATATACAATCGATAATTAATCTAATATCTTTATTTCAACTTACAACAACAGCTGAACATATTAGCTAATGGTTCCCCGTTCCCAACCCTAAAAAAAAAATAAAGTTATATGATGGGCATGCCCTTCTATCCAATCCCCCGCTGGACGTCGTGTGGCCGACCCATGGGGAGGTCGGACCAACTAGTTTATACTAGTCCCTACCTTGTCCTAATAGACAAGTGTCCTCACTCTAGGTAATACCATGAGTTTTTTTGGACGAGGGTAGTATTGGAGTTCCACGCAATCCACATCCGTTGCCGTTGACCGTTGTCTCTTCATGTATATATATCACTTGATTTCCGTCCTTTGTCTGTATGTAAGGTAGACGATTTATGCCCTAAGATACTGATAGCTAGAGATATTCTCCCGTGTGGATATCACAAAACATTAACCAATCCTAAATTTCATAATTAAACATGATTATTCAACGAATCACTGAATCAAAATACAACTAAACTAATATATTATTAATTTTTTTTTAACAACGTTAAATAACTAATTACTATGATAATTAAACTATACACACATGATATTATATTACATTAATATTTCACAAAATACTTATAACGTTCGATTAGACCTTGTAATTATACCATCCGAATCTGAACATCTTACAACAACAGCTGAACAGATTAGCTAATGGTTCCCCGTTCCCAACCCTAAAAAAAAAATAAAGTTATATGATGGGCACGCCCTTCTATCCAATTCCCCGTTGGACGTCGTGTGGCCGACCCATGGGGAGGTCGGACCAACTAGTTTATACTAGTCCCTACCTTGTCCTAATAGACAAGTGTCCTCACTCTAGGTAATACCATGAGTTTTTTTGGACGAGGGTAGTATTGGAGTTCCACGCAAACCACATCCGTTGCCGTTGACCATTGTCTCTTCCTGTATATATATCACTTGAGTTCCATCCTTTGTCTGTATGTAAGGTAGACGATTTATGCGATTTATGCCCTAAGATACCGATAGCTAGAGATATTCTCCCGTGTGGATATCACAAAACATTAACCAATCCTAAATTCCATAATTAAACATGATTATTCAACGAATAACTGAATCAAAATACAACTAAACTAATATATTATTAATTTTTTTAACAACGTTAAATAACTAATTACTATGATAATTAAACTATACACACATGATATTATATTACATTAATATTTCACAAAATACTTATAACGTTCGATTCGTCCTTGTAATTATACCATCCAAATCTGAACATCTCGTCGATACAGTTATGGTCACGTAATCACTAGTCACACCGATCAATGTTCAAAGTTCACCATGAGTTCACTTGGTAACTGTTCAATCTCATCCTGTCAAAATGACAAATCGACAGAAGTAATCTGCCTAAACTATGTATTTGCAATCATCATAATCCTATAACTGATGATCGTTGTCTATTGTAATCTAATCAGGTGCTATCTAAATAAATGTATTTTAACTTTACTAACACTTTATGAACAAAACAAATACATTAAACTAATAACTGAATAATTTGACAACGATAGATCTACAATTTTATAGATGACTGAGAATATCCGCAAGATTATTATCTTTTCCAGGAATATGACAGATATCGAATTCATAATCCTGTAAGAGTAAAGACCATCTATGAATTCTGGAGTTCTTAGGGTGACCACATTTGAATATCTGTAAAGATTTGTTATCCGAAAGAACCAGAAATTTTCTACGAAGTAGATACCTAGAGAATTTCTCAATACTCTCAATTAATGCTAACGCCTCTAGTTCAGTAATAGCATAATTTCTCTGTGTGTCAGATAGCTTTTTACTGAAGTAAAGAATGGGATGTAGTTTTCCTTCATGTAATTAAAGTAATACAGCTGAAATAGTATGTAAACTAGCATCCGTTTGTAGTACACAATCTTTTGAGATAATCAGGCAATTTCAGAATAGGATAGGTACTGAACAGAGTTTTTATCTGTTGTTGAAGTTTCTCATGATCATTTGTCCAAACTATTTTTGTAGGTTGACCTTTCTTTAATAATTCAGAGAATGTTGCTGTCATATCAGCAAAGTTAGGAATGAACTTCCGATAGTAATTAATCAGACCTAATAGACTTCTTAATTCCTTTTTTGTAGTTGGAGGTTTGATATTAAGAATTTTAGTAATCACCAATGGATCTGTCTTTCTAAACCTGTTAGAAATTCTATGACCAAGGAATTGTATTTCAGTAAAGCCTATCTCTATTTTGCTTGGTTTAGCTTTCAACCCGTGTTGCTGTATCCTCTGAAATACTTGTTTAAGAATTTTGAC
The DNA here is from genome assembly GCA_963921405.1 of Cepaea hortensis. Lineage (NCBI taxonomy): Eukaryota > Metazoa > Mollusca > Gastropoda > Stylommatophora > Helicidae > Cepaea > Cepaea hortensis. The sequence continues at coordinate 111,801,130 of OY992879.1, forward strand.
ATGTGTGTCAATATCTGAAGTATGAATACAGATGTCATCCATATAGGTTGCTACATTAGAAATTCCATGGAGTAATCTTGTCATCATGCGCATAAATGTGCTTGGTGCATTTTGTAAACCACATGGAAGATATGCCCATTCATATAAACCTAATGGAGTACTGAAAGCTGTGATATGCATTGAATCTTCATTCATAGGAATTTGCCAATATCATTTGGTGAGATCAATTTTCGAAAAAAGTTTCGAGTTTGCCATGCCCTCAACCAACTCATCAATGTTTGGCATTGATTCTGCATCAAGTAATGTTAATGCATTGACTTTTCTATAATCAACACATAGACATAGTGAACCATCCTTCTTCTTCACAATTACCACTGGAGAACAGTAGTTTGAAATAGACATTCTTATGATTCCAGTTTTATCTAACTCTGAAATCTCTGCAGTGACTTTCTCGAAATAATGTATTGGAATAGGATAAGGTTTCACTTTAACAGGGACATTTGACAGTAAAGTTATCTTATGCTTAATAAGCGAAATTTGTCCCGGTTTGTCAGAAAAGATTGTACTATATTCTTTTATTGCTGCGATAAGTTTTTCTTTGTCTTGGACTGACAACTCTTGACTTATTTGAATAGATTGCCAACCGCTGTCACTATTAACTGTTGGGGTTGGAATCTGTTGTTTTAAAGCGTCTTCTTCTTGTTCATTTATAACCCAACAAGCTGCTGCTATTCTATGGGGAATTTGTTGCATCACCTGTGATGTGTTGTTATCGTGTGGGATATATGGTTTTAGCATATTTATATGAAAGAGCTTATGTTTCCCATTTACATTAATATGACAGTCTACATTACTGATTTTCTTAACCACTTTAAATGGACCTTGCCACGAAGTAACTAAACAGTCTCGAGGATCAGATAGTAATAACCAGACCTCTTCTTCTTCTTTCAAGACTATTGTCTTGGCGTTTCTATTATCGTACTGTCTGTACGTTTCTCCAGCTTTTTCCAGTGCTGATTTTGCTATCTGGCAAGATGTAATGATTTTTTTCTCTCAACTGTGTCACCATTTCATTTGCTTCCCTTTTCGGGTGATCATATGTTCTATTTGTAAGCATGTCATTGTATAATAACAATGGACCACGCGGATTTGCTCTGTATACCAGTTCAAAAGGTGAAAATCCTGTACTGGATTGTGGTACCTCACGGTACGCAAATTATACAGCTGGTAATAAAATATCCCAATCTTTGGGTCTATCCGCTGCTACTTTTGCTAGAGTTCGTTTAAGGACTCCATTATAATTTTCATTGACACCGTTTGTCATTGGGTGCCAAGGAGAACTAAATACTTGTGGAATACCCAGTATTTTCATTGCCTCTTGAGTAGCTGTCGATATAAATTGACTACCTCTATCTGATAGTATACAACTTGGGAATCCTATTCTACTGAAAATTATCAATAATGAATCTAATATGGATCTACTCATGATGTATTTAAGTAGAATAGCCTCTGGCCAACGAGTGCAAAGATCGATCATGGTCAAGATAAATCTATTCCTTTGATCAGTAGTTGTGTTCAGTGGACCCACAATATCTATAGCAATTTTCTGAAATCGCCAAATCAGTTTTCTGAACATGTGCTTTAGGATGTTTGCCTTTTTGTGTCGTCATTTGACACAATGTACAAGAACGTACATGTGTGGTAATATCTTTGTTATATCCAGCAGGCCAATAGAATTGTGTTAACAATCTATTAGTGGTTTTTGCAATACCCATATGACCTGCAAATGGCGAATCATGTGCAAGTTTCAGTGCTTCCTTACGATATTTAGTTGGAAGTATTGTTTGAAAGTAACGAGATGTACCTTTATTGTATCGTCTAGATAGAATATTATTATCCAAGAAAAATTTTCAATTACCATGTTTAGCCTGTTTCGATGGTTCATGTATGTTTTCTAAAACAAGATTGTAATGTCGGATCCTGTTTTTGTTCATTTGGTAAGTCAGTTGCTAGTCTGATATTATTCTGTATATTGTCATGGTCTGTCAGAGAAGATTGATATATTTGTCTTTGATCTTGAGCTCTTGTGACTGCATTAGCCCTCGTATGGTCAATCTCCCATTGCATTGCCTCCTCATGAGTGTACTGATTTGCATTGGGTATATTCCCAATTAGTAGACCGGCACAAGGGTTTGGCAATACTGCTGCATTTATTGTGCCTTCGAAATATGGTGATTGAATTGTAATTGTGGCAACCTTATATTTTTCAATTGTGCCACCAAATATTCTACAGGCGACTGTTTCACCCGTATAATCCTCTGCTTTTATCAGCCTTTGATCAACTTCGACGATTGAAGCTCCTGAATCACGAATACAGGTAGTAGCTTCACCATTCACCCATGCTTGGTGAACTTTAAGTTTGCCATTTTGAATACTAATAGCATTGGCTTCATGAATTGTTTTGACAGATTCGTCAATAGGACTGTCTGTTAAAGTCTTGTCAGTCTTGTCATCATACTGTTGTATGATAGCTGCGTGTGTCTCCTCTAAGTCATCAGAGTCACTACTCAAAAACACATATGCAGTACTCACTTCCTTCCAAGAATTTTTCATCGGACAAGACCTGCTTGTATGTCCGTACGCCCGACACGAGAAACATTTGATGCTCCTCTTGTAGGAATCATACTTACTTCTTTTCTTCGCTGTGATGTCCCAAAGATAATCTGTATACCCAGGGTGTCGGTCACACATTTCCAAATGTCCATGTGACAATTTGCAATATTGACATCTGGAGAGGTGTCCCTTTCTTGGTCTGTCTCCCTCTCTATTGGAATACTGGTATGGACTATTTCTATTCCTATTACCACTAAATTTTTTAAACTTACCATTGCCTTTCTGGAATCTAGCGCTTGCTCCTATAACAAGCTCTGGTTGTGCACAGTTCGTGAATATATCCAGATGTGCGTTAAAATAAGACTCACCTTTAGTTTCTGTCTCACTAAGACTTCTGCATTTATTCTCAACTAAGAATACAGACATAGCTTCTGGTACTGCAGATAGAAGTCTATCTCTAATTATCAAGTCTCGAATTTTGTCATAGTCAGACCCAATATCTGCGGCTTTACACCATTTATCAAAGCATGATGATGCTTCAGAAACAAGTCAAGAAACGTTTGGTTCGATTTAGGAGTGAGTGTTTTAAATTTAGTCCGTAATCCTGATTCCTCCAAACTAAAATGTGAAAGAACACGATCACGCATATATTTGTAATTAGTACGTAAGTTCTTAGTAATCAATTCAATTACCTTCAGAGGTTCCAACGCAAGATGCCGATGAAACAGAATCGGAATGTCCTGTTCTGGAATCTTATAGAATCTTACCAGCACCTCGAAATTAGTAATCCAAGAACCGACCGAATCGCCTTGTTGGAAATTACAAAATAAACCTTGGTATTTCTTCACTGGATCATTCTGTTTTGCAAGACTTTTCTCTCGTTCAATCTCAGCTTCACGTTCCATCTCTAATGACTTGACCTTTAAGCTACCTTCGACCTCCTTGTCTTTCCAGAATGTCTCTGTTGCAAGCTTCTCCTTTTCAAATGCCAGTTGCTTTTCTTTCATATCTGCCTCTGCAGCTATTTGTTTCTCCTTCAATTCTTTTTCCATAATTAATTTTTCTTTTTCCGCTGCTATCCTTTCACGTTCCAAAGTTAATTCCCTTTCTCTAGCTTCCATTTTCTCACGTTCTGAAGCTAGTTCATTTTGCTTAATAGCCATCTCCCGTTCCTTCAGTTCCTTCTCAAGAGCTAACCTCTCTTGTCATTCCTCTCGTTTTGCTTCTTTCTCTGCTGCCAGCCTTTCTTGTCTTTCCTCCTTCTCATGTGCTGCCTGAGTGCTGAACTCTTGTTTTGCCAAATTTCTAAGTTCCGCACCAGTCAAACTAGTCTTCTCACCCAAGTTCATATAATCTTGAAGTGTAAACATCTTGTCCTACCTGTATAATAAGCTATCTAGCTGAAATAAAATTGCGAAGTAGGAAAGATAGACCAGAATATCGACAAATTTGTAAGAATGTTGTTCAAGGAACAGAGTCGATAGTATATGCTGTAGTATCAACGTAGATCAAATATCAACTTAATTAAAATGAACATTGTAAAGTTGATGACTACAAAAGAATTTATCACTCTAAATACACTACAACTATACCAAATGTGACATTTGTAAACCACAGAAATTATTATGGAAAAAATATATTTACTATAAAGAATATATATATATATACTAGCTGACCCTGCCCGGCTTCGCCCAGACCCTGGTGGGGAGCATCTAATTTAATTCATATAAGTAGTTATATAAGTTCCCGTTCCCGACTGTCTATCTGTCTGTCTATCTGTCTGTCTATCTGTCTGCCTGACCCTGCCCGGCTTCGCCCAGTCCCTGGTGGGGAGCATCTCATTTAATTCATATAAGTAGTCATATAAGTTCCCGTTCCCGTTACCGACTGTCTGTCTGTCTGTCTATCTATCTGTCTGTCTGTCTGTCTGTCTGACCCGGCCCGGCATCGCCCAGCTCCTGGTGTGAAGCATCTCATTTAATTTATATAAGTAGTCATATAAGTTCCTGTTCCCGACTGTCTATCTGTCTGTCTGTCTGTCTATCTGTCTGCCTGACCCTGTCCGGCTTCGCCCAGTCCCTGGTGGGGAGCATCTCATTTAATTCATATAAGTAGTCATATAAGTTCTCGTTCCCGTTACCGACTGTCTGTCTGTCTGTCTGTCTGTCTGTCTGTCTGTCTGTCTGTCTGTCTGTCTGACCCGGCCCGGCATTGCCCAGCTCCTGGTGTGGAGCATCTCATTTAATTCATATAAGTAGTCATATAAGTTCCCGTTCCCGACTTTCTATCTGTCTGTCTATCTGTCTGTCTATCTGTCTGCCTGACCCTGCCCGGCTTTGCCCAGTCCCTGGTGGGAAGCATCTCATTTAATTCATATAAGTAGTCATATAAGTTCCCGTTCCCGTTACCGACTATCTGTCTGTCTGTCTGTCTGTCTGTCTGTCTGTCTGACCCGGACCGGCATCGCCCAGCTCCTGGTGTGAAGCATCTCATTTAATTTATATAAGTAGTCATATAAGTTCCTGTTCCCGACTGTCTATCTGTCTGTCTATCTGTCTGCCTGACCCTGTCCGGCTTCATTAAATTCATACAACAAAAAAAGTAACTTAAAAGAACGTTCTTCCACACACCATCCATTATTTTTAATGAAAACTCTTTCTAATCACCTGCATGACTACAGTAACTTCTTAAGCAAAAAAAGATGAGTTACAATGTTATGCATTGTGCATCATTTTTATGAAAACTTTGAAAATGCCTTACAGATTGTATCATTATTTATTATAACTCATATGCCGGTACATAACTATGGACAAAGAGTTTATAAATCTTTGAAAACGATGCCACAATATGACTATAAGTTATACAGAAAAGTTATGCCCCTTGAAATAACTTTTACAGAGTTAGGTCCCCTGAGATATATGAAATTATGATGAAAAATGAAAAATGAAATAATACTGAGTAAGCAGGCGATTTCACACTAACAAAATATCACTGTTGGCAGCTCTGGAATGAAAGGAAGGCATGTAGAAAATTTCATCTCAATCGGATGGGCCGTTCGCGAACGTATAAAGGACATACAGACATAAATACATACATTTGGACGGAGATCCTTTTTTATATATAAGATATATATATATATATATATATATATATATATATATATATATATATATATATATATATATATATATATATATAGCACACTGGACCACTAACAATGACAGAAGACGACTGACGTGCTACATGAATACATATTTCGGATCATAACAGACAATAACACTTTTCCCGAAATTTGACTTACATTGAACCTCTATTACTACTACAGTTAAACAAAACAACGATTATGTGTTGTCACCCGTGAGATCAATATAAATATTTTTGTACTGACCTGCTGAATGCAAACACCAAACGATTTCTAAAATACTCAAGTGTCCTTAACTATTTCAGAAATACCCTTCCAACCGCCCACACAGATAATTTTGTCATCAATCATACTTGGCACCTAATTAAAATACAATACTACAACAATCACAATAACAACTCATACTGGCCTTGTAGAAATTCAATAGTGTCCATTCATAAATATAATTGCGGAACGAACTTGACGTTGAGATGACCGTTGCTGCTGTCCGCCACTGATAATGTAATGTCCTCGATTCACAGATCCATTTCGATCAGCGATGAAGCATGATCCATGTAGATATGTCCTGGAGTAATAATGAGGTCGTGTCGTCCTGACTTCCTCGATATGTGTACGTTATTGTCCAATGAGTAAACGATAGTGTTGTACTGTCGTCATCTCCTTCCGATGATATACAATGAAAGATAAACATCAGTGTATACTGTTATGCTGGAGACAAAATCCTCAGAAATGTAACGTAATAGTATCTGATTGTCACTGTGAATTCATATCTGTATCGTCCAGGTTAAGTCCTGTAGTGTGACGTATGTTGTGAAGAAAGTGGTGTTGTTCCATGTTCTGTTGGCATCATGTTGTATTGTCTATGTTGAAGTTCAATATGCTGTGAACGCTATCAGATGTGTAAGTAATCCCTCTCATATAATATGAATGTTGTTAGTAGTACAGCGCAGTTTCCAGTTCTGGCCTACTCTGTTCACACTTTGTATAAGTATATTGAGTATATATTCTATCTTTCATTCCCAATCTGCATATTATAATTAAATGCTTTCCTTATGCACAGTTCTATTGACATGTTCCATCGATATTCAATTAATCAATAATTAATAGCATTAATGTTCGGACTTTTGAATTTCACTTACAATCATTTTGCCATGTTTATCCTTTCATTCTGCGTGTTTTTTATGTGCACCAGTGCGCATGTGGTCTTACAATTTCAGATGTGCAAATCAATGTGCAACAAATAAATTTGGTTGCGCTTTCTTTTATATTAATGTCCAAAATAACACAGTTGCGTTCAATTATAAAATTTATAAATGTACTCTATGTAGACAATGGTGTACTTTCCTTCATATTTCGGCTTCCACGGACTTTACACTTTACTATATAACGGTTGATACTTTCTATCAATCTACTTTGGTAACATATTTCTTCGCTGACATTTGCAATTTTGTGACGTGTGACGTTCTTCTTCTCGATGCGGCACCGTGTGTTTTAATGCATTCCGGAACGCAATTTATGCTCTTTATGCACTTCTCGGTTAATAGAAACTTTGGCGGGAATCAATCGTGTTTGTTGACATTAATTCTGGATATCAATGACCGGAGAGCTACCCATCTTTTGTCATGACGTTACTCCATCAATATTGGATGTGGAATGAACCTCAATTGTAAACTCGTTAACAGAATAACCTGAACTCACCTTGAACGGTAACAAGTGTGAAAATAGACTGACGCCAATCCAGTGAACGATCTCACACTTTAATATCGTGCTGAATAAAACAATAGGCAATATTTTCATATACTATAAACTGCCCCTTTATGCGGGGTCGGCGTTTACTATCTAGTATCTATGAAAACTTCCCTAATCTATCCATTAGTTCACCTTGAGGCGCAGACTGCTACTTCGCCGTTCTGAATTCAGGCATGGTCTAGGCCTGGTCCTTTCATTGATTATATCCTTGCCAATCGATTGTTCCTGCTGTTATCTATTTGCCGAAGCTCGGAATAATCGCATCCATCTCTTCACCAACACGGGCTCCTCGAAGACACGTCCGCTCCTTATGAGAATCACACCACGTCTGTTTATGTTGTCCTGTGACGTCTCGGGTTTCCCTTGGTTTTCATGTTCATCGTTCGGTTTGGTGTCCATTTTGGGAAAACCCTTTTCTCTTTTTCTTGTATCTTCTTTAAGGGGTGCCTCGTCATATGGCAACCATGAGCAGGGTCGGATGCTGGTTCAGTGCCTGAGCTCATGACCTGTGAAAGTGAGGGAAAGATTAGCCACTTCTTCTTCTCTGTATCCAGGTCTACAAAATGTGACGGCACTATCACATCATGGTCCCATAGCAAGTCACTGCTTGGGGAGACATTTGTAGAAATTGGCTGTTGATCTGTAGAATCATTGTGCCCATGAATCCAGCATCCTCACTCTTCCTGGTTGCCACAGTGTAGTACAGATCCTCTCTTTTCTTAGTGGGACTGAAAGACAAATTAGCTTGCTGTTAGGTGGACAATGAGTAACAGGTGGCCAAAGTAATAGATACATCAACATTGTCATTACATCACAAGCAGGCTTTTGTGAAGTAGCCATGGGAATTTATGTACCTAGGATTGATATTTCTAGGAAGTTGGTGCTTTTCTTCTTCTTCTTCTTCTTCTTCTTCTTCTTCTTCTTCTTCTTCTTCTTCTTCTTCTTCTTCTTCTTCTTCTTCTTCTTCTTCTTCTTCTTCTTCTTCTTCTTCTTCTTCTTCTTCTGCCTATCGCCGGCTCCGTGGCAAAGGGGTTAAGGACACAGTTCATAATCCCGCATACTGCGGGCACTTTGGCAGCAGACCACCTTACTTTGGGATTTTTATAAAATGGTATAGGTGCCAGTTGTTCAGAAAGCAATGGCGAACTACTGAACGTAAACTTGGCAAAAAATCCCAAACGGCAAAAAAAAATGCTGGGGTTGATTGCGACGTCCTGTATAGGATATGCAACTAACTGTTCTGTCTTTCACCTGCCAATGGAGCAAGGCCCTCGACCAATTGAATCCAAGTGCTTCGTAGACTTGTTCACGATTGGTTGGATTTTGCAGCAATAATTTCCTTTGTGATGAAATAACCAGTCTCATGCTAGCCCTCCTTGGTCGTCTCTGATAATATGCACGGCAAGTGGCAGTGTTGCTATTCTTGGCTTCCTTGATGGGCCCAGGTAACACACAGGTGAACTAGTCAGATCCGATACTATTGAGATCCGATACTATTAATATTCAGCTAGTATAGAGGGAGGCTGTCTTTCATGTAACTGTTATGTATATCATCTTTCAGACTCATTCACTGGGCCAGCACACAGATCGACCCCGTCGGAGCTGACTATGTACTTCAGAAGCTGGGATTCTCTCATGCTAGGGTAACCATTCCCAAGTGGGTCCAGCGGGGATTCATGGATCCGCTGGACAAAGTGCTATCTGTTCTGGTAGACAAGCTGATCACTACTTTGAGGGACCAGCAAAGCAGTGCCATCATAGAAGAGACTGCAGACACCGAGAATGTCGAGAAGACTTAATGTGTTTTTATCAATGCAAATTAGAGTGACCAAAGTAGCTCACACTCACGCAGTTTTAATGTTTATGGTCACAGTAATTCCATAGCAGATACTGCCATGTGGATGTGAAGTGTTGGGCCGCCTCATATTATGCCATGTGAGGTGAGGTGAGGTGGCCAGTTCCTTTCCTCAATACCTTTCCTTCTCAGATAATTCCCAGAAATGCTGACAGTTGTCTGGGGCCCATGTTGATGAGGCGGGGTAGACAGCTGTCTGTACTGATCAGAAACAATCATCCTGCCTCTGCTGGGGATTTAACCCAGACCACTGTCTTGACAAGCAAGTGCTCCAACCACTATGCCACAGTGGCCTCATAGTTTTAATGCACAGTTGTTTTATCAAAGCATTTAATTGTTAGAGAACCTGGTTGAAAATGTAGTTGTGAGATGACATACATGCTGAATGTCACCAGTGTTCATCTCCAACGTTCTCCTAGTCTACGCCAGTACTGTCAGATAACAATTAGTGCAGGGGCAAATGATTTTTCAGATACAAACTTCAACAGGATTTGCTCCTGTTGCTTTTTCAAACACTAATTTATGTTATGTTATATTATGTTATGTTATGCCACACAGTATCACTGTACATTGATCATTCCCATACTTGCTCAGTCCTCCCATGCAGCAGCCATCCCAAAGTATTTCTGTTGACTGTTCCCATGAGGTAGTTGGTTATTGTATTTCCTCTTTAGACCTCGAAGCATCACCATGCTTGACCAAGCTTCACTCCCAAATCACTAGCATTGTAGTCTCATCAGTATCCATCAGCAGAGTCTGTGTTGCATTGGCTACAGCAGCCCTGTACATGCTTCTTCCCATTTCTGTTGGTGCATTAATTGCTGACACATACTCAGCTACATCAACCAGACTATCACCATGTCACATTACAGAGATAACTCACACATACTCAGCTACATCCACCAGAATATCACCATGTCACATTACAGAGATAACTCACACATACTCAGCTACATCAACCAGAATATCACCATGTCACATTACAGAGATAACTCACACATACTCAGCTACATCAACCAGACTATTTCTGTGTCACATTACAGAGATAACTCACACATACCATCAACCAGACTATCTCCATGTCACATTACAGAGATAACTCCACATACTCAGCTACATCCACCAGAATATCACCATGTCACATTACAGAGATAACTCACACATACTCAGCTACATCAACCAGAATATCACCATGTCACATTACAGAGATAACTCACACATAGCACCAACCAGAATAACTCCATGTCGCTTTACAGAGATAACTCACACATACTCAGTTACATCAACCAGAATATCACCATGTCACATTACAGAGATAACACCACATACTCAGCTACATCCACCAGAATATCACCATGTCACATTACAGAGATAACTCACACATACTCAGCTACATCAACCAGACTATTTCTGTGTCACATTACAGAGATAACTCACACATACCATCAACCAAACTATCTCCATGTCACATTACAGAGATAACTCCACATACTCAGCTACATCCACCAGAATATCACCATGTCACATTACAGAGATAACTCACACATACTCAGCTACATCAACCAGAATATCACCATGTCACATTACAGAGATAACTCACACATAGCACCAACCAGAATAACTCCATGTCGCTTTACAGAGATAACTCACACATACTCAGTTACATCAACCAGAATATCACCATGTCACATTACAGAGATAACACCACATACTCAGCTACATCCACCAGAATATCACCATGTCACATTACAGAGATAACTCACACATACTCAGCTACATCAACCAGACTATTTCTGTGTCACATTACAGAGATAACTCACACATACCATCAACCAGACTATCTCCATGTCACATTACAGAGATAACTCCACATACTCAGCTACATCCACCAGAATATCACCATGTCGCTTTACAGAGATAACTCACACATACTCAGTTACATCAACTAGAATATCACCATGTCACATTACAGAGATAACTCACACATACCACCAACCAGAATAACTCCATGTCGCTTTACAGAGATAACTCACACATACTCAGTTACATCAACCAGAATATCACCATGTCACATTACAGAGATAACACCACATACTCAGCTACATCCACCACAATATCACCATGTCACATTACAGAGATAACTCACACATACTCAGCTACATCCACCACAATATCACCATGTCACATTACAAGGATACGTCACACATACTCAGCTACATCAACCAGAATATCACCATGTCACATTACAGAGATAACTCACACATACTCAGCTACATCAACCAGAATATCACCATGTCACATTACAGAGATAACACCACATACTCAGCTACATCCACCAGGCTATTTCTGTGTCACATTACAGAGATAACTCATACATACCATCAACCAGAATATCACCATGTCACATTACAGATATAACTCACACATAGCATCAACCAGACTATCTCTATGTCACATTACAGAGATAACTCACACATAGCACCAACCATAATAACTGCATGTCACATTACAGAGATAACTCACACATAGCACCAATCAGAATAATTCCATGTCACATTACAGAGATAACACACATACTCAGCTACATCCACCAGAATATCTCCATGTCACATTACAGAGATAGCTCACACATACCTCCAACCAGAATATCACCATGTCACATTACAGATATAACTCACACATAGCATCAACCAGACTATCTCTATGTCACATTACAGAGATAACTCACACATAGCACCAACCAGAATAACTGCATGTCACATTACAGAGATAACTCACACATAGCACCAATCAGAATAATTCCATGTCACATTACAGAGATAACACACATACTCAGCTACATCCACCAGAATATCTCCATGTCACATTACAGAGATAACTCACACATACCTCCAACCAGAATATCTCCATGTAACATTACAGAGATAATTCACACATACCACCAACCAGAATATCTCCATGTCACATTACAGAGATAACTCACACATAACTCAAACATACCTCCAACCAGAATATCTCCATGTCACATTACAGAGATAACTCACACATACCAACAACCAGAATATCTCCATGTAACATTACCGAGATAACTCACACATACCAACAACCAGAATATCTCCATGTCACATTACAGAGATAACTCACACATACCAACAACCAGAATATCACCATGTCACATTACAGAGATAACTCACACATACCAACAACCAGAATATCTCCATGTAACATTACAGAGATAATTCACACATACCACCAACCAGAATATCACCATGTCACATTACAGAGATAACTCACACATACTATGAACCAGGCTATCTCTCTGTCACATTTGCTGATTCACAATAACTCTTGCTGATTATGAGAGCTGATAATTTATTTATATGTATAAACAATTTGCTACAACTTAACTTTGTTTTTAACAAACCAGTGCTTCATTGTTCAGCTTGTACTTACTCCTGTAATTCTACAGAACTTGTTTCCCTTTTCCTGTTTGTATAAAAATATGTGCATCTAAAATGGTATTTAACATGTGATACTTGACATGTGATATTTTAAATATAACCACGCATAGAGCATTGTGTATTTGTTCCTGCGTGGCTCATGTTTTGATGTGGTCATGTTTTCATTAAATGCAATTACAAACTGCATGTTTAATTGCCTCTGAAGCAATTATATATATATAAGTTTCTATTTTTCATGTTTGTTTGTGCAAATGTTGATGGGGAAAAAAAAATTTTCTGATAAAGAATGCTTTGTGCTTTTCTATGAAAAAGTGTCAATGACATCATGTCAGTTTTGCATGTTATTTTTAATGGGAGCTACTCCTGGCATTAGATGTTAATGACTGTTCCCATATTCAGCTACAAATGCATGAACCCATCATTGCGTTGTTTAGTTTTTAGCTCAGAAAGTAGTGTTACTGTATCACGACCTGAAGAGCCCCTTGCAATACTCAGTTAGTAGTTTTACATGCCTGTGTGTGTAGCATTTTTGTTAGATTTTTGGTCTCTGCATTTCTGAATGATTCCTGTGTTGTAAAGACAGTGCTAGATATATAGCAGTTAATGTGTGCAAGAGAGGTCCCTGTGAACTGTCTGTGCCAGTTTACATGGTCGTGGTTGTTTGCATGTTTGAGTGAAATTTCTGTCTCCACTGTTGTTGTGATTGTGTCAACTGTCTCCATGATTGTGATTGTTGATATGTTTGTGTGAACTCTTTATCTCTGTGGTTGAGCTGTTGTTTTTCAGTTAACTCTCTGTCTCCATGGTGGTTGTTGTTGTGTTTGTGTGAAGTCTCATGGTTGTCGATATGTTTTTGTGAACTCTCTGTCCCTACAGGTGTGGTTGTTGATGTGAACTGAAGCTAAAGTCCTGCATAGATCACTTCTGTTAATGAATGTATCACACATTGATTGCAAATACATACTTGTAAGTGCAGTATTATTATATTCAGTTGAAATTCAGTCTTTCTGAAGTGAAAGATTACTAAAAAAATTGTTTGCATATCCTTTACAGGACATTGCTGTCAACATCAGCATCTTTCAGCTGATTGTTGATTTCTTGGCAAGATCACGCTCAGTAGTTTGCCATTGCTTTCTGAGCGGCCGGCTCACATACCCCGTAAGTTACCGACGCGATTCGAACCACTGCTGATTCTCACCGTTGTCACGTTACTTACGGGATTACGAAGGAAGAGTTGCTAACCTCTAGACCAGGAAGCCGGCGAAAGATTACTACGGTCACTAATTTCATTGATGCCCCTCAATAGTTTACTGGTTAATTACATGGCATTTAACAGACATATTAAATGACATAGGGTCTGTGAATGCATGGGATAGAAGGAATTGTTCCTGGAAAATGTGACTGGGGACGTCATAGATGATGATGGAGTCAAGACATCCCAGAGTCTATGTAGGACATCACAGAGAGCCTTATGTATGATGCTGACATATACAGGAAGACTTGTTCACAACCAGAATATAGTGTTGACACCCACAATGACATGTTCACAACCAGGATCTAGTGTTCACAACCAGTATGTAGTGTTCACAACTAGGATGTAGTGTTCACAACCAGTATGTAGTGTTCACAACCAGGATGTAGTGTTCACAACCAGTATGTAGTGTTCACAACTAGGATGTAGTGTTCACAACCAGTATGTAGTGTTCACAACCAGGATGTAGTGTTCACAACCAGTATGTAGTGTTCACAACTAGGATGTAGTGTTCACAACCAGTATGTAGTGTTCACAACCAGGATGTAGTGTTCACAACCAGTATGTAGTGTTCACAACCAGTATGTAGTGTTCACAACCAGGATGTAGTGTTCACAACCAGTATGTAGTGTTCACAACCAGTATGTAGTGTTCACAACCAGGATGTAGTGTTCACAACCAGTATGTAGTGTTCACAACTAGGATGTAGTGTTCACAACCAGTATGTAGTGTTCACAACCAGGATGTAGTGTTCACACTCAAAATGTAATGTTTACTACCAATATGTACTGTTCACAACCAGGATGTAGTGTTCACAACCAGGATGTAGTATTCACAACCAGGATGTAGTGTTGACACCCAGGATGTAGTATTCACAACCAGGATGTAGTATTCACAACCAGGATGTAGTGTTGACACTCAGGATGTAGTGTTGACACCCAGGATGTAGTATTCACAACCAGGATGTAGTATTCACAACCAGGATGTAGTATTCACAACCAGGATGTAGTGTTGACACCCAGGATGTAGTATTCACAACCAGGATGTAGTATTCACAACCAGGATGTAGTGTTGACACTCAGGATGTAGTGTTGACACTCAGGATGTAGTGTTCACACTCAGGATGTAGTGTTCACACTCAGGATGTAGTGTTCACTCTCAGAATGTAGTGTTGACACCCAGAATGCTTTCCTCTCAGGTGTACTGGAGACAACATTATAGACAGAATATGCCACATGATGCTGACTCAGCTTCTGTGATAGTCTTGTATTTATAAACAACTTGTCCTTGATTCTAGTATAGCACTTTGTGCTGTTGCTGTATTGATTGTATTTGTAATTTGGTACTTGTCTATAGTACAGCGACACTGGCTTATATACAGTGTTTGTGTCATCAGTATTTCATGTTTTTTCTCTTGCAGTAAGTTAGTCATGTGGGATTGCAAGTTGATATCTTGTCATATAATGAAGTATTGTACAAGTAGTTGCTCAGAGTACTTGTTCTTCATGTAATTTCTTCCCTCATCACCCATCAGCACTACTCACTTTCTGCAATCTCTCTCCATTAATAAACATATCTGTTGACCTAAATATAAGATAACAACATAATAACTGTGTATGAACATTCCATCAGCTTCTTCCATCAACTGTGCATGCTGCATTTGTGTTATTGAATATCTCCATCCCCTCAGATTCATCATGTTATATTATAGTGGGTTATATCAGTAATATCATCACCAATGTTTGATGTAGTTCAGTCGTGTGTTATCAGCAGCAGAGACACTATTTATACTACTTGTGACATCTTTCACAGCTCTGACTATCTTCCAACTTGTGGCTTTTCACAAGTGACATGTTCTATTTGTCTGACTTGTGTCCAATTAACCAGACATAAACCATGAAATGACCCTGACACATGATTATAAAATCTGCAACAGCAGAAGTTGTCTGATCATTGTGATCTCATTTACACAGGTCAACAGTTAGATGATAGTTCCACTTGAAAGCAGTTTTGCTTCATGTCATTTAAAATTTGTCATTTACCACCGGAGAATATTTCATTGCCATGTTCGTAAATTTATTCATATAGAATCTTTCCATCCAGGAAAAAAAAAAAAGCATTCTTAAATGAAGCAGACAGTGTTTTCATGATTTACTCAAGTGAGAACTGTTTTCTGTTGTGTCATTATGTCATTACCCATAACAATGTCTTAATTTCCAAGAGAACCTGTTTCTTCGTAACAGTATGTGTTCATCCTTGATGCACTGATTTAGTACCATGGTAAATGTGATGGTATGTGTTCATCCTTGATGCACTGATTTAGTACCACAGTAAATGTTACAGTGTGTGTTCATCCTTGATGCACTGATTTAGTACCATGGTAAATGTGACAGTGGGTGTTTGTGAGTTTCTCATGTGCATTGTTTACTTGTTGAACAATTAAGAACCTGTTTGTGAGAACAACTGCACTTGTTGACACTTGGTGTGCTGGAGCCTGGCATGTGCCGTTGTGTCTGTTCAAGACTGTTCAATAAACAAGGTTTGCTAGTGTGTATGCCACTGTGTATGCTTTTATTGTAATTGTATCTTTAGTGAAATGACTGCTGAAGTTATGTTTCACATTAGAGCACTTTAACCTTCATTACACATATAAGGTCATTTGATAAAAGTATACTTCTATGGTGAAGGGGTTGCGGCAAATGCACATCACAATCACTTGTGTTGATTTTTAACAATAGTATGAGCATTGAAAGTTCAGAAAGCAAATGGCATACTACTGAATGCGAACTTGCCTAGTAAATGACAGACAATAAAATATGCTGAGGTCGATTACGACGTCCTCTAAAGGACATGCAACAAGCTTCAATACAATGACGTGAGTGACAACTACATTCACATGTAAAATCAGTCAAACACACAGTCAAATACACAGTCAAACATGATGGAAACATTTCATTTGACATAGCAGAATATTCTCTCTTTTCATTGCTGACATCACTGCAAATGTTCACACTATATTTCACATATCAGTGCTGAGATCACTGCAAATGTCCACACCATATCTCTGGTATCAATGCTGAGAGATCACAGCAAATGTCCACAGATAATGTTACTATATCTCTGGTATCAGTGCTGAGACCACTACAACTGTCCACAGTGATCACAGCAAATGTCCACAGATAATGTTACTATATGTCTGGTATCAGTGCTGAAATCACTGCAAATGTCCACAGATAATGTTACTATATCTCTAGTATCAGTGCTGAGATCACTGCAAATGTCCACAGATGATGTTACTATGTCTCTGGTATCAGTCCTGAGATCACAGCAAATGTTCTCAGATATTCACAGTGGCTTGGAGAGAGCAGTGATGGAGGGCATGGTTGCCACTAGAAGGGGCAGGTGTGGACCAGCATGATGAAGGACACGATATTTCAGACTCCTTGGGCATGAGGATACTTGAGATGGGAGTGGACCAGCATGAAGAAAGACACGATATTTCAGACTCCTTGGGCATGAGGATACTTGAGATGGGAGTGGACCAGCATGAAGAAGTACACAATATTTCAGATACCTTGGGCATAAGGATGCTTGAGATGGGAGTGGACCAGCATGAAGAAGCACACGATATTTCAGATACCTTGGGCATGAGGATGCTTGAGATGGGAGTGGACCAGCATGAAGAAGCACACGATATTTCAGATACCTTGGGCATGAGGATGCTTGAGATGGGAGTGGACCAGCATGAAGAAGCACACGATATTTCAGATACCTTGGGCATGAGGATGCTTGAGATGGGAGTGGACCAGCATGAAGAAGCACACAATATTTCAGACACCTTGGGCATGAGGGTGCATGAGGCGGGAGAACTGGCCAGAGATATAGAGACTTTTCAATGAGTCGTGACGAGAGCAAAGGCCTGCAAAGAATCTACTTCCTGACGATTCCTGACGATGATGATGTGTTGAGTATTATCATATGTCTCAGCTGTTTACAAGAAGTCTACATCTTTATCAGTATTCCTTTGTGGATTGTCATCAGTATCAACAATTCAGTGAATTTGTAGGGCATTACGTGTACGTCTGTATCTTGATCTGCATGATCACTAAATACAGATGTTGAGTTGTCTGTAAACTGACATTGCCCCCTTATGTGTGCAGCTGTTGCCTGTCAGTTACTGCTCTGTGTCACGGAATGCTTAATATCATCCTGTACCTTCAAGAAGTTCACCGTATTTGTCTTTACTGAACACATTACAGGCAATCACATTGTCCACACAGCACAACTATTCATCTGTACAGTCAGTACCTCAGAATGCCATGATCACCAACAGCTGATCTGAAGCATTATGTGCCTGTCGAATCCGAATCGGGGAGATTTTTAAAACTGACCTAGGCTCAAAGGTCAACTAAGCATAAAATGGGTACCAGAAAATGTCTTAGGAAGTGCAGGCGGCCAGAGTGAGACTGACCACATCAGCCAGCGAGTGCAGGTGGGTCTATACACAAATGGCCTGGCAACATCTATCCAATGCACCTGACGCCGTGTAAAAGGCTCTGGTAGTATACTCGCTAATATATAAGTAGTCACACAGTTTGTTGAGCTATACTGTGTGTCCCTCTTGAATGTCATTGTGCTATCTCTTGCCTGTTGCGTTCTTGTCGACTTAGGCAATTTAACGAACTGGATATAGAGGGTCGAGGGTTCGGATATACTGCAGGCAACTGCGGGCAATTTGGGGTTAGATCGCCTTGCGTTAATTATAATGGTTTGAGCATCGACAATTCAGAAAGCAATGGCAAACTACTGAAGTAAAATGAGCTAGTAAATCATAAACAGCCACTAATTGATGATTGTACCATGACCATGTTTCCCATATGTTAGAGACCCCGGTAGTCTCAAGTTTCTAACATCCTAGGGTATATTTTCTTATATAAACCTTCACGAGCTTCGTTTAGTTAGTTTCGCAGAAACAATTGTTATAACAGCCGAGCAGCACCCACAACCACGGTTCTGCCTGAACTCTAAAGTCACAACTTTGCCGTTCTATTTCCTGTACACAATTGTGTACGTTTGTTCTGCTAGAATGTCATTCAATTTCAATTGCGAGAAGTGCGTGACCTACTTCCTCCGTCATAAACTGGAGAAAGTTTATCTAGAGACAGTATTCTAATCAGGCCACTTGCCACGCGTGACTTGTCAGTTATCGCTAAGAATAAGGGATTGTGGGAGTCTTTAGTGTAAAGATAAATTGTCAATCTCATGTCTTATTGACATTCCGTGCCGTTTCTTTCATAAGCCCTACATTTTTTAACATGAGCTGGGTTGAGCCATGTGACATCACATCACTCAAGACATTCACATGCGCGTTCCGTCCTTCAACAACCAGCGAAGAGTCCCAATACTAATGGCACCTGTTGCAATCTGATTATAGATACCCTTGGGGAAAAGATCAAACGGATGCTGTCTATCGTTGATTTGTTTAATTGAAGCGTGCCACTGTGCTCGAAGCATGTGTGTCTTCAGCCTTCTCAGCATGCTCTGTGAGTTCGTTACTATTAAGAAATGTGCGGGCTGTGTAGTCTCCAGCCAGCGGAACATCGCATCCTCAGACTAGATGTTGTGGTATTATATGCCAGGCTCTCCTCCACTAAACACTGTCTGTTAGTCTTCGCTATGAACGCCAGACACTTCTTCTATCTTAGCACAGAGCCATCCTTGTAGATGAGTACATCACCCGGGCGCGAATTGTCGTGTATAAATTGTTGCACCTCCCGTCAGAGCGGCCTGCTCTTCATACACAATTATTTCCTTACATATTTGATTAAATTAAAATGAGAAATAAAGAGGGTAGTTACGAACAGATAAAACTAGGAGTACAACAGGTGTGTGTGTGTGTGTCTTGTCACCAGATTTCTTCTCCTTCTATAGCATAGCGAAGTAATAATGCGATAGATCAAAGAGAAGTCAAGAATACTAATCGGAGGTTATAATATAAACAATATATGCTATACAGATGACAGTATTGGTAGCGGATAATGCAACAATTCCCTACAATAATGACCAACAACAATTGTTTGGCATCGTAGTAACAGAGAGTGCAAAGAAAGGACTCTCCGTGAATATTAAGAAAACAGTAACAATGGTGATATCAAAGAAAATAGTGACAGTAAAATGTGACATAGAAATTGAAGGGAAAATTCCTAACCAAGTGGATAATCTTAAATACATAGGGGCATTTATAACATCAGATGGAAGATGTACTCAGACGAAGAGACGCACAAACCTGTTGCCTTGTGGGTAGACTGGCGACAGTCAAGAACTGGGGCTCAGATGAAGAGGTGAACAAACCTGCTGCCTTGTGGGTAGACTGGCGACAGTCAAGGACTAGGGACCAAACAAGGAGACGCACAAACCTGCTGTCTGTGGGTAGACTGGCGACAGTCAAGGACTAGGGACCAAACAAAGAGATGCACAAACCTGCTGGTAGATTGACCACAGTCAAGGACTAGGGACCAAACAAATAGATACACAAACCTGCTGCTTGTAGATAGATTGACCACAGTCGAGGTCTAGGGAAAGCAAACCCAGTACTAATGTTAGTCGAAGTCGAATGTACTGAACCACAGACTTGACCAATGGCTGCAACGAACTCATTTAATGTCCTTTTGAAATGCTGTCATTATTTCGATTTCAAAATCTCCCAAGGCCTCTATTTCCTCCAAACTAATATTGCAAGGTCCGGGTGTCTTTCCTTTCTTCGTGTAATGTAGTGCATCTTCAACTTCAGCAGCAAGTATATCTTGAATATTTGCGTAACGCCTTTGGAGTCTCCGTGGCTAAGCCGTTTGACTCGGGCTTCGAAGGTTTTGGGTTCGATGTCCTTCGGTTCAAGAGTGCATGTTTTCAGAGATTTATGTGGGACGTCGCTGGAGCTAAAGAGTTCGTGCTTTGTGCGACGCTTTCCGCGCTACGGAAAGAGACCGAGCTATATGGGATAAAACCCAGTGCAATGAAGTCTACCCTGTCGACTTTTAAGCGACTTTCTTTTAAGCCTCTTATCATCATTATATAGTCATTTGACCCATGCTTTGTTAATGCAAATGTTTAAACTTATGTTGCTATTCAAATGACGGATACGAATTCTGTCAATATTGCGCAGTTTTAGAGTTTGTACATGGTCTAGTACAGTGGTTCTCAACCTTGTATGGCACGATATGTATATGTTCAGAATGTCATTTTCCCCTTTCGTATTTCCTCCCTATAAATTCCACCTACGCACCCTCGTCCCCTGCACAGTATACGTAAAAATTGAAGCTAAATTTAATAACACATACTAGAACAAGCGGAGTTGATCCACGACTGGTGATCGAGTGAGATGGCAAAACATGACCGCTTATCGGCATGGCACATGATGGATGCACTGGAACAAGTCTAGACGTCTACATAAACCTTGATTTGCGTGTCTACTTACGATATAAAACGAATTTCAGAAGGGCGAGAAGTACAGAACCGTAAAGTGGAGAGAAAAACTTGGGGAGGGGGGGGGATTTCCCACCGGTTGAGAACCACTGGTCTAGTTTGTCACCTGATCTCGACTTCTTCTTTACTTGACTTCTGTGAGTGCCAGCCGGTACCTAAGAATTTATTTCTCATGTAGTTTCCCACGCGCGGGAAGCCGTCTGAGGGAGGTGGGAGTCAGTAACAGTGGTCAGTTGTAGTTTGTCAAGATTTAGTGTAGACTGTACACCCAGAGTCAACTAATGTTACGTGTAAGACGGACATAGAAGGTACATTATTGTAGGTTATTTTTAAAATCAAAGATCACAATACACCATCGAAGATAGCTTGTCTTGTGTTCTTGAAGTAGAAAATAGATAAATTGTGGAATGTATGAGCGCGAATTGTTTGTGTATAGACGGCACTCAATGGATGTGACAGGTTCTCAGTCGTATCTGATAGCAACATTTGTAATGCAGATACTCTGACATCAGTCACACAATGTCAGTGGCTGTTGTGTCTCACAAAAATAAGTCAGTGGTGCGTGTGTGAAATAGAGGGCTCCTAGCGGTGACGAATGTCATTGCTGTGTTCGGGTTATGTGCCAATAAAAGTGATTTACTGGCATCTGTCAGGATCTTAATTCTTGTATGCTTGGTGTACTTTCGGGTCCACACTTATCTTATTTAAAATGTATTTACATCAAAAGAACATCAAATAGACCGTTTTGAGTTCGTTTTCATAAAATGGTATAAGTGCCGGTCGTTCAGAAAGAAATGGAACACTACCGAACTTAAACTTGCCAAGAAATCACAAACAGCCAAATTATGTCTGGATTGACTGTGACGTCATGTGAAGGACATGCCATTAACTTTTATTATTTTTTTTTACATTAGAAGAACTGCTTCTTAACTTTCTGTCCAAGTCGCATTCAGTGGCTGGATATATGATACATGTTTACACAATGAACAACATTTGAGGCATCAGCATTTAATACCGGATATGTTATTGAAGGAGTTAAGCCTCAAAATGTTGTCACGAACACGACAGGGAGGGTCGAACTTACTTGGAAACTCAGCATTAAGTACGCTGAATAGTTCATGGTAGAGCGATCCTGGGCAATCTGACCTGTGGGGACCCGAGAGAAATTCCGCCTAACTAAGACACATAATCACTTAGCCAATGAGTTCAGTATATGTCTGCCTTTTCATCCACCCATCCGTCCGCACTCCTGCCTATCTGTCTGTCTATCCGCCCATCTATCCTTCCATCTACCCGTCCATCTATCCATTCTACCTATATTAATTTAATGACATTAAATCTAATATCATCCTATCTATCTAATCTAAGCCAGTTAAATATATCCCACTTCAGTCTTGCCCTGTCGTGACTGCCTGTTTGTTGTCTACGCATGTTTATGTTGATTGATTGTTTACATCGTGTTTATGTTGATTGATTGTTTACACCTTTTTTATGTTAATAGATTGTCTCCAATTCATCCATCCATCCATCATGTGCCATGCCGGTAAGCGTGGGCGGTCATGTTCTGCCATCTCACTCGATCAACAGAGTCGTGGATCAGTTCCGTGTTTCTGTCTCGACCATGCCACAAGGCCAAGCCATCCAGATACTTGTTTCTAGGTCTTCCCCTTGGTCTGTTCCCCTCGATCTTACCAGTTGTCACCAAGTTCTCCAAATCATTTCTTCTCATAACATGCCCAAAAAATTGTGACTGTCTACGTCTAATGTCTCTGATCAGTTTACGATCTTCATTTGTTTCTTGAAGGACTTGTTCATTGGTCTTTCTGTCTGTCCATGGTATTCTTTGCATTTTCCTCAGAAACCACATTTCTACAGCCATCAGATGTTTTTCAGCCTGGCTGCTCATTGTCCAAGCTTCACATCCATATAAAAGTACAGGTTCTATGTAGCATCTCAACACTCTTTTTCTCGTTTCAATTGACATCTTTTTATTGGTCAGTATGTTTTTCATCTTGCTAAAGGCTACTTTTGCCATGGCGATCCTTGTTCTAATCTCTTCAAGGCATCTCCCATCAGATGTTATTACTGTTCCGAGATAATTGTACCTATTCACTTGTTGAAGAATATTCCCATTTACTTGTATATTACACTGTGGTATTTCGTTCTTCCTAGTGACGACCATAATCTGTGTCTTTTTACAATTTATTTCCAATTCATGCTTATTCCGAAACTCTTGTGGCCGCTGCTGATATATGATATAGGCACGGCCACAGTGAAGACGATGGAGAAGAAAATAAGCAAGTACTTGGAGCACCACAATGCCTCACGACGGTCGCACTATATTGTAAGCAGAGTCAGCTCGTTCTCCCGTTCCGGTCCCTCATGGAAGAATTCAAAGTTGGAAAAGCCAGACTGGCGATGATGCTGCGCGAGTCTCCAGATGAAGCAGTCAGTACCTCACAGCCCATCCCCCCTTTCCCCTGAGAACGGGAAGGAAGTGGAAGGTCATCAGCGCGGTCGACGATGCCCAGACAGCACTCCAGATGAAGGAGGTCATGGGACACACCCAGTCAGACAGAAGAGAGTTCGGGCACCATGACAGAGCTCCGATGTGGTCCGGGGCGACAACTAAGGAACGCAGAGACATGGTGGTTCAGGAGATCCGCGAGGGAGAGGACGAACTGAGAAGGCGAACGGCTGCCCAACAGGCGCAGTAGGGTCAGTGGATGTCATGCGAAGGGATAGTGCAGAAGTCCCTTACCTATAGTGAGATATGGCTTATGGCACTACTGCGCTTAAGTTTGATCGTACGACCCCTCTACGATGTCTTGCTATCAGCTGCCAACCTGGTCAAGTGGAGTAAAGCCACCGACCCGTCCTGTCCCCTCTGTAAAAAGGTCCAAACAGCGGAGCACGTATTGTCCGCATGCAAAGTAGCTCTAACCCAAGGCCGATTCACATGGCGCCACAACAAAATCCTTGCGAGTTGGCGGCCATAGTGGATGTAGCCAGAATGCAGGCCAGGCGAGGCCGCTGGGAATTTACTTCGACCGAGCCGGGCAGCAACGCAGAGACAAGGAAGGCTGCGATGCCGACTTGCTGTTTCCGACCGTCTTCGATGGCGTGGGTGACTGGGAGCTAACCGTGGACTTAATGGGCCCTGAGGTGATCCGACAGTTTGGCTTGTGACCTTAAATCAAACTTCACACCTCGACGGCCAAGCAGCTAACGCCGATTGACCTGCCGAACTACTTTCGGTAGTCTCATACGAGTCAAATATAGAGGAGCAGCACGTGTACAAGATGGAAAAGTACTGTGACATGGTCGCTAATCTCAGACAGGACGGGTACACTTTCAGGCTATTCGCCGCTGGGGTAGGCGCAAGAGGTCTAGTCTCCTACTTCATGTATGATGTGTTAAAGCAAATGGCCAATAAAAGGACAAGCGAGAACTCGGGCAAAAAACAACTGGGTTAGGCCGCCCAAAATAAAAAAAGGCCTCTTGCTCGCTGTGGAACTGCCGAAACATGGACTGGGACATGTCTCGACAATAGTATAGTTAAAGCGGTAACTGCAGAGCAAAAAACAGTCTGTCAACTAAGAGCAAGGACTTGCACTATCTCGTGTCGATTCCATACCCCCCCCCCCCTTTCCCCCGAGGAGGGTAGTGCATCTAAATACAGGACTATTCGGTGGGGCAATCGCCGCACGGTAGCCGTCGTCAAATCAAGCAAATGTCGACCGAAGTCCAAACTCCATACTAGGGTGGTAGTCGTCTTCCGTAAGTCGCACTCAGCAGCAGAGACCAAGCAGTGGGTCGAGAAACCCAGAGGAAGAACCGGCTTCCTAGAGTGCGGCGCCATGAACAGGTCACGAAGAAGGAACATGGCAGTGGAGACGAATGGAGGCAGATAGAGGTAGTGGCTGGGGAAGAAGCTGGCTCCCCACGACCACAAGTGCAGAGGTGGCATGAGGGCACAAAGCACCGGGTGCACAGTCTCTCCTCACTGAGGGAGGGGAGGCTTGAGAGTGGACATGTTCACAGCTAAGGGACAAGCACAAACAACAAGGACAGCGAAATCGACCGAACGTCTCGCACGTCAGGGGAAAGACGCCCGGAGTCATGACCCGGACGGGCCCGCCCCTAGAGAATGTCAAGGAGGTAAATGGGCCGAAACATTCGGGGAAGGGGAACCATTTCTGATGATCAGAACCCCCCTGCCGTGTTTACTCCGCGGCGGAGTTTTTATCACTGACTTATGGCCAGTCCATCAGACAACCCGGATAGACGGATGGACAATCTGGAAAGGCAGATCGACGCCCTGGAAAGGCTGGCATCCATTGCTGCAGCGCACTGGTGGAATTGACCCCACCGGTAAAAGGGTGGAGTCGACAACAGACCGGGCTGACAAGCTCTAATGACAATGTTGTATAATGTCCTTGACAGTTACATAAATAAACACACACAGTAGGCCCTATTTTTTGGCGCTCACAGAAGGAGAAAAGGGAAGTAGAAACTATAAGACGCACCAGACAACATACAATTTGAAAGCTATAGTTACCGACAGGGATTCGAACCTGTCACCTCCAAAAGGCAAGCGCCTCGCTGCAGGAACAATTGTACTTCGATGTATGACGAACTAGACACTAGAGCAGTGTTTCCCAACCTTTTTTGTACCATGCCCCACTTAAGCCTTTCTAAAATTCATATTGCCCCCCTCCCCCGCCCCATGCGCCCCCCCCCCCCCCCCCTCAACATATACATTATTTTTAATATTCAAAAATTGAAATGTTCACTAAAGAAACTTGAATGATAGGTTTTAGGAAGAAATCACTAGGTAATTATTGAGCAAACACAGTAAGTAAATTTTCAAAACATATAATGGAGAACTGAAATTACAAAATAAAGTAAAAAACTGAAAACTGGAGAACTGAAAGTACAAAATAATTTTAATGAAAGATTTTTCTATATTATTTTAATTATTAGTAATTATTTATTATTTAAATTTAGTGAGATCCTTGCGCTTGATGCTTGCTGCAAAGAGATCTTATGTCAGGTTCCAATTTAGTTAACTTCAGTCTCAAGTCTCCCCGTTTTGTTATATTCAGCCGATTTCTTCCATTTTCGAATTGCCCCCCTTAACAGTCAAATTGCCCCCCTGTGGGGCGTGGGCCCCACGTTGGGAAACACTGCACTAGAGTGTCTTTCATGACGGATCATGAATAATTCACCAGTGACCACACGTTGAAGATTCAGATCGACCATGACCTCAGCCGAACGACCGGACTGGGCATGCGTCTGTGGTAAATAAAAGCTTCGCTTCTTACCGGGGAATGAGAATTCACGCTGGACGAAAGAAGTGCGAGAAGCGGGGTTTTTATCACTTGTTAATGCCGTGTTTATGCTAATTAATTCTTTACATTGAGTGTATGTTTACTGGTTGTTTACATCCCGTTGATGTTGATTGATTGTATACACGGTGGTTTATATTGATTAATTATTTACCTTGAATTTGTATTGATTGATATGTTACCTTGAGTTTATGTTGATTCATTGTTTACATGGTGTTTAGGTGGATAGATCGATTACATAATGTTTATGTTAATTGGTTTTTTATTTTTATTTTTTGCATATTCTTTTTACAGACCATCGCAGCCAACACCTGCATTTCTGCTGTTGTGATCTCTTGGCAAGTTTACGTTCAGTAGTTTGCCATTGCTTTCTGAACGACCGGCACCGATACCAACGCAAAACTAACGAAACGCGGTCTGTTGCCAAATTGCGAGCAGCTATGCTTCGAACGCGGGTATACGGGATTACCAACCGGGTTCGTAAGACTTTCGCCACGGAGACGGTAATTGATTGTTTACATAATTTTTATGTTGATTGATTGTTTACATAGTGTTTATAGTGATTGATTGTTTACATAGTGTTTATGTTGATTGATTGTTTAGATAGTGTTTATGTTGATTGATTGTTTACGTGGTGTTTATGTTGATTAATTGTTTACATAGTGTTTATGTTGATTGATTGTTTACATAGTGTTTATGTTGATTGATTGTTTACATAGTGTTTATGTCGATTGATTGTTTACATAGTGTTTATGTTGATTGATTGTTTACATAGTGTTTATACTGATTGATTGTTTAAATAGTGTTTATGTTGATTAATTGTTTACATAGTGTTTATACTGATTGATTGTTTACGTGGTGTTTATGTTGATTAATTGTTTACATAGTGTTTATGTTGATTGATTCTTTACATAGTGTTTATGTTGATTAATTGTTTACATAGTGTTTATACTGATTGATTGTTTACGTGGTGTTTATGTAGATTAATTGTTTACATAGTGTTTATGTTGATTGATTGTTTACATAGTGTTTAAGTTGATTCATTGTTTACGTGATGTTTATGTAGATTAATTGTTTACATAGTGTTTATGTTGATTAA
This sequence comes from Cepaea hortensis, assembly GCA_963921405.1. Lineage (NCBI taxonomy): Eukaryota > Metazoa > Mollusca > Gastropoda > Stylommatophora > Helicidae > Cepaea > Cepaea hortensis. The sequence continues at coordinate 111,829,134 of OY992879.1, forward strand.
TTGTTTACATAGTGTTTATACTGATTGATTGTTTACGTGGTGTTTATGTTGATTAATTGTTTACATAGTGTTTAAGTTGATTCATTGTTTACGTGGTGTTTATGTTCATTGATTGTTTACATAGTGTTTATGTTGATTGATTGTTTATGTGTGTTTACGTTGATTGATTGTTTACATAGTGTTTATGTTCATTGATTGTTTGCGTGGTGTTTATGATGATTGATTGTTTACATAGTGTTTATTTTGATTGATTGTTTACTTGGTGTTTATGTAGATTAATTGTTTACATAGTGTTTATGTTGATTGATTGTTTACGTGGTGTTTATGTTGATTGATTGTTTACATATTGTTTATGTTGATTGATTGTTTACATAGTGTTTATGTTGATTGATTTTTTACATAGTGTTTATGTTGATTGATTGTTTACATAGTGTTTATACTGATTGATTGTTTACATAGTGTTTATGTTGATTAATTGTTTACATAGTGTTTATACTGATTGATTGTTTATGTGGTGTTTATGTTGATTAATTGTTTACATATTGTTTATGTTGATTGATTGTTTACATAGTGTTTATGTTGATTGATTGTTTACATAGTGTTTATTTTGATTGATTGTTTACATAGTGTTTATGTTGATTGATTGTTTACGTGGTGTTTATGTTGATTGATTGTTTACATAGTGTTTATGTTGATTGATTGTTTACGTGGTGTTTATGTTGATTGATTGTTTACATAGTGTTTATGTTGATTGATTGTTTACATAGTGTTTATGTTGATTGATTGTTTACGTGGTGTTTATGTTGATTAATTGATTACATAGAGTTTAAGTTGATTCATTGTTTACGTGGTGTATATGTTGATTGATTGTTTACATAGTGTTTAAGTTGATTCATTGTTTACGTGGTGTTTATGTTGATTAATTGTTTACATAGTGTTTAAGTTGATTCATTGTTTACGAGGTGTTTATGTTGATTGATTGTTTAATGATGTTTATGTTGATTGTCTATATTATGTTGTGCCTATGAAAAGTTGCTACAATTCATGAAAATATTTGAAAGGTCTGTTATAGTAACAGTTGACGGATGATGAGACGTGCTTTCATGGAATATCCCGGAGAGATAAAATGTGTGATGCAGTCATCTTGAAGGAAGTCAAGCCACGAAGAGAACAATTACTCGTATCCAAAGTAGACAGTCTACATTCTTTGAACATGTCATGAGAAGTAGATAATCTACATTCTTTTGAGATGACATGAGAAATAGACAGTCTATAACAATTACTCGTACCCCAAGTAGACAATCTACATTCTTTGGACATGTCATGAGAAGTAGATAATCTACATTCTTTTGAGATGACATGAGAAATAGACAGTCTACATGTCTATATTCTTTGGAGATGTCATACGAGGTGTAAAACTGGAAAATACTATACCCACGGCAAGGCTGGAGGAAAAGCAAGACGGAATAACTAGAGAGAAGATGTTGGACAGCTTCACACCGTGGCATGGAGACAAATTAGTATTGACAGTTACTAACATGCTAGGGATTAAGCTGTGGACAAATACGACAGTCATTGTCATGCAACATCACTTATAACAAGAAAAAGAAGAGGCAGAAGAAGCACGATGTAGAAAAATCATAATCTGTGATCAGTTATTTCATTGCTCTATCTCTGGAATCGGTAGAGAGTGCAACTGAACTGACAGAGTATCAATATCTGGAAAGGCTGGTTCAGAAACGAGTGAGCAGAGGATCTAGACCAGAGGTTCCCAAACCACGGCCCGCGGGCCAGTTGTGGCCCGCCAGCTGTCAGAAAGTGGCATCCGAGGCCTCGTTTTAGTCAAGAGTTCACAATAGAGGAAGATATTGTTGCCCTCTTCATAAATTCATTCGTATTTCCTGATGCCAAGCTCTGTCAATTACAGCAAAACCATCAGCACGAAGTAATTGATTTGAAATGCAATTCTGCACTGAGATGTACATTTCTGGAGCTGCCTGCTTCACCTTCAGCTGGTCATATGATTTCATTCTGGCGACTATTGCCTATCGAACAATTTGAACACTTGCGTTCATTCGATCAGAGAAACATTTGTCGTTTTGGTTCGACTTACAGATGCGAGCAGTCATTTTCCGCAGTGATAGTTATAAAAAACAAGTAACTTTCCAGACTTATCGACAGTAACCTAGCTGCGCTTATATCTTTGGGCACGGCAGATTTGTGCCCAGACATTGATAAACTGGCATCTTAACTTAAGTAACTGGTTATGAAGAACACTTACAATTGTAGATTAATTACATTAATAGCGATTTTCGAAATTGATGTAAGATTTATTGTTAAATGAACTTTTGATTTTAAACCAAAAAATGACTGCAGTATAGTACTGACACTGACTGCCTTTAAAGTTTTAGAAGTTTGTTGAAGAAAGTTAAGAAGGGTAAGGATGATATTTGCACGACTTTTATAATTTATAACGCTGTAGCCCGCTTAACTGCCGAAAATAGTAGATATGGCCCTCGGCTTAAAAAGCTTGGGAACCACTGATCTAGACGATACCTACAGCGTAGTGGAAAAACCAGGCGGACTTTTAATCAAATTCATACTGGAATAATCGACATGGGGATTCTTCGGTGGCTTTTTCAGATAGGTGGGAGAAAAGCATGTGTGGGAATGTCTCATATGCAGCGATGTCGATTCTTAAATTCAATGTTTAGGTATTTCATTGACATATTTTATCACATTCCCACTTTATTCGAACAATTGGTATTCAGGGTCATAACTGGGCCATGGAACATTTGTAAACAGAACGTTCTGCTTGACTGACGAAGTTTGTTAGTGCACTAAAGCGTGACCGGTTCATTGACTAAATGACTTCTCTTGATATTAGCCAGACAGGTTACAAAAACACGCGTGTAGCGTCAACAGTATGATTAGCCTGGTCACATATAGAGCCACATGTTGGAGTTTAATAGCCACATGTGGACAGAGGTAGGTAAGGTACCCCTCTAGACCCCGTCCACTCTTAATAATGTGATGTTGTGATCACAAAGGGACTTCGCATCAGAAGAAGGCAGTCCTCATACTTTGATCAGGTCATGACTCTTTGAGTTGTCCAAACAGGTGGAAATTACACGGCGAGTAAGGGAAATGTGGTAAACACTGAAAGGGAATGTTTTCGATGGTTTCAACTGTTGCACGGGCAGTATGGGGTCGAGTTTTGTCATGTTGCCAAAGGACACCTTTATTCAGAAGTCCAGGTAGTTTGGATTTGATTGCGGGTCGAATGTGTTTCCTCCTGGGAAGGTCTGTTTATGTATCACTGGTGACAGTTTTACCTCTTGGCATATAGTGCTATAAAGTAACGCCACGTTCATCCCAAACGAGAGCCAGCATAACCGTCCCTACAGATGGCTGCCTGCGAAACTTCTTTGGTTTCGGTGAGGAGGGATGGTGCCATTCCTTGCTCGCTCTCTTCGTTTCCGGCTCGTGGTAGTGAACCCAGGTTTATCTCCAGTAACAATTCTTGATAGGAAACCATCACCTTCTGCTTCAAAGCACTGCAAACGTTCTTGACAAGCATCAATGCGTCGTTGTTTCAATTCTGGAGTAAGCTGTCGTGGCACCCACCTTGCATTCACTTTGCCGTACTGTAGCACATCATGGATGATGTGGTGTACTGAACCTTGAATAATGTCAAGATGTGCGGCAATGTCACGCACAGTCAATCGACGATTTCCCGTATGAGACCTTCAACGGCTGCAATCGACTCTGGGATCACTACACGGTGTTCCTGACCCGGTTGTGAGCAGTTATCACAGAAGTCACGCCGTTTTGAAACTTTCTACTCCAATCAAACACTTGCTGGATTGACAGGCACGTATCACCACACTGAGTTTTCATTCACCGATGAATCTCTATTGGTCTCACTACTTCACTGATTAATAAACAAACGGATAACATTACGCTGCTCCTCTTTGGTGCATGTCGAAAGTGGTACGACCATCTTTAAACTGTCCTTATGACGTCCCGTGTTCGTCTTCACTGTGATGGTAGGTGCTTAACACTCTTGAAATCTTTTACAATGTTATTGACGGGTGTGATATAATTTTCCACAAGTGTAACATCGCGGTAGATATTTCCAATACGATTCAAAAATTGACACCGCAGAGGATAATTTGTTCCTTGCGGCGATAGATCCTACTTTTTCATCGGACCCATTGTGACGTCACCACCGGAACACGACTAACCGTATAAATAGCAGCACGCAAAGCGACATGGCCTGTTTGTTCACCATCAGCATGAGACATAAGATCTGAAACAGCGGAAGGAGTGAGAGAGTTTCAAAATTCACGAGAAAAGAAAATCCTCAGCCTACGACATCGCATGTGAAAAATGGCATCTCATTCAGATCATGAAACGTGTCGACATGTTGAAGTCATTCTGATAAATAAGGTAAACACCATATTTAATTTATTTTAAATCTTAGATTAGTGTGAGTCTTTTTCCCAGAAGAGGAGTTGGTAAGTCGACTTGTTGAACACGTGTGGTGAGTCCTTAAGAAGTTAATTATAATATATTTAATTGTTATAGTTTATAGATAAACTATTCATCAAGGATAACCATAGTGAATGTTATTTTCTCCCAAAGTAAACAACTGATGTAATGTATAAGCATTAGTCCAAGCTGTACATTTTATTTCTTAAGCAGCTCAATCTACAATGATTTAGAATGGTGAGTTCTTAAGAAATTAATCTAGTAGAAACTAAATAATATTATACTCAGTTATCATATTCATTGGCACCTTGCCGTCTTGACAGACGATAGTTTGTGCTTTAAAAAGGCATAATAACTTTTACCTATGGCGGTAGCGAATGTTATCAGTTATCATAGTCATAAGATAAACTGTACATTAGGAGAAAACTACAGTGTTTTATTTTCTCCCAGCTAAACAACTTAGTTAATGTATAAAACATTAGACACATGTTATACATTTTATTTCTTAAGCATGAAACTCAATCTACAATGAGTTAGAGTAACTTAAGACTTAAGGAAACTCAGAATTCTTAGTACAGTGGTAAGGACATATGGTACATGTGCCCAGTGGTAAGATTTAAAACTAGTTTACCTGTGCCAGCATTGATAGAGAAATTAGTGTAATGTGTATAGTCAGGTACATTTGAGAACATTAGTCAGTAGATTTACTTTTTGTCATGAGCCCATGGATAAACAAAATAGTTTTCATGTAATTCATGAACACGTGAGAACCAAATAGATTCTACAGGGATCATAATTTTGTGTGTTGAGTTAAAGCACCCAATTGGTGAGGCAAATGTATTTCAATGTTGTCAAACATGGGGAATAATAATATTTGTGCCACATAATAGTGCGTAATCAACCGCCATACAAGAATTATTATGATTCATAATGCCTGAATGTGAATTGGAGTATATCACATAAATTGTATGTATTTGATGAGAGCATGTGGTGACTCATGGATTTCATGTTGCTAAATCCTGGGTGAATTTCATAAGTGTGCCTAATGATCACATGTCTATGTCATTGAAGAACATGCTTGTGTCATGTGTGTTTCATTATTGTGAAACATCTGTGAATGTATTCTGTGTAAAGCACCTACATAGGCATGATTGTCATTCCTACAGATTTGATGTGTATGATGAGTGATTGTGAAAGGAGATATTTCATTGTGATATCAATGATGGTAAACATTTTAAGTTATCGTTGGGAAATCACATAAGTATAATTACCCACCTTACATGCCAGTATGAAGGATGTGTGATGAATGATTCCTATATGATCACCCATATAAATATGAATTTGTCTATAGACTGAGTGAAATGATCATCCAAACATATGAATAATATTTGAGATGAGTGAATTGATCCCACATGAACAGATGGATATGTGGACTGATGCATGAGGAGTTTGAGTGAGTGAGTGAAGTTACAGGCTGATAGACAGGGAGTATATGCCAACAGTCAATCTCAGGATAACCGGCAACTTTGATGTGTAATGCCATGACTATCACCAGAGAACTGGTTCGGCGTAACCCATAAACTAAATAATAATTTAGTACACTCCGGTGCATAACAACACTTTGTATAAAATATCATTCATGCTATAATCATCTGATTTTGTGCGCTAAGCACGACACAACCAATATCATACATTACGCATACTACCAGCATCTGTGTTTGTTATTTAAGCAAAATCCCTCTTTGTAGTTCATGTCACTCCTGTTAACACATATGATGAATATAATGATAATGATGTAATAATGATTATGATGATAATATTAGAATGATGTAATGATTTCTAATGTCATAAGCATCATAATAATGATAATGATGTAATAATGATTATGATGATAATGTTAGAATGATGTAATGATTTCTAATGTCATAAGCGTGATAATAATGATAATGATTGTAATTACAATGATATAAGGAAACCATGATATTGTGATGATGATGATAATAAATATTACATCCATGAGAGTTGAAGAAAACTTCTCACTTGAAGCATCTAATGAAGAAGAATACACCTGAGTGCTATACACGAATGATACCATAATGTACTTACATTGTGTATAAGCAAATACTCATTGAAATGGGAACTGATTTTTAAAAGCCCTTAATGTATGACACACTTCTTGAATAGAATAAGATGAAGAAGAGAATTACCTAGGTACAGAATGGGATGGGAAACATAGTTGCCAATTCCAAATCAATCAAGTTATTACATAACCGGTAGACCTGAGGACAGGCATTGGTGAAGATGAAACTGCACATCTGCTAGTCTAAAACTTTAACACCATATAATGGAAGATGGCATAGAGAGCAACCAATTATGTTGTGGATAACTATTTGAGAGCACCAAGACTCTTTACCTTCCACTGTTTATTTCCTAGGATCACAATTCTTTTAGGTATTTTCTTTATGATGTTCTTGAGAAAAATATAGAACATTTCAGTTCTGATGTTCATATTGCTGATATGTTTAGATTTATGATGGATGCTAAAATTTCAGGTAGTGGTCATTATCCAGACCTGACTTTGTGAATGCAGCACTTTGTGAAAGTAGTTGTAGCAGCTTGACTGAATGCAATAACCACTTAACTGAGTGAGGCAGCTGAGATAGTGAGGCCAAATACTATTCCACAGCAACTTCCTGCCAATTTTCACTACCCTTCCAGGACAGGTATTAAATATCCTTTTCCTAGGTATAGGTGGAAGAAACACAGTAAGCCAAAGATTAAATAAAACCAGGAAAAAAAATAAAAGAACTCTCCAGAATATTCTACACTGACTGAATGCTACCGAGATCCAAGAACTGGATGGGAAACCAACCAGGGTGTACCCAGTTTATTTCCACAGATTACGCCAGCAGAAGAGCCCCAATATTTATAATTAAGAACGGATGCAACTCTGAGGACCATGTATGATACAGTGGCATAGCCAGGAGATAGATAATTAGTTAGAAATGAATATGTAAATAATCTGGTAATTGTACTGCATTGATTGTTGTATGTTATTACATGTATATGCAGCAACTTCATTTATATAGATATAATAAATGATGAAAATTACGGGTTATTTTCCCTTTTGAGAGTTATCTTGTCATAGTAAAATTGTTGTAAGTAATTACCCTTGGTTAATTATTTAGTTGGTAGAGGAGAGACAAGGAACCATCCCTAAGGACATTTGGGATACTCAGTAAAAATTTCATTTGTTCCTTGAGGTATTCCTTGGTTCTCCAAAACTCTATTTAATGGTCTCAAATCATTGAGCCAGTAACAACTAAATTAATTTTAACGGGCAGGATCACATTAAGAAAGATGAACTCTGGATCCTTGATCTCTTTGGGGTTGAGCCATCAACTATTTATCCGACAATGGGTTACACGACATGGGCATAGTTACTGTAATGTAATGTCTATCCCACTTTTACATATGTCACAGCCCCATATTACACCTGTTTACTTAATTTAACACATAACTACTGGCCCAATACCTGCTTGGGTTTACGCACTGCTCGGTGCATGCGTGGTGCGCACCCATTTGTATAAGAGAGAGAGAACAGAAGACGTTGTTGTTATTGTGATAGTTAGAGATTAGGATAGCGTTGGGGAACGGTCGGGCTTTAGATAGAACCATATTGTTACACAGCAACCTATAACAATAAGTAATTATTAATTATTTATAGGTTATTAAGCAGTATAAATAACTAAATATTGCAATTGTATTTTACTTATACACTTATACTTTATAATTGACAATATAGGCGAAAGCTTTTACTAATTTGTTAACAAGATTTTACATCTTGTTATTATAACAAATATTATTTATTATATATCAATGGCTTTAATTTAGACACAAACCGACTATATTTTAGCTGTAATTTTTATTTCTAATGAGATGTATGAAACTGCTTGCGCTTTTTGACAATATTCTTGAAATCTGGAGCAAGTTTACTTGTTGAAATTCGCATGACAGCATGCAAGTTGCAGTCCGACAATAAAGACCTATTCTTAGATTTGTTGATCTTTAAGCAAGAGAATGCTTGTTCGCAAATGTATGTTGATCAAAACAATGATAACAGTTTAGCTGCAAAGTTTTTTCAAGTTGAGAAATGATTCTTATGATAAAGATCCACGGAAATCCATTTAACAATCTGACGTGAATTTCTCTTTCGGGTCATGATCTGTTTGTAAGTCAAGCAGCTCCAACTATATGTCCTATGTGGCTGTATCAGCTACTGCACTAAAAGGGGAACTGAGAATATTGAACTGTGGCTCTAATTTCTTGAAATCTTGGAATCTCCATCCAAATTCTTCAGTCTGTGCATCTAATTGGGCTTTGTACTTGTCAGTCATTTTACCAGAAAAGGTTTCTTGTTTCAGCAAAGGGAAGTGACAAAATCTTTTTTTCACTTGCTTGTCCGGAGAACAGTGAGAGTTTTGCCTGACATGATTTTACATGTACATACAATTCATGTGCAAACACACCATAGCCCTGAAGTTTGACATTCAGTACATTTAACTTTTCCATAATTTCAATGGCAAACATAAAGTCTAACTTCCATTCTTTATTGACATTGTTAGTATTTCGAGCCAAAATAGGCCTTATCAGCCATCTTAGAACTCACGGCTCCATACTTTTAACCCCACTGGATCACATGAATGGTCATCATTCTTGATGGACAAACAACAACAACAACTACAATAACAACAACACACACATACAGATATATATATATATATCTTCTTCGTCAGCATTCCGAGCCATTGAGGTTCTTTGCTGCAGATACAAGCCGTCTTTATTGTCTCTCTGGTTGACCTCTTGCCAGTCGCTGATTCCAAGTGCTTGTAGATCTGTATGTATATTATCTCTCCACCGTCTTCTTGGTCTACTTCGGGGTCTACGGTCATTTATTTCTTGAGTGTAAGCGAGTTTCGTTTCCCTTTTATCTTCCATTCTTTCTATATGCCCCAGCCATTGCAGTCTATTAGCCTTCATGATACCAGTGATTAGCGGGGACTTAACAGATCATAAATGTCTTTGTTGCTTCTTCTTTTCCACTCTCCACTTTGTGTATCCCTAAGGGGCCCAAAGATGCGTCTTAAGACTTTGTTCTCAAAGGTTTGTAACAAAGATAGATTCGTCTCCTTTAGTTGTACTCCAGGTTTCAGAGCCATACAGCGCAACTGGTCTAATCAGTGTTTTGTATACTGTGATCTTGGTGTTACGAGATAGCGCATTTGATTTTAGCAGATGTTGTAGTGCAGAAGAAATTAGAAGCAACAGAGATGTGGTTCCTGAGACGAATGTTGCGAATTCCTTGGACTGCCAGAGTAACTAACAACGACTGCCTGAAACAGGCTAATGAAACTAGAACACTATATACAACAATAAGAAAGAGACAAACAGCTTTCTTTGATCATGTAATGAGAAGAGAGGCATTGGAGAACATCGTGACAACTGGAAAGATCGAGGGGAAGAGAGGCAGACCAAGAGAAATAATGCTGGATGGATTGAGACGGTGGCACGGAGGAATATCAGCAGCAGAGTTGATCCAGAAAACTAAAGACCGAGATCTATGGAGAGCCATGAACAACTACGCCAGCTGGCAGGGCACTTGATGATGATGTAGTGCATAGTATATCTTATTTCCAGAGTTTATTCTAGCTTGTATTTCTTCCCTTATTATGTTGGAGCAGGTGAAGGTTGTACCCAGGTATTTGTATGTTTCCGTTCGTTTAATGGCCATATTATCTATTTGTATGTGGCCAGAATTTTTAGCCGTTCCTTCTCTTGAAATTACCATATATTCTGTCTTATCTTGGTTGATAACCAGCCCCATTTGTTGAGCTTTTTCCTTTAAGTGAGTCAATATTTCCAATGTCTTTTGTTCATTTTCCCCTATAATATCTATATCATCTGCATAACCAAGCAGTTTGGATGTTCCTACAATAGTAAATTCATATTTTACCTTCCTTACAACTTTCTCTAGAGCCAGATTGAAAAGGAGCGGTGATAGTGCATCACCCTGTTTCAAGCCAGATGTTATTTAGAAAGGGTCTGATTTCCTGCCTTTATATGTTACTCTATTATGAGTATCTTCCATGCATAGTCTGGTCATATTGATTAACTTCCTTGGTATTCCAAATTCCTGCATAGCATTCCATAGACTATTCCTATGGACACTATCATAAGCCTCTTTAAAATCCACAAAAATGTTATGGAGATCTCGTTTATATTCCCAACTTTTCTCGGCTATTTGTCGTAAGATAAATATCTGATCTATTGTTGATCTGTTTTGTCTGAAACCCGCCTGGTAGTCTCCTAATATGTCTTCTGAATATGGTTTTAGTCTAATTAGTAATACCGCGGATAGTATCTTATAGCTTATCGACAGGAGTGATATTCCTCTATAATTTTCACATTGGAACTTGTCTCCTTTCTTAAAGATAGGTATCAATAATGACTCTTTCCAGTCATGAGGTAATTCTTCTGCCCTCCAGATTTTTATTATTAGTTCGTATAGCTTTAGGTGTAATGCATGGCCACCTGCCTTTATAAATTCAGCAGCAATTCCATCAGCCTCGGTTGCCTTATTGTTTTATGTCGTGTTATTACATATCTTTCTTCAAAAGCAGGTTCTTCAATTTGTGGTTCACACGTTAGAACCGCTTCCTGTGGGAAAGTGTTACTTGGAGCTTCACAATTTAGTAATTCAATAAAGTATGCTTTCCATGTGTTACACATTTCCTCATTGGTATTTATCATATTCCCATTTTTGTCTTTTAAACCATATGTGTTGTGTTGGTGCCCTCGTTTCATTGACTTCAGTTCTTTAAAACACTTTCTGGATTCGTTTTTCTGGTGATTAGTTTCCATATCTTTGATTATATTGCTCATATATTCTCGCTTCTGCTGCCGAATTATTTTTGTAGTTTCTTTACATTCAGTTCTATATTGCTCTTCATTTTGGATGTTGTTGATGTGATTTAACCACAACTGTCTGGCATTCTTTTTCCTAATGACTGCTTCTTCACATTTTTGATTGAACCATCTGTTCTTTCTATGCGTGGTTAACACACCGAGACATTCTTCTGCGGTAGTTTGAATTGTATTCTTGATGTTCAACCAAGTTTGGCCAACGCTTTCCTCCAACAGGTTTTGTAGAATTTCAAGTTTACATTTTATTTCATCTGAAAATTTCTCTTTGACTGTACTTTCTTGTAGTTTTTCTCTGTTATATGTTGGGTGTAACCTTTGTAGTTTAGCATAGAATGCTATGTTAAGTTTAATTTTAAATTTTGCTCACAACGAGGAAGTGGTCACTGTGACACTCAGCTCCTCTATAACTTCTAACTTTTTGTATGTTTGATGCATTTTTGTTGTTAATTAAAATGTGATCTATTTGATTATAGGTTCTCTTGTCACATGATTTCCAAGTTTGTTTATGTACATCCTTTCTTTGCAGTCTGATTACTGCTGATCTGCAGTCCTTCTGCAGGCTTCTGCTAGGTTGATGACTCTCCATATATTGTCATTTGAAGTTGTATATAGGCTTTCCATACCGGCAAATTTTTTATAAGTTTGCTCTCTACCTATTTTTGCATTGAAGTCTCGAAGCACAATCAGGATATCCTGTTTGGGGGTTTCTTCTATGACATCTTCCAGATAATTATAAAAGTCTTCTTTAATATCATCTTCTTTCTCTTCAGTAGGTGCATGTACATTAATCATCGTTATATTTTTCCATTTACCTCTTATTCGTAATTTACTAATCCTGTTATTAACTCTTTCGCTACCAGGGGCACAAACATCGCCACAATCGACCGACTCTGGTGGCAATTGGTTATTCTATCGACACAGAATAATCAGTGGTTTATTTGATACATTTCTGCTCCATTTTGGAATTTTAAGTTACAGTAAACTGAAAAGTCACACAGCCGGAACATAGCTACATCTTCATTTTGCGGTAAAACATTTGCCAACATTGGAGTCTTGTGAATTTTTAAGTTTTAAAGTAGCGTAATTTGTTTGTTTTGGTTTTTCACAATGGAAACGCCTACGAGTATGCCACCTCGTAGAATGACTTCGGATCAAGCTAGGTTATTGTTTGAAACAGTTTTAAACAATAGTGATTAAGTTATTAGTGAAGATTCAGAAAGAAGTTTTAGTTGTGAGTCTAAAGTTTTAGCACGTGGTGATAAAGAAACCAGTGAAAGTTCGTCAGCAGCTGAGGTGTCTGACAATGAATGTCCGTCCGACAATGAATGTCAGGATGTCACAATTACTTCTCAGCGCAAAGGAAAGCAAACAGTACCAAAAAAAGAATAAAACTGGAAGAAACAACTCGAATTTACAAGCTTCTGTAGAGCGTGATGCACCTATCCCATCATCTTCAACAGCATCAACATGGCAAAATTTGTCAGAAGGGGAAACAAAACCGAAGTTTGAGTTTCGTCCTCGAAGATCTCACGTTAACTCTAAACTTTATCAACTTCAAACACCTATGGATTTTCTCAAAGTGTTTTTTTTTAATGATGACATAGTGGATTGTTTAATTGAAAATGTAAACGAATATGCAGAAAAGATGTTGATGCAGAACACTCCTAAAAGAAAACATTCTAGTCTGTTATCCTGGACCCCACTCACGAAGCACGAATGGCTGAAGTTTACGTCTGTCATTATTGCTATGGGACTTGATCCAAAATCATGTATCAAAGACTATTAGAGTACAAGTGCACATTTATATACTCCTTGTTATGCTACTATGTTTTCCAGGAATCGATTTGAATCTATTTATCACACCATGTTTCACGTATGTGAACCAGAGGCAGCAGGTGAAAAAAAAATCGATCCTCTTGTTGACATGATTCTGAAGAAATTCCAGGAAGCATTTTACTCATTTGAAAATGTGTCCATTGATGAAATGATTATTGGGTGGAAGGGCAGATTTCAGCACAGACAATACAATGCAACAAAGCCTCACAAGTACCACATCAAAACATTTGGCCTTTGTGATTCTGCGACTGGCTATGTGGTGAATTTAAAAATTTACTATGGAGGAAACACCGAATACAGTCCGGATTTAGATCCCACAACTGCTCATGCAGTGAAAGTGTTTGCTACACTACTGAATGTTCTCGGAGATGGCCATCACATCTTTGCTGACAGATTCTACACTTCGAAAGCTCTGATTGATTATCTGCATTCAAATAATTTTAATTATACAGGGACACTGAATGTCAACCGAGTAGGCTTCCGAAAAATAACCTAGCGAGATCTGAAGTCATTCTACGAGGCCGCATACTTGTGGGCGTTTCAATTTCCATTCCATTTATAAAAATGGTGTTTGTTCAGTAAATTCAACAGGATTAGCAGTGATTTAGCAGTGATCAGGATAACAAAGCTCCTTGGTAAGTGCAATGTTTTCATCATTTTTACCTCTTTTTGTCAAATTATATTATTATTTTTATTATATTTACAATCTATAGCAATAATTCCAATACCAACATATTCCTTGTGCAATCCCCTGCATTTTGATGTATAATACAACATTTCTGCAACAGTTTTAACCATTTTCATAACATTACTTCCAGTTTTCTGCCATCATTTTTTTAAATTTTGTGTGAAAAAGACATGATTCAGAATATGCAAAACAACTTCCTGTTGGGTAATTTTATTGAGCAATGCTGTTTATATTGTTTGAAGACAAGTGGTGTTTGTTTGATTATTCAGTAAATTAAACATGATTAGCAGTAGAGCAGTATACAAAAAACACCTTATAAGTGCAATGTTTTCATCATTTTTTTCCTCTTTTTGTCAAATCATTTTACAAATTATATTATTATTTTTATTATATTTACAACCTATAGCAATAATTCCAATACCAACATATTCCTTGTGCAATCCCCTTTATTTTGATATATAACACAACATTTCTGCAACAATTTTAACATTTTCATAACATTATTGTGACACACCCCTACTTCCAGTTTTCTGCCATTATTTTATTTCATTTTGTGTGAAAAAGACATGGTTCAGAATATGCAGCAAAACTTCCTTTTGGGTAATTTTAATGAGCAATACTGTTTATATTGTTGAAGACAAGTGGTGTTTGTTTGATTATTCAGTAAATTAAACATGATTAGCAGTAGAAGAGTGTAGAAAACACCGTATAAGTGCAATTTTAAAAATAATTTTTACCTCTTTAATTTCAGTTATTATTAAACCTCTCATTATTGTCATAATATTTGTAACCTATCAATTAATTATTAACACTGTCATGTTTCTTGTGCAATCCTCTTTAATTTGATATGTAATACAATAGATCTGCTACCATTTTAACCATTTTAAAAGCATTATTGTGACACATATTGTTTACCCTTTGACCTATCCGGCTTGGGAGGCCCTGCTGGTAGCTACGCTACCGCCGGCATAGCTCTCAGGGTCATTGAGAAACTCAAGCTCCCTTACCACGCCAAGGTATATATATATATATATATATATATATATATATATATATATATATATATATATATATATATAGTTCTGTTCTATGTAATGCAATAATATTATTTATTAGTAAGGAATTGTGCTTATATTACAGTGTAAAACATAAATACTCATGCAATCAGTGTACCAAATCAGCTTTTGAAATCCAAAGTATTTTGATAGAACCTCCAGATACAATAGTGTCCGCGAGTCTTAATGAAGGGCTGATCAACACCGTGTGTGGTCACGACTACACGCGTGGTTAGCGTGTGTGTGTGGGAAAACCACTTAAGGTGACTGAAGTGGAGGTATGTCGGAAACAACGATAATAAGGATTTACCAATGACTGTGTGTGTGGATGACGGACAAACAGAAGCAGTGTCGGGGAGAGGTAGATAATTTGGGGACTGAGAGATTACGGTGTGGACGAAACAAAAATGCCTGTCAGACCGCAAAACGAGTAAAAACACCGACAATGGCAAGTAACCCAGGAGTAGGGTTGAGTTTATATTTGAACTATGATTATCACCTACTTGCTTTTTCCATCCACCTTGTCTGTTTTCCTTTCTGCTTGAGACCGCCCTGTGTTCGCGTACTTCTAGTGGTGATATTTTCCACCTAATTGTACGTGGTGTATGCTTCCTTTTAAATAGGGAAACGTGGGGAGGTGGAGCCACGGTGACATTGTGGTTAACTTACCAAAACAATGGTCCATGTTGAAACCTCACTAGTATCAGACATTTTTCGTCTGGCCAGAGCGGCTATTGGGGTGGGTCAAGTCTCATCAAATGTATTCATCTGTTTTTTTTTTATACAACATATATATATATATATATATATATATATATATATATATATATATATATATATATATATGTGTGTGTGTGTGTGTGTGTGTGTGTGTATGTGTGCGTGCGTGCGTGCGTGCGTGTGTGTACTTAATACGAGACTGTTGAATGTGATATACATTCATTTATTGATGGATACAAAAGGAAATCATGTCATATTGTACATAGCTAACATTTAATCTTTGACGCACACGGCGCACGTTCATTTCTTGTTGAGTTTAAATTATTCTATAGCATTTCCTGGTGTGCATTTTAGTCTAATAAGATAACGGAAATATTAAAACTTGTATCCAAATTTAGAGAAGATGCTATAACAGAAACATGTAATGGCGTGTAAAATACTAGATGCACCCCCAAGGACCTGAAAATACTAATCGTCATTACTTTTCCCAAGAAACCAAACGCCGTTGACCGTGAATGAATACTATAGAACTATTAGTTTCATTAGCCATATAATTACGAGACTCCTCAAGATGACTCAAGACGACTACCACGTTATGGACAGACCAGAACAGGTCATTCTTCTGCGCCTCAGAACAGGACACAATAGATTACGCAACCACATGTATACAAAATTCAAGATTGGTGACTCAGCCATGTGCACATGTGGTTTGGCGTCGCAGACAGCAGAGCACATACTCCAGGATTGCCCAAACTACAACATATCCAGGCGAACCTTCTGGCCTAGAGAGACAACAGTGGAAGATAAACTATATGGACCGCTGAATGAACTAAAAAAGACTGTTAGATTCATACAAGAGACAACATTGCAGTTATAAACATATTTCAGGCGAACGAAAGAAGAAGAAGAAGATGACACAAAGAAATAATTGAAAATAAAATATAAAAAGAAACAACCGAATAACAAGAGAAAGTATAATATCTGTAAGGGTTTTGATTGAAAAATTATAGGGAAGTACAGAAAATATGTATGGTTTATATAGTCTACAAGAGAGCACTTGACAAAGTGCAAGACGAGCAGCTAATTGCCTGCTTTCGGGATATATTATTAGGTAGGAAAAGTATGAGACGCGTTAATGATCCATACTGGGAACAAGTAGCAATAATTAGGCAAGAAAATAATCACTCATTATTCACAGATTTAAAAGAGGAATACGACAGGGATGTGATGATGTCCCCAAGCCCCTTCAGCTCATACACATAAAGCATTTTACACAAACAACTAGAGAATTGCCTGCACTGAACATCCACAAGAGGATATTAAACAGTCTTCGATGTACTGATGGCGCAGTGGTGCTAGAAATAAGTACTCCTTCCGGAGTGCCTAGTTGGTCATGCGTCGAAGTACACATGTTCCTGCAGCGAGACGCTGTCGTCTTTTGGAGGTTCGAATCCCGGTCGCTAACTATAGCTTTCAAATTTTATGTTGTTTAGTGCGTCCTCTCATTTCTACTTCCTTCGTCTCCGTCTATTAGCGCCAAACAATACTATGTGTGTTTATTTGTGAACTGTAGCAGAAAGTAGTTGGAGTTACTGGACCTCGTTGAGCTAAATAAATAGGGACAAGCTATACACAAAATTGTGTGTATAGTCCGAGCCGCTATACACAAAAATTTGTGGCTGGTCACGTGATTATTCGGCACAAATGTTTGTGAATAGTATGAACCGCTATTCACAAAAATTTGAAGAATACTCTATTATTCTCTCTTCTCGTCTGTCTTTTTTATTTTTGCAAGTTCTTTTTCTTCAAACCTCACAAAGACAATATTTCATTTATTTGTTGACAAGGACACACTATACGTATTGTGATATTTTATTTGGTAAATGACATTCACGTTAAACAAAGACATCTATTGGATTCATCCAAGATTCGATCACTCCGTCGTTGCCTGGGGCAGGGGCGTCACTAGGGGGGTGCGGGGGGTGCGGGCCGCACCGGGTGACACCATCAAGGGGTGACACCAAAATAAAAAAATTGCAAATTTGACAAAGCAGACATAGCTCTGTCTAGTCGGGTTTCATAACCGTTCATTGTTAATTTTAGAAATTTTAATGTTAAATAACAAAAATTTAACTTTGTCCGAGTTTGTCGAAGTTCTTTATTTATGTTTTACCTGAAGTATTGAAGTTATATTGTTCAATTTGTTGTCTTTCTTATGTCCTTATTAACTTTTTGACTTATTTTACAAACATTACTATATGCGATTATATATGGTACAGGAACACTCGGAAGAAGACCATGGTGAAAGTCTAGAGGGGTGACACCAAGAGTTTACCGCACTTGGTGACACCAACTGCAGTGACGCCACTGGCCTGGGGGCTGCCCCCCCCCCCCGGCAGCTTCCGCAGATCCATAGAGCACACTTTATTCAGATGCTTCGAATTTCTCAGTTCTATATTTTAGTTCCTAAAACAAGCAACTAGAAAGTCGCCTAGAAGCCCTGGAGATGTGGGTATACAGACGAATATGTCGTACTCGTATTTCATGGAAACAAAACAATCAAATGCAGAGATTCTAGAAAAATTGGGAATGAAGAGAGAGAGAGAGAGAGAGAGAGAGAGAGAGAGAGAGAGAGAGAGAGAGAGAGAGAGAGAGAGAGAGAGAGAGAGAGAGAGAGAGAGAGAGAGAGTTGACGGAAGAAATAAAGAGGAGGCAAGTGAAATATTTCGGCCATGTTATTGTTAAAAGACATGATACTCTTATAAAAACCATACTGGAGGGCAAGGTTGGGGGAAAGCGAGGAAGAGGTAGACAACGATACAAGTGGGAAGATAACATCAAGAGATGGATGAACATCAGCCTGACAGAATGTACAGCCAAGGCGAAAGACAGACAGTGTTGGAGATCCATTTCAGCCAACCTTCATTGTGGAGACGGCACCTGATTGACTAAATAAAAATTAAAAAAATTAAAAATAAAAATTGCTAGCGGGGAGTCAAACCCCAGTCTCCCGCGCGACAGGCGGAGATACTAACCACTACACTACCGAGAACACCATGATAGTTCATTAAACATTAATTATGTAGTTAAAAGGAAACAGACATCACGTGACCAGCCGATTAATCACGTGACCTGCCACAAATTTTTGTGTATATCTAGTTAGTTAATCGACAGATCATCCTCATTGCGCATCGAACCATTCAATCCATAAGTGCTCGGATCCCCTCCTCAGCAAATCCCGCAGCGTGTAGCGGCTAACGACGCCAGTTCTGTGTTGGTTTATCAATCTTCTTTGGCTTCCTGCTGTCAGGGTCTTGTTTTACACTAACAATGGCTCGTGTTCTCTAACAGGAGTGAAACAATCATACACAGCGAATGATTGTACTCAAACACACGGCGACATAACTGAAACACTTTAATAACACTTTTCAACGTCATTCATAGAATGCTGCGCTCGCAATTAGCGCCAATGCCATTTACAGATACATACAATATACAAGTTCATAAGTGCATGGAATAAATCACTCACTCAGTCTCTAAATCAACTCTACAAAGCATACAGGCTTTCGTCCATCAAGCATAGAACAATACGTAAATATATGCAACACTTTCACTCATGTCCGTCCAGTCTCAAAGTCCTAGGCCGTCTGTGCTACCAGCGATGGTTTCTCGTTGGCCCTGCTTTCAGTCCTCGTGCCCTTCGTGCGTCCCGCTGCCCACTGGCCATCCACTGCGTAGTAGCTGTTAGTCGAATTCACGGTCGTACTCGGTCGTCGCCCACAGGCGATGGCGATGAAGATTCTTACACTCTCCGCCGCCCGCTCTTATGCAAGGTATATCCTTTCATTATGGGTGTTTATAGTTGGTTTAAGTTAATAATATCTTTAAAGTCAGAATCGGCTAACTGTTTATCCTGTTAGGTGACTCTCTGGTATGTTTACATTTACATGGTAATGATGCATGATACATATTTCCCTCAGTGCTGCCATGAGGCTACTCTCATCAAGTATTGTCCCCTAGTTGGATAAGTACCTTGGTTGATAATGGACTTAAGCCAGTCAGGTAGTTATCAGCGACTAACGCTATCTTTAAAGCAACGCACTACCTCACAACAAAAGAAAAAAAATCACAAAAAGAACATGTTAGGCCCTAAATCATCTCCGTATGAGATGATTTCAGAATTAGAAACCAACGGATATGGTCGGATAATCCAATCCTGGTCCCCAACCTTGGTAACTCTATTCCACGCATAGTTGACGTCACATGGTGACCTGTAGTCATTTTGGCTACTATGAAAAAGACAATATATGCATGCTTACATTTTCCCAACATGTCAGATTGTTTCCCCTTAGGTGTAATGATAAAACGTTATGGGAGGTAATTTTCAAATTCTTTCAAAAAAAAAAAAAAAAAAAAGTACATTTGTTATTTCTATTCTAAGAGTCATAGTTTGATATTTATTTTCAATAGTGGCATACTTGGCACCATTGAGAAAAAATTAATCAATCAATGATTCTTAGATCACAAATATATAAATCCTTTCATTCAATTAATCATATGTAAATTTTAGTGTCACAAAATCATTCAATCTGTCATTCATTCGTGACTATTTGTGGTATAGTCTGCTATTTTTGATAAATTTAGAAAATACTCCGACAAGGAAACGGAAGTACACAATTGATGTGTTCACACGTTGGAGTAACACACACTGTTTTTATACACGTTTGTATTACACTGTTCTTGTACAAGTTTGGATCAAACTGCTCTGGATGCGTTGAATTCCTCTACTGTCGTCTATTTAACACCGTTATAAAGTTAAAATGTTCGAACAATTCACTGTACTTATTTCACTAATATACATAAGCTCTGGTACTACTGGATGTTACCGAAAGCTGGAATACGGTAAGTCTATACAAATGTTTAGTACTGTTCTTGTAACAATGTTCGTAGAAATGATACTAAAGGTTTAAAATCAATGTCCTTACATATTTCGGTCGTTCATTTGTTCATCACATTCACTAGTTAAAAATGTATTTCGAATAAATTGTAGGACTTTGTCCTTATCACAGTAAGTCACTCTTCACAGCGTTCTTTGTCTAACTAGATATTATTCGATGGACTGTGATAGTTGTCTGAGCGCCATAGGTAACAGCCTTAGTCTTTGCGCTCAGGCGTAATTAAACTGTCGTTGGACGTCTCGAGAGGACATCTTGAGAGAAAGTCTGCAATCGTATTTTCTGTCCCGCTGATGTGTTTTATTTCGAAGCTGTAGTTTTGGAGTAATAACGCCCATCTGGCGATTCTGTGGTTTGTCGGTGTTCCTTTCGTAATAACAGTTAATGGATTGTTATTTGTCTCAACGATGAAATGTTTACCTAGCAAATATTTAGATAACTTAGAAATAGCATAAATTAATGCCAGGCCTTCCAACTCTGGTGTAGACCATCTGCGTTCTCTTGGTGACAACTTGCGGCTTACATAATAGACTGGATGTAATATGTCATCATAGGATTGTAACAAACCGACCGTTATACCTATTGTGCTCGCGTCAGTTCTCAATCTGAAAGGAATGTGCAGATTTGACAATTTTTGTATGGGATTGGAAGAAATATATGACAATACTTTTGTAAAGGCAGGTCTCAGGCTCTCTCTGTTTAAAATTTTATTAGGTTGGTTTTTTGTTAACAGATTTGTAAAACTTTCTGTCAAACTATAAAAGTTAGGTATGAATCTTCTATAATAATTCAACAATCCCAACATACTTCTTACTTCCTTTTTGGTCGTAGGAAGTAACAATTTTAGAATTTTAGAAACAATATTGTCATCAGTGGTAACATATCCATCAAACATTTTGTAGCCTAAAAAGTAATTTCATGATAGGCAATTTCTACCTTTGCTGGCTTTACTGTCAGGCCATGTTGCCTGATGCGTTCAAACGTCGTAGTGTCGCTAGGTGTTCTGTCATTGTCCTGGTGTGTACACAGATGTCGTCCATATATGATAGAATATTGGGTATGTCTGCCAGTAACAGTCTTGTCATTCTTACAAATGTCGCTGGGGCATTGACTAGTCCAAATGGCAGTTTACATCATTCGTATAGTCCCCAAGGTGTTGCAAATGTTGTCAAGTGGATAGAGTCTTCGGTCATGGGTATTTGTCAGTACCCTTTTGTCATGTCGAGTTTTGTAAAGTATTTGGCATCTGTAATTTCTGTCTGTATGTCCTCACAGTTAGCCATCGGTTCTGAATCTAATTGTGTTATTGCGTTGAATTTTCGATAATCAACGCATAGGCGTATTGAATCGTCCTTTTTTAAAAATCACGATAGGAGAAGAATATTGTGATTGTGATATTCTAATAATTTGGTTCTCGGGGTCTAAGATTTCTTGGTGTAATTTGTCTTTGTAATGTATAGATATTGAATATGGTCTGCATTTTATTGGTAAGTGAGTTGTCAGTATGATCTGGTGTTCTACTAGATTTGTCTGCCTGGATGGTTGGAGAAAATGGTTCTATAGTCTTGTAACAGTTGTCTGCAGTTGTCTGTCTCAGTCTGAGAGAGTTTGGGAGATAGTTTAATGTCTTGCAGTGTGTATGTCGTATTGAGTGGTGGGACTGGTATTTCGTCTGTATCTTCTAAGTCTGTGTGGTCCACTACGATTGTGTTTGCTGCTGTCTCGTCTTGGTCTTCGTCTCTGTTGTAATAGGGTTTCAACATGTTAATGTGGAATATTTTGTTTTTGTTCTTTATTCCAACTTCGTAGTCTACTGTTGAAATTTGTCTTAGTATTTTGAAAGGTCCTTGCCAAGAGTCTGCTAGGAGATTTTTGTCGCTGGGTAAGAGAAGTAGCACGTCCTGTCCTGGTGTCAACGTTTTTGTTCTGTTTTTTTTTCTGTTGGCATACTCCCTGTAGATGGCACCAGGTTGTCTTGGTGATTCTTTGGCTAAAATGCATGATTTAATTATTCTGTCACGTAATGTTGTAACTATATGGTTTTGATTTATCATATGTAGCGGCTGCTACAAATTCTGTGTCTTTAAGAACATTTACAAAACAGTCTTTATTGGCTGTAAAATAAGCCGATCCACGTTTCTCTATCTGCTGGACACTCTCACGTTCACACTCTTGCAAATATTTTGAAAAAGGTGGTGGCAGCGACGATATAATTTTATCTCTTAATATAAGATCTTTCAAACGATCAAAATTGTTGTCAATTTTCGCTGACGATAAACGTCCTGATTTAGCGAGGTGTAATCAGAGAACGTTTGTGTTGCTTTTGGAGACAATTTAGCAAACTGTTCCCTATACCCTGCTTCATCTAATAGAAAATGTGCCATGATTTTGGCTTTCATGTAGTGATAGTCTTTCCTTAACTATTTGGGGATGGTTTCTATAACTTTTAATGGTTCCCCAGATAGACTTCTCATATAGATTATGTTCCAATCTGTAACTGGTACCTGGTAGTGCTCCATTATTGTCTCAAAATTTTGAGTAAATGCTGAAATACAGTCCCCAGTAGTGAAATGTTTCACAATTCCTTCATACTTCTTATATTGGTTTCTTTCTCTTTCATTTCTAGTTTTCTAGATTCTCTATCGGTAGAAGTTTCGATTTCTAGCTGTTTAAGTTTTAACTACATTTCCAGTTCTTCTCTTTTACTTTGTGCGCTGATTTAAGCTTTTCTTAGTTCAGCGTCTGTTTCTGCTTTCTTAGCATCCAACTCAGCCTGTTTGTTTTTCGCATCTAATTCAGTCTGTTTGTTTTTCGCATCTAACTCAGCCTTTCTTAGCTCAACATCTGTTTCTGCTTTCTTAGCCTCTAATTCTGCCTTTCTTAGTTCTCTTTCAGCAGCTCGGTCCTCTCTTTCTTTAGCTTTTTCTTCTAATTGGACATATTCTGCATATTTTGTCTCACTCCATTTTATCAACTCGTCTCCGGTTAGATTTAATTTTAGTCCAGATTCAATAAATTCGTGTAACGTAGTCATGGTAATTTTACAATTATGTTACACTGGTTTTATGCAAAAATACTTATAATATGTTATCAAATATAGTATCTATACAATATACAATAGTGAAGAAAACAAATTTACAGCTAAGGCCCGATCCCCTACAAAAGTATATAAGGAAAAAAAAATACTTAAGTGTCGATGGGGTTCGGAGGTTTGGAAGTCTGTTGGTAACTGCACCAGAGAAGGGATGCTTGGTCTTTTACAGCTGGGAAGATCAATTTAGTACTTCTATAATTATAGCTGACAAACCTGTTTATTTGGGAGAGAGAAATATTAGTATGTGTTTGATTTTGTTGTGTATGCGTTGTCAACTAAGTGTTTATAGGTTTGTATGCAGTCAAGTATGAATGTATAGTCGTCTCGTCGTCAGTTCAGATTGATGGAAATTTAGTATAATTTGCTCGCTGATGCTTCCATTCGTATAATAGAACATTTTTTAAGCCATCACATCTCATATCATCAATCATCAAATAATGTATATATGTTTGTATAATCTTTTCACGTTCAACTTGCGTTCACGTTTTCTTTTACAATAAACATTCGTTCACAATATTATTTCACTTGTGAGCGCTTTCTAACTTTCACGTCTTTCGCACACTCAAATGGACGAGATCTCCATCTTCATTATCTTTTTATTCCATATGGTTCAAACAGGGACAAGATTTCCCACGTTCAGTCACTCGATTACATACGGTTAAAACACGTACGAGACCCACGTTCACTGCCTGTCGGGGTCTTGTTTTACACTAACAATGGCTCGTGTTCTCTAACAGGAGTGAAACAATCATACACAACGAATGATTGTACTCAAACACACGGCGACATAACTGAAACACTTTAATCACACTTCTCAACGGCATTCATAGAATGCTGCGCTCACAATTAGATCCAATGCCATTTACAGATATATACAATATACAAGTTCATAAGTGCGTGGAATAAATCACTCACTCAGTCTCTAAATCAACTCTACAAAGCATACAAGCTTTCGTCCATCAAGCATAGAACAATACGTAAATATCTGCAACACTTTCACTCATGTCCGTCCAGTCTCGAAGTCCTAGACCGTCTGTGCTACCAGCGATGGTTTCTCGTTGGCCCTGCTTTCAGTCCCGCTGACCACTGGCCATCCACTGCGTAGTAGCTGTTAGTCGAGTTCACGGTCGTACTCGGTCGTCGCCCACAGGCGATGGCGATGAAAATTCTGACACCTGCGTAGTGTTCTTGTTTGGCCACCCCTCTTTTAATTTGCTTTTCTCGCAGTCTGGCCATGGTTGTAGATTCACAGTCATCACTTGGTTCACGCAAAAGTCTTACTTCTCGTAGAGCATTCAGAATGTCAGCCTGGTCCATGGTGCGTCCGCCCTCCACCGTAGCCTCACCTGCGAGCTTGTCAGCCCGCTCATTTCTTTGTACTCCTGCATGCCCTGGCACGAAGATGAAACTAATCTTTTCCAGCCTAGACCGCTCCAGAGGCAGCAACCATTCTCTTCGGATCGACCCCTCCTCTATCCTCTTGATCATGTTCATTGAGTCGCTAAGGAAACATGCCCTAGTGAATGTCTGTGTCTTGAGCCATGTTATTGCTTTACTTACTGCCATGAATTCCATAGTCAGGCTACTTGTTGTTTCAGTGAAAGCACCCCGGGTAGCGGGGTAGGGGTATCCCCTAGCAAAGGAGAAGTAAGGCGCCTCCTTCCCTCCGCTAGCCTACGGGACACCCTTGGGCAAGGTGGAGTACCCGTTTAGCCCCCCGATCAGGGTTACGCTCCTGGGTAAGTGGACCCCGTTAGCTTTGGACAGCAATCCATCTAGGAGACGGAAAACTCCAAATATAAACCCCCAAGTTCAAGGTGGACCAGCGTGCTGAGGAATTGGATGGCCATGGGTTAACTGGTCGTGAACGTTGGACGTCTGACAGGCGTGCGGGGCGGCACCAGGCGTATGGACTCCTGCGGGACATCCTCTGCCTCCTCCCTAGCAAGCAGGCAATGCTAGGGTGACCGTTTATTTCCTGCAATATCCAAACTTTGCCTGTGGATTTATTTAAACATGGGAATCGTCGCCGGAGCTACGGAGCACGTGCTCTGCGCTTGACACATCCCTCAGAGGCTAGCGAAGAGAGAGTGAGGAGGAGAAGACGAGGAAATGGTGTGAGAAATAAGAGGGCAGGCGCCAGGAGAACAAGACGAAAAGTGGAGAGACAAGGTTTCAACTATGTAAGAGTGGGATACTGGAATTGTCGCAGTGCCAGACAGAGAGGTCCTGTATTGGAGAGACTAATATATGATTTTGACGTCCTCATGCTCCAGGAGCTAAATACAGACAAATACCATTGCCCTGGGTACGCCAGTTATATAAACCCTACTGGGCAGAAGAGACATGGACAAGGTCTGCTGGTGAAGGAAGGAGTGAAGCATGTGGTACTTGACTTGAGCCAGTGGAATCATAGTGCAAGAGAGGTCCAGGGTATACAAATGGAGATTGGTGGCTTAAGTTGGAACATCATAAATGTATATGCCACAGTGGACTGTTTTGTCAGAAAGGAACATTGGGACTGGCTTAAGGAACTGGAGGAATTACCAGGTCATAGGCTACTCATAAGTGGAGACTTCAATGCAAGGAACAGAGATTGGGACAGTAGTGGAGAAAACCGACAGGGATTTGCCCTGGCAGATGCCATGGTGGACTCCGATGTGGTCTGCATAAATGATGGTAGGCCGACAAGAATGGCAATGAGGCCTGGCGATGCAGACACAGCTATTGACTTGGCACTTGTCTCCCAGTCATCAGTCCTTGATGTAAAGTGGAGTGTTTTGAATGACCATGGGAGTGATCACATGCCATGCTCAGTCCTGATCTCTAAACCCAGGAAAGTTAAAGCTTGGAGAGCACGCAAGACCTTCCGGTGTGAGTGGACCGATTGCCTTCTTGGACGCCTCAGACAAGGGGCATGCAACAGGACTGTTAAAACTTCCTTTTTGCAGCCCCCATGGTGGACCCCAGAAGTAGACCATGCTTGGAAAGCAAAGAGAGCTGCAGTGAAGCAGCTAAAGAAAGTGCGACAGACACTTCGAAGCTCACGAGAGGAAGTGGTCACAGCGGAAAATGTCAAGAAAGACAAGGTGGAGGTTTTCAAGCGCTGTGCTGCAGAGGCCAAAAAGGCAAAATGGGAATGTTTCATAAAGGAGATTGGAGGGGATAAAACACTGCAAAAGTTCTGGAAACTGCACAGGCAAATGCAGAGAAAAGATCGGCAGATGACAGTGGGAACAATCTATAGAGATGATGGTGCGCGCGTGACAACAGACAAAGAGAAAGGGGAGGCGTTTCTCCAGAGATTTTTAGAGCAGGCCAATCATAATGATGCGGACACCAGGGATGCAGTTAGAGAGGAGCTATCTGGCACCACGAAGAATATGCAGTATGAAGACATCATACGGGTGGAAGATGTTAAACACATTTTGAAAAAGGCAAAAGACACGGCACCAGGGCCCGATGGGGTCAGGTATGGCCACATGAAGGGTTTCAGCGAAGCATACCTGGAGGAGATGACCGACTGCTTTAACCAGAGCATTAAGACAACAGCATCAGTACCGCAGGATTGGGTGCACAGCTATCTCATCCCTCTCCCAAAACCATTCAAGGATCAGTCAAAGCTTAGCGGCTTTAGGATCATCACCCTTCAGAATACATTTGGGAAGGATTTAGAGAAGATAGTCGCTGTCAAGCTGCAAGAGGTTTTGGAAAGCGGAAAGCTTCTTCCAAGGGGCCTGGGGAGCTACAGGCCAGGAAAAGATACCTGGTCAAATGCAGCCACTTTTGCCTTTGATGTTTATGAGGGGTACCAGAGTAAACAGGAAACGATGGCGGTAGCGCTTGATCTCGAGGATGCGTACAATAGAGTTCGATATGATATTTTGATGTCCGCATTGATGGAGAAGGGGGTCAATCCTTGGTTTTTGAACTGGATAGCAGCCGTCCTGCACTCTCGTCGGGTTGCTCTCCGTCTGGGCGCATGGACCTCAGAGCCACATATGTTAACCCAGGGACTGCAACAGAGATCTGCAGTCTCACCCGTGCTCTTTAATGTGTATACGAGCAAGATTGCAAACCTAGAGGCACCAGGGGTTGGAAGAATACTAACATTTGCAGATGATATTCTTGCATATAGGCAGGGGAGAGATAGGGAGCAAACAGCCCAGGAGTTACAGGCGACAGTAGATAAAGTGATTGACTGGTGCACAGAAATGAGTGCTGTCATCCACCCGGAAAAGGTGGCTGTTTTGTGGTGCTCTCTGGACAACAGGATTGTAAGAGCTGATGTCCCAAGCCTCGCGATAGATGGTAGAAATGTCAGCAGAGTGAACAAGCTGAAGTATCTGGGGATCACATTTGACAGGAGCCTATCCTTCAAGGACCATGTGGAGACGGTCGTGACAAGATCTCAAAAGGGACTCAATGCACTTAAAACTATGACTTCAATGGACATAGAGCAGAGAATGCTTTTCACACTATACCAGCACCTTATCCTCTCAGTAATTGATTATTGATTAGGCCTGCTCACTGTCTCAGAGAGTCAGCTGGTGAAGTTTGAGCGCATACAGAACGAAGCTATGCGGGTCATTCTGGGATGCACTAGAGACACCCCAGTAGTGTGTATGCGTTACATCCTTGGTCTGCCGAGTGTTGCTGGTAGGCTCAAGGTGATGCAGGCGAAGGCATACCTCAGAGTAGCTGCAGACACAGACCACCCACTGCATGAGGCGCTGGACGCAGTTAAGGGTCAGCGACTGATAAGAGGGAAATCATGGATGGCTCAGGCGGAGGATACGATCAGACAGGTGTGCCCCGTGGAGAACATTAGGCGTGGAGAGGAGTGGGTCAGAGTGCCAGCGGAGCAGTCAGACTTGTGCAGAGTTATAATCACATTAAGCCGGGAGTGCAGGGAGTGGCCAGCAGGGGCCACGGAAGTGGAAATCCAGCAACTAATTCAGGACAATGCTCACTCGAGTGATGTGATTATCTACACAGATGGTTCGGTGTCAAGAGGTGAGAGAAGTGGCTGGGGGTTCATAGCCCAAGCTAATGGTTGATGTTTGGGGCAGGAGAGCCTGGCATATGATACCACAACATCCAGCTTAAGAATGGAAGTTGAGGCAGTCACTGCGGCTCTCCGCTGGATGGAGAATACGACACACACACACATCGTGATTGTAACTGACCCAGAAAGCATGCTGACGAGGGCAGACTTCGTGCGGAGTGGCTTGCTTCGCTTCGGAGGTCACGGGTGACAAGCATCGCCTGGATCTTTTCTCCGGGGCATGCCGGTGTACTGGGAAATGAACAGGCGGACAGATTGGCTGGCTCTGCAGAACTTGGTGGAGTATTGATACATGACAAGGCAGACGTGGTTGCGGCCTTGTGGGAGCACGTGCACACCTCGGAGGAGCAAATGGATTACCATGGTCTGGCAAGAATGAGACAATGAGGAGTGACGAAGGGATGTGGCCGACGCTCAACGCTCAGAGGAAAGGCGAGACGGACTTATAATCAGATTGCTACTGGTACTATTAGTGTTGGAACTCTTCGCTGGCTGCTGAGGATGGGGACGGAGCACTTATGGGAATGCCCCGAATGCTGTGATGTCGATTCCTAAATCAATCAATCAATCAATCAGTGAAAGCACCAGAGTCCTCCTTCACAATTCTCCCTCCGGCCCGAGCCGTAAAGGCCCATGAGCTTCTCACATGTCGGACGACAGACCCATCTGTGTAGATGACAGATCACCGTCTAGCGAATTCTCGAAAATCAACGCTTGTACTTCATCCTCCACAGCAGCCGGATTTTCTTGTCTGCATTTTCTATCTAGTTGGATGCAAACTGAAAAGAATGTGCAGAAATCTGTTGGCACTTGTACCCATTCCTCGCCAGGTTCTAAATCCTCAAGTGAATACACCTGTTGAAGAATGTCTTCGGCTTGACCCATCCACGACCGTCCTCTTTTTAGCCTGCTGCCCTTCACCTTCATAATTTCACTATGCATTGGATGTTGTGTGTTTGCGTTGATTCTGAGGTAGGTGCGTGCTCTGCATTCTCTCTTCAATGGTTGGAAAATCACGAAGAAAGCACATCGCCCTGCATGCTGTATCTCTTGTACATCCAAGAATAATGAGCATTGCTTCATTCTGTATCCTTTCCATCCTTTCTATCTGCTTACGGCTGAGAATCACGATTGCCATTGCATACTCAAAAACAGACATGACCAGCCCCTCGTACAGAAGACATAGATGGCGCTGCTCACAGTTTGCTGCCACCATCACCCGCATCGCAGCCAAACCCCGCTTGGCCTTTGTTATCACCTGGTCTATGTGCTCATTATAAGCAAGGCTTCGATCAAACCGTAACTCCAGGTAATCCATTGCCTGCGTTCTTTCCGCCGTCTCTGAACACAGCTTTACAGTTGGTGTTGGAGTGTTGACAATATGATTATTCAACGAGACCCAAGTCACTGTTGCCTTTGTTGGGTTGACCATTGCCCCAGCTTCATCACACCAAGTACTTATGCGATTGAGTTCGGTTTGTAGTTCCACAGCAACCTGCTCTCTATCCTTACTCTGACGATACACTAAAACATCATCGGCATATGACAATGTCCTGCCAGGTCCAGTGATCTGTTCACTGGTGATTCTCACTGTGTAGGCGTTGAACAGCACCGGAGATAATGGTGATCCCTGTGGTAGGTCGGGATATATTGTTGTTGGTTCCGAAGTCCAACTGCCACATCTAAAAACTACTTTCCGTTGGAAGAGGGCTGCAGCGATCCAACTAAGGAGGAATGGACTTACTTTGAGTTCAAGAAGCTGAAACATTAAAAAATCCAATAATGCTCTGTTGTACGCGTCCTCAAGATCAATCGCTGCAGCAAATGTTTCAAATGCCTGAGTGGAAACCTTCATAGACATCATGGGAAAAAACTGCTGCATTGGTCCAGGTTTCTCTTTTTGGACGGTACTGTGACGAAACGGCGCTCATCTGTCTGTTGTCGTCGGAATTCCGCCCTATTTTGGCGTGTCATCGGGGACTTTCCCAGTTATAAATAGACTGAGGGAAGCCGATAGGAATTTTCCATCTAGAATCATCTCGAATCACCAGGATTTGACTGTACCGGGTTACCGGGTGCTTCAGCGAATTCCCGTGCAGAGAGATCTGGAAATTCTAGGCGTGGAATGAATGTTGTCCGAGAAGGTGACTTTTCTCAAGGAGCTCTCATTTCTCGTGCGCATGAGTTTGCACGTTGGGGAAATGCGGCTAGAATAGGCATTCACTTCCTGACTCTCACGGAGAGAGACGCAGGGCTCTGTTAAGCCATTTGTATAGCGTCTCACCTCAACCAAGTTGCGGCTGACTGTTATCACATGCGGCAGATGTGCCCTTGAACAGTTCTGCTGACTGGATGCTGGTTCTACTTATTCAGGTATCTACTTGGTTAATTAATTTAACTTTGTAATTGTTCACAAAACGCAATCGTTCTAACCTCATTAAATATGCGGGTGTCTTTGCATCACTAATGAGAAACCGATCGATAACGTCGCTGAAAACTAGACCGTGTGGTGCGTTTGTTGACAAGCGTGTGTAGTGGAGTTACCGGCTTGAAATGTTGGCCTGTGATGTTGGCGATTTGTGTTCAACTGGTATTTACCATGTGTGGCCAATCGTTGCATATACTATGTTGCTGTGTTATAATAAGACATAGTTAATAGTGCATGATATGAACCTAGACTTATGTCAGTCAGTAGCGGAAGCTAGAAGGAACTGTTAGATAGCAAGGTGAGTTGGTAGGTGGAGATTCAGACAGTGTTGTGCATAGCCACTAAGTGAAGAGAGAACTTAGTGCTTTACCATAGTGAATGATGTAGCTATTGTGTAATAATGTAATAGTGAATTCATTGTGTGGGACACTGGAATTCTGTGAGAAGGTAAGTCTTCATTGATGATATATATATATATATATATGATGTGTCATCATGTATATATATTAGGTCATGTTATGTGATACTTCTTGGAGCGCTACCGAACGCCGAGTGGCTCGACGCGTGATCACCATGCAGACCATCGCGATGTCAACATGCGTTCTAAATTCTTGTCTTTACGGTCCTGTTCTTTCCTGCTTGCACAAGTGCGAATGAGTGCTGAGGTGCTAGTGGTATGGAAAGACAAAAGGAGGTTGCATGATACACGGGGACATATGGGATATGGGGTTTGGAAAGCAAGTTATGAAATTATGGTGCTGGCAGACCAGGCCAGCTAAGAAGTTCGGTCCAGGCCAAGGCTAATCCACTTGGAAGGGCAGAGCTGGAACATAACCCTTGGAACATGTGGGGAACATGTTTTACCAAGAAGGCTTCTTGACTCTAGGGAAGAGTCTGATAAGAAGAGTTTTACTAGAGGGTGGGCAGGAGGTCCCACCAGCAGAACGGTGTGTGTAAATACTTGATGTGATCATGTATTATCCCTATATCCCGAGGGATGGTACAGTGATCAGTATTATGTTTATTATTAAACATGTCCAATGTAAGGAACGAGTCCAGGGACTCTTCCCCTTAATGTTTAGTTCTGGTAATTTTAGAACTATAATAACTGATTACTATAACTAGTGACGTTAGCGACAACTGGTAGATGATTAGGGATAGGTGAGACATACGATCAGACTCGTCATTCTGATTACTTACTCTATTTGACAGGCTGTTCTTTGTGGCCAGCTGACATTGACAGAACTCCATGCTTTACTACTCTCAATATAGAGATAAGGCTTTAGTTATTTGCATAACTAAGTAGCCTGACTGAGGGTTGAGTAGTCAGTGGTAGGATGCATGTGCACCAATGTTTGGGCCAGAATACTCTCACCGATCGCTCTTCCTTTCAGGAGTTGCCTGTTGAGGAACCAGTCGACTACACTTGTTGTCTGCCTGAAACCACTTCGTGTACCACAGGGAAGGGTAGAATCCTTTACTTACCTCGCCTGACTAAACCACACCATGTGACAGGGTGCATCATCATGTGTGAAGGTTATCATCAAGTGATTTCGGTGCTCTGAAAGTGCACATGTGGGATGTGATGGTTTGTGTGGTTTTTCTGACTTAGAAGATACTCTATTTCAGTAAGGAGAAGTTCAGCCACCTGAGCAATCATGCTCAATGATACGAGACACCGGACTGTACACAGTCTATTGTGGTTCCGCCTAAACGTCGGAAAGATTAATCTATAAACTTGTACTGTTCCTACGCCAGCTTTAGTGGCAGGTCACGACGAGACCTACACCAGCTTACGTATAGAGACTAATGTCAAGTGTTAAAAGGGGTAACGTACAACTAATTATTGTCCAGACTGAACAGTGTTGTCTCCATATGAAATAGTTGTGTGATTCTAAGGTTGTACTTATAGAGTATGAAGACTTTGAACTGTTTTCTCGTAGGACTATAGGAAGTATCAGCAGAACTATCTGATTACCCAATCAGGGGTAATGTACTATGATTTAGGGACCATTAGATTGGTCATTGGCTGATTACCCAACCAGGGGTAATGTACTACTACATAGGGACCATTAGATTGGTCAGTGGCTTATTACCCAACCAGGGGTAATGTACTGAGACTTAGGGACCATTAGATTGGTCATTGGCTATTACCCAACCAGTGGTGATTGATACTAATGAGGGATCATTAGATTGGTCATTGGCTACAGACATTCATTGAAGTCAAGAGTAACTGGGGTCAAGTCCAGGAGGATTGTCTCCCAGCCAGGCTGTTTACAGAGAACTGTGTATTAACTTAGCAGTGACTCATTGGGAAGGGATGAAGTTGCAGTTCGTCCAGTTGAGTGAGGTCCAGGGATAACTCTCTTGGTGTCGATCCAAGCTCTGGGGACGGAGTGGTCTCCAAGGTTCTAGTCATCTCACTGGAAGGAAGCCGGGTGAGTGGCGGACCGACTGGACGGGACATCTACATCCAATCTACTTCTCAGCCTTATGATGAAGTAACCATATCTCTGATTCTGTCTCTACTCTATCCTCTATTTGTGTAAATAGATTATTCTATCAGGGTGTTCCTTTCAATTCTATATTCTCAAGGGTAGAATAAACTTTGTGTATGTTGACTTACTCTTTGTATAATTATTGAGTGTGGTCTCGGACGATGCCTCAGTGTTCATTGTTCCACGGGAGTAGGTAGTTAGTGGGGGTCTAGAATCTGGAGGGGTTTGTAGACACGAGGTCAACCACAGAGTAAACAGTGTATCTACCTGTCCAACACCTGGGGTTAGAATACACGGGAGTGCTAGAGACACCTCGGCAGTGGTTAACTCTCACTACCCAAGGCGATCTTGTCACAGGTACCCACCCAGGGTAGGTGGGAAAACACCTTGCCCCTCTAGCTGGCTTGATATTTTCCTGGCAATTACCTTCTCCGGCAGCTTGCCTATTGTATTCTGCATGGTTATAATTCGATATCCCTAAATTTTTTGCGGTCATTGTCAGGCTTCGGCAAGGGAATCAGATAGCTTTGTAACCACTCCTCCTTGATGCTAGCACTCCTTATACTGTTGTTGTACATGTCTGCTAGTTTCTCTAGCTCGTTGTCGGTACACCTATTGATGTCGTTGTATCTTATGCCATCAGGCCCTAGAGCGCTGTTTTTTGATCGTCGAAGCACAGCCTTGATTTCTTTCACTGTCACTGTATCTTCATCTGAAGTGTTGTGGGCCTTGCACCTGTCTGAGGTGACCTCCTTGGCCAGATTTCGGCCTCCCATGTCTGTCTGGTTGCTCTGCTCTAGATAGCGTTCAAAGAGGGCTTTGCCCTTGTCCTCGTCAGTCCTCTGCCAGATGAGGTCAACACCTTGGTAGTCAGAAATGCTCTTATTCTTGACTACACCACTCATGCTTTAATGCAGTCGCCAGAACAATTTCAGTGACTTGTCTGTGCTTACTCTTTGACACACCTCTGCCCATTTTTCGCTTTTAACCACCTTGACCAGTTTTTTGAAATAGCTTACTTTTGTGTGCATCTCTCTTTCTAAGTGCATGCAGGGACTAGGATGACCAGCTCTGTTCTTCGTGGCATTTTGCCATCTCCTAACAGCACTACGCTTATCCACCCAAGCCTTCTCCACCTTGAAATTCCACCACGGTGGCTGCTCCCAGCTATTTTTTACCTGCCCTGAAGCTTTCTGCGCTTGTCCCGTCTTATTTTACTCACCACATATTGCCCTGTACTGTCATACTGGAAAGTCTTTACCTTTAGCTTGTGCTGCCTAGTTCTGCCTTTCTCCACCAATATACTACAAGGGTGGTGGTCGCCGCCGTGGTGTCCTAGGACACCCCATCTACACACTGTAGTGAGTGAAGGTGAAACCAGCGCCAGATCAATAGCACAGTCCTCATCGCCTGGACGGCTTGCTGTCCTGGTGACACAGCCACTGTTGATACAAACCAGGTCAATGGTTTAAAGTGCAGTCTCGAGCTCCTCCCCTGTGTTTTGTGTATAGTGGCTCGTACTACTAACACCATTTTGTGTATAGTCACTCCGAAATAAATAAGCACATTGCAGAACATAGATGATATGTTACAATTGACACTGTTGGATCTATACACCCCATACGCTTGACTAAACCAGACTAAGATCATTAGCAACATATAGCAGAGGTCAACAATGACTATCACAGCACATTTGGAGATGCTAGAACGAGTAGCAAGATTCTCCTACCTTGGATATGTACTAATAGTGTTGGCTATAGTAAGACCGCCGGTCTCCCTGGTCAAGGTGTTAACGACGTTGTTAGTAAACACGTATATTCACGTGGGGAAAATAGCTGGGCAAGATTCGCTAGCGGATCGCTCCGCGCTGGTAACTTACGGGGGCATGTGAGCCGGACGTTCAGAAAGCAATGGCAAACTCATCATCATCATCATAATCATCATCATCATCATAATCATCATCATTATCATCATCATAATCATCATCATCATCATAATCATCATCATTATCATCATCATCATCATCATCATCATCTTCTACTTCTGCCGTCAAGCGTCGTGTGGAGGTATAATCTGCGCTCCAGCGCCCAATGGGCGGCACTGGATAGTGTCATTCCGTGTGATTATACAATATCTTTGATGTCGTCAATCCATTTTCTTCTTGGACGTCCTCTTGGTCTCGTCGCAGATGATCTTTGATGTAAGGCCAGTGATGGTAGTTGATGGTGTTGCATTCTAACGACATGGCCAAACCACTTGATTTTCCGTCTTTCAATAAATGTGGCACAAGGTGTTGATCCCACTGTCTATCTGATAACAGCAAATCTTACTCGGTCTCGGATTGTAAGTTGGCAGCTCTCCTCAGGCATCTCATCTCACAGGTGTTGATTTTGTGAAAGTGTGATTTGGATAAAGTCCAAGTTTGAGGTTGGTAGCATATGGTTGGTGTGAATATGCTGTTTATTATCTGTCGTTTTGCTGACATGGGTATAATTGGATGTTTCAGAATGGGTGATAGTTGATTTGTAAGTGCACTAGCTTTTTGACATCTGTGGTATAATTCTTGCAAACCGTCACAGTGCTGTTTTTAAATTCCTCGCACTACCCCTCCAGTTTACAACAAGCGCCAACAATAACCAAAATACTGAAATTTAAAAGTATAGGAAAGAATGGATTAGTGCGAGAGTAAGACAAAGTATACATTTACATCACCCATGTGGAAATCGCGCGGATTCCTAAAATGAACGGCAATATTCCTAAGATAGCTTGCAACAAGCGTCGTGATTGGACCTGACGTCATAGCCGAAGCAAAGACGAACGAGGCTTTAAGATGGCATGGCGAAAAGGAAAAAGCGTAACAGAAGAAAGACCACTGAGCTTACCGGCATGGTAGCCTATGCAAACTTATCCCTATTTATATAATAACTAGCTGACCCGGCCCGGCTTCGCCCATCCCTGGCGGGAATCTGTCTGTCTGTCTGTCTGTCTGTCTGTCTGTCTGTCTGACTGTCTGTCTGTCTGCTTGTCTGTCTGTCTGTCTGTCTGTCTGTCTGTCTGACCCGGCCCGGGTTCGCCCAGCTCCTGGTGGCGAGCATCTCATTTAAATAATATAAGTAGTCATATAAGCTCCCATTCCCGACTATCTGTCTGTCTGTCTGTCTGTCTGTCTGTCTGTCTGTCTGACCCGGCGTGGCTTCGTCCAGCTCCTGGCGGGGAGCGTCTCATTAAATTCATATAACAAAAAAAAGTAACGTAAGAATGTCCTCCCACACACCATCCATTATTTTTAATGAAAACTGTTTTAATCACCTACATGACTGTAGACAACTTCTTTAAACATAAAAAGATGAGTTAGAACATTTTCACTATTTAAATAGATGCATTATTTTTATGAAAACATTGAAAATGCCTTAAAGATTATATCATTATTTATTATAAATCATATGCCTGTAAATAACTGTAGACAAAGAGTTTATAAATCTTTGAAAACAATGCAACAATCTATATATAAAATATATAGCAATGTTATTAAAAGTTATGCCCCTTGAAATAACTTTTCTTAAGTTAAGTCCCCTCGCTATATAGAAATGATAATGTAAATTTAAATATTAAATTTTAGTAAGTAAATAGCTGATTGTACACTTACAAACTATGAAAGTTGGCTGCACGGGAATGAAAAGAAAACATGTAGATAATTTCATCTTCATCGGATGGATCGTTCGCGAACGCATAAAGAACGGACATTCATACATACATCGTCTTTTATAGATATAGATAGGAGAAAAGACGAAGCACCAGCCTATAAATGTGTAGCCAGCGAACTTGGAGACACAAAACCAAGTCTGGGAACCTAAAATCTGCTGATGGTATAAGCGTGAAGAAGACACTCAAATTTGGCGAAGGTACTTATTAGATCCATCTAGATCCAGGCCTGAGTTGTTGAGTGAAGTACCTGGACAGAGTGATGCAGAACATTATTCCACCAAGTAACCACCTGCAAGCAGTTTCCTTAGCCCAGTGGGAAAGGTAATTTAGAGTACCCATATTTGCACTGGAGTGTAGTGAAACACAAACACTATCATATACCCTATATCCCTTTTTCCCCACTGTCTATCTGATAACAGCAAATCTTACTCTGTCTCGGATTGTTAAGTTGGCAGCTATAAAAGTAACAGTTATTAGGAGGACTTAATCATCACAAGCTCAGAGAATTGATGGCATCAGGGATCCAGTCACCCTGAAGTAAAACAATATGTTTACAAGCAGTTTCAGACACAGTATATCCCAAAGTAATAACTTGAATTGTATTTGGTGATTGTATGAACATATAGATATACATAATACCATTTTTTGAGTGGAATTGATGTGTATTGAATGACCATAAATCATGTTTATGTTTAATAAATTATGAAAAGAGGTAATTTCCTCCATTGAGTATTTTCTTGTCGTGTCATTTAGTTCAATAAGACACACTTTAGATATTAATTAATTAGCTGAGACAGGAGAGGCAAAGAACCCCCAACAAGATATTGTTGGCCTTCAGGAATCTTTTCATTGTTTCCTGGAGGAATTCCTTGGTTCTCTGGAACTATATATATCCGGAAAACCTCTCAATCATAAGAAAGATGTCCCGCGTCCAATACATCCATCTGGATATCATCCGCCACATCCTGCACCAATCTTCTCTTTGGCCTTCCTCGTCCTCTCTTCCAGGCATACACCCCTCCATTATTGTTCTCTCCAAACTTTCGTGACGTTTCAAGTGACCAAAATATTTAAATTTTCTTTGTTTTATCGTCTTTAATAGCCAACCTTCTTCAATATTCTTTTCTTTACCCAAGATATTCTTACAACTCGTCTATAAAATTTATATTCAAATGCATTTATGCGCTGTTCCGCTTGTTTACTAAGTGTCCAGGTCTCACAGGCGTATGTCGCAATGGGCAAGATGCATGCTCTTAAAAATCAAATTTTTGTAGTTCTGTCTGTCCCACTCCATAATTTATTCAGATGTTTTAGTCTTTGAAGAGCAATTGATAGTCGTCGTTTAAATCTTTCATAGTGTCATCGTTGTTAGTAATCAATGAACCAAGATATTCAAAATGTTCTACCACCTCCAATTTTTTCTCATTACCATATATTTATTTCTACATAGTAGTTTTATCTGTATGCATTATCTTTGTTTTTGCTATGTTAAGATATAAGTTGTGATTTTCAATATTTAATTGGGTTGAGGCTTTAAGGTTTTCTATACCATTCTGTGTTGTGGATAGCAATACTGTATCATCAGCATACCGAATCTCTGTTATGTCATGACCACCGATATTTAGGGCATCATATAGCTCCCTGTTTATATCATCTCTTACATTTCTCATTATATTTTCGACGTACAGATTAAACAAATAGGGGGACAGTACACATCCCTGACGGACTCCTTGCTTGATGTCAAACCAATCGGATGTCTCACCATCTATTCTAACCGCTGCTTGTTTGTCTAGATAGAGCATTCTTGTGAGTTGTATTACATGTGATGGAAAGCCCATATTCCTCATGATTTCCCAAAGTTTCTGATGTTGTACACAGTAAAATGCCTTTGAATAATCCACAGAACATGAGAATATGTTTACATTAAATTCTCTGCACTTCTCTATTATTAAACGCATGTTGATAATGTGATCTCTTGTTCATCTTCCTTGGCTAAATCCAGCTTGAACCACGGTAATTTCTTCTTCCATTTTCTTACGAAGTCTTCCCCTTATGATTTTTAGTAGAATTTTACTTACATGACTGATCAGGGCAACAGTTCTTTAGTTGCTGCATAATTTCAGGTTGCCCTTTTTGGGTATTGGAATGAAGATAGTTCTCTTCCAATCTTTTGGCCATGTACCATATTTCCATATCTTTTTACATAATGTGTGACAGATTTGTATGCTTTCTTCTCCTCCCACTTTAATTAGTTCAGCTGGCATCTCATCACATCCAGGTGATTTACCATTCTTCAGGTTCTTTATTTCCCATGCAATTTCATCTAATGAGGGTTCAGGTTCTGTCTCTGCTGTCATTGGCTCATGTATCGCATTCATATCCTCACTGACACTCATATCATACATTCCACTGCAGTACTCCTGCCATCTTTCTAGAATTTGTCTAGATTCTGTCTAGAGTCTTTTAAGGTATTTCCCATCTTGTCACAGAAAACATTCAATTGAGGTTGAACATTTCTTGTCAATAACTTCATTTCTTTGAACATTTCGTAATCTCTTCCAGTCTTATGATATTGCTACACCTCTGAAGTCGGAGTGGGCTCGCCTGAATGGAGAGGGGCACCTTTAAAAGAGAAAGCAAGCCCACATGCAAAACTCAGTCCTTTACTACTTTAAACGGTGTGTAATGACTACGCTCGAGTTTAAGCGAGCGAACAAAAAGAAGAAGAAGATGATATTGCTATATATATATATATATATATATATATATATATATATATATATATATATATATATATATATATATATTAAATCAAGCATTTGAGCCAGAGCTAGCTTAATTAATTATAACGGGTAGGATCACACTGGGAAAGAGGAACTTAGTATCCTTTATCTCTTTGGGGTTTACACAACCACATCCGCCAACATCTGACTTCGATTTCTCTGTCCAATCTGCCATCGTCTGTGATCATACTTCCAATGGCAAACTACTAAACGTAAAAACTTGCCTAGTACATCAACAGCAGCTTTAAAAAAATGCTAATCTTGACTGCAACGTACTGTAAGGGATATGCAACATTAGAAACAAAAACAGCGTTGCACGTCGTTGAAAGGACAAAACAGAAACATGCATTGGCTGTTTGTGATGTTACAGGCAATTTTACTTTCAGTACTTTGCCATTGCTTTCTGAATGCCCGAGGTTCAACCATTGCTGAAAATCAGAGCAAAACCACCGCCTCCCAAATCGACTGCGGTGATTTTTAATCTGGTATATCGGGATTGTGAAACTGCGTTCACTGCTTCTAAGTCACAGATGCGGCACTCAACAAAAAAGATATCAAAAATATCTGTGAAGGAACGTAAATCGGGGAGACTGCAATCGTATCGTTCTTTTGTAGTTAAGCCTGTAAAGGAAAAACACAGTAAGAGTTCCTACCCGCTATTGAAGTAGTCCGGGTGTTCGCTAGTTATTTCTTAGACTGTAGTTATATCTGATTTAATGTGACAGAGTGCCTACCCATTAATGTCAAATACCTTGAGACTCAGTGAGACCAGCCGTGCCAAGAACTAAATTAGCACTATTGTCTGTAGGTGGGTTCTTTCACCAGAATGATTGATGTCTGATAATAAATGTCCAACTATCCTGTTTGAATCTCTCTCTCTCTCTCTCTCTCTCTCTCTCTCTCTCTCTCTCTCTCTCTCTCTCTCTCTCTCTCTCTTTCTCTCTCTCTCTCTCTTTCTCTCTCTCTTTCTCTCTCTCTCTCTCTCTCTCTCTCTCTCTCTCTCTCTCTCTCTCTCTCTATATATATATATATATATATATATATATATATATATATATATAGCCTCCCAAATCGACTGCGGTGATTTTTAATCTGGTATATCGGGATTGTGGAACTGCGTATTAATTGGTGTGCCGACACTAAAAAGCTGTCAAAAATCGTTTCTCGTTGTCTTCCCCGATCTATCTTTCCATAAACTTCCCAGTTGCCACAAGTTCCAAATACTACTTCACCACGCTGCTCCACGTTATCAATCTTATAACGCAAAATTTCGCCATCGCACAAAGCTAAGTCTGCTTTCTAGAAACGGTGGGGAAATCTCAATTCGTGACCACCACTAGAGCAGAGGTTGGGAATAGAGGGGTGTTACATTCCTGCAGATAAAATGCCGAAAATCAACGGTTAGCACCTCCAGACTGAGTCCAGACTGAACGGAGACGGCCAGCCGAGATAACGTGTGACCTTATCAAACTGCGGTCGAAATAGACCACAGGCCTGACACTTATGTACAAGCGCATAGCCTACGATGGGTAGCGTTGTGATGTTCTGTTGTGATACTTTGGTGTGTCCAGTGTGTGCCGCGTGGTTACACACCCGCTTCACACGCGTGATCCGGGACTGTTTCCGGATCCGGTCAGGGATATGCACTACTGACGAGCTCAAATGAGGGCGAAACTCGAGTATAGTGCTTCCAAATTGACGTGGATAGGCCTTAGGTTCATACCAGAATGCGATCGGCGTTGCCAGTAGTGTGTTGTGCTCAATATTTAAACTTATGTACAACACAGAGATAAGAAATTCAGATTCAGGCAAATCAGGAAAGGCAGGTGTTGTCAGCAGATTAGAATGTATCACTTAACGTCAATAGCATTCCGAACAGTGGTCGGAGCCTGTTTGAGACGCATAGCGTAACGTCAGTCAAATTTGATTGACAGGTGAAACTAGACCGTAGTGAAAGTAGAGGAAGAGTTAAAGAATACTGGACAACAGGTAATCATCCCAAGTAAAAAAAGAGAGGAATTAAAATAAAAACTGGACCTAATACGCCCAGGTAATCACCAAATAAAAAAATCAAGAGAGTAGACGAAAATCTTAGTCCATTACTCCATATGGACAACAATTTCCTTCGGATTAATAGGACTGTCAGGGTAAAACCACAGGCAGCTGCTTTGGTGGGTAGTCACAGGACTATCATTCTGAGCCGGTGATGGACCCTAATATAACTTCTTCTTGAGGTTGAACAGGGTAAGGGTAATGGTGAAATTTAAAATGAGAGACAGTGTTTAAACCACGACAGTGCCGACAATCCTGAGATGCAAACACAACAAGGGATACCGTCTAGAGAGATATTAATATCTCGTTCTGTCCGACTTAAGTAAAAAGTCCAGTGACATAATTTCCTAGCTATAACCTCAGCTCTCAGGGAAGCCACGGACAGTCAGCAATCCACTGACATAACGTTGCGGCTGATCAATCCTCGTGTAAGGGCCCATTGGGAAACCTGCAGGCTGAATGAGAAACGCGTATCACCGTGGAGCCTGCTGCTGTTGATCTGATTCTACATCAGAATAGAAAACCAAGTTACGTATAGAATCATCATCATCATCCTAGTGACCTCATGAAAAGTTAACAAACCCAGTAGTAGTCTGTATTAACCTATAGTTCTATCGTTATTTTATTTTTCCAAGTGTACGTAATTGTGTACCTTTTCTGTAAAGAGACTTGGTGGGGGAATCATTTTAACCAGGGAGGGGAGATTGTCAGGGACAAACCCTGCCCTGCCCAGTAATCAATTAAGAGACATAATTCTTAGCATCTGTGACATATTTGTCGCGTCCTCCCAGATTTTCCGAGAATTTGATAACTAGTGATTGATTGATTGATTGATTTAGGAAACGACATCACAGCATTCGGGACATTCCCATAAGCGCTCTGTCCCCATCCTCAGCAGCCAGCGAAGAGTTCCAACACTAATAGTTCCAGTAGCAATCTGATTATATGTTCGTCTCGCCTTTCCTCTGAGCGTCGATCGTCGGCCAGATCCCATCGTCACACCTCGCTGTCTCATTCTAATAAAGTTGATTTGATTTGATTTTGATTTTGATTCTTACCAGACTATGGTGATCCATTTGCGTCTCCGAGGTGTACACGTGCTCCCACAATGCCGCAACCACGTCTGTCTTGTCATGCTTCAATACTCCACCACGTTTTGCCGAGCCACTAGTTTGCAACACTATATAAAGAGAGGTGCAGCTTGAGATATAATTAGACTAGGTGACAACATATTTTTAAACAAGCCTTTGTTTTGGGGGAGCTCACATATTGGTTGAGTCCCGGCCACATTTTTAGTCGGGCCCTGCAAGGTGATAGCAGGTTACTTGAAAGTGTAGTGTCACGAAGTCAAGTCAAGTTAGAGGAGTTTTTTCCCGCCCAAATTTGCTCTCTGTGTGCCACCGGTAAGCATATAAATTCATTATATATGTTATGACCGTGGCACACGTAGCAGACCCGACAAAGAACCGGTCTTATCAGGGCCAGCATAAGACAGAAAGTAAACAACCAGATAGCACAAAATAAATTTATCCGACAAACAGAGCGGAACCAATAACACCAATAAGAATTAGGACTAACAGTGAATGCAACCACGGGTCTCAACAATAACCACCGCTGAGGAAGCAGGTTAGACGAGAACGAATTTGGGTCTCAACAATAACCACCGCCGAGGAAGCAGGTTAGACGAGACCCAATGTAGAATTTCTTTTTTTGTTTTTTTTTTGTTTTGAAAATTGCAATTGGAATGACCGTGCCTTTGATGAAACAGGTGTCATTATTTATGTGTGTGAATTGTGAATCGGTGAGATTGGTTCATTGAAAAGATAGCCTGAGTATTCGCAGTTTGCAAAACTGACATCTTGTCCCACTGATCATTCTCTTATGCTTGCAATCTCATTCTGCTATGATTAACTTATTATATAGTTGAATATATCTTGCCATCAACGCATATAATCTGCAGATTTTCAGTGTGCTGTGAAGTGTTTTCTCTATGTGCATCTCTTGAATCCTTTCTCTGTGCTGCAGAAATGTTACTATCAGCTTATAACATGGTCATGCTTTTCCTACTGTGGGAATGTTGTTACTAACTGTAGCTTGACTTTTGTGCACTTATGAGTGAATCCTTTGGTTTATCTCGTTTGTAAATATAAAGCGTGTGCGGCTGTAATGTAATCTTTTTCGTGAGTAATGTTATGGGAGTGTCGCTTGTCGTCCCGGGAGGAACGTGGAATGAACAAGCACACTTTATTACTTCTTCTTCTTTGGGATTCTTGACTGACTTCTGTCTACACTCCCCCCTTCTGTCTT
Source organism: Cepaea hortensis (assembly GCA_963921405.1). Classification (NCBI taxonomy): domain Eukaryota; kingdom Metazoa; phylum Mollusca; class Gastropoda; order Stylommatophora; family Helicidae; genus Cepaea; species Cepaea hortensis. The sequence continues at coordinate 111,873,801 of OY992879.1, forward strand.
CTCTTCCATATATCTATTCCTTTCTCTCTCTCTATTATTCCTTCATCACATACTCCGACAACAGTTTCTTTCAACAATTAATAAAATATTTATTAAATAAAACTATGTCTGGTGTATGGATGGACTGTGTATATGTAGTTGGTATTGTCTACTAGTGTGAATGCAAGATAGGACTTTTGATTTCGTATGTGCCGTAGATTTTCTCGACTCTTCTGTCGGCCAAAACACAGGACAGCACACATAGAAATGGAGTGATCTCACCCTGGATGATCTCCTCCTGCTTGAGTCTGGAATTAATCCAATTCTTGAAGAAAACAACTGTTCAATGTCTTATCACCAGAAAATAATCCGATTTGGTAAGTCACTGAAATGCATATATTTCCCGTTTTGGAAGGTATTATAGTCCACCTCTGAATACACACCGCCACTATCTCACATTGTCTAGAGTTACTAGAAATGTTCTACACAATGTCTATGGTTAATAAAGTTTAATGTTTCTGCACAGTGCAATTGCATGCAGTTTTAAGTATCCCTGCTTGCCACAGGTTAACGTCTTTTCCTTTTAAGGGCTTTAGTTGTATATTCGTTTGAGCATACAGTGTTCTGTATTTGACGTTACGTTATCACTTCTTCATATTAAAACATGTCTATGTTCTTGTTGGTTCTAAGTAGGTACTTTATTTGTTCAAGTGCAGTAACCTTCATTTCTTCTCTGATTTCAAAAAGGGGATTGGAACCTGTGGAGAAGATAGGTAATCTGGTGATATGAGTCTGCTTCATATTATTTTCTTATGTGAGAGTCCTTCTCTAGCCATACTGAGAAGCCTCCGAAAAACATACGGACATACGATTTATGAGTGCACTAAAGTTTACACGATTAGATAAACGAATGCAATGCCACAAATCAAGAACAAACACCTATATCCCTATGCTACTATTACGCTAATATTATAATACCTTATATACTCTATCGGACTCCCTGTCAAGATCTCCAATAAGACCTTACAGAGTAAACATAAGTCTAGTAGGGAGACACCAGACAGGAGAGACACCAAGCACTATAAATAGCCTCACAAGGAGACACATTTGTGTCAGACCAGGGGCCAATGCGTACAACTGAGCGAGGGCTTTCCCCAAGCCATTGGCAAGCTTGTTCTTGCAGTAACCGTGATGTGCCCGGTTACTCGAGCTCACAAGCCAGCGTGCTTGCGAGACCATGCACGCAATAATAGCTACTGCACGGAAAGGACAGTGTCCGTGCTTGTCCACGCAATGTGTAGCGTGTGGACAGACCCGACTGGAGACGGTAGAGAGCAGACGTATCCTTACCCAATGCTATAGTTTCTAGGCAATAGGCAAACATTAGGCTATTCATTTAGATTGTGATTTCGAGCATCATTACTCACCACTTCATTGCATTTATATTGTATAACAATGATGAAGTATTACGCTCGCAGAGCCATTGAAATGTCGGCTCTAAATAAATTGCATTCCTTTCGCAAATGTCACGAGTTGTTATTTCGTGCGGTGCGAAAGTAGGGGAGTCCTGAGAATCTGCAGCGAGCAAGTCACTGACAGGCAGGACCCCAATTGGTGTCAGAACACACTGAACCAACGCCAGCAAAGTAATTGCTGTCAGAGTACAGTGAACCAACGCTAGCAAAGCAGTCATAGCAGGCATTTGTTGTAATATTCAACCAACAGTTTACGCCAGCAGGCAAGTGGTGTTCTAAACCACTAAACCAACGCCAGCTATCGATTGGTATTATAAAGTTCTGAACCAGCATCAGTTCATTGCACGATTCAACATCATTACTGTGTGATATATTTCAAAGTAATGTAAATTTGTTACCATACATGGCATAAATAATTTTCTTTGGTAAATTATACAATCATACCATTTGTGGAGTGTGAACCACAATTGAGCCAAATTAAATCGCTACAGTGTGAAATTCTACAAATATTAATTTGAAAGTGTGTTATTATACAAAAATCAATAGAAATGTATACAATGATCATTGAAGATTACCATCGTAACCACCGTGTACATTTCATTGCGTGTGATACAGCCATCAATGTCACCATTCTACGAAGTCAATAAATAGATTAGCGACGAACTGAAGCCTAGATCCAAGATACGCCATAGTCAGAAAGCGAAGACAAGACGACATCGACTGTCATACGACAAATCATCTCACATATCATCTAACAATCATTAAGACGATCAGATCAATCATCCATTAACACCATTTATCACTATCTATCACATTTCTCAATTTTTTCATTCGCATGAAATATAAGCTTGTATTAACAACATAAGCGTGTGTCTAATTTTTGCTGCTCTACTAAACAGAAGCAGCCGTTGTGTTATCAAGTCAAATCATTTTGTAAGTGTGAAAGACAACGGTGGAACATCCCATGAACCGTACTTTCCAAAGAATTAGATGAGTATATTTTCAGAATATTTTGGTATGCTCTAAATTAATCATGCATCTTCTTTTTCAGTAAAGGATGTACACTTACTAACACATTATTATAAACTATTGTGTCAATATTATTGTATTATCATTTTGAACTAACATTACGCCACAAAATGGCGTCATTAAATGAATGTATCCAGGCGGGCATCGCAATGGGCCATACTGGTGAAAAATTAGAAAAGTGGGCGGATCAAAAGTATAAAGAAGAAATAGCCCGCATGGAAAAGAAGGCTGCTTTAGAGAGAGACGAAAGAGCATTAGAAAGACAGCATCAAAAAGAAATGAAAGAGGTCGAAGAAGTCACCAAACAGAAACAACTAGATTTAGATTATGCTAACAAACAAGCAGAAGAAGTTAGCAAACAGAAACAATTAGAGTTAGATCAAACTACCAAACAGAAACAATTAGAGTCAGATCAAATTATCAAACAGAAACAATTAGAAGTAGATCAAGCTATCAAACAGAAACAGTTAGACTTAGAGCAGGCCAACAAACAAGCAGAGGAAGCCACCAAACAAAAGCAGATACAAGTAGATTCAGAAACTAGACTAAAGATGAAGGAAATGGAGGTAGATTCTAACATACAAATAGCCTCTAGCAAACAAAAGAGCCAAGAAGAACAAACCAAATTTAGTAAGAACAAGGGCCTTATCAAACCATACAGTGTAGGTGATTCTATTAGTGCATGGACTGAAAACATAGAGTTCCAACTAAAAACACAGAAAATACCTTTAGATGATTGGGCAATGATTTACATGAGGAACCTAAGTGGGGAGCCTTTAAAAGTAATAGAATCCATACCCACAGAGCTTAGAAACAATTATCAGTACATACACGATAGGATAATGCAACATTTTCTTTTAGACGATACTGGGTACCAAATTCAATTCTCACAGATTAAGCCAAAAGCAACTGAAACATTCTTAGACTACACCTCGAACGTGCAGAGCACATTTAAAAAGTGGACTAGAGCGGCTAAAGTAGGAAACAACTATGAAAAACTAGAAGAGCTGATGGTAATGGACAAAGTAATTTCTACCGTTCCTACCCCTTTTGCAAAGTTTTTACAACAGTCAGATATTGAGTCCATTCAGCAGTTAGAGAAACGAGGGAGGTTATTTTTCATCGAATCGGGACATATTTAAAACTACATCACATGACACAGAAATTACAGCTTTTGCAAACAAAGTTCCTGATAGATCTTACCACCAGAAAGATTACCGTAAGAAGGACAAACCATATCAGAAACCACCTCGATGTAACTATTGCAATCTTTTTCATCCGGCTTACTCGATGTGTGATAAGAACCCCACATATCCGTCACACTTAGAAACAGTGTTGAAGAAGCAAGAAAGCAGAAGATCATCCTTTAAACGTGCTGTTAAATGTTATTTTTGTTCAAGTTATGGCCACTATAGCAATAAATGTATTGGGAGACAGAGAATGAAGGCAAATAATGCAGCACTCATCGATACATCATCAGACGATGAGAGTGACATTGATCCTGAACTTGTGAATGTGTTGCCAACGAGTGAATGTCAGAGTGTATCATCAGTAACAGATATTTTAGACTTTAATAAATGTAAAGTATGCCATCAGTTTCATGCGGATGGGAAACTGGAATGTGGGCACATAATACCATGTTCAAATGAAGATGCTAACGCAGCGTGTGCCTCCAGAGGTAAACTTAAGTTCTACGATGCACTGGTCAATGGGCAACCATGCCAATGTTTAGTTGATAGCGGAAGCACTCTACTGGGTCTAAGGAGAGAGCTTGCTAGACCAGAAGACTATACGTGTGAATTTGTCAAATGCCGTACTTTCTCTGGAACCATCGAGAAATATCCATTGGCAAAAGCTCATATCAATACCCCGTTCCTTACCGGCACATTTACGTGCGCTATCCTACAAGATCCATGTACTGATCTTATATTAGGATGCTTAGATGCATTGAAAGAATGTACAGAAAACGACATAAAAGCCTGGAAACATACACATATGGCTAACGCTGTAACAAGGTCAGATACTGAAACAAACTACACTGACTTACAAAATGAAATGCTACAGATATTAACACCAAGTGGTGCAGATACCAATACTACTCGACAGAAATTTATCGAGGCACAAAGCACCGACCAAACAATTACACCGTATTTTAAATTTTTGGGTGAAAGAGCGAAAGTGACTAAGAATGCATCTTGGTACTTTAGAAAATTTAACGGAATTCTCATGCGTTATTACACAAATAATAACCATGTATTTCAGCAGACGGTGTTACCTGTAACATACCGACAAAATGTGCTTAAAATCGCACATGAGTCACCGTTTGCTGGACATTTGGCTTATGATAAAACGCGAGCCAGAGTTCTGTCACACTTTTACTGGCTGAAATTCTGTTCCGACATAAAATCTTTCTGTCGTTCTTGTACTATTTGTCAACATCTTGTACGAAAGGGAAAGCATGTGACGGCCGAAGTTCAACGGTCATTATTAGCATCCAGACCATTTGAGTGTGTAGCGGTTGATATTGTTGGACCCCTGAATCAGGTGTCAAGCAAAGGAAACCGTTATATACTCACTCTCGTGGACCTATGCACCAGGTGGGTCGAAGCAATTCCACTCAAATGCATCACCTCCAAATATGTGGCAAATGTATTTTTGCACATATTTTCTCGCTTTGGCTTCCCACGATCTATCTTATCAGATCGGGGTACGCAGTTTATTTCGGCTGCTACGCAAGCCTTAACTAAATTGTTAGGAGTAGAGCAGCATTTCTGCACCCCGTATCACCCAATGAGCAACGGGATCATAGAAAAAATTAACGGGGATCTCAAACACATGCTGGCTAAAGTAACAGCGGAGAACCCAGCTGATTGGGACACACTATTGCCAGCAGTGCTATTTGCCCATAGAGAAATTCCGCACTCGAGTACGGGTTTCTCACCTTTTGAGTTAGTATATGGGGCGAACCCTCGAGGACCCCTAACCATCTACCATAAGCTAATCACTAGCTTACCAGATAATCCAACAGCAGTAACACCGTATGAGATGGTAACCGAAACACGCGATAGAATAATGAAAGCGTGTGTGATAGCCAAAGCATCTTTGGAGAGGAAAGGACAGATGTACCACGATTATGCTAATAAGGGTGCGAAAACTATTCACCTCGAACCAAACCAGAAGGTTTTGCTTCTACTACCCGACAAACGTAATTTGTTACTAACATCTTGGCAAGGACCTTTCACCGTTGAACGTAAAATATCAGATGTGGATTATGAAATATCGATAAAAGGAAACTTAAAGATATTTCATATCAACATGCTGAAACCATATTTTTCACGACAAGAACAACAGACAGACGAACAAATTGCACCAACACCAAGCAATGAGACGACAGACGTACACAACACAACTTCACTAGGTAGGGCGACACACGACAGCGACAACGCAAACACACTTAGCCAGGTAACAGCACACACAGCTAGGACCACAACAGTATTGAACGAGACAGACGAAGACGAGATGGAATTACCAGTTCCTACGGTAGACACGACGGTGACCATTGACAGTATAAAGATAGAAACGAAACTGACATATGACCAACGACGACAAATTATAGAGCTAGTGACAGAGTACAGAGACATTTTCTCCAACATCCCAGGAAAGACAGATAGAATAGAACATTCTATCATTCTGACTGACACTACACCCATCAAGTGTCGACCTTACTCTATCCCTTTAAACTATAGGTCGAACCTTGACAAAGAAATTCTATCCCTTGAGTCGAGCGGAATTATTCAGAAATCTCAGTCAGAGTATTCTTTCCCTATTGTCCTTGTCGCCAAAAAGGACTCTACTATTCGACTCTGCGTCGATTATCGCCGCTTAAACAAAGTAAGCAAAATTGACGCTGAACCGATTCCATGCGAGGATCTAATCTTGGACATGTCTACATCTCGCATATTTAGCAAGATCGACCTCACGAAAGGTTATTGGCAAGTCCCGATGGAAGTAAATTCTATTCATCTTACAGCTTTCTCCACTCCTTTAGGACTTTATGAGTGGCGCTTCCTTCCTTTTGGCCTTCGTAACGCTCCAGAAACTTTCGTCCGTCTAACTAGGGATCTTCTCCATGGGATGACCAATATTTCGACTTATATAGATGACATATGCATCAATACGGAAGACTGGACAACACACCTACTGAAACTTCGACAAGTCTTCGACAGGTTGCGATTATTTGGGCTCACAGCGAAGCCGACCAAAGTAGAGTTGGGCATGGAACAAATTGACTTCCTGGGTCATACCATCTGCAGGGGTCAATTAAAAACTGATGACAGAATCGTCACTAAGATTCTGAATTTGACGATGCCAACGACCAAGAAACAGGTCCGAAGTTTACTGGGTCTGGTAAACTATTATAGCAAATTCATTCCAAATCTGGCGGAAATCACCAGTGTTTTTTCTAACATCTTAAAAGCTTCGGCTAAGTTATCTGTACAAGATGCAGGATTAATTAGTGCGTTATCAAAATTGAAATATCTTTTCAGCGTTCCACCTATCCTTCGTATGCCTAATCCAAAACTCACTTATTTCTTACGCACAGATGCGAGTGCCATATCCATATCTGGGATTCTAGGACAGTTCTACGACGGGACGTTCCACCCCGTAATGTACGTAAGTCGCAAGATTACCCCGGCTGAATCAAAATACTCAGCATCCGAATTGGAGGGCCTGAGTTTGATCTATTGCGTCAGGAAATTCCATAGATTTCTGGCAGGAGCACAGTTTGTAATCCAATCCGATAACTCTCCGTTGTCTGTAATGCAGTCTGGACTTCCTAGCAATAACAGAATTTACAGGTGGGCTTTGATTCTCCAAAATTACACGTTTACCATCCAGCACTTAAAAGGAAGATTGAACACTGTTGCAGACATTTTGAGTCGGCCATCATCCATTGAAATACCTGATTTACAGGAAGGGATCGACCACAGACCACCAGATACAGTGACACGGTAATGGTAGATAACTCAGTGCCGTATGTGGTCATTATAATACAGTGTAAGTGCGTTATCATCGCCAAATATGTAACCTGTGTGAAACTAACAGTGCTATGAGAAGTGTAACGAACAGACGCAGAAGTAACATGCGCTGACACACGTAGCTAGAGGAAAATTAAAGTGTTAGCTATGAACCTACATAACTTAGTAGGAAACTATATTTATACACTATCCACGAAGTAGAGCATAGAAGACTTTTCCGAAATGAACTATGTTATAATAGTCTACAAAGAGTATTGCTCCATCTTCACAACGCAAAGGAGGACGTCGATTTAGTGTAATTAGATATAGAAATGTAACTGTGATATATGTATATTATTATTTTATTAACAGTACCTATAACTTCATTTTTCTATTAATTATTGAATTGCAAATTGTTTAAATGCATATATAACTTTATTTGGTTATTTGGTAGTTAGAAATCACCATTATTTAGTTAATAACCCATTTAATAGAACACCAATTATAGAAATACGATTGTTAGATATTATATAACTTTATTACCATATAATCATAATCATTTATAAATTCATTTATCTAACATATCATTTCCAAACTAATCCAACCATTTAGGAAGTAATATCTTTTTCACAAATAACATGTTAAGGTAATTAACCCAATTCACTTAAATGAAAGTATTTATTAAATTATTTCCCTTGAGGGTAATTTAAGTCAGCACACCAAAACTATGTAAGTTACTACTACAGGATCGGTAACAAACCATCCTCATAAGTATGTATATAATGTATAGACATGACGCGTGCAAACAAAACGCACAGTCATTTGGCGTGATTACTGTTATAAATCAGCCAATCGTTTAATTTATATATGTAATATTCATGTATTTGATGCTATGAAACATATTTTAATGACGAGAGAATGTTTGAGCGAAAGAAAGGTATGAAAGTGAATGAAAGATGTATGCAAGAAGAATAAATGCGAAGAGAGAATGCGAAAATGAGTAAACTTTGAAAGGAAGAGAGCGAGAGAGACAGATAGCGGAAAATTTTCCCACCGCTGTAAGTCTTCTTTTGACTTGTCTGTGTCATCGGTGTAGCAATGTGTTGTCGAGTTTTTATGTGTGTTACTGCCATACTTTAATAGATTATATAGAGAACGTACTTTGAGCTTCAGAAAACGGAGTTGTGGTCACAAATAAGAATAACGGACGTTTGTAACCACAATAAACTGATTTACGGCGCTCGAAGGAACACACACATGTAGTACACTAACGCATACACATGTTAGAGAGTTAAGTACATTGTTGTTTATTAGAAAACACGCAAACAAACAGGAAAACAAACAGATAAACGATGCACACACTATTCAGTTTAAAGAACAATAACTTTAAAATTCAAGGGGCACAATAACTTCTTAAAACCTTAATGTAACAGTGAATATAGCTTTTCACAAGCGGAAGCGAGAAGGTGAAAAGTAGAACTATGTGTATAAGAGTTGGAGGGGATATTAAAGGGAACATGAACACTTTGTGCTCATGTGTTGTACTCAGAATAGAGTCATATTGTATGTGTGTTGTCATTTCGGGCAATTTGAGGACAGGTCAAGACAAAAGTCAATAGGTGAAAGTCAAATGACATAGGGTCAAACGACAGAAGCCAGGACATGAGTCATAAGACAATGGTTCCGGTCCAAAACAATTCCCAAAGATATCTATAAAGCCAACTATACTGATACATGGGCTACTTAATTAGCCAAGTGAAAAGGTAAAGCAGTGTGAGTAAAGGAAGAAGAGAGTTGTTCTATCCACAAAATAGAGAGTTTAACTTATTGGATATCCGACAAAATTGGAAGCAACCAATTTTTGTGTGTGTGACCAGAAGTGTTACAAACAGGAGTTAAAGGGAAGTAACATTTCACAGCGAGGAGGAGTGCCTGTCAAGATCTCCAATAAGACCTTACAGAGTAAACATAAGTCTAGTAGGGAGACACCAGACAGGAGAGACACCAAGCACTATAAATAGCCTCACAAGGAGACACATTTGTGTCAGACCAGGGGCCAATGCGTACAACTGAGCGAGGGCTTTCCCCAAGCCATTGGCAAGCTTGTTCTTGCGAGTAACCGTGATGTGCCCGGTTACTCGAGCTCACAAGCCAGCGTGCTTGCGAGACCATGCACGCAATAATAGCTACTGCACGGAAATGACAGTGTCCGTGCTTGTCCACGCAATGTGTAGCGTGTGGACAGACCCGACTGGAGACGGTAGAGAGCAGACGTATCCTTACCCAATGCTATAGTTTCTAGGCAATAGGCAAACATTAGGCTATTCATTTAGATTGTGATTTCGAGCATCATTACTCACCACTTCATTGCATTTATATTGTATAACAATGATGAAGTATTACGCTCGCAGAGCCATTGAAATGTCGGCTCTAAATAAATTGCATTCCTTTCGCAAATGTCACGAGTTGTTATTTCGTGCGGTGCGAAAGTAGGGGAGTCCTGAGAATCTGCAGCGAACAAGTCGCTGACAATCCCTGAATTGAAATACACTAGCGAATAACACACTAATATCCCATCTTCGTTCAACAATCAGGGATGTGTATTTCTTTCCACCTACAGGAGGCATAGAGATTTCTGCCCAGTTTGGGAACACATACTAAAACAGAAAACCCAGTTTCTACTATTTATATTGGGCCTCCCGTTCTTCCGTTATTGTTTGATGTTCATACCTCAACACTCGTCTCTTGACGTATCCTGTACATCAAAAGGCGGTGAAATCACGTAGTGGCTAGTTGCCCGTTTCCCTGGGTTCCCCTTACGCTAATACTTCAAAGCGTCCTAACCCGTTGATCGCCTTTCTCCATTCATTTTCCACAACGCGATTTCCCCGTTTCTCGTGTCCGTCCGATCAGATCGTCAGACAATGACCTCTGCGAACACCTGTATCCTATTTTTATATCCGTCGGTCAATGATCTTTAATTTATCCTCCTCTCAGACTAAAGTACATGATTGTTAACCCTTCTCCTATATTGCCATTAATGTTACATTTAGTTTTATCTGGGAATCACTAAACTATCATCATTCTGTGACATAGAGAGTCTAAGATAGTTGACCGCGTCGACTTTTCTTCAATGTAGTTTTGATTCCTATGATCCTCCAACCTATTCTTCTTCCTCTGGAATTGGATGTCTAGATAAGAAATCCGCTCCTACATTCCCCTTACCAGGGATGTATTCCACTGTGAAGTTGTACGGCTGTAGTACCAACTACCATCTCATCAATCTTGCGTTGAGCTTTTGTGAAGTAGCTATGAACATTAAGTGTTGATGATATGTCTGGATTCTCACGTCCCTACCCTTTCCTAAGCATTGACTCCCTTAAAAATAAACAATCCCTTACAACTACGGTTTAAGTATCTTACTGAATATAGGATAAAAACTAACCCAAAGGGTAGCTAAATTAATTTGGCCTTATTTTGGCCTACGTACCTGGCCAACAGTCGTCGACTGATTGTAGGACAAAGGCCCAGTGTAGCCATTTTTAGTTCAAGCTAAGAAAGTAAACAGACGTCCGTTCCCTTGTGGGATTTCTTTCCCCGTGTGGGGAAAAGGTATTGTTGCCTTTAAAAACATGATTCTCTTCAAGCTATTGGTATGTTATATCTATATATATATATATTATTAAGATGGATTTATGTATTACATAGACCAGTATGTTTAATTAAGAATTAGTTAAAATTCTCTTAAACCAGGCTGGATGATGTTTACCAAGGAAACACATGTGGGCGCCACGCTGTAATTTTTCCTATGTCTTACCATTTCAAATCCCTATGTTAATATCTTTTATAGGCATTATGAACTTATATCTAACTAATAGTGTTTATAACCTATGAATATTATGTGTACTGTAGTACACATAAAGTATCAACTCTCATGTCTGAAACACATTCTAGAGATTTTCTCAATGTAGGAGCAGACCCCTGATTCATACTTCATAGTAGAGAACTTGTGTCTGTCAATTTCATATTCCTATGTTAAAACTTCTATGCTCTGTGAACAATAGCTCACTATTTATGCTTAGAAATCTGCAAATAATCTATGTACTATAGAAAGGTGTTTTATCCATGCGAGGACATACAAATGATTACGCGTATTCCTGACTCTTAGTCAGGGGATACAATACTTCGCCACATCATAATCTGTAACTTGGAACTATAGTGTTAAATTTTAGTACCATCCTTTTGTTAACAGATTAGTAACCACTCCATATGAGGGTGAACATATATCATTTCATAAAATAGTGTTAGAGACATGCCATGTTTGAATATAAATTCATGAACAATTAAAGTAAACGCGTGATGTAAATGCATGTTCGGATAGGATTCAATCCCCATCGCCTCACCGTAGTAGAAACAGAAGCGACGATTGATGTGAATAAATTGCTTGCAATATTCAGAATACTGGCCGTGCGGCATAAGTTATTCTAATAAATACACTCCGAATAATAGCAGTCATTGGCAAAACATATCACAGCGATTACTATACTCATGTGCTGTACGCAGTGGGGGAACACAATGGATGTTTTAGTTTATGAAGAAAATTCAAAAACCTAGGCTCCCTGCATCATCATTATGATTATTATGTATGATTATCATGTACTTAATATCAGAGAAGTGTACATGTATGTTTTTTTTCTGGTATGAGAATTTTCTCTGTTCTGATTGTTACTTTTTCCTGTGGGAATATACATTTTAATGTTGCACCTTGGGATTAGAGGATGTTGATGTAAGAATCCATGTGTACGTCAGTACTTAAGAAGCCAATGTTGAATAGTCTTGACCTAATGATGATTATAGTGCCGAAAGGAAGACGCGGCATTAGAAACCACAGAGATTCTGTATAGGCTATTCTCTTCAAGTAATGAGAGAGACAATATCAACATATTGGATGGACAGAATGACTTCACTCATCTAATAGTCCCAGTAACAACAGAACATAAAATATAAGTGAGAAAATACCTTACTCACTATGAAGAGTCAGAATGGCTCTACTCAGCAATGAGGGGCAGTGGAACGTGGACACCCACTCCTTTCCCCTTCTCCACTTGTTGTTTTGTATTTCTGTTTGTAATTGTGTTGTAAACTTTTACCATAACACAGTAGGTTAATGCTCGTGTTGTATTCTTGTCATCCCTTTTCTATAGAAGAGAAGCAGGTGGTGGTTGAATGTGGTGGGACTATATCACTAAACCTGGATCCTGGGTCAACAGCCAGAAAGTGAATGTCCTAACCATAGTCTGCATCTAGAAATACCCATGGACTGCTGCGCTCAAAAGCTCCATAGCGAGCAACAGATAAATTTGAAGACAACTGACTGGGTGAGTGATTAAGTCCTATTTTCGTAGGAATATCCAGTATGGGCTTCAAGATCTAATAATCTACAAAGATGAAGATCATCAGAGTACTGACAACAGTGTATCGTCTGCGTTACTTCTGAGAAGTATCACCTATGGCCTCATCATTCAACCAAGTCAGTGAAACTGGGACAATCCTTCTAGCAAGTTACTAAAACTAACAACAGTGAGTAACCTTCAACTGTTGGTTGGATTACCAAGTTAATATCCACAATGGATAAGTCTTCGAAAGAACATCTCACAGCTGCAACAGTCAAACATAAGGTTCCAGCCATGCAACACCAAGTTCTAGCTATGAACACCAACTCAAAATGGGAGAAGACACTGAACCACATAAGCCAATACAACCAAGGTACAAACTTAATATCATCTGAAACATAACTACGAAACCAGATTACCTCAAGGTTCCAAACCCTGAACACCATCAGATAAAAGACCATATGAAAGCAGCTAAATGTCTCTATATCAGCAACAAGAGGAATCATCCAATTGTTTGCAAACCTGTTACTGTGCTGGATTTATTCATCTGTGGATATATGTCGGTATAGATCAATTGTGGCCCTAGTCACAGATACTACCATGAGATGCCTCTCAGTCATATAAAGTTCTACACTGGACTAGATAACAACGACTAACTCTTTGCTGGTCCAATGTCAACCTAAATGCCATGGGTTATAGACTCGCGACTTGGTGGGTGTAAAATCTTTGTTGAACTACTTGGGATTCTGATATTAAAAGCAGAGCAGCTGAATGGACGTCTACTTGGCACCATGTATGGTGAGATGGTAAAGTACCTTCTGCAGAGCTTAAGTGGAAATTCCGGAAAGTTAGACCAACCTGAGGCCCCAAATTTCAAAAAGACACCGAGCCTACTGCAACAGAGTACTCGAATATTCTAGCCCGCGGAGGGGATATGTGATTGTGTGTAATTTCTATTCTTGGATTATAAAGTATGATTTGCACCAGCCAATTATCAGTGACTAAATAGTAAGAACCTAACTGAGTGCATTAATTCGGTACCCAGATAATGGGAAAAGGATCTAATCGACAGCAAAGGTGAACCCATAACCGCACACCAGGAGATAAACTCGATTAATTAATTTAATTAGTAGTACAAAATGCTGTTTATATGTTGGTATTTTTTTTCTGAAGGTAACAGGTCAGTAATTTTTTTCCAATGGTATAGATGGTATAGTATTTTGACACCAACTCATTATTTTTAACAATGAGAGAATGGTAAAAGGTGTCAGAAACATGTTATGTTGGGTTCTATTTAATATCTTTATTTGCCTTAATTATGAGGGAAAATGAAAGTAGACCCAATTTGTGGTTGTTGTGTTGTTTGTAATAACATTGTTGTTGTTTTTTGGGGTCACTGGGTACTATATTGTAACAATGCAACTAATTCCCATGCCTGTCTGAAAATGCATAGTGTTTATTACACCTATATATGTAACTGCAGATCTTGAGTTAATACCTGAACTGTTTGTCCAAAAGTGTTGTGTACATCAAGCAAATGTGGTGTCCAACAAGTGGTTGTTTATATGTTGGGAGCAATCAATATCCTTCTAGCACTATAGAAAATTTAAAGGGTGATGAAGTGGGAAGGGAAACCTACACACAGATGCCAATGTTTCAAGGATTGAACTCTTTTCTCCTGGGATTTGTGGTAAATATCCCTGATCACCCTGCATTCTAACCAGTGACCAGAGAATCAATAATACCCCCTAGACATTGTAACGAAATATTCTTACGAATTAAAATCCACATCCCACAGATGTATTCCACTGTGAAGTTGTACGGCTGTAGTACCAACTACCATCTCATCAATCTTGCGTTGAGCTTCTGTGAAGTAGCTATGAACATTAAGTGTTGATGATATGTCTGGATTCTCACAAGGATCAGCACCTCATCCAGTAGACAACCTCATGGACAGCCTACCCTACTACTCATGATCACCATTAGTGTTGGCACATCGCCCCGGTACGTTCAGTCGACCTCCTTTCGACTGGAGTAAGCGATGGCTCATAATACAGACTGATCGTCCCATCCTTACTGTAACACTGTTTCCATATTATCTTGGTTTCCCCCGGCTTTGCCTCTGGGGATGTTCCGCCTCGTCCTCGTTGGACCGAGTCGTCTTTCCTAAACCTCCCGGACTTGTGCTTCCAGGACCATCTTGGGCGATATTGGATCTGGTCAACCAATCTTCGGTTGGAGTCCTGGGTATTTCTCGCCTTTCCCGACGTTACCACCCCTTCTGAATTTGGTTACTTGTGAAGGTTTCCCTCTTGTCCTTTCCCTGACGTGTGATTTCCCTCCTTCCTTCGTTAGGTAAATCTGACCTATCACGTACTATCCCATAGGCCCTCCTATGTTGTACTGGCGATCTCTGGTCTTCGTCTGGACTGGTAACCTTTTTCTCAATGGCTGCCATCACCATAAAGTGCGAAGCTTTGCTCTCGGATCTCTCATCATATTTCTTAATGAGATGCCTAGGGAGATTTTTCCTTTCTCCCCCGATCCTGATTCTGTAGGTATTCTTGGACACAACCTTTTCCACAGGATAAGGTCCTTTCCATCTTACTTGGAGTATATTAGTCTCGGCTGGACCCCATACTTCCACTTGGTCTTCCACTTTAAGAGCTATTTTACTCTTAGTCCACTTGTTGGGTGGTGCTTTCTGGCACTCTGAACAAGACTTCACCCACCGGCGTACATCACCGGTCATTCCTGGCCAGCAATAATGGCAGGAAATTTGCTGCAAGGTCTCTCTGACACCCATATGTCGATTCTCGCCTATGATGTGTCCACTCTGAAGAATGTGGGGACGGTGGGTCTCTGGAACCACCCACTGCTCGTGCAGGTTGTCTCCCCTCCCAGCTCTCCGATAGAGTAGTCGATTCTTCAGAAAGTACTGTCCCCGTTCTGGTGGCTCAGCACTTCTTTGCAGCTTCCTGTAGCAAGGACGCAACGTAGTATCCTTCCTCTGGGCAGTATGCAATTCCCCTAGCACTGAGTTGTCGCATAGTGTCTCTGCCTCTTTTTCCTTCCCTTGAGATCCACTGGCTACGGTTCCCTGGTGGGCTGGCTGTTTGGGCATCCCCAAAAAGACATATTTCGTGCCAATGTTCATGGGAAATAAGGAGTCAGATAATACAGCAGCTGGAATAATGCTCGTGACGTACCTGGATTTAGTCTCCACCTTGGCGATTGGCAGCGTCATGGTAACAGCACTCCTCATTGCCGGCTGTATCTCTATGGTCTCCCCTGTAAGTTGGTCTGGGCTTACCAGGCTGGCGTCAACCACAGCTTCCCCATCCAATCCTGAATCGTAGAGACAAGCCACCTGCTGGCCATTGACTCCAATCAGTTCAACCACAGGTGGTCTCTCTTGGTCCTGAGTGTGTCCCACTTCCTCGACCTTTTCCTTGCATCTGCAGTCCACAGTATTATGTGTTTTCGACCTGCAGTGTGTGCACCATTTTCCCTTCCAAACTTTCCGTGGGCTCTCTTTGTTCAGCGTTTCTTCCCCGACCTCAGCCTTATCTGTGATCACTTTCTTATGAATCACTTGGCATGCCGCGAAATGATAACTTTTCGGTTTCGATCTGCAGTCCTTTGTGTTATGAGAGGGCACCTTGCAGATTGAACACCACTTCTCGGACCACGGTCGTTTAGCTGGAGAATTCGAGGTGTTCTGGTTTCCTTCCTTCACCTTCTCTGAACTCTCCATTGACGTCTTTATATAAGGTTCCACTTTTTCTCCTTCCCCGTTTTTACATTTCTTTCGGTCTTGTTTCTCCTGGCCTTTTGTGGTGGATATATTGATTTCTTTAGCTTCCCCATGGACTTCTACGAATCTTTCCGCTAGCGTATTCACAACGTCCAGCTGTTCCGCCCCTTGTTCTCCTAAAATGTCTTCAGTGGTTCTGACATTTGCTGTCGCATCTGGTCGACCACCATGAGCTCTTCCAAACTGTTATAGTCCCGCTTGAACTCTGCCAAGTCCATCCATTTTTGGAGGTATGATTTCAGCCTCAGACTGTAGGCGGTGAATAGCTCTCCCGGCTCTCGTCTAGACGATCTAAACTTCTTCCGATACGTTTGTGCTGTGACTTCATAATGCTTCATCAAAGCGGCTTTTAATTCCTCGTAATGATTTTCCTGTCCTGGTGGTAGGCGTGTGTAGACCTCGTACCCCGAACCACGTAATGCCTGGGATAATTTAAGAGCGCATCGGCTTCTATCCAGTCCCATAGCGACTGACATGGCCTCGAACCGATCCAAAAACTGGTATATCTTCTCTTTACTTTCATCAAAGACAGCCAAGGGAAACTTCATGGCATGGTAACCATGTCCAATCATGTGAGTTGCCCCAGGTGAAGATGAACTTCCTTCTGCTGCATCTATTTCACCCTTAGTTTGTGTTTTGAGTTCTAGCTCTCTCATGCGGTATTCATGTTCCCTTATCTTGTTGGCTTCCTCTGCTTGCAACCTCTTGTTGTCCTGTTCCAGTCCCAGTCTCCTGGCCTCCTGGTCCATTTCCATTCTTCTAAGCTCGAGCTCTGCCTTTCGATCTTCTCTTTCTGCTTGACGACTCTCTCTTTCTACCACTTGTATATACTCGGATAGGGCTTGTCCAGACAACCCCATTGCTTCACCCCTTTCCCTCAGTTCTTCCATCTCTAGTTTATGAGTGGCCATAGTAAAAGCAGGTAAGTCCGCAGGTTGGGTAAAGAGACCCTAAGGCAGTAAGTACGTACTACTTATCTCACTTAAATATACTTATGTTAATATCTATATGTTATATATGACATCACACAGTACCCCACAACTACTCTCACAACCTCACGAGAAGATATAGGATAAAGACTTATGTAGACGTGTGAAAGTGTGAACAGGTAATTACTGTGTTTGAACACCTATCCACAATTATCCTCAACATTAAAGTACTGGCACCATATATCCCCTGGACAGGCTTCCATTAAAAATCATCCTTATCTATACTTACAGGTATATCCCAATATGTAGGTATCAATATGCATGTACCCTGCTATGCAGTTACCTTTTAATGTACCTATATGCAGGTACCTCGCTAGGGATGGTACCACTAAGCATTGGCTGCTACTCGCTGCTCCACCAATTAATGTCGCTTGTCGTCCCGGGAGGAACGTGGAATAAACAAGCACACTTTATTACTTCTTCTTCTTTGGGATTCTTGACTGACTTCTGTCTACACTCCTCCCTTCTGTCTTCCCTTCCATATATCTATTCCTTTCTCTCTCTCTCTATTATTCCTTCATCACATACTCTGACAACAGTTTCTTTCAACAATTAATAAAATATTTATTAAATAAAACTATGTCTGGTGTATGGATGGACTGTGTATATGTAGTTGGTATTGTCTACTAGTGTGAATGCAAGATAGGACTTTTGACTTCGTATGTGCCGTAGATTTTCTCGACTCTTCTGTCGACCAAAACACAGGACAGCACACATAGAAATGGAGTGATCTCACCCTGGATGATCTCCTCCTGCTTGAGTCTGGACTTAATCCAATTCTTGAAGAAAACAACTGTTCAATGTCTTATCACCAGAAAATAATCCGATTTGGTAAGTCACTGAAATTCATATATTTCCCGTTTTGGAAGGTATTATAGTCCACCTCTGAATACACACCGCCACTATCCCACATTGTCTAGAGTTACTAGAAATGTTCTACACAATGTCTATGGTTAATAAAGTTTAATGTTTCTGCACAGTGCAATTGCATGCAGTTTTAAGTATCCCTGCTTGCCACAGGTTAACGTCTTTTCCTTTTAAGGGCTTTAGTTGTATATTCGTTTGAGCATACAGTGTTCTGTATTTGACGTTACGTTATCACTTCTTCATATTAAAACATGTCTATGTTCTTGTTGGTTCTAAGTAGGTACTTTATTTGTTCAAGTGCAGTAACCTTCATTTCTTCTCTGATTTCAAAAAGGGGATTGGAACCTGTGGAGAAGATAGGTAATCTGGTGATATGAGTCTGCTTCATATTATTTTCTTATGTGAGAGTCCTTCTCTAGCCATACTGAGAAGCCTCCGAAAAACATACGGACATACGATTTATGAGTGCACTAAAGTTTACACGATTAGATAAACGAATGCAATGCCACAAATCAAGAACAAACACCTATATCCGTATGCTACTATTACGCTAATATTATAATACCTTATATACTCTATCGGACTCCCTGAATTGAAATACACTAGCGAATAACACACTAATATCCCATCTTTGTTCAACAATCAGGGATGTGTATTTCTTTCCACCTACAGGAGGCATAGAGATTTCTGCCCAGTTTGGGAACACATACTAAAACAGAAAACCCAGTTTCTACTATTTATATTGGGCCTCCCGTTCTTCCGTTATTGTTTGATGTTCATACCTCAACACTCGTCTCTTGACGTATCCTGTACATCAAAAGGCGGTGAAATCACGTAGTGGCTAGTTGCTCGTTTCCCTGGGTTCCCCTTACGCTAATACTTCAAAGCGTCCTAACCCGTTGATCGCCTTTCTCCGTTCATTTTTCCACAACGCGATTTCCCCGTTTCCCGTGTCCGTCCGATCAGATCGTCAGGCAATGACCTCTGCGAACACCTGTATCCTATTTTTATATCCGTCGGTCAATGATCTTTAATTTATCCTCCTCTCAGACTAAAGTACATGATTGTTAACCCTTCTCCTATATTGCCATTAATGTTACATTTAGTTTTATCTGGGAATCACTAAACTATCATCATTCTGTGACAGGGAGTGAAGTGAATGTAAGGTTTATTAAAGTTATAATCTCAAGTGAGTCTTGAAGGACGTGCCCTACATGTCAGCATTGCACAATTGTGTTGATGCCTTGGCAAATTTATGTTCAGAAAATTGCTGTCAGCATTCTTAACGATTTTCCTTAATGCCATTCAATCCTGAAGCCAGTGCACTTATTATGCTTGCACATGTGGTGGGTTCTAGAACAGTGGTCATTACACCCCCTACTTCAAATAGTCAGGTGGGGAAAAGGACAATTTGTTCTAGTTTGAGATGTTGGATAAATATACAGTAGATGGCTCCTGCATTATTCTATGAGAAGAATATATGTTTAATCAATTATAATTGTTTTACATGCTACTGGAACTATTAGTGTTGGAACTCTTCGCTGGCTGCTGGGGATGGGGACGGAGCGCTTATGGGAATGTCCCGAATGCTGTGATTTCGGTTCCTAAATCAATCAATCAATCAATCAATCAATTGTTTTTCATTTTATGTTGGTTCGTGATTGTTACTTTCACTGCTGGAGTAGACGTTCGAATTTGACCCAGGTGGGGACAGGCACATGATGATGATGATGATGATGATGATGATGATGATGATGATGATGATGATGATGATGATGATGGTGATGGTGGTGGTGATGGTGATGATGATGATGATGATGATGATGATGATGATGATGATGATGATGATGAACGAAAGAGGCACTTGTGTACAGATCTACAACATGAAGAGAAGGGTGACTGGTCTGGTCGTTGGCCATTTTCCATTTGTCAGTTGCCATTTACCTACTGCAGTTGCAGTTATGGACAGGAGATGATGATAACTTGTTATGATGTCTATGTCTCGGAGGTCTTTGTCATGTTATGACGAGTTGTAGTATCATAAGGTTTGGCGAGTTATGATGTCCAAACCCCCCTGGAAGTCCCAGTATCAGTCCCGAATAGGTGTTGATTATTGAATGGATACCCCACACACTTTCGGAGTTGGGCTAAACTCCATCAAAAGAGAAGATGGATTTAGAATGATAAAACCCATCCCTTCTCCTCCCCTTTATTCTCTTGTCCTCATGTTTGTTGATATTTAAGTTAAGATGACATTGGGTTTTATTTCTAATGTATCTTGATTGTGTTCTTTTTTTTTTTCATTTTTGCCGCACTTGAGAGACAGGTGGAATATTAAGCCCATACTTACCGTCAGGACCCTTAGTCACACTGAATAATTGCCTGCTG
The DNA here is from genome assembly GCA_963921405.1 of Cepaea hortensis. Classification (NCBI taxonomy): domain Eukaryota; kingdom Metazoa; phylum Mollusca; class Gastropoda; order Stylommatophora; family Helicidae; genus Cepaea; species Cepaea hortensis. Next base: position 111,894,756 of record OY992879.1, read on the forward strand.
ACTGCTGAGAAGTTTGAATGTTTAAACATGAACTACGGGAGTCCCTTCTTCATCTCATTGTTTAAAATGAAAGAGATATTACCTTCTGGATGGTCTGATGAGGAATATATTTTATCTGAATGACCTCTGGCCTCAGCGTCACCACACCTTTATTCAAGAAAGGAAACTGGGTAGCTTTCTGTCTCTGATTTGTACCGGATTGGGTCTGGTGAGTGCCATTGTTTACTGCCGCACTCACTGGATAATTGTGTCAGCACCTGGATATACAGATTGGATTACGAAATACAGTTGAAATGTCATTTCTCTAAATCTGGAAGCTACCGGACGGGTTCATTATTACGGTGTCTGCAATGACACAAGGATTCGCTTTTTTCGTCGGAATAAAGAGTGATACTCTCTCCATTGACTAATCGCCTGGTTTCACCTTCAACTGGACTAAACAAGAAGCTGATGGATAGTCTCGGTTTCACAAGCCTAAAGCAGTGTGGATACTATAACTACTGTGTGGACTCTCAGCTTTCTTTGCAAATTTATATCCATCATATCCAAGATATATGTAGGCCAATTCTGTACCCAATGCAAGTTCTAGCAATCTGGAGAACTATATGCCATTTCTATGCCAGATGGATTACACTACGCCAGAGATATTTAGCCCAGCACATCAGCAGCTGTGGATTAGGTGGAGTATTATTGGTATAACCGAGACGTGTAGTGATATCTTTTCATGCATACGGACAGTCGATATATTGACTTTTTGAAGATTGTGTAGGATTATTCTTTCATGCTTCATTCAGTAATTCATTATGTGCCATGCCGATAAGCGTGGGCGGTCATGTTCTGTTATCACACTCGATCACCAGAATCGTGGATCAGCTCCGTGTTTCTGTCTCGACCATGCCACGTGGTCAAGCCATCCAGGTATTTAATTCTTGGTCTTCCCCTTGGTCTGTTCCCTTCGATCTTGCCAGTTGTCACCAAGTTCTCCAATTCATTTCTTCTCATAATATGCCCAAAAATTTTGACTGTTTACATCTAATGTCTCTAATCAATTTACGATCTTCATTTGTTTCTCGAAGGACTTGTTCATTGATTTTTCTATCTGTCCGTGGTATTCTTTGCATTTTCCTCAGAAATCACATATCTGCAGCCATCAGATGTTTTTCAGCTTGTCTGCTCATTGTCCACGCCTCACATCCATATGAAAGTGCAGGTTCTATGTAGCACTTCAACACTCTTTTTCTCGTTTCAGTTGATATCTTTTTATTGGTCAGTATGTTTTTCATCTTGCAAAAGGTTACCTTCGCCATGGCAATTCTTGTTCTAATCTCTTCAATGCATCTCCTATAAGATGTTATGACTGTTCCGAGATAGTTGTACCGATTCACTTGTTTAAGAATATGCCCATTTACTTGTATATTACATTGTGGTATTTCTTCCTTCCTAGTGACGACAAAAATCTTTGTCTTACAATTTAATTCTAACCCCAGTTGTTCACTGTGTGTAACAACCGCATCTACTAAATTTTGCATTTTTTACAAGCCTAAGCCAAATCTTTTCCATCAATTTGTAGATCTTCAAGCATCTTTATCATGTCGGCATGTCTCACTTTATCGAAAGCCTTTGTGTAGTCAATAAAGCAGAGGTGTAGATCTTTGTTTACTTCTATAGAACGTTCAATTACTGTTCTCAGTATGTACACAGCATTTACTGTACCCTTGCCTTCTACAAACCCACATTTTTCCTCTCCTATTTCAAGTTTTATTTTCTTCCTAACCCTTTGCATGATAATTCATTGCAACATCTTCATGATGTGACTCATTATACCAATTGTTCGATGTTGATCACATTCCAAGGCTCCTAATTTCTTTGGGATTGCAATAAATACAGAATTACATAATTCATGCGGTATATCTCCAGTACTATATATGGTATTCAGGAGTCTGGTAACTTTATCTATTCCGTATTCTTCTAAAGCATTAACCATTTCATGCTTATTAGCAGTGAATTTGGAAACCATTGGGGGGGGGGGGGGGGAGAGAGGAATATAACTGTAGGGTACCCTTACACTTTTCAAGGATTACTTTCCGGATATTTAGGAGGGAGATGGAGGATTGCCAGCATCACCTAGACAAAGAGAGAGAGAGAGCGAGAGAGAGAGAGAGAGAGAGAGAGAGAGAGAGAGAGAGAGAGAGAGAGAGAGATCAGGAGGCGGTCTGTATTTTAAATCGACTACTTTCTATTTTAGTACTAAAGTGTTTTTTTAATATTTTTTCTTGATATAATGTGGGTTGATTATGAACCTGTCAGGAATTTTTCGGGAATCTATTTTTTCTGACTTATGTGATTCACATGCATATGGTGTTGTATATTATGTATATGATATCGCGGTCAGCTCACAGAGTTTACCCATAAATCAATACTTATCAATACATTGTGTGTGTGTGTGTGTGTGTGTGTGTGTGTGTGTGTGTGTGTGTGTGTGTGTGTTTAACCGAGCTTTGGAGTTGATTAATTGTCATGTTTTTGTTTAACAGTGGTTGTTCACATCTGTTATGTAATACAGTTATTGGGTGGCTCTGTTTATAAAAAAAAAAATAGAGATCGGGAGTGAGGCTGGGGACCTACACATAGACAACTTTGCCTTTTTAGAGTGAGCATCTTATTCTGTTGCCTATTGTAAAATTCCAGGATCTGTACTCCTTCTAAATGAATTTATTGTTCTACCTTAGTGTTCAACTAGTACCCTTTTCTACCTTGCTCAATGCTTGGGGGATATGAGCCATTCCAAGGTTTCCTTAAGAAGGCTGATTGAGCATGAGAACCCACCCCATCCGGGATATCCCTAGCAAACCTAGTCTTATCACCCTTTTATATTTTATAACCTCACAGCATCTAACCTTCTCCTTACCACTCCTTTGGAATACCAAGACCAGCTTCGTTTAACGTTTCTTAACGAGCCATTTCCAGCAGTGAGCTTGGGTACCCAGGGAGGTGGTCTTTTTTTCAGCCGAGAAAAGACTTTTGTCCCGAGTTTTCTCTCTGGGATCTGGAGTGTAAGGGAACTGAATCTGCACCCAGAACAAAATACCAGTGTGGGAAACAGTGACTTATGACATATTGGAATATAATTAGTCAATTGACATATTGGACGGCACGTCAGGAATATAAATAAGTCATCCTATGACAGGTATTAACGTCATATATTATAAATCAATCGTCACTCGATGGATGACGTGGTTAATATCACGTCAGCCTCCAGAAAATGTCCTGATGGCAACTTCAGGCCAGGTTTACCTGGGAGCCTAAGTGAACTATTTTTAGCATCCCAGTTTCTAGGTGGAGGCGAGCGTGATAGACACCGATATCGCTGCTCCCCCTCGCGCCATGTGTACATCTGTATCTAAATACCTACCCATCTCCCGTCCTTTACTTCGCGCCATCCGTCTGTATGTCGGTGGTAAGAATTAATAGCCTTCAACCGTGTGCCTAGGATTGTTACTGTCCTGTCAATGCCAAAGTTCCCAACGTGATTTATGTTGTTATGATCTAGAGATAAACGTGTGTATTATGTTATGATCTATAGATGAACGTGTGCATTATGTTATCATCTGTAGATGGCCGTGTGTATTACGTTATGATCTGTAGATGAACGTGTGTATTATGTTGTTATGATTTGTAGATGAACGTGTGTATTATTTTATGATATTGTAGATAAATGTGTGTATTATGTTTTTATGATCTGTAGATGAACGTGTGTATTATTTTATGATTTGTAGATAAACATGTGTATTATGTCATGATCTGTAGATGAGCGTGTGTGTTATGTTGTTATGAAGGAGAAACCAGTGCCGTAGTAATAGTTTACATATTGGGCTTAACTGTGCTGCACAGCAGACAATAACTTCGTGGTCGAAGTCTTTAGTGCTCTCGCGCTTAAACTCTGGTGACCGCGGTTGGTTCTGTAAGCCAGAGTTGGACTTTGTGACAACTTTCATGTCTCAGCCACGCAGCCGCATTCAGAATTCGGAATGAAAGCGTTTTAGCTTTGGAAAATATCAAAGCAGGACACTCCCGGAGTCTTAAATGTAACACAAAACCACTCTCCCCTTCTCTTCTGGAAATTGGCACGTCTGATGTCAGCGAGCGTGGGAGATGGCGGTTGGAGAAAATCCCAGGAAATTGTTTGGGTAATGTTTGTTATATAGGCGGCAGTTACACCGACTTAAAATAGACTTCGCTTACGCTGTCACGTAAACAGCACCTGTGCAAGGATGGGACGGCTACTACAATATTACCCCTCACCCTCTCCTCCACAATTCCTGGAACAATCGCCACCTATCCCCACCAGAGTGACTCAAGAGCAGATCCCATTGGTGCGGCGAGAAGGATTCACACTAACATAATTTATGTTGATTAGATGACGGGTGGGAAGTCTGCAGGAGATTCAAGGATTTGAGCGCAATTGCCGTGACAATTCATCAGGAAAGGACGCGTGGTTTGATCAGGGGAAATGTAGTTATTTGTGTGTTTTTTTTTTAAATTCTTGACGACAGTGGTAAGTTGGAGATTATGGTGAATAGCCTTAAGACTAGTAAATATAATATAAAGGATCTGAATTTATAATAGAGATTTCTTTGTGACGATCTTGAGAGATTCTCTGATGATAGGTGACTTTTCTCTGACTTAGAAAATATCTTTCTTTGTTGGTTAATGTACGTCCTGTGGGATGAACTACCCCTTTACTCATAGTCTTTATGTCTAGCTCATGATGTTTTGAGAGCTGCTACCAAGATTCTTGTTCTGAACTATCACTCATAATCTCTGTAAGGATGATACTTTTGTTTAGATATCTCTTCTGATTTCTTTATGAATGATATTTTTCAGAACTATCATTTATGATCTCTTGTGGTATTTCAAGGAGGATATGTTTCTTTATGTGTGCATTAATATATGGGGTGATTAGTAACGAGCTTTTCTATAAAGATAAATATATGACATACATGTGATGTGATATGATGCAACCATTTATACTGGAGAACAGAGCCATTGCCCGGGCTGAGACAGGGTGTTATTCTTGCTGTTAGCCAACCAGTTAATCTTGGCGTTAGGGCTTTGAGCACACGAGGATGATCCACCGACACAGCGAAGGAGTGAGAGAGACAGATCATGTCAATATAAAGAGAGAAGGACAGCATCAGACGTTGGGGAGATAAAACCCAACAGGGCCAGGCCGGGCTTGCCGCCCCTTATGTAATCGTCCCTTCACCTTCGCTCTTTCTTGTTCTCTCCCCTCCCCCTCTCTCTCCCTCTTTCTTTCTTTCTTTCTTTCTGTCTGTCTGTCTGTCTGTCTGTCTGTCTTTCTTTTTGTTGTTTGTTGTTGTTTTTCTCTCTCTCCTCCCCCCAATGTTTCTATGAGATGGCTATAAGTTTGGCACCTATCTTCCACCGGGACTTATGGTCTTTATTTTGCCTTCCACTGGGGTATAGTCATTATACTGTAACTTGTCATCAGGAAGGTCAGGGTCATCTATGAAAGATGAAGGGATTCGCCTTGATATCAATGAAAGCACTAATTTCCATAGAACATCATGGGATCCTCCTATGACACAGCAACCCAACCGGGCCTACTTAAGCAAAGCATCTTTCGGAATACCTTCGGGCTCCATCTGGCCCACTAGCCAACACGGTTTACAACGACCTTGATAACAACAAATTTATAGCAATAACAGCCATTGAAGACAAACAACTAAAATTAGGCATACCAACACCTATTCTGGAGAGGCTACTACTACTATGTACCGCCAACATATAATTTAATTTTCTAACTACGTCATACCGCCAAATTGACGGAGTGGCCATGGGGAGTCCTCTTGGTCCTATTCTAGCGGACATCTTCATGGCACATTTAGAAGAAAAGAGATCCTCAGACATCAACAAATTGGTCTTTTACCGGCGTTATGTGGACGATATACTAATTATCACCACAGACGAGCTACAAGCAACATCGTTTCAGGCCACAATGAACAAGACGCATAAAAACATCTCTCTATCTATGGGACACGAACACAATGAAGCGTTATCGTTCCAAGATATTCTAATGCGACGTAGAGCAGACGGCACAATTCAAAGATCGGTGTCTCGCAAAGAAACATGGACTGGCCAATACCTAAATTTTCAGAGCTTCACACCTGTCCAGTACAAACGGGGCTTAGTACGGACCTTGTTTGACCGTGCTAGAAAGATATGCACCCAGGATACACTGACAGAGGAATTTGAAACTCTGAAGAATGTCTTAAACCTGAATGGGTACTCCACAGGATTTATAAAGCGCCATTGCCAACAGCCCAAACCCAAAGCAGACGTAACTACAGTTCCTAAACTCAAGGTATTCATCCAGCTAACCTTTCGAGGGGATGACGTAATGCAACGTCTACAAGACCGGCTTACTACAGCAGTAGGTCGAACATTCTGTGCGGCAACTCCAGTCATTAGATATAAAACCGTACCCATTCCTACACCAGCAGTCAAAGAGCCTGTTCCTCTGTACGCCACAAACAATTGTATTTACCAATTCACATGTAGATGCCAGGCCGTTTACATTGGTCGAACGGAGAGACAGCTTAACAAACGGGTGTCAGAACACATACCTCAATGGGTCAACAAGATACAACACACAGGAGATGCTAGCCGCGTGGGGCCGACACACCGGAAGCTCCTGGCGTCTTCAATCGGCAGGCACATTGTCGACAGTGGCCATTTTGTGGACAGAGACACTGCATTTCGCGTGTTGTTTAACACACAAAATACTCGCTTGTTAAAATTTGCAGAAGCAATTATGATCTATCAACGCAAGCCAGAATTGTTTAAACAGAAAGACACGTTAGTCGGCTTAAAATTACCGTGGTAGATAAGTGACATTACTGTGCGAATATGTGTATATTTCAACTTGAAAGATTTATCTAGTTAATTTCACGTAAGTTGTGTGATTTCTGCAGTATGTACCTGACGAGATGCAGCGAAATATGCCAGGCAATAAATCGTGCAATCTATTGTTTGTGTCTTCGTTATTCAAAATAACAGCTATCCCAACTACTGTTGTAACCACAACCATGATATCAGTAACTTTAGTGTCCGGATTTCCTAGCCTTATATATATATATATATATATATATATATATATATATATATATATATATATATATATATATATATATATAAAAGAGAATGTTTGTGTCATTGTGTCTTTGTGTGTCCTTTATGCGTTCCTGAACGGTCCATCTGATTGAGATGACATTTTCTACAGATGTCCTTCTCATTCCCGCGCAGCCAACTGGCATAGTTTGTTAGTTTAAAAACAGTTATTTACGTATTAAATCAATATTAAAAGGAAAGACGTCTAATTAAGGGGACTTAACAATAAAAGGTATATCAAGGGACATTGCTTTTAGTAACTGTGAGATATAAATATCGAATATATGAATATGGTCTAGGGAATATTAAAGCCTTAGGTTTAGTCCTCTCAATGAGGATGAAGTGATAAGAAAAGTGGACCAGTTGTCTTCCGAATAGGGTTTTCTCCAGGAACACTAGCCAATGTGTCATAATCTCCCCATTAGTTCTACCGCGTCGTCGTCTATGATGCCTGGCGAATACAGCCAGGGGTCTACCGGTGAGCGACACTAACCACACTGTGTCAGGAAGGGCCAGTCGATGAACGCATGTGAGACATGATCTCCACGCAGTGACGCAGGCCCGCTTAGTGAGACTCACAGCGGTTAGCGGGCAGACGGCTTGGGAGTGTTGACGGAGACAGACATGATTGAATGATGCTCGTATGTATGAACGCCATAGAGAGAACGCCTGTGAGAAGATATGACTGTGCGCCTGTGAGTTGTGTAGTAGTGTATCGATATATTTATTGAATGTATTATTGCATTGTGATTGTATGATACATGTAAATTGTTGCGACGAGTGAGATGTGTGAATAAAGTGTTTACATTGTAAGTGTAGTGCATCACGTTAAGTCATTCTGTGACCGTGTTTTGTATCACACTTGTTGGTATATACGAGCCTGTGTCACACAATGCTCTTGGTTTCATCAGGAGGGACTAGGCAGACAGAGACACAAGTCCAACCTACGATGATAAGACTAATCTCCTGGAGAATGTAGAAAGCCGGTCATTAACCACAGACATCTCAGTTGATGCGATGACATCTCATTTTAAGACATATTTGTCTATGTGTTGGCGACCTCCCACAACAGCTTTCTCTAAATTTTCATTCCAGTGACATATAGCAACTAGCAATATTATAAGAAGAAATGATTTGGAGAACTTGGTGACAACTGGTAAGATCGAGGGGAACAGACCAAGAGGAAGACCTAGAAGCAAGTACCTGGATGGCTTGGTCTTGTGGCATGGTCGAGACAGAAACACGGAGCTGATCCAAGACTCTGGTGATCGAGTGATATGGCAGAACATGACCGCCCACGCTTACCGACATGGCACACAATGGATGGATGGATGTACATATAGCAACATCTTTAAACACCACGTTGTAACACTAGTCACAAGAAAGTAAAACACCACTGGCTCTAGCTATACTTTTAATATGGATCAAAACAGTGGGTTACGGGAACTCCAACTCTGCATTACTAAAATCTACAATAACACGATAACAAAATAAAACATCAAATCCGTGCAATACACTCTTTGATTACAAACCTCAACAACGCTTTTGTCTAACTTATCACCTGAACTACAACAATACCCAAATCTGGATTGGTGTGACTTCCTGAATAAACCTAGCGTGCATACATTTACCTAGGTTCAATAAACCCAGACATATTATATGTACCCCAATACACATTCTTTAACTACAAAACAGACAGTCTATAAATCTTGGATCTGTCTGTTGATTGTGTCTTTCTCCTTACTAAATCTTGAATAAGTAAATCCTGTGAGTCAGGGAAAATGTACGATTCCCCCCCCCCTTCCCCCCCCCCCCCCCCACACACACACACACTGGGGCTGGATAAACACTGTCTCTATTCCACGATATGGCACATAAGAAAATGTTTCTATCCAGTCTCTCTACAAAATACTCTAACGCTTTCCATTGATGATAATGGGATGAGTTAATCCTACGCTTAAATGGCTCTCACAGACGTAGATATATCACTGGTAAAGATTACATTGGCTGGACATCATAGGTGATTGAGATGCACGAACGATCTTGTTGTACTCCAATTTCGGAATGGGAACGTAATAGACAGACATAGGTAACTGTGCATGATGGCTCCTGGATCGATCTAGATATATAATGATGTTGTTGGCCTTGGTATTCTACATTATCTCCACTGGCGGAGGTCTTGAGAGAAGAAGGGGTCTGCATCAAACGGTTATTCCACCAAGTGGCCGTATTAGTCATAATGCTATAAGTTATTGAAGCCAGCACTATCGACGAGGTAGCTGTAATTGCTAGTTGAAGGATATACAGGAGGCATCCCCAAAAATGTATGGGTAGTATGCTTACATCCAAGATCAAGATACGTCCATAATGTCTTTGAGCGACATTGAAACAAGAAGGAGTGCCTTCACTGATTCCAGGCTTACGTCGGCGTCTTTCAACTCTCTCTCTCTCTCTCTCTCTCTCTCTCTCTCTCTCTCTCTCTCTTCTCTCTCTCTCTCTCTCTCTCTCTCTCTCTATATATATATATATATATATATATATATATATATATATATATATATATGTGTGTGTGTGTGTGTGTATGTGTGTGTGTGTGTGTGTGAAATTGATAGACCAGTCCTACAGCTTCTGCAGACAATAGCTCCCAGGGTAATTTCTGGCAGCAAACACTGTAAATCTCTCAGACGAAATTAGTGGTAAATGATCCACTATAACTAGACTAACTCCTGTTCTGGTCTGACCCGCAACAAGGAATATCCTCCAGGTTCAAGTTATGGTAAATATATGGTACCCATAGCTGGTTCCACAATCATTTAGTACGGTAGCTGGCCAATCCTTTGTAAAAATAGATGGAAAGTGGGGGGGGGGGGACCGAGATATGTCTTCATAATGGGTGTTAAAAAGTAAATGATGGGTTGTGTCTCCTGTCGGCTGGATACTTCCATGTACAGACCCGCATACAGATTGTTACTCTTGGTCCGGTCTGCCTTTCTTTAAAATTATTATCGCCAAAATTATCCATCGCCTGGTAACTCCAGTGCTGTAAGATTTGAAAAAAAAAAAAAAAAAACTCAAACAGAGATAAATAATGGAAATAAAGGATGAGGAAAAGAGGACATTGCCCTTTGTTCTCTGCTAGTTAAGCTGTCCTTAATCCTCTGTTGACAAGTGGGGTCTCTATGTATTGCCCGTAAACTGATTCGTCTACTAGTCGGGAGTTCCGGGACTGTTCCATCTAAACTGACCCAACAACATGTCCCTACACTCTACGACGGACAAGACAAAACATCGACACCCAAAAATATACGCTCTCACCTACTTTGGGGAAACTACCCACAAATGAGAGCACTGTCGTATATTCTGAAGGGACTGGGGATCACTGTTGTGCATTACCCATATTCTGGTTTTAGAAGCTGGGCCCCATCCTCGTTCAATATGTAATTAAATAAAGAATACGACCATTGAAGTATTACAGGTTCGGTTTTATAATTTGTCTAGGAGTTAATGGTCCTCTTTAGGAGAATAGTGAACACAAGATTTGACTCTAACCCTTCACCAGGATTCTAGTAGCTCTCGAACCCCCATGATATTCTGTGAAATGTCTGAAAGACTTCCTCAGTATGAATCAGGTGAAATGTAGCATGGGTTTGGAACAGTCAAGAGATATAGTTTCCTCTTTTCCCTTTAATTTTAAATTCTTTTGAGTTATGTTGTTTTGCTAAATAAATTATTTAACAAATACTGGTAGACATTGACATCTTGTTTACACAAATAAACAGGTAATTAACAGACAGGTTGAACTGACACATTAAATATAAGATCAGTTACTGTTGATGTCATTTATTGACTGAGCCTGCATCTTTTGGCTTGTGTATACATTTCTAATTGTTTCTCATCTGTTTGACATAACATATGTTTCAATGGAAAAATGCACATCAATACCAATTACAGTTCATCAATCAATAAACAATAATCATTATGATGATCCTACGTGTTGTAAATCTTCTTATTAATAAAATGTGTTACAGTCTAGTGTGGCATGGGTTAATTCAATAGTGGTATGAATCATGGTTTTGTGAGGGAGTGTTTGTTGGCTTGGAGAAATGTCACCTCTGAGTGGTAGATATGGGTTAAGCCTGGGTCCATGGACTGATGGATCCACTTCAGTACTTGCCAGTGAAGCTACCCTGAAGGCTGCCCTTACTCTGCTCAAGGCCTGAGTTTATCTTCCATCTCATGTGTGTGGGTCATCTTTTCTCTCTGCCTCCCTCTTCTGGTCAGGTTGCCACCAAGAACATCACTGTGTAAAATTTACAGAGGCATGTATAATCCTACCAATGTGATTTTCCCAGCATGTTATTAAGTGTGAACACAACATAACAGGAAAGACAAGATCAGAAGAAGTGGTGTTGAGTTAATTTGTGTGGGGTCAGAGATTATTTTTACACTGGATGCACCTGCTATCTCTTGGTACTTGCTGTATGCATTTCCTCAGTGTACCTGTGGTTCATTGAGAAGTGTACAGTCAGACATAGACAGAAGTAATGATGTGTTGTTCCTTGGATCATTCAAGTCATGCTGATAAGACAAGACCAAGACAAGGACAAGATGCATTTTTATAAATGACATACAATTATAACATCTTCATCAACTCATTAGTTTTATGCATTTGTGTGTATAATTGTTTCTCAGTACCTTCCAAATTAACTACTTGTCTTCTTCTTCTTCCTATAAATTATTTCCTTGTTACCTGCTGTTGTTGTGGTGTGGTGTGAAGTGCTGTGTGATGTAATGTGTTGAGTTAACTTCTGTTTACTGGGGTTCTCATAGCTTGTACCACTTGTCCCCCCATCTTCATCAGTTAATATGAGTTTAACTCATCAAGTGTCTTATTGTTATTCATGTCTAACATACAGAATTTCTGATGTGTATTTGTTATAAAATGTAATCCATACAAGATCATGACAACAATACATTAGTAAGAGATTGTTACATAAAGTACCCCTCCTAATCCACCTCTCTTCTTCTTCATATCAGTCTATTCTTCTTCTTCTTCCTGCCAGCAGTGCACATCATGTCCATTAGTTAGTTAGTTAGTCGCAGTTCCAACTTCACAGCAACGGGTCGTCCCCATTTTGCTCCGTTCCTGTGCCAGTGAATATCACACAAAACACTCCCCACTGCCCAATGTCCATTCTGTTGGCGATCAACAGTTGGCAATAGACCGAGGTTTTGTGTACCCTTGGGTCTACGCAGATTAACTTGGCCTCTGTCACAAATGGCGTCTGTGCAGCATAACCCTTTTAAAGCAATGCATTTAATAAGTGCTTTCTCTGAGTTAAAATCTGACACATGAATACAATTATTTTCTATCAATCCCTATTATTTCAATTCGTAAAGAGAAAAGGAAAGATATAATCCTTCTCTCAGCTCCTTAGATTTCGAACAGGCAGAAATAAATACATTTTCAAGCGAGGTGGTGGTTCGTGTGCACAAACTGGCTTGTGTTTGCAGAAAGCATCTTAAAACAGTTTTGATGAAAAACATCAAAGTGCGTTTGAAATTTCACCTCGTATAAGTTTCTGTGATAGATTATTGTAGTATGCACATAGTAAAGCTAACAGATGTAGTGAAGAACTTCAGAGTTTGCAGTTTTGAGAAAGTGTGAGATTGTTAGTTTTGCCCGGGAAAAGCTCGGTGTAGCTAGAAGGTTGCAGTCGACCATTTTTCACTTCAGAGATTTATTTTACAATTAATACATTTAATTTTTACGCACAACACTGGATACCTTCTGCTTCACACATCTGGGTATCACATTGATCGGAGGATTCACAAGCTTACCTCGGGTTTCGGATCAAACTGCCGTTTTTTAATGTAAAATACAGGTCACTTTCGCTCTCTGACCGGTCGTCGGGGCTGAAGATTGAGGAGTGCGCGGGTTTTTAGAAATGAACGCCGTCGCAGGTCAAAGGTATATCACGTGACCCGCTCCTTCCACTAATATGCTTAGTTGTAGACGCTGTAATTTCCAAAAATAGCCGACATCTGTCTATCTCGAGTGTCAAGTTGTGTTCGATTCTCAATGGTGCGGTCAATTGTATGTTGTTCTCTGTAGTTGGTGCGAAAATGGTGACGCACTGTAAAATGATGGTTGGTGATTATGTCACAAGCACATATAATCTATCCATCTAGAATAATACAGGAATCCCCCACTGACTATTTGTCCACGCTCCTAACTTCTAGAAGTTGGGGGTTTAAACCTCTGCTCCAAAATCTTCTTCTTGTAGCAAGCAAGCACTTCACGATTTTCTGCATATATAAATGGTCATTTAGGCAGTCCCACGAATTAGACCTTGCTGACATGACATGCAGAGCTTGACAAGCTATCTGAAGATATGGGGTGTCCACCTCTCTTCCCCCATGATATTATACAACCAAAACTAACTTCACTCCCCTGCATATTCATTAATAGATTACATAAAGATTCACACACGATAAGGATGAGTACATGTATGAATCAGAAAAATGCATCCTTGAGTACATCGATAGTTCACTAGATGTCTAGTAAAGACAAGTCTCTAATCTAGAGAATACTGGTTCGAATATGAAGATATAGTGAACAGATTGTCTGCATAGAAAATGCAGGTGATAATAAATTAGCAATCATAGCAAAATATGAATTGTAAGCATGGGAATATTGACTAGTGGTATAGACACGTTCTTTGTGCAAAGATCGAACCTCAGGCTATCTTCTCAAGAAGATATTTTGCAGTTACCAACTTCAACATAAATACATAGAATATGTGTATTCTATTTATCATATAATACAGGTATTAACATTCAATAAAAAGATGTCAATTGAAACGAGAAAAAGAGTGTTGAGATGCTACATTGAACCTGTACTTTTGTATGTATGTGAAGCGTGGACAATGAGCAGTCAGGCTGAAAAACATCTGATGGCTGTAGAGATGTGGCTTCTGAGGAAAATGCAAAGAATACCATGGACAGCCAGAAAGACCAATGAACAAGTCCTTCAAGAAACAAATGAAGATCGTAAATTGATTAGAGAAATTAGACGTAGACAGTCGAAATTTTTTGGGCATGTTATGAGAAGAAATGGATTGGAGAATTTGGTGACAACTGGTAAAATCGAGGGGAAAAGACCAAGAGGAAGACCTAGAAGCAAGTACCTGGATGGCTTGGCCTTGTGGCATGGTCGAGACAGAAACACGGAGCTGATCCACGACTCTGGTGATCGAGTGAGATGGCAGAACATGACCGCCCACGCTTACCGGCATGGCACATGATGGATGGATGGATTAACATTCAAAAAGCAATATCATCTTACCCTAAGCACTGAAGGCACAGTTGGGCAAAAAAAAAAAAAAAAACACTTCCGTGTTACTACATCTGACTTGGTAGCTGGTCAAAACTCAAGTGACTATGTCTGGCCTAGCCAGGTTTAATAACCCACTAACTTCGGTCTATTTGAGTCACTGCACTACATTCCTATCTTGTTTTGATATACGGCAGTCATTCCCCTATAAGGAAATGACAGCCCATACACGTGAAATCTCCAATTCTTGGAAACGGTGGTCTGTAATCTGAGGAGACTGGCAAATTATGTCACAGTAACATTGTTATATTATGTAAATTTAAATAATTGTTGTATTTTTCTTAAAGTTTTATAAAATGTTTAAAGTAGTTATCTACAGTCATATGCGTTATAATATAATGATAAAATCTTTAAGGTATTTTCAAAGTTTTCATAAAAATAATGCATCTATTTTAAATACGTGAAAGTTTTCGAAACCATTTTTCCTGCAAAGGGAACGGGAAAGGGTCGAACATATACTCTGTGCACCACAGTCGTATTTGGTATAAACAAAGTGATAAAAACTTTAAAGCATCTTCAAAGTTTTCGTGAAAATAATGGATCTATTTTAGATACATGAAAATATTCTAACTCTGAACAATATCATCGAAGCTACAATTTTAAGTGTGAAATTTAAAGGAGAAAATGTAGGCCTACTGTTGCCTCGCATCCCAATGATTCCAACAGATATGCCATTCGAATTCAAACGTCTGCAGTTTTCTGATAGATAGACAGACAGACAGACAGACAGACAGACAGACAGACAGACAGACAGACAGACAGACAGACAGACGGACGGACGGACGGACGGACAGACGGACGGACAGACGGACGGAGGGATGTCGGTAAGTAGGTAGGTAGACAGATAGATAGATAAATAGATAGATAGATGGATGGATGGATGGATGGATGGGTGGATGGATGGATGATGGATGGATTTATGGATGGATTTATGGATGGATGGATGGATAGATAGATAGGTAGACAGACAGACAGACAGACAGACAGTCCGACCGACCGACAGACAGACAGACAGACAGGCAGACAGACAGGCAGACAGACAGACAGATAGATAAATAGATAGATAGATAGATAGATAGATAGATAGATAGATAGATAGATAGATAGATAGATAGATCCCCGCTAAGGGCTTGGCGAATTGGGCCGTGTCAGCATATATATATATATATATATATATATATATATATATATATATATATATATAGAGAGAGAGAGAGAGAGAGAGAGAGAGAGAGAGAGCATTATGGACAATTGTTAGAAGTGACGATAGCATCATGGTCATTTGTAGAAGTGCTACCCCGATGGACGTTTGTAAATAGTTGTGTGGTAATCTCATAAACATTTAGTTTTATATGTCCTGTGAACTTAGGAAGAGTACAGCATCTCATGAGTGAATTAACAGTGTTACTCTGCTACTCCCATGTGGAGACACAGGAGCAGAGTTTAATACTTCATACAGATATTTGGTGATTCTATTATGTCTTTGATTTATGCATTACTTTTTCAGTCGTTTAAAATTTCATGCCAGTATCCCATTATAATACTATAATTTATATCTAAGCGTTATTCTCTTTTCTTGTGGAGTTGTGTCTATTTATTTTGTTAAGTGTGATACTACTTACAAAATGAAACACAAACTTTTGAGAGCAGAGTGTGGCGAGACAACAAACACTTCTTCAGGTACCAAAGAGTGTGTTTGCTCTTCTCTGAAGGAGTTGACTTTCTTGGCTCTCGGGACCCTCTGCATGAAAACCTGTCTTATATCTATTAATACCTTACCTTATGACATGTCTCCACCCCTAGGGAGTCTGACGCGCCAATTCATTTCTTTAGTAGTCGGTCTTAGTTGATAAGGATATCTATCTTACCTGGGTACAATTTACTTTTCATACCACAGACTTAAATATTGACTCGCGCTGGACATGGCTGTCAACCCCAGCACTGCTGTTGTTAATGTCTTGGCAAGTTTATGTTCAGTAGTTTGCCATTGCTTTATGAATGACCGGCTCCCATACCAACACGTTAAAACCCAATGCGTCAAGGTATGCTGCCAAATCGGTCGCAGCTTTGTTTTGAACGCAGGTAAGTGGAATTACGAACCGTGTCCGTAACGCCTTTGCTACGGAGACAGGTCGTGCTTGACTTAGGGACCATAATTACAAGTATTTCAGAAGCCTGAGTGGATTCGCCTGATGGTGTAGGAAAATTGTAATATGAAAGCTTCCCCACTTGCAAAACTCAGTCCAGTGCTCTACCTGGTAGTGGCAGTACGTGTGTTGGCTATGCTCAAGTTAAATGTGAGCCAACGAACAAAGAACAGTAACTCCCCCAACAGCGTTGATTGTGCGTGTGTTCTGATTGTGCTGCAGTGATCACTGTAAGGTTTCTAAGTGTCCTTGACTCTGAGATTTGGTCTGTCAACGATGTTAGTTTCTGGGTTATATGCCGCCATGCTCATTGCTCTCGGCCTGCTTGTCTAGACACCAGAAGATTTGGGCTATAAATAGCCTCTTTCCTGAGAACACAGTCAAGGATGTCTGGCTGTTGTGGCCTTGATGAGAATCTAGACACGCTGTCTGTCTGTGGGAGTGTCGAATGTGTCCCGGAATGTGGGGTGGGGCTGAGGGAGCGCTTCTCAGAGGACAGTAAATACGTGTCAACATTCAATGCACCAAGTGAAAGTGGGCTCAAGCAAACACGGGGGATGGGAAGAGGGAGGGGGTTAGCTCTACCCGAGGGGTCCAGGCGCTGATTTATTTTTAAAATATTTTCGGATTCAGAGAACCAGACACATGTTTTCGGAGACAACTCATATAGAAATATGTATCATATGACGCAGCTCCAAATGTAACATGGAACAAAGTACATTTACCAAAGTTTCAAACTGTTTCATCTTGTTGCCTTGACGTTGGTGCGAGTCCGAAGACGAAAGCGGGCAACCTGTCAAACGGTTCGCCTTGTGTTGTCACTCTTTTTTGGCATCCTAATTGGTGAAAATATGTGTAAATGAGAACCAGACATGCTGTCAACAGTTCTAAGTCGGTTTACTCACTTTAAAATAAAGCGTCTACAACAGTCAACCCTTTTGGCTAGTCTAAACTAAGAAATCATGTACACTTAGGGTTGCCAGGCGTCCGGCAAAGAGAGGACATGTCGTCCTTTTTAGCCTAATGTCCTCCAATCGGCAGGCAAAGCTAAAAACCTTTAAAATGTCCGGCTTTTTAAATATTTTATGTTATCATATTTTTATGTATTGTTGTTACAACTCACAATGTATCTACACTCTACCCTGTGTTTACATTCTTTATTAAAACCCATCGTTTAATAATAATATTTATTAAACTTCCTATTTATAACAAATGTGATACACCAATTATTTGTATAATTTGAATCTAACTGTTACTCTTTTCGGCAACACTAACAATGTTGTAGTCTCTATGGTCAAAATGTTAATGTTATTTCCGGTTCCGGTAGAAGAGACGCCACTTAAAATTGTTTTTTTAATTTGTAATTTTTGCTTTCTATGTTTATGACAATGGCTTCTACAAAGAGAATATGTTGACAGTGAGAGAAACCTAATCAAAGTGTCCTCGACATCTAGCACATTGACGTATTTTTTTATTCAGCCTAAGTACTCAAATGTGTTGCTGAAAGCGCATGCGGCTGAAGAAACTTTGGAATTTCATACAGTCTGTCATCATCAGTCTTACAACTCGATGACCTGCACAGCTGGTTTGATGCACACATTATATGAAGATTCAGAAATTGCTAAAAGTATTGCTTGTGCAAAACAAAGACTGAAGCAATAATAGACCAGGTGATTGACCCCCACACTGTTGATCTTCTTCTTCTTCTTCTTCTTCTTCTTCTTCTTCTTCTTCTTCTTCTTCTTCTTCTTCTTCTTCTTCTTCTTCTTCTTCTTCTTCTTCTTCTTCTTCTTCAGAAATGAAGAAATCAGGACTAACGTGGGGGGTTAAAGCAGCATTAGATTTTATCAGAAAACAGCAAGTCAAATGGTTTGGCCATGCAAGTAGGTTACCAGTCAACAGCATACAACAGCAAGCAATGATGTACAGACCAGATGGAAACAGAGGAAGAGGCCGACCACGTAAACGTTGAACGGAGGGAATAGCAGAGTCCATGGGAATATCGATATATGAAGCCCATAATCGGGCACTCTTACGAAGTTTATACTTCACCTTGACACCGCAAGGTACAAGAGGAACATGATGAGATGAGAGAAGTGGGAAAAATGACCTCGCAAATAAGAAAATATTACTACGACCCTCAGAAACCCGGAGCCTACGGCGGAGCCGCCGCATTAAAACGGAATACTAAATTAAAGAAGATAGAGACTTGGCTTCGATATCAAGATATGTATACTTTGCATAAACCGATCCGTCGTCGTTTCCAGAGGCGTCAAACCATAACCGGTGGTATAGATCAACAGTTTCAAGCCGACTTGATAGATATGAGACAATTACAAAGATACAATGGTGGGATGTCGTATCTAGTGACGTGTCTCGATGTGTTTAGTAAATATGCTTGGGCCATCCCGATCCAGAAGAATACGGTGAAAGAACTAGCGGACGCCGTGAGTAAAATATTTGCTGATAGACAACCGATAAATTTTCAGACTGATAAAGGATCGGAATTTGTCAACCGGACCTTCTTAAAATTTCTGAAAGATCGAAGTGTGCATTTCTTTACCACTGAGAATGAAGAAGTGAAAGCCGCAATAGTGGAAAGATTCAATCGAACCCTGAAAGAAAAAAATCATGGCGCTATTTCACCAAGACCAATAAACTTCGCTACGTCGATGTGATAGATAAATTGACCCGAAACTACAACGGGTCGTATCACAGAAGTATTCGCATGGCGCCCGTGCAAGTCAACTATACGAATCAAGACGAGGTGTGGAATAACTTGTATGAGAAGACTATTGACAGAAAAGTGTATTTTACAGCCTGTGACCGAGTCCGACTGGCTCAGCCCAAACAGCCTTTTAAAAAAGGCTATATGCCCAAGTGGACTGAACAACTGTTTACCGTCAGTCGTATAAACTACACCAGTCCGGTCACGTATGTGCTAAAAGACGATTCAGGGGAGGAACTTCAAGGCTAATTCTACCGAGAAAAAATACAACTCGTCGGAGACAAGCAAGTGTAGCGCGTCGAAACAGTCTTACAAGAAAGACCCAGGCGAGGTGGTGGTAAAGAATATTTAGTCAAGTGGTTCGGCTATCCCAAGTAATTCTATAGTTGGATCTCAGACCTAACCAGATACTAATGGAAGAAACCAACGTGGAAACTAACCCACAACATACCCCAGGGGGAAAGAAACTCGGTCTGGTGCATGTGTGGTCGGCAAGTGCCGCGGCTAGAGATTGTCTTCTTCTGCCAACTGGTCGTTATATACACCGTCATTGGCGTATCACTATTCAATCTGTCTCGAGACAGCGACGACGCAGCCGAAGGCAAGTTGTGGATCGCTCTGCTAAGCAGCTGTCTGGGTTACATGTTACCAAACCCTAATATGTGAGTTTCAACGTGACATTACCGAGCAATGCTTCGCCGAACATGTTAACAAAGAACACCCCAGGTCACTATTTCGTCAAATTACCGCATACTATTGAGGTGAATCAGCATTACGAAGTGGGTCTGGCCGAAATTCAATTTCCCAACTACTACTGCAATGTGCTAGAGCGTGAAGTGTGGATAAGATAACCTCACCAAGCAGAGGACATTCCAGAAAACTGTGTCCCCCAGGTCTATACAGCTTACCAGACGCGTTTATAGCGGAGCTGAATCTAATAATGAAAGAGTCGGAGGTGGACGACCAGCCGAGAATCAGAGTATATTTCGATAATGCCTCAAAGAAAGTCATCGTGAAAATTTTCGAAACGGGGGCCATGGCTACGTTTAGCGAGAAGTTGCAAGAGATATTAGGACTTCCCTCCTCGAGGATATCACACGCCAACACAGTAATGAAAGGGCAAGTGTTGATAGACCTGAATAACGATCTGCAAAATATCTACGTCAACTGTGATCTCATAGCGTCGAGACCAGTCGGAGACGTCATGGTCCCACTACTAAGGACGGTTCCTATCATGAATCAGCTGTCGGCCTAGGTGTATCGCGCCTACGACAAACCTCATTGCGTACCGCTGAGTCGGTACTCCTTCGATACGGTGGAAATTCTTTTAACCACCGATACGGGCACAAACATCTCATTCACTTCCGGGACTTCAGTGCTGACGTTACATTTTCGAGTTCGGAAGAGATCAGACCTAGAATAATGGTGAAATACGTGGCATTACGTCAAAATCCCAGAATGTACAAAGACTTTTACTGTAACCAAGCTGGACAGGGCATGCCGGTTTTTGTGGGTAGTCGGAGTCAGAGAGGTCGCGTTATCGGCAGTTTCTTCAGTGGGCTCGGTCGGACGATTCTACCCTGGCTAAAGACCGGTGGTAAGGCCCTACTTAAAGAAGGTGTCGGTACGGGTCTGCGAGTGGCCCAAGATGCTTTGGCTGGTAGGAATGTAGGGGAATCCTTCAAAGAGCATGCCAAACAAGCCGGTAAGCGTCTACTGCAAGGAGCTGTCAACCATGTTAGCTAATCGGGTAGCGGCATTAGAAGAAAGAGACGTGCAGCGCCACCGGATGAGCCCAGTAAACGTATAAAACTGACCCCCGCACCTCATATAGCTCACAAGAAGAAGCAACAGCACTCGGATATCTTTGCATAATGGCTCTGATTCACCCTCATTCCTGCGAGTGTTTTCATTCGGGTCTGGATCTATTTAGTGTACCACCAACGAAGGCCGCCGTAGAAGAGGGACAGTTTCTGGAGATACACCCCGCGGCGTCGCTAGCCCCCGGCGTACCTATAGAATTTGCAATTTCTGGTGCCAGTGTAGAGTATTTGGATCTGTTTAACACTTTCTTACACGTCAGAACTAAAGTCACACTACTCAATGGTGACAAACTACCACCCACGGCCGATGTCGCTCCTGTCAACTATTATCTGCACAGTTTATTTTCTCAAGTGGATGTCTCACTCAACGACACGCTAATCATCCCTAGTGAAAATACGTATCCGTATGGAGCCTACTTGGAAGCGACATTGAACCATGGGGAAGAAGCCAAAAAGAGTCATCTCTCAGCCGCCCTCTATTACTATGACACGGCCAAATTCCTCGATGACACGCAAGGCGAAAACAACAAAGGACTAAAATCACGACGTCAACTAGCCAGTGAGAGTCAAGAAATAGATATGATGGGTCGACTACACGCCGACTTTTTGTGCAAGACCGCTAAATGATAAACGGTGTGGATGTGAAAATTAAACTGACTTCGTCCAAGGCCACCTTTAACCTCTTGGCCCCCGACGGGGCGCTTGGTTATTCATCCTTTATAACGTATGCCACGCTGGTGGTTCGTAAAGCCCGACTGAATCCGGCCATCGTGCTCGACCACGAGAAAGCCTTGATGAGGGCCAACGCGACATTCCCGTTCAAGTGTGTGGTGCTTAAAACATTAGCTATCCCTCAGGGTATGCTATCTCACACACAAGACAATCTGTTTGTGAGTCAAACACCCACTCGAATCTTGATTGAACTTGTTACATCAGCAGCTTTCAACGGTTCCTATAACTATAACCCGTATAATTTTCAAACGTTTGGTCTGACGTACCTGAACGTAACCCTCGACGGTCGAGCTGCCACCAGCAAACCACTGAACATGGACATTGAGCGTAATCAATACGTACGAGCCTATTTTGGTACTAACCTAGCCATGGGTCTAGTGGGCAAAGACACCGGCAACTCAATTGACTATAATCAATTAAAGTATGGCTATACGGTGTATGACTTTCATCTGAGTGTCAGTTTACAGGACGGAGACCAGTTTGAGATGCCGAGGACAGAGACTTTAACACTGGAATTTAAGTTCAACACACCCACCCCAGAGCCATTACAACTCATCGTCTATGCCGAGCACGACGGGATAATTGAAGTCTCCAAGACCAGTAAAGTGCTAACAGATTACGCTTCATAATTGTGAGGTTTTTTGTGGGTTTATAGAGAATTACAGAAGTTCCATTGAGTGAAGTTCTATAAAGTATATCTCTCTATAAAAGATACAGGTTAGTAACAGCAAGTATTGTCTAGAGGTATTGATATTTATTCTCGCATAACCCTTGTAGAGAAACCATTCAGAATTTTGGCTCATCGAGTACCCCCACTGTGAGAAATTAGACCTAAGTTAAGTTCTACACAGAATTATTTATAGATGATTTCTCTTCTAGGCCATATATATATATAGAGATCTTGGCAGTTAGCCACAGCAACCAATGAAAGCAGTTCTCTCATCTTCCAGCTGACTGTGCTCTGATCGCCAACCTCATTTTTGATCTCATTACTTATTTCAAGTGACACAAGACACTTGGACAAATGATCACATTGACAATTGTACCATTGTAGTGAACATAAACAACAATGACTGTATTCTACACTGGTTGAACAAGACATCAACATGAGAAGATCTTGACAACAGTTGGACAAACATTCACAAAGAATGATCACACCAACAGGTTAGACAAGTCATACATCATGAAAGATACTTGACAACAACCACACAGACTTTCACAATCTCTGTAACCAACCACAACAGTAGAGTAACAGTCACCATGAAGATGCTTGACACCTGTTGGACATTTCTTTCTCAACAATGTACAAGACAATCACCGAGACATGTATCTCAAAAACTGTTCTCTTACTACTAATCTTTTATTAATGTTTGATGAGGTCAAGTGAAGACTCAGGCTTCATATTCTGCCAACAATTTACATCTCAAATATAAGTTTATATGCAAATTATAGTGACATTATCTATGAAAATCCAAACACATCACTCAATATCCCCACAGAAACATCAATCTAAATAAACCCTCCTCCTTCACTTCTCTACTCCATAAGTTATCCTACACCACACTTTAGACTTAAATCCTTTCTTCGACTGTTAATGAGGGAAACACAAGATAAGCCATAAATTGGGGCAAGCATATGGACGTTCTGCTCCACTGGTCTGTTTAATCCTTTTAGCACCTATGATGGTGTTGGACAGCTCAGGTTACAGTTCTCCCCATGATGGTTTTCCAATTCAGGCTATTCCCTGCTGTCACAATCTTGAAAGAAATTTTAAAGCTCTATCTTTTCACTGGTGAGTTCATGAAGTTGACACTTAGGACTGTTCTTTTACTTTTCCAGTAGAGGAAGATCTAAAAAGAAACAATATGTCCTAGCATTCTTCTTTCTGTCTATCTCACCTAAATTTGACTGTTCATGAAGTTGACACCCAGACTGTTCTTTTACTTTTCCAGTGGAGGAAGATCTAAAAAGAAACAATATGTCCTAGCATTCTTCTTTCTGTCTATCTCACCTAAATTTCTGATGGAACTGAATCACCACACCGACTTAACACCAATCCATTTTGTGAATTTGCTCTATTTATTAACTTCTGCTCCTTCAGCTTTCAGCCATTATTAATATTAAGCTGTGATAGGGTCAGCTCCAAGTGCACCTTTAATGTCCACTCTTAGCCAGTAGTGACATGCTGAAAACCAGGTGATCTCTCCTCTTAAGGTTTCTTCTTGAATTTATCTTGAAGATATAGCCTGGGCTTTTACAAAATTGGAGAGTATCCCTGTCTTAGGCTTTTAAGAAAGACTTTTCTTCAGTGCCATCTGTATAGGCCAGAATTAGTGGATTCAGGCTGAATCTTTGCAACCTGTTGTTCATTTTGGTCTTTTTGGAGTCTGACTTTTCAGCTGGAGTTGAAGCTAGAGCTCAGGACTTCCCCTGGAGTTGTCCTGGTAATTGAAAGGCCTCCCCCATCTTCCTCATTCTCTGTTAATAAACAAAGGCACAACATGTGTTTTACATCTATTGAACCATTGTCACAGTTATAGAGTACTATCACCGATTCAGAGAGGAATGGGAGGGGAAAAGGAGTGTGATATTCGAACACCCGCCTCTCACTGATGATGAAGTGCAATTTTATTTGGGGGTTTGGGGTGATATCCTTTCTCCAGGTTCATCCCCAAAACCGTGAAGTCATAGGCACATACTCCTAATCAGAGGCAGCTTCACACAATTATCTTGTAAATTCTCACAATGAGTAGATCACAGGGACCGGTGTACCATGAGAACAGACAGTGTGATTAAGCACCAAGCAGTAGGCATTGTATGACAGAAATCATGCACTAGAAATGCTTTCACATGTGGAATACACATAATGAAAGAAAACATGAATTTTCCCTGACAAATAGCATGAGCCTTCCCATGTATTCATCTGACAGACACTGTAGGTTAATTTCCACAGTGCAATGCAGTCCTGCAAACATGGATTTAATAAGTGTCTTTACTTTTACAAATATGAGAAGTTAATTATATAATTATCATCTCATTCACTCAAACATTCTCAGCCATTATAAGGGAGAAATTACATGCAGTATATAGCATCACACATTCTGAAACATAACTGCCAAAGGTAACTCTCAAGAGCGATGTACAGTTTGGTTAAGAATGGTCATGATAGGCACTCAACGAATGTTCAGAGCGCACAAAGGTTTTGCAATATGCATGGAGCGTGGTTTACAGTCATAAGCATATGCAAATCATCAAATCAGACAGACAATAGACATGGTAAGAATGTTTCACTGCGGTAGACATGACAGGTTTTGAGCGGCAATTTTAGAGTCACTGTACCGAAGTCCTGTCTTCTTTTTACATTTTCTCAAGAAAATACTCGGCCATTCGTCTCTCTCTCACTTCATCAGGTTTACACATAACATATTAAATGATTTAGGTACCTGGAGTGCAGATGACCACATCCTAAAGAATGCTTTTGGGCAAATTTTACCACTGCATCTTGAACACGTCCTTACGGGATGGAATCAAGGCTTCGACTGGCGGGCTAATTAGGTATTAAGGAGCGTTACCAGCCCAAGGGTTACCCAATCAAATTGAGTCCCCACCATTCATCTACCCTCTCTCGATCTAGAATCTACGATTCTATTTTTAGTTAGGGTATCACGACGGCTTACGTGGTTAACTACTGAGTATTGAGAAATGTAAATGGACTGGGGATGCGAACGCCTGAAGACATCATGCTACAATAATGAACACACAGCAGATTACCAGAATACTACTTTCATTGATACGTATGTTCGCCGAGTACAGGTCAGAGTGTGCGCTCGAGATCAGCTACCCAGACATCTACATAGAACCAGATCAGCTGCTTTTATTGTACACACTGACTCTAGTGATAAACCTGGTTCCCACGGGGTCGCCATGTACTACGATGTGTCAGGCAAATGCGAGTACTTTGACTCATTTGGTCTGCCGCCCTTACATAGTGACCTTTACAAATTTATTGACCATCATTCGGACACACCACTCATGTATAATGCCCGTGTCTTACAAGGTGTGTTGAACACCACTATCTATTTCATCTTGATGAAAAGTCGTGGAGCGAGCATGACCAGCATTCTTCAGCCCTTCTCAAGCCTACAGCGGGTCAACGATCGGTTAGTAGGTCGCCTAGTCGTGCCATATGTAATGCAGCTGAGACGATATAACCAGTTTACACACTAATATATATACTCGCACCGAGTACCATTAGCTCATTCCGAAGATGACTACAGAACTCAACACAGCTAACTGGGTCTACCTGACTCGTAATGGTGACGCTGTTAGACCAGTGGGAGATGGTGTCAAGGCCGTATATGTCTCATCCTAAATAAAAACGACCAAGTTACACATACGTAGATTCTTTGGTAAATCCGAGAACAATTTTCCTGCCCCGCTGGGAATGACACTCAGAAAATGAACAGCCGATAGCTATGCACCGCGAGATCCTAGCTGACTTTTATAGACTCAACCAGCAACCTATTCATGTCAGTAAACAGGCACTAACCGCAGGAAGAAAGTCCAAGTCAAAAAGAGCAGATCATTGTGTATGTTTATTTTTGGTCTTTCTTTTTCCATAGTATATTCCACAGCTACAGTCAACATAAAGAAACAACCTCGAGCAGCATGAAAGACGACAACAAGAAAGACGACAACATGACAACCAGAAAGACCAAAACAAGAAAAAACAAGAAAGACGACACCATGTCAAGCATACCACTGAATAAACCAACAAAACAATTATTTTTCGTTTCATAACTTTTATTTTTCGATTAAAAATTTCGTGTGCACAGCATTCAATATATTTCAATAGCACGCAATGAAAACATGTGAAAGAAAGTGACAAACACTGAGTCTTTTATTTTCAAAGATAGACTAGTCACATGCATAACACACAAGGATAGCACACTTTAGACAATTCACAGTACACATATAACCACAAGTTTAATAGAGCAGCCAGCAAAAAGTAGAAAAAAGGTAATGGAAAAATAAATAGACAAAGTAGAAAAAGAGTATTTACATAGTATGGTACATATTTACACTAGTGTGTTATATGTATAGTGGTGATGTCGTATAATTGTCTGCGTGTACTTTTCTTTTAATGTAAAAATATGATAAGGCCTCTCTGTGCTGTTGATGCGTGTAGACAGAGGAAGCCTGTGTTTTAAATCCTATATTTGTTCTTCCAGTCGCTGTCTGGGGGTCAAGTACATTTAGAAAACTGTCTCTACCGAGGTGTTTTGTGATGTTTTGTCAGCCTTTTCGTGCTGGTCTTGGTATAGTCTCCAAAACAGTGATAGGTCTTGCTGCATAATGAGACCATTCCCAGACCCTCATACTCTAACTTAAATAACCCAGGGGTCCTTTTGTCATAGACTCACGTAGCATCACACGCGTCACAGGCTGGTACAACTCCCATACGCCTAATAAAATCCCGTTGATGGCTATCACAGACCTCAGACGGGAACCAGGACCTATAGACTCTATAGAATTCTTCCTGAAGCTCTGGTCTGATGGCCTGTGCTAGGATCAGTTTGCTAAGAGCTAAGTACAAACTGTCTGTGTCCATCTCACACAAATGAAAATCCTCCCTAGATGTAAACTTATCTAAAAAGTCATAATAAAATTCTAGCATGCGCAGCTTTGCGTACTGGTACACAAAGAAGCCTATTTGTTGGGGTAGATCCCATAAGGTGGTCTTCTTCAGAGTCTCTACCTCAAACACATCCTCTGATAGCATGATCATTTTCCTGAACAGAGGCTGATTCACCAACTTTGACGTGCCTGCCTCGCGACAATCTGAAACATCGGTGTGCTTGACCTTGTTAGTTAATGTTTTGCCATAGGCTGCGTTTCCCAATAGTTTAATTGTCTCGGCCTTAATGGTATAGGCCGGATCGAGGTCACCGGTACGTCTGGAATCAGACACCTCTTTACCAAACCTTTCAAAACACTTCTCAGGAGTGTACTCAATGATGTGGTATATTTTGGTGACCTCTAAACCATGTGTCAGATACCATTTTAACAATGGTGTGGCCAAGAGGATCTTTTCTCCAACATAACTACCTATCAGAGTCCGACCTGAGCCGTTCAACAGCTTATGGGGCTTGGCATACTGCCTCATGAGCTCGCCAACGTCGGCTCTAGACACATCAGTGTTTTTGAAAATGGGCGTCATCTCTGAAACCAGCCCTTTACGCATGTCTGGTACGAGGATGTCGCATTCCACAAGACCAAACAATGTCTCGGCTCTTACAGCTTTGAGAATCTTTTCCTGGTCTATGGCTCCGTAATGATGCCAGGGTGTGACGTATGGGAATGTGATTTTCAGGAAGCTCTTAATGGCGTTATTAGTCTTTTCGAGAGTTTGCCACTCGCACGCCCACATCTCCACGACTGTGACGTTAACCTCTTTTTTTTCCAGATACTTGCGAATCTCACGCATGTTGGCATATAGCTAAGCCAGGGGTTTCTGGCTCACCGGGTTAACATCACGTCCACGGGTCAGCACACAGTCTGGGTGCCTGCGGAATAAGCACTCATGAAACTGGTAGACGGTTCGATCCTTTTTATCCCATCCATCAACTCTGATGTGTCTTTCTCCTAGGGACATCTTCCGCCCATTAAACTGAGTTTGAAAATCTATGCCTTGACTATGTTGTACCCATGCCAACCACTCTCTGAGCTGGATGACATAAACTCTGGATCTATGGGGCTTGAACCCATCTTCTGCATTTCGTATAACAGGAAAACCCGCGAGCATGCTCTGCGTCAAAGCCCACAGGTATAGAGCGTTGGCATCGTACTCTTTCAAACTCTCAACTAGCTTACCCTCTCAAATCCTAGTCTTATCTACCTCATGATACCTAAGATATATGATCGAGGGGCCCCCTACATTATTTTGTCTAATTTTGTTGTGCAGATCACTCTCCTTATTGGAACAAAGGGCAAATGAGATGTTTTTGGGTATGTTTTTAAACAAATACTTTAAGGTCACCCCGGGGACAGAAATGGCATCCTTGAAGATATCTACACCTAACCCTTTGTAAAATGCAACATGTGCCTCTAAAGCCCTAATAAAAGGCTTTATGTCCTTATTGTTGTACCAGCGCAAAAAGTCTGCCAGTTTTGACATATGGTTCTCGCTCTATGCTCGCTTTGTCCTCCTTTTTGTCATTCGGCGTATTCGGCAGATGAAATATTGGAGTTTTTCAGCTGCGAATGAAATGCCTCGTGTGGGGGAAAGCGAGTCTCCTGAAGTTTATCTAATGAGGTGATGTATTCGTAGCAAAACACCCCCATCGTCTCCTCAATGTGATTGGCAGATAAGTATTTTGAGTAACTAACTCCCGGGGCTAAATAGTTAACAATATCTAAAAATCTAAGCTTTTTTGGTGGATATGGCCATTAAATTACTATTCCTTTTCACTACATAGTTAAAGGGGTCGTCAGTGGCAGAGATGAAGGACTCTATTAGATAAGGTTTAACTAGATTTATGTCACACGTCCTTGAGTTGAACCCCAGGACCGGCATTTTCCGAGGATACTCAACTAACTTAGCCACTAGCTTGTGTTCATTTAGCCCTTCTAATGCTGTATATACCCAATCGAACTCTTTTCGTAATTCGGCATACGCTGCGTCAGCGATTTGAGTCAGATAGTCAACCATCTTCCCCACAAAGTCCTGAGGATTACCCGCTGTGATGTGACAAACGGGGTCCTTGAACCTAGGGACATTAGAGGCTATCGGCCAACGAAGGGGAGCATGCTTTCCTAAAAATTTGGTGCAATTGGTTTCCCCTGGTAAATTGCTAGTCTGGAGATACGCCTCATAATAGTATGCCGCTTTGAAAGGGTAGATATTATCAGTATCTACATTAACCCCCAATGAGCTGATGGTCTCCCACAGTCTCAGTCACGGAATAGACACCTCCTATATAACTGTTTACAGTTATTCCACCATTACAGGTCTGAATCCATTCCACAATTTCCCACACTCACTACACCCGAATGACTTGGCTATTCTATCAAAATTATTGATCTAATAAATGGTCATTATACAGTAAAACCAGCAAATTTTAGAATGTTTCCCACTACTACGAAGTTTGGGGACCGAGACCTGGGTCTCATTGAATTCAAAAAATGTCTACATTTACCTCAAAGCAATTTTCTATAGCCGGCATGTCGATAAGCCTAACCCCAGAGAAGCTGTCTAACGATTCTACCTTTTGATAATTCTGTCACTGGTTTGCTAAGCGCTATCGGTTTTC
Organism: Cepaea hortensis; assembly: GCA_963921405.1. NCBI lineage: Eukaryota > Metazoa > Mollusca > Gastropoda > Stylommatophora > Helicidae > Cepaea > Cepaea hortensis. Next base: position 111,925,085 of record OY992879.1, read on the forward strand.
TAAGATCTGTTACAGGTGCCCATTAGATACCGCCAGACATCGAAAGCAGCAAAAATTGTCAGTGTATTGCTTAGAGCTAGAGTCGTTTTGTAGAATATTGATACCGTAATTGTGTCGCATGGGGTCAGGTAAATCGTCTAAGCAGACCCTATCGGGTGCTCATTTATGTGGTATATATATAAACTAGTCGCGGAGATTGTCTCTACTATGTACTTAGTGTCAGGTCTGTTATGTAGGGCGTAGTTAAACATGTTGCTGCCCTGAACTATGGCTATAAAGTCGTCAAAGTTGTGTGCGTTGTTAACTAGGTGGGGGATTGCGTTGTTTGAGGATGAATGGAAAAACCTAAGTTCTCTTGTCTATGTATGTCGTAAAATCATGTGATGGGAATAATTTATCTGAACCTACATTCTGACTAGCAAATACTGGTCTTAAGGTCTTGGTCCAATCAATTGGTTGTCCTAAGTCTGGTCAATGAAAAAAAAATTGTAGGACGAAACATGTTTGTGGATGTTCTGATGTGTCCTAAGGTAGGGCCAGATGTCTCTATATTTCTTCTTCACTTCGTCGTCGGGGATTTTGTCTACGGTGTCTAGCTCCGCATCTATCTCTACTTCCTCAGCTATCTCTATGTCGGCTTCCTCTGCTTGCACTTGATCAAGTTTCTGTTTTATAGCTGCTTGTGTGTCTGCTGGTCCTTTTCTTTTTCTTTGGGATTTGTTTGATGGTGCAGTGTCTGATGATGTAGTGTCCATTGATGTTGCGGTGTCTGTGTTTGATGGTTTCTGGTGGTGTGTTTTTATGTGATATTGTAGGCAATCTTTCCCTTTTAATAGATTACCGCAAATGTGGCATATGTGATTTCGGGTGTTGTGTACTGTTTTAATATGGCGTGTAACACTGCGGTGTGCTGTAAAGTCCTTACCACAGACAGGTCAGAGAAAGACAGATTTTTGAATAGCGGCCATAGTAGAACCAAGAGTAGTCGATAATAGATATGGTGATAGCAAGCTTTCGGTAGTTGTCGGTAATATTGTCCGGTTTCGGTTAGTAGATAGCACAAGAGGTTTGTAGTATATTCACCACTATTTCTCGCGTATTAAATAATGACTTGTTATGTGTTGCACCAATGATTAAGGTACAGTGAGCACTACTTTTTACACTCTTCCACGATGCTTTTACAATTGCAAGTATGGTACGTCAAACAGCTGTGGAGAAAAGATATTTACCAAACATGTTACATCCACTATTTTGATTATATGGTTATCTGAAAATTATTTCATTTTTAAGAAATAGCAAAATATGAGGCTCTAGAATGTGATGTCACATGATATGTAGTACTATTAAAGAACGGTGCCTATATGATGTGGTAGTAGTTCGCAGCTCTGTCGCATGACTATTTATATAATAAAATATGACTTTGATGGAGCGCCTCATTGCCGCTTCCATTTCCACTCGATGTACTACTGCATGATCCATAACACTGATTTACATTAGTGACCATTTATACAATATAATATGACCCCGATGGAACGGTATCTCATTTCTGACTTAGTTAGAACCTGCTATACTACTGTATGACCTATTACAATGTTACCACAGAACAACAGTGAGAAACGTGGGGAACATACATACCTTGGTGTTGTAACGAGTTGAATTTTCGGTGTAAACAGCTCTCAATTTTCCACCTCCTGTCTGTTGTAGACCGTGTGAATCTGCAGAAGGAATTATAGGATCCATATAGAGCTTAATACATTGTAAAGTTACACAGAATATGACACATTTTGATGTCTGCTATGCATAAGACACACAAAGCAAGGGAGATAACCACACGACAGAGGAGATAATCAGATAGCAAGATAGATAGTAAAGGAGGTAATTGTAACAGAATGAGTACCATCTATGTTAATAGGTTCGATGTGCAAACTTAGAGCACGGTTGAGCATCCAGGAAGAACGTGACTAAGGATGCTCAAGTCGTGACGTAGTTTGTTTTGGTTAGGTTAGTTACAGCTAAGCTCCAGAGATGTGAACACCATAACAATAACTTATGTACCATTCTTCAATTTATTACGATCAATAAAACCTTTTATAGAACGACATCGGACTTGGTTTATAATCATCTGTGCCTGTACTGTTACAGAACAGATTTGGAGCCGCACACCAGGATGTCGGTTCTTATCTTAACTTTGATGTCGTGGACATATAACGTGAAGTACTAAAAATGGCATAGTACAGCAGAGAACTTTCATGGAGAATTTTTATCAGCTTGCCGCGACCAGAAGGTATGAAGAAATAGACCTTTACTAAATTTTCCGAATCAAAAGCTCCAGACCGGACCATTTTTATTGAAAGTATCAACTTAAAATAGAGTCAACATGAAACATTTTTCGGGCTAGTTGATTTGAAGTCATACGTATCAAGATTACTGGATGGAGCCATCATCTTACCCTGGTTGCCAATAGAATGAGCTGTTTTTCATTATAACCATCTGAAGTAACGTGATTATCATCAAAGTTTGGCCTGCCGTTATTACAGCCGTTCATTGACATTGCTGTTTGATTGAAGGTCACTTACCTACTAAGATTGTCCAGTATCAAGGAAATTTTTTCTAAACGTCAAAATTTAAAACAGCCAGCCAACTTAAAATTACAATGAGATGTCAAGACTTGCTTGTTGTGGTCTCTTTGGAAGTGGTTGGGCAAACTGGGTTGCCGACCTGCTGAAGAGGAGACCTAATTAAGTCGCTTCATCAGGCTAGAGCTGTTCTCAAGTCGTCGTCTGGAAGGGCCCTGTTTAGGGTGAAAAGAAGGCTCAAGTCTGGCGTGCCCAACCATGGGTGAAAATGGAAGCATTCCTACCGCTGGAGAAGCCTGAGATGTACGAGGAATGATGGAACTACAAATTACGGCGTCGTTTGGAGAAACATAGGCAGCTTCAGATAATACAGACTCCAGACGTTTGTGTTATACGTGACCCTTGTCAAATAGAATTCTCAGCTGACCTACGTGGATTCACCTTTCTCTTGGATCAAGGGACGATATAGCTAACGGTAATTAATTAAAGTTTAACCGCTATGAGACCTTTAATTTTTAGATACAATTGATTGATCAAACAGTTGCTTACATCCCTTGGTTGGTTTAAATGGGCTTAAATAATCGTTGATAATTGTTAATTAAATTGTTATAAATGTGAGTTGCTTATATGAATTGATATTTCAGCACTATTGCAATATGGCAGAAGAACAGGAGTCATTAGCACAAGTTTTGACTGGAGTAGGTACGGAAATAAGTAAACTCAACACTTCGCTGGAGAAACATACATAATTGAAAATTATTTCAGCAAAGCTCAAGACAAGGTGTTCTTACAGGTACCAAGAAATATATTTTGGCTTGGGATAGATTATAGAGAAATTAGTATGAACTACTTACATACATAATTAACATGTATCAGTGCATGGTTGGGAGAGTTAAAAGTGGCAGTTAGTGAAGTAGAGAATTTTGTGGAAACGTTACAGAGAAGAACGACTAGACAAGAGCCTTATAGATTTAAGGTAGAGTGCAACGAAATAGTAAAGAATAACAGAAGACAGACAGTGTCCAATGAAAATAGAAGACAACATAACGTAGTATATAGAGACAGTTATGTTGAGCCAGATGTGACTAAGTCCAGAAGCAGTTATAATAGACGAAGATACAGGGATAGACCTGAGAGAGACCTTTCCAATAAACTATGGAATTGGCCATCCCATAGCAAGACTGCTAGAAAAAGACGGGACGATTGGTTTGAGCAAAGACGGAGACAGTATTTGAAGTCAGGGTCAAGGAACAGAGTAGAAAACGTAAGTAGGAATTCAACTATTCCTAAGGTGTGTGCGAATGAGACCGGTAGACAGGTATTAGTAAAGACAATAGACCAAGAGACTCAGACGCAGGTGATTGAAGTGGTAGAAGAGAACACACAGACACAAGTTGATACAGTAGAGAAAAAAGTCCAGGTACAACCAACCAGCAAGATAACGAAGGGAAGTCAAACCGAGTTAGTAGAGACTCAGTCAAAACCAACTCACTTGACTAAGGGAGACACGGTTGAAATTAAGAAAGATAAACAGACGAGAACCAAAGACGAAAAGAGACCAAAGAGGAAAAGTATTGGGGAAAGAAATATAAACAGTCTGATAGTCAATAAAGGTACAACTGAGATGTCAGTTTCCTCAGGTAAAGACATTGAAGTTGTCCCGAACCGGAGCATGAGGGATAGAGGTATAGAAAAGAAGAAGGTCAAACGTTTTAGTGATGACCATAGGGATATTATCGCCAACTATTATGAGTCTGATGAGGGAACTATCATCAGTGTATCATCTGAAGACGAGATGGGGAAATATAAGCGTTATGTAAGGTATACAGAAAACAGTGAGCAGATCGACGCAGTAAAGACGGGAGTAACAAATAAAAAGAACAGAAAGAAAGTATTTAAGAAGAAGAATGGTAAGAGACAGATAGCAGAAATTTACTCGACGTCAGAAAATAACATAAGAAAAATCAGAGAATATATGACCTTAAGACCTGAGTACTTTAACAACGGATTAACAAGTACGGATATTGAAGATGACATAATTGAAGATAGACGCACATTAGTACTAGGAGACAATGAAATATTTGGCTTAGATGCACTTTATAACTGTTAGAATTCCGAGGGTGAGGAATGACAGATGGTATTCTTTTAGCTTATGAGAGGAATTGCGGTTTGAGCATATACATATGGGCTGTCTAAAATAGGCAGATGAATTTGTTTTTGGTGTACACATGGTACAGGGTAGACAATAGTGTTGTTGAGGATAGAGAGTCACGGCAATTGATAGAATATTCTACGTGGATACGTTATAAAGAATATCTTGTGTTTGGTTGTGGTGTGGGGAGAGTAAACAATGTAGAAATTGAAATGTCCCTTGTCCGGAATGGCTAGATAGAGAGAGTTGATCACGTTGGGTGATATATGGCTGGTGTGATTAAAGTAGGGTAGATTCAGCACAGAATTAGCAGAGAGAGAGAGAGAGAGAGAGAGAGAGAGAGAGAGAGAGAGAGAGAGAGAGAGAGAGAGAGAGAGATAAACTAAGTATGAATGCTCGTACTAGAATTGGTTCGACGCAGGGCTATGACGTGATGTCTGAAATAGTATTGCTTGGTAGTTTGAGAAGTAGGTATAGTAGCATTGGCAGATGAACCGAGCGTGTCTGATGAGGAGATATAGATTAAGGAGGAATTGAGTATCCTGTGTAAAATAGCCAGTGGAGCGCAAGAGTATTAAGAGTAAAAGACTGTGGAAGCTGATGCTTGAAGAATACGAGTTCTTGGTGACGGGGTTGACGTAATTACATGATGCTTGCGGAGGAAGAAGAGGTGATTAAATCTGAGAAAGTTGTTGTGTGGAGAAGTATAGAATGATGGTTACGAGGTTAGTGGCTCAGCGGAATGAGGTTGGTTCAGAGAGATCGTTGATAGTGCTAGTTAATGTGTAGAAGAGATATAGTTTGCGAGAGATAATGTATAGGTTCTGAACTTTGAAAAGGAGTACATGATTGAGAAAAATATAAATAAGAAAACAGTTGAATTGTGGAAGTCCTGTTGAGAAATTCGTCTGGTAATGCGTTGTTCTTGCATGTGTAAAAATGTAGACAAACATATGTGCGTCGAGTATAGATAGAATGATGTCAAGTGATTAGTAACGCATGCATGTACGAGGCGTTTAGTATATCTTGTGTCAATGTGTTTAGAAGTGATCGACACGCTTAGGCTATGGTGAGTAATTGCTAGAAGGTTGAATTGGTGTCTAATTTTTTTTTTTTTTTTTTTTTGAAGTAATAGTATAAGCACGTAAGGTTGTCGTGGTACGAGAATAATCGTGAGATGAGAACGAGGTTGTGTATCACTGTCTGAGCAAACATAAAATACGAATGCCGTGTGAATATGCGAAGAGTGGCTGATAAGTGACGCTGATAAAACGTGGAAAATAGAGTAAATGAGTATGCGAAAATTGAGAGGTGGAAAGAAGATGATTGGAAATTTGTGATGTCTTTTGTCTTAGAATGGGTGGTATTAGACAGAATTAAGGAAAATTCTATGACGGGGTGACAGATAGAGAGTTAACGTTATGTTTAATTATAGTAAGCAAGTACCATGTAGTTGGCGGAGATGAGTGTGTGGAAGAATGAGAAAACACAGAAAAGTTAGCTGTGGGAAAATGATTCTTAGCGTTTTTAGCGTTTAGATCGTTAGATGATGAGAGTGGACGAAGTATTGCTTGTTAGAGCTAATGTGTTGTTTGAGCAAGGTAAGCTTCGAGTTGTGGAAAGGGGGAGTGAATGATTGAGAAAAGTTGAAGCAAGAATGCCTGATATGGAGAAATGAGAGAAGATGCTTTGCCCAATCGAAGTGAGATTTCTCGTTACTTATATACGGTGTTGTTACTGTTTCTGAAAGAGTTCCGATAAATAGGACAAATTTCGAGTATTACTGAAAGAGGAGTGATGTAAGTAAGAGAAGGAAAGAATGTGATTAGCCAAATGAATATCAGAGTATTATAAATAGAGCACTATAGACTGTGTTCTCGGGGTGTGAGAACGCTAGGAGAGAGTGAAAGATAGCTTAGAGTTGTTGTGGTGAGATGTTGGAAAGTACTGATACGTTGCTTAGTTGCGTCGGGTAGACGAGAGACTTAATAAATAGAATTGCTGGATTTAGTGCCATGATGTGGTGGAGGTTTGGTAAGTAAGTGACACGAGATTGCTGGATTGTAGAAGAAGAAGAAGTGAGTAACGTGCTGCGCTAGACAGCGTGAAGACAATTAGTAAAACATGAATTGAATCCCATGTTTTACTCCAAAGAATAATTATATACTGTGGATATCAGTACAATAGTAAAGGGGTGTAAGTGTGTTAATGAGAAATGAACAGTGTCAGTGTGGAGATAAAATGCCATGTGGTTTTGGGGGGTCCATGATATATGGACTGAGAAAGAATAACGTTGATTGTAAGCAGTGAGGGGTTAGAAAGTCACAGACATGAGTTCAGTGGCGATATTTTATTGCTGTTTATAACGGCATAAATTGAAAGTGAAGGTTTTTGGGTGAAATGCCCATAATAAGTGGACATTACTGAGTTGCTGAAGTTTTTCGGCGAGATTAATAAGGAGTCTTTTGAGTGAGGTATAGGAGAAATTTGGTTATGTTAGGTGATGAGGAGGTCTTGAGTGATAGGGCTCATAATGGACCTTTTGATTTGTAGGTTGTATGAAAATACGATAAACAAATTAGATTGGATATAGAAAGAAAAAAATTAGCGGCTGCTAGAGATAGATATACAGATGAAGAAGAAGGAATGGATGAAAATTCGGAATCTAATAGAGATAGTAGTATGGAGGAAAATATTTCTTTACAAGAGGATGAAGATATTGATGTGGAAATAGCGCTTATACAGACAAATTTAAAGTTACTGAAGAAATGGAGATATAGGAAATAAATAGATAGAAAAAGCTGCAGATGGCAAGATGTAAATTTGGTGATTTAAAAAGGAAAGTGATAGTTGATGAAATACACTAGTTGTGTGTTACACGTGTGTTATGGAAAATAGTTTAATTAATAGTTGTGGTGAGCGGTCTTGAGGAGATGATGTAGTGTATGTTATATATACGATATGCTGCGTATTATGGATGTAAATTTTCGTCTGGTCTTGAAGATGTATTTTTTTATTGACATTTGATTTTGAGATTAGACTTGTTGAGTTTTCTTAAATAGATAAATAATTTATTGTTAGTCCGTAAAAGTGACTAACAATGGATAGGATGTATGTTATATTATTTTTGAATTGCTTGATTGCCTTTATTTGATATGAGGGGAAAGAGAAATGATATTTAATAACCTGGGGGGTATGATGTCCTGTTGTGATTTTATTTTGTTTAACTCATGATTTAAGTGAATTGTCTTGTTTATAAATATGTTGGAAATTGGTTAAGTTAAGTTTAGTTCACAAACAGTTATGGTTTTGTCTAGTATAGAAGCAATACATGAGGCTTTATTTAAAACCCTTCGTTCAGAAAAGAGTTAATAAACTACTGAGGACTAGAAGAGAGACACATTCTCTTTATGAATAATAAGTTCATGAGTATATTCTGTTGGTAAGATTGCTGTGATAATCAGCGTTGATATTTAGGATAGGGAGGTTAATAATATAGTGGCTATGAAGTATTGGAAACATATGCCATACTTAAGTGACGGGGTTCCTACACAAATAAAGGGTTTTGGGAAGTTAAAATAGGAGCTGCATTAAGTCAGCGTGGATTAAAGGTATATGGATTGGATGCCATATTATACACATGATTAACGTCGAAAAGAGGCTGTGATAGTTAAACAAATATAAGAGGTTGGTTGATGGAGAGTAAATATTAAGGGGGCTGTGAATGACAGTGCATGTGGTTTAGGGTTAGATACATATATAAACAAGGATGATTGTCATGGGATCTGAGGGGGTAAAATATAGGAGCTGTGATAAACAGCGTTAATTAATTTAAAATGTTCATGGAATATGAACATTGGTTGGACGTGAGATAGGTGAAATATAGGCAGGGTTGTGGATGGCAGTACAAATATTGAGTATATAGAAGAAATTTTGGATTGACTTAATTTATAACGAACAGGGATGTAGATTTATAAATCATAAGATGTATTTTTGAAAAACTTTTGTAAAAGTTTTTACGTTTGCAAGGGAGGTAAATGTGATTGTTCTTGACTACTTCTTAATATCTTCATACATTGGGTGCGCACCCCTTCTTTTCTATTCCTAACCCTATCTTTTATGTCTATCCTGAGTTGTAATGTTGAGAAAGAATGAGAAGTTTCATAATGCCAAATGTATACCAACGATTTTTTTTTATACCATTCTTATGACCTATATTTTTGTAATGAAACCTGGAAGAGTCAGAAACGAAGAAGAAGTATAACTTCATAGCGAATTGCTATATGGGAGACAAGTGGAGAATTAGTAGAAGTGAAAGCAGTTAAGATAGAGTTAGTCTGGGATGACGTGGAATATTGGGGGTTAAGGTGTTGGTGTTGGTGAGGGAAGAATGTTTAGAATAAGGGGGTTAGGAGTTAAGACTTTTGAAGAAGAAAAGTCTTTTTAAAAAAAGGGAGGTGTAACAGAATGAGTACCATCTATGTTAATAGGTTCGATATGCAAACTTAGAGCACGGTTGAGCATCCAGGAAGAACGTGACTAAGGATGCTCAAGTCGTGACGTAGTTTGTTTTGGTTAGGTTAGTTACAGCTAAGCTCCAGAGATGTGAACACCATAACAATAACTTATGTACCATTCTTCAATTTATTACGATCAATAAAACCTTTTATAGAACGACATCGGACTTGGTTTATAATCATCTGTGCCTGTACTGTTACATAATCACCCCAGACTTTTGTCTCGACATCCCATTTTCATTCAGAATGAGTGCAAATAGATGTTTTCCATACAGTTAGCTCAACTAAGCAGATACACAATACATGTTACATTTAGCGGAGGACATACCCTTTTGTACATGGTAGATTCGCTGTTGTCCACGTGTCATTGAGGGACTTGTTATTTCTATAAAAGAACAAAAAACTAGTTTTAGTGACCAGAGAAAACACACAGAATGCACTAACATCTACCAACAGAGATCACAGGGAATGTCATTACCACCCACCACGCTCCGATGGTATTTCTCTCCCCCCCCCCCCCCATCTCTATCTTCCTCTCTCTCGACCACTATCCTTTCTCGTGCCATCTCTCGCTTTCTCTCGTACCAGCATTCGCAGTTGATCAGACTAGTGTTAGTGACCAGAGAAACCATACTTTAATAATGTCCGTAGAATGCACTTCCATCATCTAACAGTACAGGGAAAGCAAACGGAGGCCAGACATTATAGTGGACTGCTACTAGACACCCACCACGCCCCGACGCTATATCTCCCTCTCCCTCTCTCTCTTTCTCTCTCCGTCTCTCTCTCTATCTCTCTCTCTCTCTCACTTGACGACAAAAGGGGCAGAGGAGTAGCTGTATTTCTATGCTTCACGTCAAAAGTGGAAGCTGAAGAAGATGATGATGTTGTTGTTGTTGATGATGATGATGATGGTAATCATGATGACAGACACTACAAAATAATATGATAGTAATGAGGAGAAGCATCATTTTCTGCTTCACACCACCGCAAGAGAGGATGATGCTGATGGTCATGTTTTCGCTTGACAACGACGGTGGAAGCCGCGATAATGATGATGCTGAATGATGGTGAATGATTATGATGGTATTTATGATAATGATGACAACCTATGGCGAAAGATGATGATGACGATTACTGAGAAACTGTATACATACCTGTCTGATGCGTTCTGTTGTTTGTTATGCACTGGTAGACTTGTCTTTTCGTTTTTCAGTCTAGGAATGAGGAAGCCAAATACACACGTTTAGTTACTTGTACCGCCATAGTCGCCTACTTTACAAATACAGGACTATAAAGTCAGCTATAATAGAATCCATACTATCAGACACAATAGCTTAGTGCGTTAGACACACAGCGGCGACCGATTTGGCAGCAGAAAGTCGTGTTTTTATGACACGAACTCCGGTCTTTCAGAAAGCACTGGTAATCTTGCCAAGAATATACAATCACATAGAGAATGTTGGGGCTGACTGCGACGTCCTGTAAATGTATTTACGCTGACTGTGACGTCCTGTAAATGCCATGCGTTAAAACTGACTGCGCCGTCATGTAAAAGACAGATAGATGTATTTATTAAAAGGCATACATTTTTGTCGTGAGCGTACACGGCACATGATGATGCTTTTGATACCACTAGATGATAATGATACGGCTACATGGTTGCGCCACGTGTCGTAGTTCAGATATATACTAGCATAGAGGGCTGGTCGGTACACCAGTGAGAACGGTCAGAATCCATCCTTGACCACAAGTCGACCTGGCACACGATGAAGACCCGATGTTCTTCGCTTATACGTGCTGATTATAGGCTACATGGAGCTATAGACAATTTCACAGCGTAGCTTTGGTCGAACTAGCTTTATTAGCTTTTGTTTTAATTCAATCAGAAGAAACATAGTTACAACAACTAACTATACAAATATGTGCCGAATTTTATTTTATTCTGTATTTATTCTGCCGACTTAACTTTACCATACTTAATGGGAACTGTGCAGGGCAAGATGTACTGCCTTGCTTGACCACGTAGCGATATAATTAGATTACTGGGCAGCGGGCAGCGACCGCAGTGCCAGATAATTTGATTAGTTTTAGTGGCAGCCCAATTCAGCTTGCATTGCTTGAGTGGTTATCTCAGGTAAAGATCATCGCGCGCTGGCAGCTCTGGTTGTTTACGGACAAAGAAAAAGTGATTCTCAAAAATATTGGTGAGGGCTTACGGGTTTTATTTTTAGTTGTTTCTTCCACGGATTATATGTATATATTTATATAGCTGTATGCAGGTTGTCCCAGTGGGTAAGGCATAGAAGTAGTTACCTGGATGACTTGGCCACGTGGTATATGAAAAGACCACGGAGTTGATCCACGTCTCTGGTGATTGAGTGAGCTGGTAGACCCGGATGCGGCCTAGCACACACTGGGCCGACCGGGTAATATATTTCACACGTGTGCGAAATACGAATAACTATATTGATACTCACCACTGTCTTTTTCTGTCTCTTCTGCGGGCTGGGTCGTTCTCTTGTGTGATTCAGCACAAAATGAGACCATAGCACCTGCGCGCTGTTTTTATACCCTTGATTACGTGGTACAGTATAACTATAGCTGTAGCTTGCCGTCCCTGGAGGAAAGTGGACTCGACAAGCACATCTTTAATATCCCTCTGATATTGGAACTTTTGAATGACTTTTGTCTACAATCCTCCCTTCTGTCTTTCATACACTATATCTCTCTCTTTCTCTCTCTCCCTCCTTCATAACATACCCTGACAACAGTTTTCTCCAACAATTAATAACCTGTTTATTGTTGAAAACTATGTCATTTGTATGTATTGAATGTGTATCTGTAGTTGATTAGTGTCTGCTAATGTGAGTGCAAGATAGGACTTTTGAACATTCGTCTCCGTGTCTTCTCTAGCATAGTCAAACGGCCAAAACATCAGACATCACACATAGAATTGGAACGTTCTCACCCTGGATGCTCCGTTCCGCTTGAGTCTGGACTTAATCCAATTCTTGAAAAAACAATTGTCACTGTCTTATCACCAGAAATATAATCCAATAAAGGTAAGTCACTGAAGTTCAAATATGTCCTGTTTTGGACGGTAGTATATTCCACCACTGAATACACATCACCAATTTATATAAATGTCTATTTCTATGGTAAATGTCCTCGTGTTCTTCAATGTTTCTTTTAGGTGATTACCTAATTGCAATATATTTTTCCCTATTACTCTGCTTTTATAACGTAAAGTTCTTTCACTGGGTTGCACAAAAACCTGTTTCTTGCCATTCGTTATGTCACCCACTCTTATAGACTGTTTAGGTTGAATTTGCTATAGTGACATACTTTCACTGCACCTGTGACTTTACGATCTTTACAGGTCAGGAATATAACTGAAACCTGTGGGATAATACAAGCAAGTGATATGAGTCTGCTTTAAACTACTTCTTATGTGAGTGTCTTTCTCCGGCCATAATGAGAAGCCTCCGAAGAACACTCAGACATAAGACAGATGAGTGCACTACAGTCTAAACTAATCACTAATAGAAAGCAATAGTAAACCCTAAGCACAAACACATATTTCCCTATGCTAACTATTCCTCTAAGGTTAGTTTTACCTTATATATATATAGAATTAATATAAGTCCCAGAATCGAAATTTATCCGCACATAAGCACTCTATCCCATTGTAAGGGAGGATATTTCTTTTCATTTACAGGACCCATAAATCCAGCTTTCCGTCCAGTTTGGTAGCACACTAAATACAAAACCACTTTTCTACCAATTTATACCGAGTGTCCAAGTCTCCCGTTGATTGTTTGATCTACAATCAACACTCGTCTCTTGACGTATCCTGCACATCAAAAGGCGGTGAAATCACGTAGTGGTTAGTTGCTCGTTTCTTTCCGTGCTTACGTTGTTTCCCTGGGTTCCCCGTACGCTAATACTTCAAAGCATCCGACCCCGTTGATCGCTTTTCTCCGTTCATTTTTCCACAACGCGATCTCCCCGGTTCCCGTGTCCTTCTGATCAGATCGTCAGGCAATGACCTTTGCGAACACCTGTATCCTATTTTTATATCCGTCAATAACCTTCCATTTATCCTTCTCTCAGATTGAACGACTCGATTGTTAACCCTTCTCCTATATTGCCAGTAATGTTACATTTAATTTTATCAGGGAATCACTAAACTATCATCATTCTGTGACAATAGCAATAACAGGTTCAAACCGGTCTATACTTTGTTTCTATACGATCCTGCATAGAAAACTGCTGACATTGCTAATTTTACCATTAAAACAGGCTGCGAAATGTAGAATGTTTACAGCAAGCATGTTCAGACATGTTTTCAGCGCTCTCTCATGGGTTTTTCTTGACCGCCCACGAGTATGTCTGGTCGGTCGCGAAAAGGGCAGAGAGATATGTTGTCATATTCTAAAGTTACTGAGGAGTGTTTTTTTTATTTACCAGCACAAAGAGTTTATTTACCAGCACCACAGATGAAGAGAAAAAAATTAAAAATGACAGCAAGAAAGAATGACAGAATGAAGGAAAGAAATAAAGACAGAAAGGAAGAGAAAAGAGAGAAAGAAAGACAGAAAGATAGGAACAGGGCCGCTTTGTATATTTTAAGACTCCCTGGCAGCATTTAGACTTTTACTATCTACAAACTCGACAGTAATTTCACATGTCATGAGTTGACCTCGGGGGTGAACTGTTTTAAAATTTGTTAAGCGCGCACTGAAGGGAGACTATTTATTCTTGTATTCAAGGGGATATAACTGGCGCTGCTTATTATTTTCTTATTTTTCAAAGACATTTTAATAAGCTATTTAATTATATTATTTGAGAATAATAGTTTTATATTCAGATTAATAATCTTCGTTAAACCTACTAGAAATATAGCCATTTATTATGTTATTAGGCTTAATGTGTTAGTGTTAATGTTTGCGTCGCTAGTATTTATTACGTATAATCTGGCCTAGAGTTGAAACATGGATACCCACTATGGGCACCGAGGGAATGTTGGTAACTATCACTCTGAGCCGTGAAATTTTATTCACAGGTCAACTCTGGATACTCGAGGTAACTCGGGTGATGGGCCAAATAATTATTTTCCAATCTGTCATATTGACTTTGGTCTTCTCACCGAAGGGGTCGATATCTGTATGGTTGGGGCTCGATCACACCACGTGCCCAGTCCAGTTCGCGCGGTTCGCGTGACGACGTTCGGTCCGGTTCGCGTCGGTTCGCGCAGCCACCCGCGTGCTCCTGGAGACACTGCCACCCATGGACCTGAAGTAGTCAACCGGAAGTACCCCTAAAATGACCGCCAATGTTTTCAAAAATAAGTAGGTCACTTAGGGTCAGTTTCGTGACGTCACGTTAGGGTGCTAGATTCTTCATATAGTAAAATACGACTCCATTTTAGGGTGCTGCACCCTAAATCCTAAGTAGTTACCTCCTAGGTTACTACTAATATGTCAACATTAACTATCAGCAACAACTCTATCACTCTAAAACTAGATGGCTCAGTTTGTTTCAGCTGTTGAGAGGTTGTTTAGGCTGTTTACTGCTTTGAAAGAATATTTTCTTTCTATAAACCAACAACCTGCTCTGATAAAAAAAAAAAAAAAAAAATTTTCTGAGAACAATTTTTCAGAAGTTTACCTTTGGTTTGTGCATTCTTTGACGTCTAACTTCCAAGTCAATATTTCTGCCATTGAAAAAGAAGAAACATCGGCGTTAGAGCTTATGAGCCTTCCTCACACAACCTTGAAAGTTTTGAAAGGCAGGTTGAAGGAGACATTTATTTTACTGAAAGTCAGGGAGATGTTGAGAAGACTTAAGGAAACTGGTCGAGATGAAGAGTGTAATAGTTTTATGTCAGACGTTAGGTTGGTGTATGAAGCATGCATTAGTTACTTAGAAAAGTGGTTGAAACGTTTTGATGAATTTCAGTGCTTTGGATGGATGTACTTAAGTAAAATCAAAGACTGTACATTTGATGACCTTTTGACAAGCATTTTGTACTTGAAAGAGAAGGGTATTATTGTGGATGATGTGCAATTATTTGACCAATACTGCAATATTAAATCATTTGCGCAAGACAAGAATGGACAGTTTTTTTAAAATACTCTTGCATGAACAGTGGAGTTTATTTTTCCAAAGTTGCCCAAATGCATGTTGCTTTTCAGAGTTACTTAAAATTTGTGAAGTATTCTTCTGTATCCCTGGACACAATGGCAATGTGGAAAGAGTATTCTCCTTGATTAATGCTCAATGGACAAAGGATGGGAACAGACTCTTACTCGACTCTGTGAAGGGCACCATTTTCACAAAGTACAATTTGAAGAATTTTACCTGTGAACATGTGCATATGTGATTGCTAACGAGGATCGTCTGCGAAAAGTCGGCTCCTCCGAGAAATATGTTGCGTAATTAATAAAGATTATAAGGTCATAATTTACAATCGGCTGTTTAAATAATGTTTTTCAGCATTTTGAAAAAATATCTCCATTGTATTTATATTTATTTTTTAACATGATTGTTTCTTGGTCGATTCACTAACAGTAAGATACACTTATTGGCAGCTATTGTAATAAAACTGTACTGATTGTGGGTTTATCTGAAACATTCAATATGCCTCCTTTGACCTCCATTTTGTCTTAGTATGTCCTCCTTTTGGTGCCCACGTCAGAGAGCTCCTGTTTGCTGATGATTGCGCTCTGTACGCCAACTCAGAGGCGGACTTGCAACATGTTTCAGCTTTCTCACATGCCTGTGCCAATTTTGGGCTCAATATCAACTTGGAGAAGACTGTAGTTATGTACCAGCCAGCTCCAGGGAATAATCACACTGTGCCGAATATCAAAGTGAATGATCATAGACTAAGTGTTGTGGACAAATTCACCTATCTTGGCAGCACTGTGTCACAAGCTGCCAGAATTGATGACGAAGTGAATGCAAGAATCTCCAAGGCCAGTGCGGCCTTTGGCAGACTGTACAAGAATGTATGGGACAGAACTGGAATAAGCCTGCAAACAAAGCTAAAAGTCTACAAAGCAGTTGTATTATCCACACTGCTATATGCTTGTGAAACCTGGACTGTTTATCAGCGACACGCTAGGAAATTAAACCACTTCCACACAGTCTACCTAAGGAAGCTACTGAAGGTTAAATGGCAAGACAAGATTCCAGACACTGAAGTCCTAGAAAGAGCATCCATGACCAGTATCCACACTCTACTGATGAAGAATCAGATTCGCTGGGCTGGTCACTTGACTCGCATGCCAGATCACAGGCTCCCTAAACGAATTTTGTACAGCGAACTGCGTTGTGGTAAACGCTCCCAAGGTGGCCAGAGGAAACGCTTTAAAGACACTGAAAATTTCACTGAATGCTTTTGGAATTCATCATGACACCTGGGAGGCTGCAGCCAGAGACCGAAATTCGCGGCGTGCATCATTACGCAAGGGTGCAGTCATATGTGAGGCAACCAGGACTGCAAGAGCTGTGAAGAAAAGGCAGGACAGAAAAACCACTGCAGGAAATCCTCCTCCAGAAACGTCAAGCATTCCGTGCCCACATTGTCAAAGAACATTTCGAGCCAAAATAGGCCTTATCAGCCATCTTAGAACCCACGGCTCCATACCTTCAACTCCACTGGATGAAATGAATGGTCATCATCATTCTTGATGGACAAACAACAACAACACGTATCTGGCAACCCTATGTACACTGTGTTGTGTGTTCATTGGGTCATACTAGTTTGTGTCCCTCACCTCAGAAGGTTAGACACCAGATCCTCTACACCAATATGTGAAGAGTGGGGGGGGGGGGGTATATCATCCTCTGGTTGTTACTGTTATACAAACCCACACCTTCAGTGATTCGTAGCTTGTTGCTTAGACTTGGAGCGTACGCCGTTCCGTGACGTCCCGCACATAATTACGATTGATGATATCTGACAAGTCGCCACTCACGAAAGCTGTCTGTAACCAAGCTTGACGTACAAGCGACAAACCCTACGTTTAACGCCTGCACACATTGGCCTACTTCACGACCGGAATGTCCGACTGCGAATGCATGCAGATTTATCAGACTGGGACAGGTCGCCAGCCAAGCCTACCTGTTGGATTACCGTAATACCGGGTCAGCTGTCCCCATTTATAGTTTCTGTAGATCATTCTGTAGGATTGTAAACATACGACTGGTGATGTTACAACACAACAGTCTAAAACTTGGACCCATATCTAGCTCGTCTGTTATAGGAACTCGTACAATAGTCAACATAACGTGAACGTACAGTAGTGGATCTTAGTGATGTATTATTTTTACGACTGAACAGACGGACTGTTATTTCAAGCTCCGTTAACTTATAGACCCGCAAGTCCAACAGTACAAGTAAGTTACACGTGATCAGCGTTTCGTGCTCAGATGTGGTGATCTTTGTCGTCATGTGATTCTTATGTTTGCAACTTCTTTAATGCTTCACGTTTGTGTTGATTGTCGTGATTCAATGTTATAGACGAGTTCTAACAATATCTTGGATAAAGAAAAGAACACATGCACCCATACTTCAAGTGCTGAATATTGAAGAAGGCTGGCTATTAAAGACAATAAAACAAAGAAAACTCAAATATTTTAGTCACTTGAAACGTCACGAAAGTTTGGAGAGAACAATAATGGAGGGGTATATGCCTGGGAAGATAGGAAGAGGAAGGCCAAAGAGAAGATGGGTGCAGGATGTGGCGGATGATCTCCACACGGAACATCTTGCTTATGATCGAGAGGTTTTCCGGAAGGTCGTTATGGGAGCGAAGTTCTTCAAAGGACATGCTACTGAATGTATTAGCAGTGTTTGTTATATATTTCAAGCTTAAAGAAAGCATTTGTTTTTCAATTTTATATATAATTCAACAGGTCTCTCCCGTCACAACCCGCCAGAAAGATTCTCATTTATGGCTTTCGCGATGAGATACTTGAGACAGATAATGACATAATATGATAGTTCCCCCTAAGTACCCTAATCTGTGGTATTTGACTACTTCTTCAAGTTGATAGGGTGAGTCCCTACTCTGTGGTATCCAGGCTAAAAGCTAAGAGCACCCACTTCCGCATATTCTAGATGATATTCATATAATTATACATCAAAACTATGTGAATTAGTTCACTCGATGTGTATATTTTGGCTTTTATAGCTTTTGGTGGGATACTATCTGGATCAACAGCTTTCTGATCCTTCAAAAGTGTGATAACTTTTCTCATTTCTTCTGTACATGGTTTCTCAGTTGATATCCAGCTCAACTTCTGCAGGCTCGATATCTCGAGGATCAAGTGGGGCTGGTCTTTTTGGAAGTTCTTTAAAGTATTCAACCCGCGTGCTAATTTAGTCTGTAATGTTGGTGTGAACTTTTCAATCAATAGTTTTGTAAGAGCGCTTGATTTATTATATTTCTCACACATTTATATTTTAGTGTTGTAAATGTCTCTCATGTTCCCTATCACTGCTGTGGACGTTTTTGTCCAGCAAATAACCTCAATGGCTCAGAACGTTGAAGAAGAAGAAGAAGAAGAAGAAGAAGAAGAAGAAGATATATATATATATATATATATATATATATATATATATATATATATATATATATATATATATATATACATACCCACACACTAGCTGACCCTGCCCGGCTTCGCCCAGTCCCTGACGGGGATCTATCTGTCTGTCTGCCTGCCTGCCTGTCTGCTTGTCTGTCTGTCTGTCTGTCTGACCCGGCCCGGCTTCGCCTGGTGGGAAGCATCTCATTTAATTCATATAAGTAGTCATATAAGCTCCCGTTCCCGTTCCCGACTGTCTGTCTGTCTGTCTGTCTGTCTGACCCGGCCCGGCTTCACCCAGTCCCTGGTGGGGAGCATCTAATTTAATTCATATAAGTAGTCATATAAACTCCCGTTCCCGACTGTCTGTCTGTCTGTCTGTCTGTCTGTCTGTCTGTCTGTCTGACCCGGCCCGGCTTCGCCCAGCCTCTGGTGGGGAGCATCTCATTTAATTCATATAAGTAGTCATATAAGCTCCCGTTCCCGACTATCTGTCTGTCTGTCTGTCTATCTATCTGACCCGGCGCGGCTTCCCCCAGCTCCTGGCGGGGAGCGTTTAATTAAATTCATATCACAAAACAAAAGTAACTTAAGTTTGTCCTTCCACACACCATCCATTATTTTTAATGAAAACTGTTTGTAATCACCTACATGACTGTAGATAACTTCTTTAAACATAAAAAGATGAGTTAGAAAATTTTCACTATTTAAATAGATGCATTATTTTTATGAAAACTTTGAAAATGCCTTAAAGATTATATCATTATTTATTATAACTCATATGCCTGTAAATAACTGTAGACAAAGAGTTTATAAATCTTTGAAAGCAATGCAACAATCTATATATAAAATATACAGCAATGTTATTAAAAGTTATGCCCCTTGAAATAACTTTTCTTAAGTTAAGTCCCCTCGCTATATAGAAATGATAATGTAAATTTAAATATTAAATTTTAGTAAGTAAATAGCTGATTGTACACTAACAAACTATAACAGTTGGCTGCACGGGAATGAAAAGAAGACATGTAGAAAATTTCATCTCAATCGGATGGACCGTTCGCGAACGCTTAAAGAACGGACATACATACATACATCGTCTTATATATATATATATATATATATATATATATATATATATATATATATATATATACATATATATATATATATATATATATATATATATATATATATATATATATATATCATCATCATCATCATCATCATCATCATCATCATCATCATCTTCCACTTCTGCTGTCAAGCCTCGTAGGGAGGAATAATTTGCGCTCCAGCGCCCTATGAGCTGCACTGGATAGTGTCATTCCGTGTGATTATACAATGTCTTTGATGTCGTCAATCCATTTTCTTCTTGAACGTCCTCTTGGTCTCGTCGCAGATGATCTTTGATGTAAGGCCAGTGATGGTAGTTGATGGGGTCGCATTCTAACGACATTACCAAACCACTTGATCTTCTGTCTTTCAATAATCGGGTACAAGGTGTTCACCCCACTGTCTGTCTGATAACAGCATTTCTTACTCGGTATCGGATTGTTAAATTGGCAGCTCTCCTCAGGCATCTCATCTCGCAGTAGTTGATTTTGCGAAAGTGTGATTTGGATAAAGTCCAAGTTTGAGATTAATAGCATAGGGTTGGTGTGAATATGCTGTTTATTATATGTCGTTTTGCGGACATGGGTATATTTGAATGTTTCAGTAAAGGTGATAGTTGATATGTAAGTGCACTGGCTTTTTGACATCTGATTTCTATTTCTCTGTCCAATCTGTCATCTTATGTGATCATACTTCCAAGATATTTGAATTATTTAACTTGTTTCATAGTTGTGCAATTTATCTGTATACTTAGTGGACCAGGCGATCTGCTAACTTGCATTACTTCCGTTTTGGCTGTATTTATACTCATATTATATCTGCTGCATGTTGAACTTAGATTATTAATATTATTTTGTAGTCTGCCCTCACCGCTGTAAAACAGGCACTGATCGTCTGCAAATAACAGTTCGTTTATTTTCTGTGAATCAGTTGTTTCATCTGGAGTAAAGAGTTCTAAATTTTCTGAATCTGTTCATCAAGGCTTGCTTCTTTGGATATTCTGTCCATGTAGATATTAAATAGCAGCGGAGAGAGAGCGCGCGCGCGCACACACACACACACACACACACACACACACACACACATGTATATGTGTGTGTGGGGTGTGTGTGTGTGTGTGTGTGTGTGTGTGTGTGTGAAACGAGGGGAAAACGATGATGTTAGGCAGAGAACGCAAAGTTGAGTGCGGTCGGGCCAAGGACGAAGAGGAGGTATAAGAAGCAGAGAATAAATAGAAATAAAGAAACGAAATCTCGCATCATCCGTCGAACTAACAAGAACAAGGAAAGTAAAAGAGCAAGAAGGGTTTCAAGACAGCGAGAAAGGGGTTGAGAATGAACGTCTCACAATGCCATCAGTGAATGAAACTGATAGGCTGTGATGGCAACAGTGAGTGCACTTGCTAAACCAACGAATCAGGATCAACACTAAAGCTCTTTATTTATCTTTCAAAATCTACAACTTCGGGCCAGCCAATGCTCATACAAATATTGGGAAAAAAAAGAAAAGAAATAAAAACAAACACTCAAGACAACTGCAATCTGGAATCAGACACAAACAATGGTGAGTGGTTTTCAGCAAATAACCAAGTCCGTGCCCTCCATCTAGGCCAGGTCTGACAGGTACATCAAGTACAATAACTGAACAGTTAGCCACTATAACTACTTGTCACTCCACTAAACAAGGAAAGTCTACAACAACCTACATCAAAACTAAATGAAATTAAATACCAACAGAAACCCACGAGAGCTTTGACATTGCAGTTATTTGCCACTCATGCAATATAACAGCAGCATCTGACTGTCTTTGTTACAATATGATAACACATACATGAATCATCATGCATACACAAAATGATAACACATACATGAATCATCATGCATACACAAAATGATAACACATACATGAATCATAATGCATACACAAAATGATAACACATACATGAATCATCATGTATACACAAAATGATAACACATACATGAATCATAATGCATACACAAAATGATAACACATACATGAATCATCATGTATACACAAAATGATAACACACACATGAATCATAATGCATACACAAAATGATAACACATACATGAATCATAATGCATACACAAAATGATAACACATACATGAATCATCATGTATACACAAAATGATAACACATACATGAATCATAATGCATACACAAAATGATAACACATACATGAATCATCATGTATACACAAAATGATAACACATACATGAATCATAATGCATACACAAAATGATAACACACACATGAATCATAATGCATACACAAAATGATAACACATGAATCATAATCCATACACAAAATGATAACGCATACATGAATCATAATGCATACACAAAATATCTACATAAGTAATAATTGCCTATATTTCTCATTTCTGTTCTTCACAACCGTTACATCTTCAACTATTAAATGTAACTTTATCCGCTTCTCCAGTCGTGCCACTGCGATCATACAATAATAATACTTGATGCAGTTTGAATTTACTTTCACTATCTTCTGCTGCAATATTCTCAGTCTGCCTTGACTTCTCATGTGGCACAGTATTCACTTACAAAATATCTCCAATTTAAAACACACACACACACACACACACACGCACGCACACACACACACACCCACACCCACCCACCCACCCACCCACTCACGCACTCACTCACTCACCTACCCACTCACCCACCCATCCACCCACTTACTCACCCACCCATCCACCCACTCACTCACTCACTTACTCACCTACCCACTCACCCACCCACTCACTCTCACAAACCTGTAATTCTAGTAGTATCACTATTGAAATACTTGTATATCAGTAGGATGAAGTTACCTCACCCTCTTCTACTTCTCAAGACCCCAACTTATGTGAATTTCCATGTGGCCTGGAACAGACTATCTACTCCTGAAATGGTAATGCCCCAACAATGCTGCTGCACATCAACACCTCCAATATAGCACACAATACATCCTGTCACACTTGGTATCACTACAAATCAATGCTAATCAGTGTTGCCTATGGCCTACTTTAATTATTACATTATCTTTAGTGGCTGTTTAGCAGGTGTTCAGTTATCTTTTGTCTTCTCCATGCCTCCTGTGATACACAAGTTGAAAATCTCCCTTTATTATTCCTCAAGTGGTATAGCTAATGCACACGGATATCTTCACAATAGGTGACGTTTAGTGAATACAACAAACTCTCCATGACATGACAACATCATGTTTTACTCAAGATTTTTTCCCGCATATCCTATTTACAGAACATCGCCGTCAACACCAGCATTTTACCGCAGTTGTTGATGTCTTGGCAATATTACAGCTCAGTAGTTTGCCATTGCTTTCTGAGCGACCGGCTTGCATACCCCCGTAAGTAACCAACGTGACACAATCCGCTATCGAATCTCGCGCCGCAGTGAACCCCTACGTGGATATACGGGATTACGGAGAATGTCGTTAACACCTTCACCAGGGAGACAACTAAAGATTAAACCTTAGTAATAATAATAACTCCATGTTGATACACCTTCTAGCACAAATACCACTGTATCCTTGTTTTTAGATGTGATGCCAGACTTTAACTATTTCTAAATAATAAATTCCTTTACTCTGTGATCATTTTGGTGAAATCTACTTCATTATCAATTTGTGTGGCAGTTTATTGTTCCCATGTCTTTTACAAGTCAGGTCTTTCCCACCAATTTGTATATCTGCAAGCATCTTTATCACGTTGACATTTCCGGCATGGCACATGATTGATTGATTGATATCTTACTTTATAGAACGCCTCTGTGTAGTCAGTGAAGCAAAGATGTAGGTCTTTAAAAAAAGAAAAAAAAACTTCTATCGAACACTCCATTAATGTTTTCAGCACACACACAGAATTTACTGTACCTTTGCCTTCTACAAACACACTATGTTCTTCCACTATTTCGGATTGTATAATCTTCCTTACCCTTTGCATGTTGATTTTAGAAAAAAAAAAAAAACTTTATGATGTGGTTCATTATGCTAACTGCTCGATGTTGATCACATTACAAGGATACTGATTTCTTCGGGGCTGCAATAAATACAGATTTTCATAATTCAAGACGTACACTTCCAGTATCATATATTGTGTTCAGCGGACTGGTGACCTGGTCTATTCCATATTATTCTAAGGCATTGATCATTTCTGTTGTGCTATTGTCTGGACCCGAGGTCTTGCCAGTTTTCACATGGTTAAAAGCTTTCCGAACTTCTATATTCAAAATTGATGGTTCTTCATTATTATTCAGAATATCGTACTGTCCCCCACTTATTATAAAGGTCTTTCACATAATCTGACCACGCATTAAAAATCTGTTCTTTTTTTCTATTATGATTTTGCCACGTTTGGATTTTAGGCAACGCGTTGATGTATGTGTTCCTTTCTTATTGACATCATTGTTCTGCTGTGTATTAATTTGGTATTTCTGGTGTTATGTTGGTTTCTAATTTCCCTTAAATTTTCCTCAACCCATGCCTCTCTGCACAGTTTCCTAATTTTCCTGTAAACCTCTTAATAGTTTTCATGTTATTTTCTGTTATTCCTTTTTATTTTCATTAGTTTTAAGATGTTTTCCGTCATCCATTTCTTACATACCCTCATATTCATTTTGGGGTTAGTTGTTTCTACAGCCTGGCCGACTCAATTCTTCAATATTTTCCATTGGTTACACCTGTTCTTTACTCCTACGTTGAACTGATTTTTTATCTGCTCACTCTTTAGCTCACACTGCTGTATCAGTCTGCATTTGGTATAGTGTTTGCGATTTTACGGCATTTTGATGAGGATGTAATCATTCCGGTCTCTGGTCATATTGTAAGGATTCTTCCATGTCCTTAATCTTCTTGGATGTTGTTGATACCATGTGCTAATATTAATCATATCTTATTCTTTTGCCCACTGTACAAGTCTGCAACCTCTTTCATTCTGTTCCCTTAGTACATACTTACTTACAGTGTATCCATCTTATTGACTTCCAACTTTCATTTTAAAGTCACCCATTGTGATATTTCAGTCTGAGTATTTCACTTCTTGAAAGCATTATCCAAATAACATAACACAGACATTACAGCAAACATTAAACAAAACACAACTACTCACACAATGAGCAGAATAAACAAACGAAGAAAAAACAACAAAGATTCATCTAAAAGAACACTCCCTGAAACAAGTAAAGAGCCTCAAGTACTTGTGAAGCATAATATCACCAAATGGCAAATTAGAAGACGAGATCATTGAACAAATGGCACCAATATTAAAGAACAAACACGCATTATTAAGTTATGCGAAAGCGAAATGCGTTATTAAGAAAGTACTCTACAACACAATCTGCCTACCAGCTCTATGTTACCAATGCCAAACATGGACAATGACAACGAAAGAGAAAAGAAAAATCACAACAGAGATGAGATTCCTGAGAAGAATCAAGAAGAGAGAAAATCAGAAATGAAGAAATCGGGACTAAAGTGGGAGTTATAGCAGCGCTAGATTTTATCAAAAGACAGAAAGTTAAATGGTTTGGCCATGTAACTATAAGATTACCAACTAACAGTATTGTAACAAGCTACGTGGAGGGTCCCAAGTAACTCCATCATCATCATTGGCACCTTGCCGTCTTGACAGACGATAGTTTGTGCTTTAAAAAGGCATAATAACTTTTAACTATGGCGGTAGCGAGTGTGACTGATAAGGCCAATTTGCGCTGTAAATGTCCGTTCACAGTGGGTGCATCTGAACACGTGGTCATTTCCACCATCATGCACCATCTTACGTCTCAAACGCTTGGTGTGTGACTTTTCTGCAATAATTTTCTCCTTTGACTTTATTCCATTTCTGATATTTGCCCTCCATGCAACACGTTCAGCGGCGACTTGCTCCCAATGTGCATTATCAATGCCTGTATCAATCATGTCCCGCTTACACACATCTTTGTATCGTAGTAGAGGCCGACCCTGAGATCTCTTACCCATCTGTAATTCACCAAAAAAGATATCCTTTGGTATTCTACCATCATCCATCCTCCTAAGATGTCCTATCCATCTAAGTCTACGAAGACTGAGCATGGAATAAACTGTCACACAACCTGATCTTTCCAATACTTCAGTATTTGTGATTTTGTCTTGCCACTTAATACCAAGAATTCTTCGCAAACACCGCATATGAAAGCTGTTTAAATTGTTCTCTTGGTGTGAGTAAGTTGTCCAGGTTTCACTGCCATAGAGAAGAGTACTAAGGACACAGGCTTGATAGACAAGGACTTTTGTTTTGGCAGTAAGCTT
This sequence comes from Cepaea hortensis, assembly GCA_963921405.1. Taxonomy (NCBI): domain Eukaryota; kingdom Metazoa; phylum Mollusca; class Gastropoda; order Stylommatophora; family Helicidae; genus Cepaea; species Cepaea hortensis. The sequence goes on from OY992879.1 coordinate 111,951,374, forward strand.
CCTGTTCTCCCAGACTCTTTTTCTTAACCTGTTCATTGTTGTTGCTGCCTTACCAATCCGGATGTTGATTTCCTGATCTAGGGATAATTTGCTATTAACCACTGATCCTAGATATGTAAAATGGTCTACTATCTCTAGTTCAGCGTCGTCAATAAAGATTGATGGTACCCCATGTGCACCTTGTGACATAATCTGTGTCTTCTTTTTGCTAATTGTTAAACCAAATTCAGAACAAGCATTGGAGAATGCAGATAGTAGACATTGCAATTCTTCCTCAGAGTGGGTCGTAACTGCAGCATCATCTGCAAAAAGCAACTCTCTGATCAGTACCCTCCTAATTTTGGTCTTAGCCTTCAATCTCTGAGCATTGTAGAGGCCGCCATCTGAGCGTGAGTGAATGTATATACCACCATCCTGATCACGAAATGCATATTTCAGTAGAAGTGAAAAGTATATTCCAAAGAGGGTGGGAGCTAGTACACAACCTTGCTTAACTCCACTCTTGATTTCAAATTCTTCAGAAGTTGCACCATCAAACTTGATTATACCCTTCATGCCTGTGTGGAACGATTCCACAATGGACAGAAGAGTTGGTGGGCAGCCAATCTTCTTTAGTGCCTTGAACAGACCCTCACGACTGACCAAATCAAATGCCTTTGTGAGGTAACCCGTAACAGTTGCCTATCGCTTTGATTCCGAGACCAGTTAAGACCAGGGATGGAGTTATTGCCTCTCCATAGCACAAAGCCTGGGCTAAAATATAGAGATCATGTGTTGCCCATGCAGCATGATCCCTCTCTCGGCCTGCCTAGTTCACTCCAGAGGAAAGGTAACACCCCTACATCTGGAACAAGACAAGCTGCAGAAGCTGCCGGATCAGCAAAGCAATGCTCTAACTGTCCGCCTGTCGGAGCTTCGATCCTAGACCAGTCGCCAACCAAGGCTTAGGGCCTGGTCTGCCCTGCCATGACAATTTTGTCTTTAGCTTGCATTTCCTCGCACCAGGGTAAGGCTTGTACCCTCCCAATTGCGCTCTTCCGCCCGAAGCCGTTGGCACAATGTGGGGTGTCGGGTTTGGTAAGCGCCGCCCAACGTTCGGCGCTAACAGAAACCAGGTAGTACCGTCTACTGTTATACGGTAGCTCAGTCATATCTGACTAAGCCCTGACCTGACCCAAGTAACTATGTAACAATATTTCAATATTATTCTATAGCCCTGGCTGGGATAGGTCTTTGCTTGCCAACCCTCCTCCGTTCCCTGGACTCACTGTCACTCTCTCTCTTTCGACCTCGGGACCTAATCTCTAAAGTGTATTTCTGGCTGATCCATATATATATATAACACAGTGAACGTTGGAGTAAACTAAAACGTGATTTATTAAATTAATAAAGAACAGCACAGGAAAACATCAAGGCAGTTAAAACAGATAGTTCTAAACAGACACAATAAGGATAAAGTTCAGGCAGAGAGCCTCATGGCTTTCCCTCATAGACATTTATTATTATTGGGCACATTCATTTCCAGGCTTATCTCTCACTTGCAAACCCTGCCTTTCTCACGACAAAGCTCTTGTGGTGTTGTGTGGGTAATTATGTGTATGTAAAGAAGTGTCGTTCCCCATTCCCAGCAAGAATAGGAAAAAAAATTACTCCTTCCGGCCGCTGCTCTTGTCTGAGCTGTCGCCGCAATGTACCGGCAGTGCCTCAAATAACCCATAGATTCAGATGAGTTCAGGTTCTCTCAGTGAGATAGAGAAGTCCATTATCTTCCCGACATCATCCTATCGACTAAAAGACGAAAGAGATAGCACTGTGGATAGCCTCTTCCGGCTCAAGAAGATAGATCATAGATTGGTGGACCCCATCCCCAAGGAGCGCTTCCCTCCTTCCGGCATACCGTAACTATCCAATGATTATATTCTACTGAAAGATGACAGTATGCCCAGTTCAGGTCGTAGAAGGAAAGATAGCACTCGTCTATCGGCTGCCAAGAACCAGCGATATCATTTGGGAAATATTTATTGTTCAGATTTGTTCCCTTGCTATGCTAAGATCAAGATGCTTAGCCAGATTGGCTAACGGTCACCCCCTCCCAATATGGCAAGACTGCCGTTTCGCCAATTCATCTCAGTAGTTAAGACAATAGAGATTTATAAGTGCAGGACTAATTACAACCTAAATTTACCTTTCATACATCATCAGTATTCTGCCTGTAAAATGTCTCAATCTTCAACTTGACATATTGACATTAGGCAGTGGGTAACGATAACTTTAGAAACGGACATGAATTGCACAAGAAGGCGCATCAGTGCGCATTTGGCGCAAGGCGCTCCATCTGGTCTACCCGAAAGGAAAGACATATATCTAATCGCTCCATGAAAACATCGTGTTATGAAAGTAACCCAAAGAACTATCTTTCATGGTGATAGAGCGAACAAGAGAACTGAGAGCTCCCGAAAGCTGTTTCCCCTTGTTTACCCAAAATAAAAGAAGGCCTGAGGACATGGGCCACTGACGTTTTGTCACATAGGCCCCATCTTAAGAAAGTCGAACCCTACGAACTTTCTACTGCCAGAGGTTCTGTTCGAATGGCCCCACCTTCACATTCAACCATAGGATGCCGTGATAGAAAATCCGCTCCCACATTCTCCCTTCCGGGGATGTATTCGAACGTGAACTGATACGGTTGTAGGAGCAATGACCATCTCATTAACCTCGCGTTCAGTTTCTTAGAAGATGCCAAAAAACGTCAGAGGTTGATGGTCGGATTGTACTTTGAACGGTACTCCATACAGATAAGGTTGAAATTTCTGTACCGCCCATACTAGAGCTAGACATTCCCGTTCGACGGTGGAGTAATTCCGTTCCGCGGGTAACAGTTTTCTACTGGCATACGCCACCGGACATAGCACCGAAGGATCATCTCGCCCTTCCTGCAACAGAGTTGCCCCAATCCCTATGTTACTCGCGTCGGTTCTTAGAACAAACGTTTTCTCCAAATTTGGGAGTTGCAGGACTGGCCTGTCCACCAAAGCCTGTTTCAGCTTCCCATAAGCTTCTTCACAGCTCGGGGTCCAGACTATAGGATCTGGTGATCCTTTCTTCGGGGTTTCTGTTAACGGCGCCCCAATTTCGTTGAACTGCGGAATAAATTTCTGGTAAAACCCACACAGAGACAAGAAAGACCTAACATCCTTTTTGGACTTAGGACGGGGTGCGAGTCTGACCTTCTCAATATTCTTTTCTTCCGGTACCAGTCCCCCTGGGGTAATAGTATGTCCCAGAAAGTCCAAGGATTGATAGCCAATCATGCATTTGGCTGGACGGGCGGTTAACCCTTCCTCTTTTAACCTTGTGAAAATCTGTCCCAAGGACTTCAGGTGATCTTTCAGATTGTCAGACGCAATGAGAATATCATCCATAAACGAGACGACAGAGGGATCCTTTAAAGGCTCTAATAACATTCTCATCATGCGGGTGAACACACTGGGCGCATTGCTCAGCCCAAATGGCATCACCTTGAATTCGTAATGCCCGCTCGGAGTACTGAAGGCGAGCAAGGGGCGAACCTCGGGTTTCACAGGGATCTGATAATATCCCCGGCTTAGATCAATCTTTGAAAAGTACTTTGCCTTATTTAGTCTGGCAAACAGTTGATTTGTGTTCGGTAACGGTTCAACTTGGAATGTCGTACAACTGTTTAATTGCCTGTAACCAATACAAAGGCGGTGCTCCCCACTGGGCTTCCTCAACAAGACCACCCCGGCATTATAAGGAGAAGTCGAAGGAGTGATGATGTCATCGTCCAGAAGTTTCTGGATTTCGGCTTCCAGGGCCTTCTCTTTCGAAAAAGGCACTGGATATATTTTATATCAAACTCGACCAACCCTGTCCGCCCTGGCCGATCGGTAAGAATCTGCTGATGGGACTCCAACAAACGGATGACCCGGTCTGTTTCTTCAGCCGACAGATCAGGATTTATATGTACATCCCTATAGGTTTGCCCAGGGTTAAAGGATACTCCCTATCCGCGTCTTCGCCCGATTCAGTTTCCATCGCGACCATCATCGTCATGAGTGGGAGAGAAGTACCATCAGATCGTTCTTCATACTTTTTGAGGAGGTTAATGTGGAAGATTTTGGATGTCCCCCTGATCCGGATGGCATAGTTGGTGCGGGACACAACCCTTTCCACCGGGAAAGGCCCCTGCCAACCAATCTCGAGTTTATTGGAACCTACTGGAAGTAACAACAGAACCCGATCCCCCACTTTAAGAGACCTATCTTTCGTCCTTCTATTGTTGTAGGCCGCGTGTCTCCTTCTGGCCGCCCTCAGATTCTGAGCTGCCAAAGCCCAACCCGTCTGGAGTTTCTTCTTTAACTCTTCGACGTATTTATATGAGGATACAACTTCTTCGGAAGTTTCCTCCTCTGTCCAACATCTCAATAGGGCTTCTAAGGGACCCTTGATTGGCCTCCCGAATAGTAGAGTGGCTGGTGGCAACCCGGTCGACCCATGGGGAACCTTCCGATAGGCGAACAAGGCGGCTGGGATATACTCATCCCATCTGTCTGGTTTCTCTTGAGCCAGCTTCCGAAGCATGGTCATCAAGGTACCATTAAACCTCTCTACTTGCCCATTCGACTGAGGGTGGTATGGGCTTGTGTGAATGTGGTTAGTCTGGAAGATACGAAAGACTTCCTCCATCAGCTTACCACAGAACTGAGACCCATTGTCCGTTAGGATCTGGTTTGGAAATCCCAACCGAGTAAAGGTCTCCATCAGTGCATCAGCCACTCGCTTAGAGTCGATTGTGGCCAACGGTATCGCCTCACCCCACATGGAATAGCAATCCACCATCGTCAGAATATACATATTCCTCTTCCTAGTCCGAGGAAGAGGACCAACAAGATCGAAGGCAACTCTCTCGAAAGGAGAGTTCATAATGGGCATGTCGCCCAGGATTACTGGAGCCGTCCAGTGTTTTGGTGCCACACGCTGGCACTCTATGCACGACTTGACGTACCGACGCACGTCTCCAGTCATCCCTGGCCAGTAGTAATGGCAGGAAATGCGCTGGAGTGTTGCCCCGACACCCATATGTCCACTGAATGAAATGGTGTGTCCCATATGAAGAATCTGTTCCCGATAGGCCTTAGGAACTACCAGCTGTCCATGCTGGCGTTCCTCCACTCCGGCTCTTCGGTACAGTAACCGATTCTTCATATAATACTGACCCCGTCTTGGTGGGTCAGAACTTTTTGGCAACTGGTTAAAGCAAGGTTGCAAAGTAGCATCCTGGCTTTGAGCAGCTCGTAACTTCCCAGGCAAGGGATTCACGATCAAGGCCGGCGTCTGCTCATCTCCCGATTGAGATCTGGTTTGCATTGCCCCTACGTACATGGGTTCTGTTGGGATCCCTAGAAAGACGTAGCGACAACCCAAGATCATTGGGAAGATCGGATCTAGCAGAACGGCTGCCTGGATAGTGCCGGTAACATATTTCGATTTGATGTCTACCTTCGCAATCGGAAGAGACATCGCTACTGCACTCTTGGTCGCCGTTTGAATCTCAATAGACTCCCCGGTTTGCTGCTCTGGGCTCACTAAGTGTGAGGAAATTACGGCCTCAAACTGCAGACCGGTGTCATAGAGACACTCGACTGGTTGTCCGTTCACAAGTATCGTCTCTACTACTGGTGGTTTCTCTGAATCTTTGTTCTCAAGACCCCTCCCTTCTACCTCCTTGTTAGACCCTTCCCCGGTTTCTACAAGACAGGCAGCATAGTGAGAGTCTTTCTGTTTGCGCCTGCAATCGGCCGTATTGTGGGTGGGAGATTTGCAGTAGGCGCACCACTTTTCACTCCACTTTCTTTTAGGAGATCCAGGTGGACTCTTACCAGAGGGTTTCTTAATTGGAACTTTATCGAAAGGATCCTCCTTCTTGGTGTGAGCTGTTTTAGGGTTCTTCTTCTTTCCAGACCATGTGTCTGGTGGTCGGGGATTGGGTTGTGACAGTTCCCCATTATCCCCATGAGCTAGCACATAACTTTCCGCTAATGTGTTTACTACGTCTAACCTTTCTGCCCCATTTTCAAGCAAGAAGGTTTGCAATGGCTTAGGCATCATTCTCTTCATTTGGTCCACGACCACTAATTCTTCTAAACTTTCATAGTCGTTAGCAAATCCAGCTAATGACATCCACTTCAAAAGGTAAGACTTAAGTCTAATGCTGTAGGCTGCGAACATCTCCCCTGGTTCTCTCTTTGACTTTCTGAACTGCTGTCGGTATGTATGGGCGGTCATCTGGAACCTTTTCAATAATGCTTTTTCCAGGGCCTCATAGTCATTCTCCATACCAGGTGGCAACCTTGAGTAGACCTCGTACGCTGTCCCCCTCAGGCCCTGTGAGAGTTTCAAGTTCCATTTCCCACGTTCCAATCCCATAGCCAAAGCCATCGACTGAAATCTGTGAAGATACTGGTCGATCTTATCTTTGTGTTCATCGAACGGGAGTAATGGGAACTTCATTGCCTGGTATGGACCGCCACTAGAAGTTGTTGAGTCAGGGAGAACTGCGCCTCCCACTGCACCCTCGCTTTCCTTGGCAGTTTGAGCTTTCAGCTCCAACTCCCTCATACGGAACTCATGGTCTCTGACTGCCTGCTCGGCCTCCATCTTCCTAGCCTCAGCCTCCATCTTCCTAGCCTCAGCCTCAGCCTCAATTTTCTTAGCTTCGCGCACAGCTTGTCTGAAGTCTCTTTCCACTTCCTGAACATATTTCTGTAACTCCGCCCCATCATAACCCATCTCACGCCCTGTAGCCTGTACTTCGGCAACATTAAATTTAGCGGATGCCATCTTACATTCAGAGGGTAAGGGAATAGGTAATTGTATATTAAATTTCAATCTCAAGTACACAACTGGTTATTTTTACCTGACCACAACACGTCGTATGTCGGTCAGTCCGTGTCAGGAAGAGTATAGACAATAGCCAGGTACGGTAGGCAGAACCTATTGATAGTAGACAAGATTATCTGTCCCCTATCACTATATCAGCCAGAACTCCACCAGGATTTCAAATATCCCGCGACGTGCCCCCAAAAATTGTAACAAGCTACGTGGAGGGTCCCAAGTAACTATGTAACAATATTTCAATATTATTCTATAGCCCTGGCTGGGATAGGTCTTTGCTTGCCAACCCTCCTCCGTTCCCTGGACTCACTGTCACTCTCTCTTTCGACCTCGGGACCTAATCTCTAAAGTGTATTTCTGGCTGATCCATATATATAACACAGTGAACGTTGGAGTAAACTAAAACGTGATTTATTAAATTAATAAAGAACAGCACAGGAAAACATCAAGGCAGTTAAAACAGATAGTTCTAAACAGACACAACAAGGATAAAGTTCAGGCAGAGAGCCTCATGGCTTTCCCTCATAGACCGAAGAGTACTACAAAGTCCCGTCAGTCGACATCTGCCTCACCGATTTGGTCCGCCGGTATTTTCCTCCTTCCCGATCGGTTGTACAAACAACAGGCGCCTGTAGAACCAGTCCTACTAGTCCCAGTGGTCCTCTCTACACAATGAGTCTTGTGTTCGTTGTAGCCCAATGGTACAGGAATACATCATTTGTCACAATGGGAACAGTTCTTGACAGGGAAAAGGTGTATGGGTGTTTTAATGTCACTGACCAGGCTGGGTAAGATTTCACATAATGGTAATGGTTCGTGAATGTGGAATGGGTATGGGTTTTTCAATGTCACTGATACGGATGAGTAGGACCGAGAATGAGCTGTAGGTCCATTCAGGAACATAGGTTCAATCACTCCACTATTGACGATGGGATTTGTACTGAGCGGGTACCGAAGGATGCCACTAGATCAGGACTAATGAGACATTGATTCCTTGATTGGAGTCATTAGCCTGTGGCCGTCCTGAAAGTCCATGGTTCACCTGAGAATGTCTTAAGGTGATACTCTCGTGGCCTTGCAGATCTCTTATGCTCCCTTCAATTCAAGGAGGACACTGGAGATGACAGAAATCAGTGAACGACTAGGCTGACTCAAGTACCACAATCCTGAGGACCAATAGGGCCTCAGTTACTACATTTGACATATAGGTTCCCTACCCAATACATTAGATAAGAGACCCGAATGAATGGGCCTGACCTGTCAGGTAGCCCCTGGATTGGCTACGTCCGAGCTTGAGTAGACCTCAAGCTTGTAGACGTCCGGTTGTCCACCCCAGGAACTTTTTGCCTACAGGACTCACTCTCCACACTCATACCAAGCCTTTATTATTATTGGGCACATTCATTTCCAGGCTTATCTCTCACTTGCAAACCCTGCCTTTCTCACGACAAAGCTCTTGTGGTGTTGTGTGGGTAATTATGTGTATGTAAAGAAGTGTCGTTCCCCATTCCCAGCAAGAATAGGAAAAAAAAATTACTCCTTCCGGCCGCTGCTCTTGTCTGAGCTGTCGCCGCAATGTACCGACAGTGCCTCAAATAACCCATAGATTCAGATGAGTTCAGGTTCTCTCAGTGAGATAGAGAAGTCCATTATCTTCCCGACATCATCCTATCGACTAAAAGACGAAAGAGATAGCACTGTGGATAGCCTCTTCCGGCTCAAGAAGATAGATCATAGATTGGTGGACCCCATCCCCAAGGAGCCCTTCCCTCCTTCCGGCATACCGTAACTATCCAATGATTATATTCTACAGAAAGATGACAGTATGCCCAGTTCAGGTCGTAGAAGGAAAGATAGCACTCGTCTATCAGCTGCCAAGAACCAGCGATATCATTTGGGAAATATTTATTGTTCAGATTTGTTCCTTTGCTATGCTAAGATCAAGATGCTTAGCCAGATTGGCTAACGGTCACCCCCTCCCAATATGGCAAGACTGCCGTTTCGCCAATTCATCTCAGTAGTTAAGACAATAGAGATTTATAAGTGCAGGACTAATTACAACCTAAATTTACCTTTCATACATCATCAGTATTCTGCCTGTAAAATGTCTCAATCTTCAACTTGACATCTTGACATTAGGCAGTGGGTAACGATAACTTTAGAAACGGACATGAATTGCACAAGAAGTCGCATCAGTGCGCATTTGGCGCAAGGCGCTCCATCTGGTCTACCCGAAAGGAAAGACATATATCTAATCGCTCCATGAAAAAATCGTGTTATGAAAGTAACCCAAAAAACTATCTTTCATGGTGATTGAGCGAACAAGAGAACTGAGAGCTCCCGAAAGCTGTTTCCCCCTGTTTACCCAAAATAAAAGAAGGCCTGAGGACATGAGCCACTGACGTTTTGTCACAAGTATACCACAACAAACAATGATGTACAGACCAATTGGAAGCAGATAAGATTACCAACTAACAGTATACCACAACAAACAATGATGTACAGACCAATTGGAAGCAGATAAGATTACCAACTAACAGTATACCACAACAAACAATGATGTACAGACCAATTGGAAGCAGATAAGATTACCAACTAACAGTATACCACAACAAACAATGATGTACAGACCAATTGGAAGCAGATAAGATTACCAACTAACAGTATACCACAACAAACAATGATGTACAGACCAATTGGAAGCAGATAAGATTACCAACTAACAGTATACCACAACAAACAATGATGTACAGACCAATTGGAAGCAGATAAGATTACCAACTAACAGTATACCACAACAAACAATGATGTACAGACCAATTGGAAGCAGATAAGATTACCAACTAACAGTATACCACAACAAACAATGATGTACAGACCAATTGGAAGCAGATAAGATTACCAACTAACAGTATACCACAACAAACAATGATGTACAGACCAATTGGAAGCAGATAAGATTACCAACTAACAGTATACCACAACAAACAATGATGTACAGACCAATTGGAAGCAGATAAGATTACCAACTAACAGTATACCACAACAAACAATGATGTACAGACCAATTGGAAGCAGATAAGATTACCAACTAACAGTATACCACAACAAACAATGATGTACAGACCAATTGGAAGCAGATAAGATTACCAACTAACAGTATACCACAACAAACAATGATGTACAGACCAATTGGAAGCAGATAAGATTACCAACTAACAGTATACCACAACAAACAATGATGTACAGACCAATTGGAAGCAGATAAGATTACCAACTAACAGTATACCACAACAAACAATGATGTACAGACCAATTGGAAGCAGATAAGATTACCAACTAACAGTATACCACAACAAACAATGATGTACAGACCAATTGGAAGCAGATAAGATTACCAACTAACAGTATACCACAACAAACAATGATGTACAGACCAATTGGAAGCAGATAAGATTACCAACTAACAGTATACCACAACAAACAATGATGTACAGACCAATTGGAAGCAGATAAGATTACCAACTAACAGTATACCACAACAAACAATGATGTACAGACCAATTGGAAGCAGATAAGATTACCAACTAACAGTATACGACAACAAACAATGATGTACAGACCAACTGGAAGCGGAAAATATTACCAACTAACAGTATACGACAACAAACAATGATGTACAGACCAACTGGAAGCAGAAGAAGAGTCCGGCCACGTAATCGATGGGCAGAGGGAATCTCAATACATGAAGCCCATAAACGGGCACTCTCCTGCTGTTTATGCTTCACCTCGACTCCGCAATGTGCAGGAGGAACAAGATGAGATGAGGAAAACTAAAACCAACAGACAAACATACAAGTTCCTGATAAAAAATGAAAATAGCAAAGAAGCAGAACCGAGATTTCAGCTGTAAAGAATGTGCTAGAAAGACAGAATAAATAATTAGCTGTCTCTCATTTGTCCCACTCTCATGTTGCAGGATAATCTTACACTGATAATAATAGTGCAGAGTTCCGTTCATAAAGAACAGTGGTGTCAATTAAATTGGGAAATATTTCCCACACAGAAGATCTGGTAACGTATGGTACGTGTACACCGCCAATTTTGTGTTTAACCGGAGAATACACAGACAATGGCGCAATTTGTGCCGAACATTGGGGTATGTCACCTTCAGGACAGCTACTTATCGAGGACAAAGGCAGCGTCTGATCTTGGCATTGACCCGATTAGACAGACCAGTCAAGGGAACCAGGGCCAAGGACAAGTAAGAATGAACACGTTTTCAATGGAATTGGCGGGTAGATGTTGACAGTCTAGCCCAGTGTTTCCCAACCTATTTTGTGCTATGCCCCACCTAAGCCTTTCTAAAATTCTTATCCCCCCCCCCCCCAACATATGCATCATGTTTAATATTAAAAAATTGAAATGTTCACTAAAGAACCTTGAATTTTTTTATTAGAAGGGCTCACGGTTCCCAGAGGGGCCAGAGGCCCCCCCCCCCCCCCCCCCCCCCAGGTCCCGCGTCCCTGTGTGTCGGTTGTGTTGGGTGAATTTTTTTTTAAAGTTTGGTTTTGCGGTTACTCCAGACAAGCTGGTTCCCCCGCCTCCCCCTCTTTTGTGTGGACCCTTAGTCTCACTGTGAGCTATTGCCCACAGTGGTCCACCAGGCCCACATCTAAGGTAGAAGATATGTGATGGGTTTTTATTTGATCATACCGGCCCCCGACCAGACAGGCGCACTACTGGGGGGGGGGGGGGGGGGGGGTGGGTGATAGCAGCAAATGCACCCGATCCTAGCCAAAAGACCGATAAGTTTTAGGAAGAAATCACTAGAAAATTGTTGAGCAAGCACAGTAAGTAAATTTTCAAAACATATAATGGAGAACTGAAATTCAAGTACAAAATTATTTTAATGACAGATTTTTCTATACTATTTTAATTATTAGTAATTATCTAAATTTAGTGAGATCCTTGCGCTTGATGCTTGCTGCAAAGAGATTTTATGTCAGGTTCCAATTTAGTTAACTTCAGTCTCAAGTTTCCCCGTTTTATTATATTGTCAGAGTCTTGCATAACACAAGACAAGTAGCTCGTTTTCTGGCAAGTGTGAAGTAATATCAAACTATCAAATCACACGAAGTGAATATCCGAAAGTATTATTCACACGTTTTATTGACGCGCCGCATTTATCATCGCACAAACATCGCGCACTGACAATCCATAACAGTCATTATAGCATGAACAATATCACTACAATACATAATAATACATGCAAGCAATAAACATCTCACTTACAGTCAAACTATACAAGCGTTCGAACCAGTCTCCCACTGTCATACAGGCTAGCTCTCAAGGCAGATTCAAACTCAACTCGCATTCCCTTGCGACCTGTCCGTTCAACGATCTAAGCCCGTCTGCCAGTTCTGGCGTCTTACACGCTTACACGCACACGTCAGCTGGTGACCCCTGCACGGTTCACGGGGTGAACTCAATTGCTGTGCGTGGCTACCTATCCGGGCGTCGGTAACGACGCCGCGTTCTCTCTGCCGTGTTTAACATTACTCAGGGTTGCGTGTTGTTATGTTGTCTGGCGTTGGTACAGACAACGCGTCGCAACCTCGGATGTGAGACCTTGACACTCTCCACACCCCTTTTTCATGAAAGGATTTCCTTTCATGTACAATATATATCTAGGTGTTATTAAACATGTCAAAGTCGAACATTATACATTAACAATTATAATAAATATATACAGGTGAATAGTCAACAATATGTATACACCACTTATGTTGCACTATGAAGTACAACAGTCAAGTACAATCTATTTAATGGGCATTACCTCGCTGTGACCCAGCTAGTCCGGTAGGTATCGGCTAAACTGGCCCCTACCTCACAACCAAGAACAAAAATACTAAAATAATCAGGTCAAGCCGTGAGCATCTCCCTCTGAGATGACTCCTCCATCAGACCTCTGTTTAGAGTTTCTAATGAAGGTCAACAGTTTTGGCAATATACTGTCCATATCTAAACGATGTTACATTGACATGTTATTTATCAAGCACACATGTTCATGGTTACAATACATATTTACATATCACCAATAATTTAGAATAATGTCCCCTGGTTATTATACAGAAAATTTAGGAACAATAATTTATCGTCGTTTACAAGACATAAATTACAATTGGAAATTTATTTCTTAGTGTCATAATTTGATCCCTATTGACAAATGTGCACAAAAAGTCACGTTTGTAAAGAAGCAATCAAGTTACGATGCTGAGATTATGAGATTACATCCTAAAAAAAAAATCGACATATACAATTCCGTATATGGAAATATTTTAAATTACATTTTAATACAATTGTCATACATTTATATACTTTTAATAATATGCAAAAACTGGGAAGTATACAGCTGTACTATTACATGTGTTGTGATGTCATTCAAACAAAGCTGGTCCTTTCTTGATGGATCTTTTATAAACGGAGTAGTAGTTGTTACTATCAGCTGTTGGATCATCTCTTCCGTCTTCTGCTCGGATTGTACTGTCGCAGTCATCTTTCGTACCTTGTTAAAACGTCTTGGGCACCTCGGTTTGGATACTTTAGGATTACCTCACGTTTTAGTGCTTGGTAACTTCTTGGATCCTCTAGTGTTGTCCCGTGACACTTCTCTGTAGTTTCTGGTTGTTATAATATTTATTTACAATAATAATTACATTCTTTCTCATATCTCACAGTTATACAACACATTAGTTTACATAATACTGATTTCATTCTTTCACATATCTCACAATTATACACGCATTCATTCGCATGATAATAATAAGAATCACAATATGTACATAAGTTATATACATTGGGAGATACAATCTTCCCCATCACAATGGTGTACACAGCGTTACTGACACATTGTCACAATTGGCTGTAGTACTGAGCACTATCTACGTTGCAGTTTTATACACCCTCTGCACTGTGCTCTGGTGTCGACTGGGTATTAGGTTCGTTGTATGGACATCTCGACAAAAGGTCTGCAAGACAGTTTTGTGAACCCTTTATATGGTTAACCTCATAGCTATAGTCCTGCAGAAGAAGGGACCATCTTGCCACCCTGCTGTTACTAGGCGTTCCTCTGGTAACAATTGTCAGCGGAGTATTATCTGTTTCAATAATGACATGTTTGCCTAACAAAAATCTAGAAAGTTTACGTACCGAAAATACCATGGCAAGAGCCTCGAGTTCCGGTGTACTGTAATTTCGTTCGCTGGTGTTCAGTTTTCGAGAGACGTAGTATACTGGGTACAAGATTTGGTCGTGTTCTTGGAGAAGCACACCTCCAATGGCTACGGAGCTCGCATCACACCTTAATCTAAAAGTAATATTCAAATTTGGCAATTTCAAAATAGGTGATTTAGAAAAATATGAAAGAATTTTCATAAATGCTGGCCTTAAACATTCACTGTTTACAATCACATTGGGGTGTTTATTTGTTAGTAGATCAGTGAAACATTTGGTCAATTCAGCAAAATGAGGAATAAACTGTCTATAATAGTTTAAAAGACCTAATACACTTCGCAACTGTTTCTTAGTTGTTGGAAGCGACAATTTCAAAATTCTGGACATGATGTTATCGTCAGTTGATATAAAGCCATTTGAGATCTTATAGCCCAAAAATGAAATTTCCTGAAAGGCTATATCCACTTTGGAAGGTTTTACAGTCAGTCCATGATGTCTAATTCTGTCAAATGTCTGCTGTAGTGCTGTTATGTGCTCTGTCATGTCCTTTGTGTGTATGCAAATGTCGTCCATGTACAAAATGATGTTAGCAATGTCTGTCAGAAGAATTTTTGTCATTCTGACGAAGGTAGCTGGTGCATTGACTAATCCGAAAGGTAGTTTACACCATTCGTATAAACCCCAAGGTGTGGCAAATGCAGTCAGATGTATACTATCAGGATGTACAGCTATCTGCCAGTAGCCTTTTGTCATGTCAAGTTTAATAAAATAACGTGAGTCAGATAGTTCAGTCAAGATGTCTTCACAGTTGCTCATTGGTTCTAAATCCAACTGTGTAATGCTGTTGAGCTTACGATAGTCCACACAGAGTCTAATAGTATTGTCCTTTTTGCGTACCAAAACTATTGGTGAACAGAAATGAGATTGTGAACGTCGAATGATATGATTTGTTTCTAAATCAATGATTTCTTGATGAAGTTTTTCTTTATAGTGTATAGGGATGGAATATGGTCTACACTTAATAGGAACGTCAGATGTTAAGATGATTTGGTGTTGCACTAAATCTGTCTGTCCTGGGCTGTCCGAAAAGATCGTCCTGTAGTCTTGTATCAGTTGTCTGCAAATGTCAGTTTGTGTCTGAGTCAGTTTAGGATTTACCTTAATGTCTTGTAAGTTGGTCGTTGTGTCAAGAACTGGTGTCGGTATCTCGTCAGTGTCGTTGTCGTCCGTCTGGTCCACTATGGAGGTGCTTGCTGCATTCTCTACTTGTTCGTCTTGCCTGTGGTGATAAGGTTTGAGCATGTTAATATGGAAAATTTTATGTTTGTCCCTAACTGCAATCTCGTAATCTACCGTCGAAATTTGTCGTAGCAGTTTGAACGGTCCTTGCCATGAGTCAGTTAGGAGATGTCTATCACTTAGCAAAAGAAGAAGAACGTCCTGTCCTGGCGTCAGTGTAATAGTTCTATTTCCTCTGTTAGCATATTGTCGGTAAATAGCTCCTGATTTTTGGAGAGCTTCTTTGGCTAATATACATGATTTCATAATTCTATCACGCAATGACGTTACATGTTCATATGGTGAAATGGGTATAGACACAGTTGTACTTCCAGTCAACACAGATTCATACAGAGATAATGGGCCGCGTGGTTGTGCACCATATAACATTTCGAATGGTGAGAACCCAGTGCTGGAATGGGGCACTTCCCTATATGCAAACAAAATGGCAGGCAGATAAGTATCCCAATCTTCAGGATGTTCTTGGGTTACCTTAGAGAGCATATGTTTCATATCGCCATTAATCTTTTCTACTATACCGGTCGAATGTGGGTGATATGGACTGTTGAAGCATTTTGGTAAAGGCTTGTGTAGCCGAGGAAATAAATTGGCTACCACGATCTGAAAGGATGGTATCAGGGAATCCTACCCTCGCAAAAATATGAAAGAACACTTCCATGATGTCGTTGGAAGTTATGTTCTTCATTGGAATTGCCTCTGGCCAACGAGTACATAGATCAATGGGTGTTACAATGTATCTATTACCTTTAGATGTTATATGGTTCAGAGGACCAACTATATCGACCGAGATCTTTTCAAACGGTCTACTAGCCAAATCAGTAACTTGCAATTCAGCTTGTGGGTGTTTACCCTTTTTCATGAGCTTTTGACAGATGTCACATGATCTGCAATACTGTTTGGTATCTTTGCAAAACTTTGGCCAATAAAATTGAGTAAGTAACCTTGCTCTAGTTTTAGCATAAGCCATGTGTCCTGCAAAGGGTATGTCATGAGCTATGTTCAATGCTTGCTTGCGGTTTTCTAACGGTAGCACTGTTTGTTCTATAGTGCTGGAACCTCTGGTGTAATACCGTATTAGAATTCCGTTCTTGAGAGCAAAGTACCATTGAGCATTCTTTGCTACTCTTGGCTTTTGGCCTATAAGTTTAAAATACTTTTGCAGAGATCGATCGGCTTTCTGAGATGTTATAAACGTCTCCCTAGTTGTCTCAGGAGATGTTACAACAGGACTTACTCGTTGTAAAGCCTCTGTTTGATCGATTCGATCTTGCATCTGTGCAGTAGATCGAGTCACTGCATTTACTACATTACAACGATCATTCTCATCACACATTGATGTTACATTCACACAATTACATGTATGTTCTGGCATAGCCAGGTTGGTATTTGTACATTCATTTACAGGTGGTAATACATCATGAATGGTGATTGGTGATGAAGGTGAAGTGGTAGTATCAATATTACAACTGACAGATGATGTATTGATGTCATGTGGTATGTCATTCACTTCAGGAAGGTTTCCAATGATAATATCACAGCATGGATTGGTTAATGCTGCGCATTTCACCTTTCCTGTAAGGAATGGTGTAGTTATATATGCCCATGCAAGTGGATATTTCTCTATGTTCCCTGAGAATGTCCTGCATGTGACATATTTACCACTATATTGTGTTGGTAAAATATAATCTCTCTTTACACCAATGAGAGTACTCCCGCTATCACGTAAGACTGTGGCAGCTTTACCATTAACATACCCCTGGTGTATGTTTAGTATACCCTTGGAGTTTACTACAGAATTGGCCTCCTCACTGGTAATAGGTATAGAATGGCCGCATGTTAACACGCCATCCTCATGAAATTGATCACAAATGGTACATTTTTCCTGATGGAACACTTCAATGGAATGTGCTGAGTTTACTGGGTGATCTTGTACACTTTCGTCTTCTGATGAAGAACTGTCAAACATGGCTGCATTAGCCTTTTTGGTCATTGACTTGCCTTTACAATCCTTACGCCAGTGACCAAAAGCCTTACAAAGGTAACATTTTGTAAGTTTTTTTGTAGTTCTTCCTTTCTTTATCTTACTTAGAAATGTAATTATGCAAGTAAGCAGTGTACCCAGGATGTTGGTCGCACATATCATGCTCATTGTGTGTATAGTTGCAATATCTACACTGATATAATTTCTCTGCACCTTGTTTATAAGGTCTTTGTTTGGTATTTGACCATGCCTGATATTTGCCATATGTAGCTGCTGCTACAAAGTCTGTGCTGGTCAGACTACTAGAGAAACAATGCTTATTGGCTGCAAAATAACCAGAGCCACGACTTTCAATCTGTTGAACACTTTCACACTGACATTCCAACAAAAATTTAGAAAAGGGGGCTGGGAGAGATGCAATAATCTTATCTCTCAACATAAGGTCAACTAATTTGTCATAACTTCCATTTACTTTGGCTGCTGACAGCCATTTAGAAAAAAATATTTTGAATTTCTGAGATGTAATCCGAGAACGTGTGTGTTGGCTTAGGAGACAACTTCCTAAACTGTTCTCTATAACCTGATTCATCTAGCAAAAAATGTGACATAATTTTTGCTTTAATGTAAAGATAATCTTCTTTCAGGTCATTTGGGATCGACTCTATAACTTTAAGAGGTTCACCAGAAAGACTTCTTACATATACTATCCCCCATTCAGGTTTAGGGATTTTGTAATGATCCATAACAAATTCAAAATTTTGGGTAAATGCTGCTATGCAATCACCTGTGTTGTAACTTCTGATCAGACCTTGGTACTTCTTATGAGGTTGATCTTTGTCTGTTTCTCTATTCACTTTATCTTTAGAACATTCAGCTTTTAATTGTTCAATTTTCATTTGTGTTTCTTGCTCTTCTTTCTTACTTTGTGCTAAGATCTCAGCTTGCCTCACTGCAGCTTCTGACTGTGCTTGTTGAACCTTTAGCGCAGCTTCTGCTTGTGCATATTGAAGCTTTAGAGCAGCTTCTGATTCTGCCTCTTTACTTTTCAAAGCCCTTTCGGCTGCCCTCTCATCCCTCTCACTAATTTGCTCTTGTTTCAAACAATATTCTGCATATTTACTTTCACTCCATGCTCTCAATCCCTCACCAGACATATTCATTTTTAAACCCATTTCAATGAAATCGTTTAAAGAAGACATGATGAACAATAGGTATGATGGAATAAATATAAACAAAATTACTTATGATGTTAGTAAGTTACAAGTATTTATAGCACAGTTAATGTCTAAAGCCAGACTAACGAAAGTATAAAGAAAGATGAAAAAAAATTTTATACTCAAGTAATCCTTGGGTACTGTGCTGTTCAGTGGTGCTCGAAATCACACTGGAACGTCTTTCGGGTTGACGCACAAAAAATTTTTGAAGTTCACCAGACTCAGGTAAAGTTGTCACAAAAACCCTGTACTTTTTAAACTAAACGAAATTAGAACGTTTGTAAATGTATGGTGTGTGTAATGTCACTGAAGTCTGTAAAGGTTTGTATGCTGTCAAGTATTATTGTTAGTCGTTACCACTTTCAACAACTTTCACGCTCACACTACCTCTACTCAATGACATTCAAGGGCACGGCCGCCATTTTGGATTTTAGGTACACAATTTGTTGAATTTAGTGCTAAGTCTGAAGACGCCTCGGTTGGCTTCAAATAATATCTTCACACTTATAATTTAATTAAATCAACTCTATTAATTCGTTACTTTACCTTAGTCTATGACTTGAGCACTTCTATCGGCATGTTCACATTCGCTTCAAACTCGGACAAAAAAAATTTATACGTTCTCATTTGATTCAAAACCCGGACGAAAGCCTCCACATTCGCACTTGTCAGAGTCTTGCATAACACAAGACAAGTAGCTCGTTTTCTGGCAAGTGTGAAGTAATATCAAACTATCAAATCACACGAAGTGAATATCCGAAAGTATTATTCACACATTTTATTGACGCGCCGCATTTATCATCGCACAAACATCGCGCACTGACAATCCATAACAGTCATTATAGCATGAACAATATCACTACAATACATAATAATACATGCAAGCAATAAACATCTCACTTACAGTCAAACTATACAAGCGTTCGAACCAGTCTCCCACTGTCATACAGGCTAGCTCTCAAGGCAGATTCAAACTCAACTCGCATTCCCTTGCGACCTGTCCGTTCAACGATCTAAGCCCGTCTGCCAGTTCTGGCGTCTTACACGCTTACACGCACACGTCAGCTGGTGTCCCCTGCACGGTTCACGGGGTGAACTCAATTGCTGTGCGTGGCTACCTATCCGGGCGTCGGTAACGACGCCGCGTTCTCTCTGCCGTGTTTAACATTACTCAGGGTTGCGTGTTGTTATGTTGTCTGGCATTGGTACAGACAACGCGTCGCAACCTCGGATGTGAGACCTTGACATATATCCAGCCGATTTCTTCCATTTTCGAATTGCCCCCCTTAACAATCGAATTGCGCCCCCCCCCCCTGTGGGGAGTGGGCCCCACGTTGGGAAACACTGGTCTAGCCTGTCTCTGACGGCATTGATTGCGACTGTTTCCGACGCAGGTACACAGATATATTGTTGTCTACCAGCCATGTGAATTAACTCAGACATATATCATTCATGCCGGCTCCATGGCCAAGGGGTTAGCAGCTTTCTCCGCTAACCCCGAATACTCTCGTCACGTGACGCGACGAGAATTAGCAGTGGTTCGAATCGCAAAAGTGACTTATGAGAGTATGGAGCCGGTCGCTCAGAAAGTCGTGGCGTGCTGATGAGCGTAATCTAGCCTAGGAATCAACATACAGCTGAAAGATGCTGGTGTTGACCGCAATATCCTGAAACAGGATGGAAACGCGGGGGAAAAAAAAAAATATCATTCATATATTTAGCCTGTCTGTTGTGTACAAAAAGTTAACAAAATTAGTTGCACTTCCTGTACACGTTGTCGCAGCAACTCAGCATATTTTGGCTGGTTGTGATTTACCAGGCTATTTTTTGCATTCAGTAGTTTGCCATGGCATTCTGAACGACTGACACCCATACCATCGAAATCAGCGCAAAGCGGTCTGCTTCCAAAAGTCTGCAGTTGATTTGGAAACCACGACTGGATATTTCGGAGAATGATGAAACGCGTGTCCTGCCCCTAGCCCCGCGGCGCTGGCGTGAATGAAGTAAAGGACCCCTTTTGTCGCAGTGAAACATATTTGGTAGATGGTGTTACGTCCAGATGTGTATCGTCCAATATTTGGTAGATGGTGTTACGACCAGATTTGTATGGACAAATATTTGGTAGATGGTGTTACGTCCATATTTGTATCGACCAACCGGCACTTCCATAGGGCACTTCTCGCCTTTACTTCCCACAGCATTTCCTGGTACTCATTGTAGGCTGGTTCGAAGATGGTGCTCAAGTCAGTTTGAACACACACACACACACACCAACACACACACACACACACTTTGATGAGGCTTTGAACACATGACCGCCTGTCTGGTAGTCCAGCGCGCTAGTCCCCTGGATACCCCAACCGCCTTGTGTGTAGAGTACACGAAATGTGGTCAACATCTAGAGCTTGCAGTCCCCACAATGAGATCTTCAATGAGAGTACACTCCTCCAGTCAGACACCACGTGGACAGGATGCGCAGGTGGACATGTACCTTAACAAAAATATCCACCCATACATGTTGTTTGTTTGTCTGTTTGCCTTCCCTCGCTTTCAACTCAAGCGTAGTCTATAAAAGTGCTACTAACTTCTAGTGCAGTGGTTCTTAACCGGTGGGGAATTCCCCCCCCCCCCCAGGAGGGAATTTTATGGTTTCCAGGGGGGGGGGGGGCTAATTAAGATTATTTCAAGACCGCGTTAATACAAGAACCGATTACTTGATATTGTTTTTCTCTTCATATTGTGCGGTTCTGTACGTCTCACCCTTCTAAAATTCAATTTATAAAGTAAGCAGACCCACAAATCATGTTTTATGTGGACGTCTAGACTTGTTTTAGTATGTGCTATTTATTAAATTTAGCTTTCATTATTACGTATACTGTGTAGGGGCGGGTATGGGATTTTTAGGCAGGAAATGCGAAAAGGGGGAATGCCGTTCTGAAAATATGGTGACGGGGGGCACGGGTCAAATTTTTAGGTAGGAAATAAGAAGGTGGGGGGGGGGGGGGGAGGAATGACGTTCTGAAAATATGGTGAAGTGGGGCACGGCCCAAAAAAGGTTGAGAACCACTGTTCTAGTGCATTGGACTGATTTTTGCCTGTGGAATAGCTTTTCCTATTACCAGTGTCCCTCTCCACCAGGTCAACCAACTGCAACTTCAGAGATACTTGTCATTTACGTACCCAAGCAAGGACGAAAAGTCAACATTTTAGTACAACTGACCGGTGTGGTATTTGAACTCGCTATCTCGGCATCAGAACACCGGATGTATAAGACCGAGCGCTGTTATCCATTCGTCCATGACGATTTGCACCCACAATTATGAAAGGGTTTCTGTTCAACTCGTGTGTGTCATAGTCGGGATATATAGTGTTTAAGACAGTCCATAAATACACACACATCCTATTTCAATGGTTAGACACGAATTGTGGGTTCAGGTCTATGATAGACCTGTGTTTCAGCTGCGTCTCATTGGTCTTCCGTAGAAGTGCACTTGCGCCTGCAGCGAGGCGCTGTCGTCAATTTGAGTTGGTTGGGTCGAATCTCGGTCGGTATCTATAGCTTTCAATGTGTGTGTGTTGTCTTGTGTGTCCTCTAGTATGGACACAGAAGGAGGAGGAGGAGGAAACGAGAGAGAGAGAGAGAGAGAGAGAGAGAGAGAGAGAGAGAGAGAGAGAGAGAGAGAGAGAGAGAGAGACAGACAGACAGACAGACAGACAGACAGACAGACAGACAGAGAGAGAGAGAGAGAGAGAGATAGAGAGAGACAGACAGACAGAGAGACAGAGAGAGAGAGAGAGTTGCTGCTGATACAGTAAGGCTATAGATACTGTGTCCGGGGCAAGGTCACCGACCTGACACCGAGTACAAGACTGGTGATCACAAGCGTATCATAATCGCCCATACTTTACGGCATGGAACATAACGATTACATTTGCAACAAATACAGTTTTCACTTTTGATGTGCAAATGCAATTCCTATGCTATATCTGCCGTAAGAGTTTAAAATTCTAGAATTCAAATATGAGCTAGGTCATGATTTGACGATGCGAGGTGACCGGCTCACGTCAACACCGCATATTCATAGCCGGATATAAAACACAAGCAGACGCAGCACATGTGTTTGGCGCAGTGGCGCGAAACAATACCGCACTCTGGTATCAAATAGATCACCACAGCAAACCCACAAGGATCCTGATAGAGATTGAACAAACCACGTAGACCAAACCGGCTACATAGAACTGTGTGCTTTGTTTTCATTTACCGGCCATCCCACAGAACTGTGTGACTTACTTATTGACTCGCCCTCAACGTTTTCTACCCAGCTATGCACCGCTTTACGGGACAAACATTTGTCAGCATAAACACTGACAACCCACCTTGGCGGGAGATATTTCGCGAATGACGCCGAAGTTGAATGTGAAGTGAAAACGTGGTTTAGAAAACAGAGCACGCAGTTCTATGCAGCCGGTTTGGGAGGACTGATAAAACGATGGGATAAGTGCATCAATGTTGGTGGAAATTATGTTGAGAAATAAAGGACAATGTATGTATAAAAATAAACTGGTTTCAAATTGTGTAGTTGTGTCCTATGTAGTTATTTTTCTACAGCCATGTGTGACTTACTTATTAGCTCACCCTCGTATGCTGAACGCATGCGTAAGATAAATGGCATTTGACAAACATGAGAATCAGTCGTGTACGATATCTCAGAAATCAAGAATCTATGGAGCGATTTATCTCCCAATGTCACGGGTTCGAATCTCTGTAGCGGAGTTTTAAACAAAATTGACCTTTACAAATACGGGTTTAGCAATACCTATCAGATTCGGACCCTTTACTTGTATACTTACTCTCTAATAAGTACCAATTCGTGTAACAGTAGATGGGGTGCGTACAACAGACTGCTGGCATCAGGTTAAAAGCAATAGAAAGGAATCATGCACAGAAGTGCGTGGGGGAATGGAACAAAAACATAAAGCATTGTTAATGTCCGAAATGTCCGGAAAGGGGGGGGGGGGGGGGGGACAAAAAAAGTCCACGGCAGTGATAGGGAACATGAGAGACATTTACAACACTAAAATATAAATTTGTGAGAAATATAATAAATCAAGCGCTCTTACAAAACTATTGATTGAAAAGTTCACACCAACATTACAGACTAAATTAGCACGTGGGTTGAATACTTTAAAGAACTTCCAAAAAGACCAGTCCCACTTGATCCTCGAGATATCGAGTCTGCAGAAGTTGAGCTGGATATCAACTGAGATTGATTGATTGATTGATTTAGGAACCGACATCACAGCATTCGGGACATTCCCATAAGCGCTCCGTCCCCATCCCCAGCAGCCCGCGAAGAGTTCCAACACTAATAGTTCCAGTAGCAATCTGATTATATGTCCGTCTCGCCTTTCCTCTGAGCGTCGAGCATCGGCCAGATCCCCTCGTCACACCTCGCTGTCTCATTCTTACCAGACTATGGTGATCCATCTGCTCCTCCGAGGTGTACACGTGCTCCCACAAGGCCGCAACCACGTCTTCCTTGTCATGCATCAATACTCCACCAAGTTTTGCCGAGCCAGCCAATCTGTCCGCCTTGCTTGCTACCCGTGACCTCCGAAGCGAAGCAAGCCACTCTGCACGAAGCTTGCCTGTTCTCACCCTTCTCAGCATGCTTTCTGAGTCAGTTACAATCACAATGTGTGTATGTATCGTGTTTTCTATCCAGCGGAAAGCTGCACTGACCGCCTCCACCTCCATTCTTAAGCTAGATGTAGTGTCATCATACGCCAGGCTCTCCTGCACCAAACGCCGACCATTAGTTTTTGCAAAGAACCCCCAGGCACTTCTCCTACCTCTCAACACTGACCCATCCGTGTAGATAATCACATCACCCGGGCGAAAATCTTCCTGAATTAGTTGCTGAATTTCCACTTCCGTGGCCCCTGCTGGCCACTCCCTGCACTCCCGGCTCAATGTTATTACAACTCTGCACGGCTGGCACTCTGACCCACTCCTCTCCTCGCCTGATGTTCTCCAAGGGGCACACCTGTCTGATCGTATCCTCCGCCTGAGCCATCCATGATTTCCCTCTTATCAGTCTCTGACCCTTAACTACGTCCAGCGCCTCATGCAACGGGTGATCTGTGTCTACAGCTACTCTGAGGTATGCCTTGGCTTGCATCACCTTGTGCCTACCAGCAACAGTGGGCAGACCAAGGATGTAACGCATACACACTACTGGAGTGTCTCTGGTGCATCTCAGAATGACCCGCATCGCTTCATTCTGTATGCGCTCTAATTTCACCAGCTGACTCTTTGAGACAGTGAGCAGTCCTAGTCCATAATCAATCACTGAGAGGATCAAGTGCTGGTATAGTGTGAAGAGCATTCTCTGCTCTGTGTCCAATGCAGCCATAGTTTTAAGTGCATTGAGTCCCTTTTGAGATCTTGTCACAACCGTCTCCACGTGGTCCTTGAAGGACAGACTCCTGTCAAATGTGATTCCCAGATACTTCAGTTTGTTCTCTCTGTTGACGCTTCTACCATCTATCGTGAGGCTTGGGGTATCATCTCTCACAATCCTGTTGTCCAGAGAGCACCACAACACCCCCGCCTTTTCCGGGTTGATGACAGCACTCATTTCAGTGCACCAGTCAATCACTTTGTCTATTGTCACCTGTAGCTCCTGGGCTGTTTGATCCCTATTTCTCCCCTGCCTGTATGCAAGAATATCATCTGCAAATGTTAGAATCCTTCCAACCCCTGGTGCTTCTAGGTATGCAATCTTGCTCGTATACACATTAAAGAGCACCGGTGAGATTGCAGATCCCTGTGGCAGTCCCGGGGTTAAAATATGTGGCTCTGAGGTCCATGCGCCCAGACGGAAAGCAACCTGACGAGAATGCAGGACGGCTGCTATCCAGTTCACCAACCAGGGATTGACACCCTTCTCCATAAGTGCGGTCATCAAAATATCATAGCGAACTCTATTGTACGCATCTTCAAGATCAAGCGCTGCCGCCATCGTTTCCTGTCTACTCTGGAACCCCTCATAAACGTCAAAGGCAAAGGTGGCTGCATTTGACCAGGTATCTTTCCCTGTCCTGTAGCTCCCCAGGCCTCTTGGAAGAAGCTTCCCCCTTTCCAAAAAATCCTGCATGCTTAACAGCGACTATCTTCTCTAAAACCTTCCCAAATGTATTTTGAAGGGTGATGATCCTAAAGCCGCCAAGCGTTGAATGATCCTTGTATGGTTTTGGGAGAGGGATGAGATAGCTATGCAGTCAATCCTGCGGTACTGACGCTGTCCTAATGCTCTGATTAAAGCAGCCGGCCATCTCCTTCAGGTCTACATCGCTCAAAGCCTTCATGTGGCCATACCTGACACCATCAGGCCCTGGTGCCGTGTCTTTTGCCTTTTGCAAAATATGTTTAACATCTTCAAACAGTATGATGTCTTCGTAAGGCATATTCTCTATTGTGCCAGATAATTCCACTCTAACTGCATCCCTGGTATCCGCATCACTATGATTGGTCTGCTCTAAAAATCTCTGGAGAAACGCCTCCCCTTTCTCCTTGTCTGTTGTCACGCGTACCCCATCCTCTTTATAAATTGTTCCCACTGTCATAGGCCGATCTTTTCTTTGCATTTGTCTGTACAGTTTCCAGAATTTATGCAGTGTTTTATCACCTCCAATCTCCTTCATAAAACATTCCCATTTTACTTTCTTGGCCTCTGCAGCACATCGTTTGAAAGCCTCAACCTTGTCTTTCTTGTCATTTTCCGCTATGTCCACTTCCTCTCGTGAGCTTAGGGGTGTCTGTCGCAATTTCCTTAGCTGCTTCACTGCAGCTCTCTTTGCTTTCCACGCATTGTCTACATCTGGGGTCCACCATGGGGGCTGCAAAAAAGGAGTTTTAACAGTCCTGTTGCATGCCCCATGTCTGAGGCGTCCAAGAAGGCTGACGCTCCGCTCATACCGGAAGGTCTTGCGCGCTCTCTCAGCCCCAACTTTCCTGGACTTAGAGATAAGGACTGAGCATGGCAATGTGATCACTCCCATGGTCATTCAAAACAGTCCACTTTACATCAAGGACTGATGACTGGGAGACAAGTGCCAAATCAATAGCAGTATCTGCATCGCCAGGCCTCATTGCCATTCTAGTCGGCCTACCATCATTTATGCAGACCACATCGGAGTCCACCATGGCATCCGCAAGTGCAATTCCTTGTCGATTTTCTCCACTACTGTCCCAATCTCTGTTTCTCGCATTGAAGTCTCCACATATGAGTAGCCTATCACCTGGTAAGTCCTCTAATTCCATAAGCCAGTCCCATTGTTCCTTTCTGACAAAACAGTCCACTGTGGCATATACATTTATGATGTTCCAACTTAAGCCACCAATCTCCATTTGTATACCCTGGACCTCTCTTGCACTGTGATTCCACTGGCTCAAGTCAAGTGCCACATGCTTTACTCCTTTCTTCACCAGCAGACCTTGCCCATGTCTCTTCTGCCCAGTGGGGTTTATATAACTGACGTACCCAGGGCAATGGTATTTATCTGTATTTAACTCCTGGAGCATGAGGACATCAAAATCACATATTAGCCTCTCCAATACAGGACCTCTCTGCCTGGCACTACGACAGTTCCAGTATCCCACTCTTACATGGTTGAAACCTAGTCTCTCCACTTTTCGTCTTGTTCTCCTGGCGCCTGCCCTCCTATTTCTATGCCGTCTTCTCACACCATTTCCTTGTCTTCTCCTCCTCACTCTCTCTTCGCTAGCCACTGAGTGATGTGTCAAGCGCAGAGCACGTGCTCCGTAGCTCCGGCGACGATTCCCGTGTTTAAATAAATCCATAGGCAAAGTTTGGATATTGCAGGAAATAAACGGTCACCCTAGCATTGCCTGCTTACTAGGGAAGGGACAGGGGATGTCCCTCAGGAGTCCATACGCCTGGCGCCGCCCCGCCCGCATACCAGACGTTCCACGTTCACGACCAACTCACCCGTGGCCATTCAGTCCTCGGCACGTCGGTCCACCTTAAACTTAGGGGATTATAATCGGAGTTTTCCATCTCCTAGATTGACCGCTTTATTAGCTAACGGGCCCAATCTACCCGGGGGCAAGAGATTCCAGCACCTCACTCCTGGCGAACACAGTATATACATGTATACAGGGAACAAAACCAATGTAATAAAACATCTATAAAATTGTAAGTACATCAACTGAGAAACCATGTACAGAAGAAATGAGACAAGTTATCAAACTTTTGAAGGATCGGAAAGCTGTTGGTCCAGATAGTATCCCACCAAAAGCTATAAAAGCCAAAATATACACATCGAGTGAACTACTTCACTTATTTATTATTATTCACTACTATTTAGCTATCTGGAAGACTGAAGAAACACTATCAGATTGAAAAGCAGTATACCGAGAAACTGTCAAATAAAGGAGACTTGCTGTGATGTTAACATTATAGAGGCATAAAGTTACTGTCAGTTCCAGGGAAACTATTATGCAGGTTCATTCTAGAAAGATTACAAGATATCACTGACAAACAACCAATGAGTTTTTGTTGTTGTTACTCACTCGCTTTGAACTCAAGCGTAGCTCATACACACTACGTATGGTAGTGACGGACTGAATTTTGCGTGTGGATTAGCTTTCCTTATTAACAGTGTCCCTCGCCATCAGACAAACCCACTCCGACTTCAGAAGTAACCAATGATTGAACATGCAAGCTTCCCACCAAGTGAATCATGTGTTCATCAGATAGTCACATTACGTACAATAACCGTATAACAGGGAAGTGAACTGAACTCGCCAATTTGTATAGGAGTTGTGGATTATGAAACGGCCTTAGGTATTATATGAGATCCCATTAGAAATTATTGAGGAATTATAGGATTACAAAGACAATGCCTAATGTCACCTATATTATGATCACTGTCTGTTGATTGGATAATTACGGTAAGAATAACTACCACCAGAAATGTAATTTATCGGAATCTGACAGGTAGATGTGTGTATATATATAGCATCTGTCACATACCAACCAGCCTTATACTCGTACGTTTATGTAGTTAGTATTACATGTCAGTCTGGTATGTTGTTTGCTGTTGAACTAGATAAATGTCCTGTTGATAGTTCCTGATTATTCAAGTATATTTCTTACAGGACTCCCTTGACGGAATTTTCAGCTCTCTTTAAGGTCATCACTTTTGGAGGAAAATCAAAACATGCGGAAAAGAGGACTCAGTTCGTCGTCGGAATACCCACAAGGTAAGTGACGCATTCATCTACCCCCGGCTGGGTTAACTTTCATTCGTTCGTGACTGAGAGTTTAAGAGGATTTCACGTAAGAGAATACTTCACTCCATTCATTTTCCTTCTTTGCTGAACTAAGAAATAGTGTTCTGGCCACCTCGCTTCATGACTTTGAGGTGTCCTCCAGTAATTGCGGTTATTTGTCATCTTTAAATGTTGTACATCTACACACTGTGTTTGTTGACAGGACGTCGATGGTACGCCTCTGGAGAATGTCATTCGTGGGCTATAGACTTCATGACCGTTACATCTGTGCATGTGCGTAGTTCATCTTTTGAATGGTCCCCTATTGTTAATGTTTATTCTAATGTGTTTTTTTTTGGGGGTAATGTCTCTTGTGTAAGTAGTCTTCTTGATGCGTGCATATCTATCTATCTATCTATCTATCTATCTATCTATCTATCTATCTATCTATCTATCTATCTATCTATCTATCTATCTATCTATCTATCTATCTATCTATCTATCTATCTATCTATCTATCTATCTATCTATCTATCTATCTATCTATCTATCTATCTATCTATCTATCTATCTATCTATCTATCTATCTATCTATCTATCTATCTATCTATCTATCTATCTATCTATCTATCTATCTATCTATCTATCTATCGATCGATCGATCTCTGTCTGTCTGCCTGCCTGTCTGTCTGTCTGGATTCTGGGTCATAATGGTGAATCCAAGTCTATTCCACAGTTGATGGCATTTAGGCTGACATGGGACCAGCACAGAGTTCTGATTCATTACTTACTTTCAGTGTAGACATACAAATCTGCTTGTTATTCATGTGGTTCATCTGGAATTAATTCCAGGATTCTGCTGCAGACATGAGACTGAAGAATATTGACTTCACCACATATCCAGGGTTGCAAGCCATCAGGTGATTCCTATGGTTGCAGGCGTAGAGGCATTTACTCCGCTAACTGCTTTCATATGGTCTTTTTTATGTGTTCAGGTTTTGGAACCTTGAGGTAATCTGGTGTAGTTCACTGGTGTAATCTGGTTCAGAGGTTCTGAAGTTGCTTGTATTGGCTTATAAAGTTGTTTCAGTGTCTCTTCCCATTTGGTTGAGCTAGAACTTGGTGGTGAATAGCTGAATCTTTATGTTTAACTGTTGCAGCTGTGAGACGTTCTTTCGAAGACTTATCCATTGTTGGATATTAACTTGATAATCCAACCAACAGTTGAGGGTTACTCACTGTTGTTAGTTTTAGTAACTTGCTAGAAGGATTGTCCCAGTTTCACTGACTTGGTTGAATGATGAGGCCATAGGTGATACTTTTCAGAAGTAACGCAGACGATACACTGTTATCAGTACTCTGATGATCTTCATCTTTGTAGATTATTAGATCTTGAAGTCCATCCTGGATATTCCTACTAAAATAGGACTTAATCACTCACCCAGTCAGTTGTCTTCGAATTTATCTGTTGCTCGCTATGGAGCTAATGAGCGCAGCTGTCCATGGGTATTTCTAGATGCAGACTATGGTAAGGACATTCACTTTCTGGCTGTTGACCCAGGATGCAGGTTTAGTGATATAGTCCCACCACATTCAACCACCACCTGCTTCTCTTCTATAGAAAAGGGATGACAAGAATACAACACGAGCATTAACCTACTGTGTTATGGTAAAAGTTTACAACACAATTACAAACACAAATACAAAACAACAAGGGGAGAAGGGGAAAGGAGTGGGTGTCCACGTTCCACTGTCCCTCATTGCTGAGTAGAGCCATTCTGACTCTTAATAGTGAGTAAGGTATTTTCTCACTTATATTTTATGTTCTGTTGTTACTGGGACTATTAGATGAGTGAAGTCATTCTGTCCATCCAATATGTTGATATTGTCTCTCTCATTACTTGAAGAGAATAGCCTATACAGAATCTTTGTGGTTTCTAATGCCGCGTCTTCCTTTCGGCACTATAATCATCATTAGGTCAAGACTATTCAACATTGGCTTCTTAAGTACTGACATACACATGGATTCTTACATCAACATTCTCTAATCCCAAGGTGCAACATTAAAATGTATATTCCCACAGGAAAAAGTAACAATCAGAACAGAGAAAATTCTCATACCAGAAAAAAACATACATGTACATTTCTCTGATATTAAGTACATGATAATCATACATAATAAATTAATCATAAAATTTAATGCCGGAGCCAATGGTTTTGAATTTTCTTCAGGGGTTAATCCATAACTAAAACATATATTGTTTTTCCCCACTGCACACCGCAGATGAGGATAGTAGCCGCTGTGATATATTTTGTCAATGACTGCTATTATTCGGAGGGTATTTATTAGAATAACTTATGCCGCATGGTCCAGTATTCTGAATATTGCAAACAATTTATTCACATCAATCTTCGCTTCTGTTTCTACTACGGTGAGGCGATGGGGATTGAATCCTATCCGAACATGCATTTTTATCAAGCGTTTACTTTCTTTGTTCTAGAATTTATATTCTCAAACATGGAAATTCCCTAGCACTATTTTATTAAATGATTATATGTCCTTCACTACTATGGAGGGGTTATTAATCTGTTAGCAAAAGGATGGTACTAAAAATTAGCACTATATTTCCAAGTTACAGATTATGATGTGGCAAAATATTTTATCCCCTGACTAAGTAAGAGTCAGGAATATGCGTAATCATTTGTATGTCCCCGCATGGATAAAACTTCCTTTCTATAGTACATAGATTATTTGCAGATTTCTAAGCATAAATAGTGAGATATTGTTCACAGTGCCTAGAAGTTTTAACATAGGAATATGAAATTGACAGACACAAGTTCTCTACTGAAGTATGTAAACAAGAGTCTGTTCCCACCTTGAGAAAATGTCTAGAATGTGGTTTTTACCTGAGTTTTATACTCTACGGTACACATAATATTTCTAGGTTATAAGCACTACTAGTGATATATAAGTTCATAATGCCTATACAAGATTTTAACATATGGATTTGAAATTGTAAGACATAGGAAAAATTACAGCGTGGCGCCCACATGTGTTTCTTTGGTAAACCTCATCCAGCCTGGTTTAAGAGAATTGTTGACTTATCATTCTAATTCTTAATTAAACATACTGGTCTATGTAATACATAAATACATCTTAATAATGTAGATATAACGTACCAATAGTTGAAGAGAATCATGGTTTTAAAGGCAACAATACCTTTTCCCCACACGGGGAACTTTTACATGTCTGCTCCCTTTGTTTGGCTGAACTAAAATGGCTACCCTGGTCTTTGTTTTCAACCTCGCCGGCTTGGCCAGGTACGCGAGCCAAAATAAAGCCAACTAAATTAAGCTGCCACGGTCAGTCTATCGCTGTTTTATTTTCTCCTACATTAAGTAAGTTACTTAAACAGTAATTGTAAGGGGTTGTTTATTTTTAAAGGGAGTCAATAAATAGGAAAGGGTAAGGACGTTTTATTATATCACAGATGGCAAAATCATAATAGAAAAAGATCAGATTCTACATGTATGGACAGATTATGTGAAAGACCTGTATAATGATAACAGAGAGGAACAGTATGCTATTAGATTTAATAATGAAGGACCAGCAATTTTAAAGATGGAGGTTCAAAATGTTCTTAAGCATATGAAAGCTGGCAAGGCCCCCGGTGCAGATAACACCACAACAGAAATGATTAAAGCTTTAGAAGAATTTGGACTAGAGCAAGTCACTAGACTGCTGAACACATTATATGATACTGGAGATATACCTTCTGAATTATGTAATTCTGTATTTATTGCAATCCCAAAGAAATCAGCAACCTTAGAATGTGATCAACACAGAACAATTAGTATAATGAGTCACATCAAAAAAGATTTTGTTACGAATTATCATGCAAAGAGTGAGGAAGAAAATACAACCTGAAATAGGGGAAGAACAATGTGGGTTTGTAGAAGGAAAGGGTACAGTAAATGCTGTGTATATGCTGCGAACAGTTATTGAACGTGCTTTAGAAGTAAACAAGGATATACATCTTTGCTTTATTGACTACACAAAGGCTTTTGATAGAGTTAGACATGTCAACATTGTGGATATGCTTGCAGATCTACAAATTGATGGGAAAGACATTAGACTTATAAAAAACATATATTGGAAACAACAAGCTGCCATAAGGATTGATAATGAAGTAGGACAATATCAACCTATTAAGAGAGGTGTTAGGCAGGGATGTGTAATGTCTCCAGATCTTTTTTCCCTATACAGTGAAAATATTTTCAGAAATGTAGAAGACCTAAATGGAATCAGCATTGGAGGACGAAACATAAATAACATTAGATATGCAGATGATACAGTATTGATTGCAGACAATGCACAGGATCTGCAACAATTAGTAGACGCTGTTGTTGTACACAGTGAGCAGCTGGGGTTGGAATTAAATTGTAGGAAGACACAGGTTATGGTCGTCACTAGGAAGAACGAAGTACCACAATGTAATATACAAGTAAATGGGAATATTCTTCAACAAGTGAATCGGTTCAATTATCTCGGAACAGTCATAACATCTGATGGCAGATGCCTTTAAGAGATTAGAACAAGAATCGCCATGGCGAAAGTAGCCTTTAGCAAGATGAAAAACATTCTGACCAATAAAATGATGTCAATTGAAACGAGAAAAAGAGTGTTGAGGGGATACATAGAGCCTGTTCTTTTGTATGGATGTGAAACTTGGACAATGTGCAGTCAAGCTGAAAAACATCTGATGACTGCAGAAATGTGGTTTCTGAGGAAAATGCAAAGAATACCATGGACAGATAGAAAAACCAATGACCAAGTACTACAAGAGACAAATGAAAATCGTAGATTGATTAGAGAAATTAGACGTAGACAGTCACAATTTTTTGGACATGTTATGAGAAGAAATGGACTGGAGAACTTAGTGACAGCTGGCAAGATCGAAGGGAACAGACCAAGAGGAAGACCGAGAGGAAAATACCTGGATGGCTTGGCCACATGGCATGGACGAGACAGGAACACTGAGCTGATCCACGACTCTGGTGATCGAGTGAAATGGCGAATCATGACCGCCCACGCTTTCCGGCATGGCACATGATTGATTGATTGATTGAAATTGATTATATAAATTAGCCTTAGACATTCAAGATTATTTGGGGACATTATGAGGCGTCAACTTAACAACTTAGAAACAGCTGGCAAACTTGACGGGAAAAGAGCGGGGGGATGGCAAAGAGATAGATACCTGAATGGCTTGGCCAGTGACATAATCGAGACAGGAACACAGACTTGATCCAAGACTGGTGATCGTGTCAGATGGCGAACCATAGCAGCCTATGCTAACAGACCCTGCACTCTGTCGCCGCTCTGTGTGGAGTCCCGGCCCTGTACTCTATCACCGCCTTGTGTGGAGTCCCGGCCCTGCACGCTGTCGCCGCTCTGTGTGGAGTCCCGGCCCTGTACTATGTCGCCGCCTTGTGTGGAGTCCCAGCCCTGCACGCTGTCGCCGCTCTGTGTGGAGTCCCGGCCCTGTACTATGTCGCCGCCTTGTGTGGAGTCCCGGCCCTGCACGCTGTCGCCGCTCTGTGTGGAGTCCCGGCCCTGCACGCTGTTGCCGCTCTGTGTGGAGTCCCGGTCTGTACTATGTCGCCGCCTTGTGTGGAGTCCCGGCCCTGCACGCTGTTGCCACTCTGTGTGGAGTCCCGGCCTGTACTATGTCGCCGACTTGTGTGGAGTCCCGGCCCTGCACGCTGTTGCCGCTCTGTGTGGAGTCCCGGCCCTGTAATATGTCACCGCCTTGTGTGGAGTCCCGGCCAGTACTATGTCGCCGCCTTGTGTGGAGTCCCGGCGCTGCACTCTTGTAACAAGCTACGTGGAGGGTCCCAAATAACTATGTAACAATATTTCAAAAAAACTATTCTTTCGCTCTGGCTGGGATAGGTCTTTGCTTGCCAACCCTCCTCCGTTCCCTGGACTCACTGTCACTCTCTCTTTCGACCTCGGGACCTATTCCCTAAGGTGTCTTTCTGGCTGACGCATAAATAACATGGCGATCGTCGGAATAACTTGAAAGTAATGTTATTAACCTAATAAAGAACAGCACAGGAAAACATTAAGGCAGTTAAAACAGATAGTTCTAAACAGACAAAACCGGGACACAGAGTTCATTTCAGACACAGAGCATCATGGCTTTACATCATAGACCAAGCTGTAGTCAAGGTCAGTTCTGTCCACATATCGCTCACCAAATCATAAGTCCTCCTTGCTTTCCCTCCCGGTACGTTTGGCTACCAACAGTTCTCCGTGGAACCAGACTAATGTTCGTGGGAAAATGTCCTGTGATCCCTGGTCACCATGCTAAGTGAAAGTTCTTACAAAAAGGAAATAGTTCCTGAGCGGGAATTGGGTAGGTATCCTTCACTGTCTCAGACAAGGATGGGTGGGTCTGATATTTAGGTGGGGTTCCGTCCAGAATACAAACTGACTCGATCTTAGCGTATCGAGATGACTGGCGAGGTGTTGGAAAGACTGATGGTCATTCTTTCGGGCTAGCTGTGGCTCTATCTGGTAGAGATCATATCCTTAGACCTGGCATGGCCTAAGACTTGACATGGCCTCGTCTTCAACATACTTTCTGCGTATAGCCCTGTCGAGACCTTCAGCTCTGTTCCTACTTTCAAAAAGGAAGGACCCTGTAAAGGATAAACAGTTGTGAGAGTCTCCAGCCTAAACTTCTGGTACAGCCGACATGGAGACTCCTAATGGTCTCAGCACATCAGCTGCTATCAACAAAATATATAATATTAATAGATATATATCTCTTTACCCGCCCTGCGTGAATTAGCCTGACCTGACAAGAGGTCCTGGATTGGCGGCGTCTTTTCTAGACTAGGCCTTTAGCTTGACGAAGTCTTGTCGTTTGACCCTAGGTACTTTTTGCCTACAAGACTCACTCTCCACACTCATACCAAGCCTTTATTCTTATTGGGCACATTCGTTTCCCGGCGTCTCTCTCACTTGCAAACCATGCCTTTCTCACGACAAAGCTCTTGTGGTGTGGTGTGTTCAGTGATCTGTGTGTTTCTCTCCCTTAACTAATATTATAGTAGTGGGGTTGTATGGCACGCAGTGTCAGTGGCGTCACTGGGGTTGGTGTCACCCAGTGCGGTAAACTCTTGGTGTCACCCCTCTAGACTTTCACCATGGTCTTCTTCCGAGTGTTCCTGTACCATATATAATCGCATATAGTAATGTTTGTAAAATAAGTCAAAAAGTTAATAAGGACATAAGAAAGAAAACAAATTGAACAATATAACTTCAATACTTCAGGTAAAACATAAATAAAGAACTTCGACAAACTCGGACAAAGTTAAAATTTTGTTATTTTGCTATGTCTGCTTTGTCAAATTTGCAAGTTTTTTTTATTTTGGTGTTACCCCTTGATGGTGTCACCCGGTGCGGCCCGCACCCCGCACCCCCCTAGTGACGCCCCTGCGCAGTGTAGTTCCCCATTCCCAGCAAGAATAGGAAAGAAGATACTACTCCTTCGGGCTGCTGAAGATAGATCATAGACTGGTGGACCCCATCCCCAAGGAGCGCTTCCCTCCTTCCGGCATACCGTAGCTATCCAATGATTATATTCTAAAGAAAGATGACAGTATACCCAGTTCAGGCCGTAGAAGGAAAGATAGCAATAGCTCATCTGCCTCCAAGAACAAATGCAATCCCCTTGGGAGATATATTGTTCAGATTCACTCCCTGGCGATGCCAAGAACAAGACGCTTAGCTAGATTGGCCAACGGTCAACCCACTCCCAATATGGCAAGACTGCCGTTTCGCCAATTCGTCTCACTAGTCGAGACAACCAGTTAGCCTTTTAGACCAAGGTCTAGCAGTATTAAATAAAACCCAATTATTACCTTTTCATTTCCCCAGTAGTACTCTGCAGTGTTGTCCTAATCTTTGAATTAAATAGACATTCTGCAATTACCAAACGGTAAGCATTGGAACGGACATGAATTGCACCAGAAGTTGCACTGGTGTGTATTTGGTGTAAGGTGCTCTATCGGGGTTCCCCGATGACAAGACATATATCTAATCGTTCTATTAAAAAGATCGTGTTGTTAAAGAATCCCAGAGAACTATCTTCCATGGTGATTGAGCAAATAAGAGAACTGAGGGTTCCCGAAAGCTGTTTCCCCCTGTTTACCCAAAATAAAAGAAGGCATGAGGACATGGGCCATTGGCGTTTTGCCACATAGGCCCCATCTTAAGAAAGTCGAACCCTAGGAACTTTCTACTGCCAGAGGTTCTGTTCGAATGGCCCCACCCTCACATTCAACCATAGGATGCCGTGATAGAAAATCCGCTCCCACATTCTCCCTTCCGGGGATGTATTCGACCGTGAACTGATACGGTTGTAGGAGCAATGACCATCTAATTAACCTCGCGTTCAGTTTCTTAGAAGTTGCCAGAAACGTCAGAGGTTGATGGTCGGATTGTACCTTAAACGGTACTCAATACAGAAAAGGTTGAAATTTCTGTACCGCCCACACTAGAGCTAAACATTCCCGTTCGACGGTGGAGTAATTCCTTTCCGCGGGTAACAGTTTTCTACTGGCATACGCCACCGGACATAGCACCGAAGCATCATCTCGCCCTTCCTGCAACAGAGTTGCCCCAATCCCTATATTACTCGCGTCGGTTCTTAGAACAAACGTTTTCTCCAAATTTGGGAGTTGCAGGACAGGCCTATCCACCAAAGCCTGTTTCAGCTTTCCATAAGCTTCTTCACAGCTCGGGGTCCAGACTATAGGATCTGGCGATCCTTTCTTCAGGGTTTCGGTTAACGGCACCCCAATTTCGTTGAACCTCGGAATAAATTTCTGGTAAAACCCACACAGAGACAAGAAAGACCTAACATCCTTTTTGGACTTAGGACGGGGTGCGAGTCTGACCTTCTCAATATTCTTTTCTTCCGGTACCAGTCCCCCTGGGGTAATAGTATGTCCCAGAAATTCCAAGGATTGATAGCCAATCATGCATTTGGCTGGACGGGCGGTTAACCCTTCCTCTTTTAACCTTGTGAAAATCTGTCCCAAGGACTTCAGGTGATCTTTCAGATTGTCAGACGCGATGAGAATATCATCCATAAACGAGACGACAGAGGGATCCTTTAAAGGCTCTAATAACCTTCTCATCATGCGGGTGAACACACTGGGCGCATTGCTCAGCCCTAATGGCATCACCTTGAATTCGTAGTGTCCGCTCGGAGTACTGAAGGCGAGCAAGGGACGAACCTCGGGCTTCACAGGGATCTGATAATATCCCCGGCTTAGATCAATTTTCGAAAAGTACTTTGCCTTATTTAGTCTGGCAAACAGTTGATTTGTGTTCGGTAACGGTTCAATTTGGAATGTCGTACAACTGTTTAAATGCCTGTAATCAATACATAGGCGGTGCTCCCCACTGGGCTTCCTCAACAAGACAACCCCGGCATTATAAGGAGAAGTCGAAGGAGTGATGATGTCATCGTCCAGAAGTTTCTGGATTTCGGCTTCCAGGGCCTTCTCTTTCGAAAAGGGCACTGGATATATTTTTGGGCGAACGGGGTCTTGGGTAGTCAGAGTCATATCAAACTCGACCAACCCTGTCCGCCCTGGCCGATCGGTAAGAATCTGCTGATGGGACTCCAATAAACGGATGACCAGGTCTGTTTCTTCAGCCCACAGATCAGGATTTATATGTACATCCCTAAAGGTTTCCCCAGGGTGTAAAGGATACTCCCTATCCGCGTCTTCGCCCGATTCAGTTTCCATCGCGACCGCCATAGTCATGAGTGGGAGAGAAGTACCATCAGATCGTTCTTCATACTTTTTGAGGAGGTTAATGTGGAAGATTTTGGATTTCCCCCTGATCCGGATGGCATAGTTGGTGCGGGACACAACTCCAACAATCTTGAGTTTATTGGAACCTACTGGAAGCAACAACAGAACCCGATCCCCCACTTTAAGAGACCTATCTTTCGTCCTTCTATTGTAGTAGGCCGCGTGTCTCTTTCTGGCCGCCCTCAGATTCTGAGCTGCCAAAGCCCAACCCGTCTGGAGTTTCTTCTTTAACTCTTCGACGTATTTATATGAGGATACAACTTCTTCGGAAGTTTCTTCCTCTGTCCAACATCTCAATAGGGCTTCTAAGGGACCCTTGATTGGCCTCCTGAATAGTAGAGTGGCTGGTGGCAACTCGGTCGACCCATGAGGAACCTCCCGATAGGCGAACAAGGCGGCTGGGATATACTCATCCCATCTGTCTGGTTTCTCTTGAGCCAGCTTACGAAGCATGGTCATCAAGGTACCATTAAACCTCTCTACTTGCCCATTCGACTGAGGGTGGTATGAGCTTGTGTGAATGTGGTTAGTCTGGAAGATACGAAAGACTTCCTCCATCAGCTTACCACAGAACTGAGACCCATTGTCCGTTAGGATCTGGTTCGGAAATCCCAACCGAGTAAAGGTCTCCATCAGTGCATCAGCCACTCGCTTAGAGTCGATTGTGGCCAACGGTATCGCCTCACCCCACATGGAACAGCAATCCACCATCGTAAGAATATACATATTCCTCTTCCTAGTCCGAGGAAGAGGACCAACAAGATCGAAGGCAACTCTCTCGAAAGGAGAGTTCATAATGGGCATGTCTCCCAAGATTACTGGAGCCGTCCAGTGTTTTGGTGCCACACGCTGGCACTCTGGGCACGACTTGACGTACCGACGCACGTCTCCAGTCATCCCTGGCTAGTAGTAATGGCAGGACATGCGCTGGAGTGTTGCCCCGACACCCATATGTCCACTGAATGAAATGGTGTGTTCCATATGAAGAAGCTGTTCCCGATAGGCCTTAGGAACTACCAGCTGGCCATGCTGGCGTTCCTCCACTCCGGCTCTCCGGTACAGTAACCGATTCTTCATATAATACTGCCCCGTCTTGGTGGGTCAGAACTTTTTGGCAACTGGTTGAAGAAAGGTTGCAAAGTAGCATCCTGTCTTTGAGCAGCTCGTAACTCCCCAGGCAAGGGATTCACGATCAAGGCCGGCGTCTGCTCATCTCCCGATTGAGATCTGGTTTGCATTGCCCCTACGTACATAGGTTCTGTTGGGATCCCTAGAAATACGTAGCGACAACCCAAGATCATTGTGAAGATTGGATCGAGCAGAACGGCTGCCTGTATAGTGCCGGTAACATATTTCGATTTGATGTCCACCTTCGCAATCGGAAGAGACATCGCTACCGCACTCTTGGTCGCCGTTTGATTCTCAATAGACTCCCCG
This sequence comes from Cepaea hortensis, assembly GCA_963921405.1. Lineage (NCBI taxonomy): Eukaryota > Metazoa > Mollusca > Gastropoda > Stylommatophora > Helicidae > Cepaea > Cepaea hortensis. The sequence goes on from OY992879.1 coordinate 111,991,659, forward strand.
GTTAGCTGCTCTGGGCTCACTAAGTGTGAGGAAATTACGGCCTCGAACTGTAGACCGGTGTCATAGAGACACTCGACTGGTTGTCCGTTCACAAGTATCGTCTCTACTACTGGTGGCTTCTCTGAATCTTTGTTCTAAAGACCCCTCCCTTCTACCTCCCTGTTAGACCCTTCCCCGGTTTCTACAAGACAGGCAGCATAGTGAGAGTCTTTCTGTTTGCGCCTGCAATCGGCCATATTGTGTGTGGGAGATTTGCAGTTGGCGCACCACTTTTCACTCCACTTTCTTTTAGGAGATCTAGGTGGACTCTTACCAGAGGGTTTCTTAATTGGAACTTTATCGAAAGGATCCTACTTCTTGGTGTGAGCTGTTTTAGGGTTCTTCTTCTTTCCAGACCACGTGTCTGGTGGTCGGGGATTGGGTTGTGACAGTTCCCCATTATCCCCATGAGCTAGCACATACCTTTCCGCTAATGTGTTGACTACGTCTAACCTTTCTGCCCCGTTTTCAAGCAAGAAGGTGTGCAATGGCTTAGGCATCATCCTCTTCATTTGGTCCACGACCACTAATTCTTCTAAACGTTCATAATCGTTAGCAAATCCAGCTAATGACATCCACTTCAAAAGGTAAGACTTAAGTCTAACGCTGTAAGCTGCGAACATCTCCCCTGGCTCTCTCTTCGACTTTCTGAACTGCTGTCGGTATGTATGGGCTGTCATCTGGAACCTTTTCAATAATGCTTTTTCCAGAGCCTCATAGTCATTCTCCATACCCGGTGGCAACCTTGAGTAGACCTCGTACGCGGTCCCCCTCAGGCCCTGTGAGAGTTTCAAGTTCCATTTCCCACGTTCCAATCCCATAGCCAAAGCCATCAACTGAAATCTGTGAAGATACTGGTCGATCTTATCTTTGTGTTCATCGAACGGGAGCAAAGGGAACTTCATTGCCTGGTATGGACCGCCACCAGAAGTTGTTGAGTCAGGGAGAACGGTGCCTCCCACTGCACCCTCGCTTGCCTTGGCAGTTTGAGCTTTCAGCTCCAACTCCCTCATACGGAACTCATGGTCTCTGACTGCCTGCTCGGCCTCCATCTTCCTAGCCTCAGCCTCAGCCTCAATATTCTTAGCTTCGCGCACAGCTTGTCTGAAGTCTCTTTCCACTTCCTGAACATATTTCTGTAACTCCGCCCCATCATAGCCCATCTCACGCCCTGTAGCCTGTACGTCAGCAACATTAAACTTAGCTGATGCCATCTTAAACTCAGAGAGTACGAGTATACAATTATATATTAAATTTCTATCTCACGTACACAAATGGATACTTATACGACCACAACACGTCGTATGTCGGTCAGTCTGTGTCAGGAAGAGTATAGACAATAGCCAGGCACGGTAGGCAGAACCTATTGATAGTAGACAAGAATATCTGTCCCCTATCGGTATATCAGCCAGAACTCCACCAAAATTTCAAATATCCCGCGACGAGCCCCCAGAAATTGTAACAAGCTACGTGGAGGGTCCCAAATAACTATGTAACAATATTTAAAAAAAACTATTCTTTCGCTCTGGCTGGGATAGGTCTTTGCTTGCCAACCCTCCTCCGTTCCCTGGACTCACTGTCACTCTCTCTTTCGACCTCGGGACCTATTCCCTAATGTGTCTTTCTGGCTGACGCATAAATAACATTGGCGATCGTCGGAATAACTTGAAAGTAATTTTATTAACCTAATAAAGAACAGCACAGGAAAACATTAAGGCAGTTAAAACAGATAGTTCTAAACAGACAAAACCGGGACACAGAGTTCATTTCAGACACAGAGCATCATGGCTTTACATCATAGACCAAGCTGTAGTCAAGGTCAGTTCTGTCCACATATCGCTCACCAAATCATAAGTCCTCCTTGCTTTCCCTCCCGGTACGTTTGGCTACCAACAGTTCTCCGTGGAACCAGACTAATGTTCGTGGGAAAATGTCCTGTGATCCCTGGTCACCATGCTAAGTGAAAGTTCTTACAAAAAGGAAATAGTTCCTGAGCGGGAATTGGGTAGGTATCCTTCACTGTCTCAGACAAGGATGGGTGGGTCTGATATTTAGGTGGGGTTCCGTCCAGAATACAAACTGACTCGATCTTACCGTATCGAGATGACTGGCGAGGTGTTGGAAAGACTGATGGTCATTCTTTCTGGCTAGCTGTGGCTCTATCTGGTAGAGATCATACCCTTAGACCTGGCATGGCCTAAGACTTGACATGGCCTCGTCTTCAACATACTTTCTGCGTATAGCCCTGTCGAGACCTTCAGCTCTGTTCCTACTTTCAAAAAGGAAGGACCCTGTAAAGGATAAACAGTTGTGAGAGTCTCCAGCCTAAACTTCTGGTACAGCCGACATGGAGACTCCTAATGGTCTCAGCACATCAGCTGCTATCAACAAAATATATAATATTAATAGATATATATCTCTTTACCCGCCCTGCGTGAATTAGCCTGACCTGACAAGAGGTCCTGGATTGGCGGCGTATTTTCTAGACTAGGCCTTTAGTTTGACGAAGTCTTGTCGTTTGACCCTAGGTACTTTTTGCATACAAGACTCACTCTCCACACTCATACCAAGCCTTTATTCTTATTGGGCACATTCGTTTCCCGGCGTCTCTCTCACTTGCAAACCATGCCTTTCTCACGACAAAGCTCTTGTGGTGTGGTGTGTTTAGTGATCTGTGTGTTTCTCCCCCTTAACTAATATTATAGTAGTGGGGTTGTATGGCACGCAGTGTAGTTCCCCATTCCCAGCAAGAATAGGAAAGAAGATACTACTCCTTCGGGCTGCTGAAGATAGATCATAGATTGGTGGACCCCATCCCCAAGGAGCGCTTCCCTCCTTCCGGCATACCGTAGCTATCCAATGATTATATTCTAAAGAAAGATGACAGTATTCCCAGTTCAGGCCGTAGAAGGAAAGATAGCAACAGCTCATCTGCCTCCAAGAACAAATGCAATCCCCTGGGGAGATATATTGTTCAGATTCACTTCCCGGCGATGCCAAGAACAAGACGCTTAGCTAGATTGGCCAACGGTCAACCCACTCCCAATATGGCAAGACTGCCGTTTCGCCAATTCGTCTCACTAGTCGAGACAACCAGTTAGCTTTTTAGACCAAGGTCTAGCAGTATTAAATAAAACCCAATTATTACCTTTTCATTTCCCCAGTAGTACTCTGCAGTGTTGTCCTAATCTTTGAATTAAATAGACATTCTGCAATTACCAAACGGTAAGCATTGGAACGGACATGAATTGCACCAGAAGTTGCACTGGTGTGTATTTGGTGTAAGGTGCTCTATCGGGGTTCCCCGAAGACAAGACATATATCTAATCGTTCTATTAAAAAGATCGTGTTGTTAAAGAATCCCAGAGAACTATCTTCCATGGTGATTGAGCAAATAAGAGAACTGAGGGTTCCCGAAAGCTGTTTCCCCCTGTTTACCCAAAATAAAAGAAGGCATGAGGACATGGGCCATTGGCGTTTTGCCACAACTCTGTCGCCGCCTTGTGTGGAGTCCCGGCCCTGTGCTATGTCGCCGCCTTGTGTGGAGTCCCGGCCCTGCACTCTGTCGCCGCTCTGTGTGGAGTCCCGGCCCTGTACTATGTCGCCGCCTTGTGTGGAGTCCCGGCCCTGTACTATGTCGTCGCCTTGTGTGGAGTCCCGGCCCTGTACTATGTCGCCGCCTTGTGTGGAGTCCCGGCCCTGTACTATGTCGCCGCCTTGTGTGGAGTCCCGGCCCTGTACTATGTCGCCGCCTTGTGTGGAGTCCCGGCCCTGTACTATGTCGCCGCCTTGTGTGGAGTCCCGGCCCTGTACTATGTCGCCGCTCTGTGTGGAGTCCCGGCCCTGTACTATGTCGCCGCCTTGTGTGGAGTCCCGGCCCTGTACTATGTCGCCGCCTTGTGTGGAGTCCCGGCCCTGTACTATGTCGCCGCCTTGTGTGGAGTCCCGGCCCTGTACTATGTCGCCGCCGTGTGTGGAGTCCCGGCCCTGTACTATGTAGCCGCCTTGTGTGGAGTCCCGGCCCTGTACTATGTCGCCGCCTTGTGTGGAGTCCCGGCCCTGTACTATGTCGCCGCCTTGTGTGGAGTCCCGGCCTGTACTATGTCGCCGCCTTGTGTGGAGTCCCAGCCCTGCACTCTGTCGCCGCTCTGTGTGGAGTCCCGGCCCTGTACTATGTCGCCGCCTTGTGTGGAGTCCCGGCCCTGTACTATGTCGCCGCCTTGTGTGGAGTCCCGGCCTGTACTATGTCGCCGCCTTGTGTGGAGTCCCGGCCCTGTACTATGTAGCCGCCTTGTGTGGAGTCCCGGCCCTGTACTATGTCGCCGCCTTGTGTGGAGTCCCGGCCCTGTACTATGTCGCCGCCTTGTGTGGAGTCCCGGCCCTGTACTATGTCGCCGCCTTGTGTGGAGTCCCGGCCTGTACTATGTCGCCGCCTTGTGTGGAGTCCCGGCCTGTACTATGTCGCCGCCTTGTGTGGAGTCCTGGCCTTGTACTATGTCACCGCCTTGTGTGGAGTCCCGGCCCTGTACTATGTCACCGCCTTGTGTGGAGTCCCGGCCCTGTACTATGTCACCGCCTTATGTGGAGTCCCGGCCTGTACTATGTCGCCGCCTTGTGTGGAGTCCCGGCCCTGTACTATGTCACCGCCTTGTGTGGAGTCCCGGCCTGTACTATGTCGCCGCCTTGTGTGGAGTCCCGGCCCTGTACTATGTCACCGCCTTGTGTGGAGTCCCGGCCTGTACTATGTCACCGCCTTGTGTGGAGTCCCGGCCTGTACTATGTCACCGCCTTGTGTGGAGTCCCGGCCTGTACTATGTCACCGCCTTGTGTGGAGTCCCGGCCTGTACTATGTCACCGCCTTGTGTGGAGTCCCGGCCCTGTACTATGTCACCGCCTTGTGTGGAGTCCCGGCCTGTACTATGTCACCGCCTTGTGTGGAGTCCCGGCCTGTACTATGTCGCCGCCTTGTGTGGAGTCCTGGCCCTGTACTATGTCGCCGCCTTGTGTGGAGTCCCGGCCTGTACTATGTCGCCGCCTTGTGTGGAGTCCCGGCCCTGTACTATGTCGCCGCCTTGTGTGGAGTCCCGGCCCTGTACTATGTCGCCGCCTTGTGTGGAGTCCTGGCCCTGTACTATGTCGCCGCCTTGTGTGGAGTCCCGGCCCTGTACTATGTCGCCGCCTTGTGTGGAGTCCTGGCCCTGTACTATGTCGCCGCCTTGTGTGGAGTCCCGGCCTGTACTATGTCACCGCCTTGTGTGGAGTCCTGGCCCTGCACTCTGTCGCCGCTCTGTGTGGAGTCCCGGCCCTGTACTATGTCGCCGCCTTGTGTGGAGTCCCGGCCCTGTACTATGTCGCCGCCTTGTGTGGAGTCCCGGCCTGTACTATGTCGCCGCCTTGTGTGGAGTCCCGGCCCTGTACTATGTAGCCGCCTTGTGTGGAGTCCCGGCCCTGTACTATGTCGCCGCCTTGTGTGGAGTCCCGGCCCTGTACTATGTCGCCGCCTTGTGTGGAGTCCCGGCCCTGTACTATGTCGCCGCCTTGTGTGGAGTCCCGGCCTGTACTATGTCGCCGCCTTGTGTTTAGTCCCGGCCTGTACTATGTCGCCGCCTTGTGTGGAGTCCCGGCCCTGTACTATGTCACCGCCTTGTGTGGAGTCCCGGCCCTGTACTATGTCACCGCCTTGTGTGGAGTCCCGGCCCTGTACTATGTCACCGCCTTATGTGGAGTCCCGTCCTGTACTATGTCGCCGCCTTGTGTGGAGTCCCGGCCCTGTACTATGTCACCGCCTTGTGTGGAGTCCCGGCCTGTACTATGTCGCCGCCTTGTGTGGAGTCCCGGCCCTGTACTATGTCACCGCCTTGTGTGGAGTCCCGGCCTGTACTATGTCGCCGCCTTGTGTGGAGTCCCGGCCTGTACGATGTCACCGCCTTGTGTGGAGCCCCGGCCCTGTACTATGTCGCCGCCTTGTGTGGAGTCCTGGCCCTGTACTATGTCGCCGCCTTGTGTGGAGTCCCGGCCCTGTACTATGTCGCCGCCTTGTGTGGAGTCCCGGCCCTGTACTATGTCGCCGCCTTGTGTGGAGTCCTGGCCCTGTACTATGTCGCCGCCTTGTGTGGAGTCCCGGCCCTGTACTATGTCGCCGCCTTGTGTGGAGTCCTGGCCCTGTACTATGTCGCCGCCTTGTGTGGAGTCCCGGCCCTGTACTATGTCGCCGCCTTGTGTGGAGTCCCGGCCCTGTATTCTATCACCGCCTTGTGTGTAGTCCCGGCCCTGTACTAAGTCGCCGCCTTGTGTGGAGTCCCGGCCCTGTATTCTATCACCGCCTTGTGTGGAGTCCTGTATTCTATCACCGCCTTGTGTGGAGTCCCGGCCCTGTATTCTATCACCGCCTTGTGTGGAGTCCTGTATTCTATCACCGCCTTGTGTGGAGCCCCGGCCCTGTATTCTATCACCGCCTTGTGTGGAGTCCCGGCCCTGTACTCTATCACCGCCTTGTGTGGAGTCCCGACCCTGTACTCTATCACCGCCTCGTGTGGAGTCCTGTATTCTATCACCGCCTTGTGTGGAGCCCCGGCCCTGTACTCTATCGCCGCCTTGTGTGGAGACCCGGCCCTGTATTCTATCACCGCCTTGTGTGGAGTCCCGACCCTGCACGCTGTCGCCACCTTGTGTTGCACTGCTGTTGTTGATGTCTTGGCAAGCTTACGTTCAGTTGTTTGTCATTGCTTTCTGAACGACCGTCCCCCATACCTACATGTTAAAAGCTAGCACAATAGGGCCTGCTGCCAAATCGGTTGCAACTGTGTTTCGAACACAGGTAAGCGGAATTACGAACCGCTTTTGTAACGATTTACTACGGAGACGTCGTCTTACAGTTGTATATAATGTTGTACTTTAATAAGCCTTTTTCAAGCGGTCGTTGTTATTTACGTGCCTACTAGAGTGAAAACCTGCGGCCCCCCCTCCCCCTCCATACTACAAGACGTTCAAAGTTAACAACTCCAACCATCCACTGGCTGCAACAATAACAAGCCTTAGGTCACGAGAACAGACATGTGTCAGCTCGACCTCCAAGCTCTCGCCGGTGTCCAATGACTGCTGCTCGTCATTGTCGATGCTGTGAAAATGTTAATGAAGTCGTGCCTGTCCTTTCACTGTTGTCACCTCGAACACCCTGCACAAAGCGTCTGCACCATTACCATATCATATGTGAAAGCTGCAGACATTTATGAGTGCAAGCACGGGGCGATCTTTTTGTGGGCTTGCCATAACTATTGACACTCGAAAACCACCGAAGACCGCTATCTATTCTCTAAGATGTTCAGCTCGGCTGGCAGTAGCTCTCGAGGCGGCCAGGTGTTGCAAGCGCGCTGACCCGAATCCCCAGGCACTCAGCTGCAACAGGTAGGATGGTTTGTTGACATGCATTTACATATTCTAGCAGGTTTTCTTTTTTAATTAATGATTCTTGAATGCTCATGGCAAATTACTTCAACGTTCCGGGGCAAAGGATGATGACTGTCTATCCTAGCCGGTTGTTATGTTAGCCCACTATTGTAGGAGTTGCTTGAAGCGCTTTTGTTCCTGTCAGATTTGATACTCTACCTCAGCAGGACTACTTTGACTCATGTGCCAGTTATTTGTTACTTTGATTACTGCCCGGGATGCATGATGTGTTAATTCCTGCGTTAGACATTTGTTACTTTGACTCCCGTCTCAGATACTTTTTTTTTTAAAACATTGATTCTTGTCCCATATAATTAAGACTTTGATTCGTATTCGTTACTTTGGCTCATGTCTCATAGAGTTGTTACTTTGGCTCCTGCCTCATATATTTGTTATTTATTCCCACTCCTGCTTCGGGGAGTTGGTATTTTGACTCATGTCTCAGAGTTTCGCTCCTGTCCTACATATTTGTTATTTATTTCCACTCCTGCTCCGGGAGTTGTCACTTTGACTCACATCTCAGAAAGTTGTTACTTTAATGTCTGTCCCCGATTATTTTACGTTGACTCACTTCCCAAATATTTGTGGCATTGAACTGTTTCAGATATTTGTCACTATGACTGCTGCCCAACACATTTGTGACTTTTACTCGAGCTCCAAATATTGTTACTTTGATAGCTGCCACAGATCATTGTTACGTTGACTCCTGTGTCAGTTAGTTGTTACGTTGACTCATGTGTCAGATAGTCCTTATGTTGACTTCTGTGTTAGTTAGTCTTTACATTGACTCCTGTGTCAGATAGTCGTAATGTTAACTTTTGTGTTAGTTAGTCGTTATGTTAACTCCTGTCTAAGATAGTTGTTTTGTTGACTCCTGTGTCAGATAGTCGTTATGTTGACTCCCGTGTTAGTGTTTTGTGACTCCTGTGTTTATTAGTCGTTATATTGACTTCTGTGTTAGTTAGTCGTTACATTGACTCCTGTGTTAGTTAGTCGTTATGTTGACTCCTGTGTTAGTTAGTCCTTATGTTGACTCCTGTGTTAACTAGTCCTTATGTTGACTCCTGTGCTAGTTAGTCGTTATGTTGACTCCTGTGCTAGTTAGTCGTTATGTTGACTCCTGTGTTAGATAGTCGTTAAGTTGACCCATGTTTTAGTTAGTCGTTGTGTTGACTCCTGTGTTAGTTAGTTGTTATGTTGACTCTTGTGTTAGCTAGTCGTTATGTTGTCTCCTGTGTTAGTTAGTTGTTATTTTGACTCCTGTGTTAGCTAGTCCTTATGTTGACTCCTGTGTTAGCTAGTCCTTATGTTGACTCCTGTGCTAGTTAGTCGTTATGTTGACTCCTGTGCTAGTTAGTCGTTATGTTGACTCCTGTGTTAGATAGTCGTTAAGTTGACCCATGTTTTAGTTAGTCGTTGTGTTGACTCCTGTGTTAGCTAGTCGTTATGTTGACTCCTGTGTTAGATAGTCGTTAAGTTGACCCATGTTTTAGTTAGTCGTTGTGTTGACTCCTGTGTTAGCTAGTCGTTATGTTGTCTCCTGTGTTAGTTAGTTGTTATGTTGACTCCTGTGTTAGCTAGTCCTTATAGTGTCTCCTGTGTTAGTTAGTCGTTATGTTGACTCATGCGTTAAATGTTTTGCATATCCTTTACAGGACATCGCTGTCAACATCAGCATCTTTCAGCTGATTGTTGATTTCTTGGCAAGATTACGCTCAGCAGTTACTCCTGTGTTAGCTAGTCCTTATGTTGTCTCCTGTGCTAGTTAGTCGTTATGTTGACTCCTGTGTTAGTTTGTCGTTAAGTTGACTCCTGTCCTAGTTAGTCGTTATGTTGACTCCTGTCTCAGATAATTATTTTGTTGATTCCTGTGTTAGTTCGTCGTTATGTTGACTCCTGTGTTAGAGTTTTTTTTTACTTCTGTGTTAGTGTTTTTTACTTCTATGTTAGTTAGTTGTTATGGTGGTTCCTGTGTTAGTTAGTCGTTATGTTGACTCCTGTGTCAGATAGTCGATATGGTGGTTCCTGTGTTACTCCTTATGTTGATTCCTGTGTTAGTTAGTCGTTATGTTGACTCCTGTGTTAGTTAGTCGTTATGTTGACTCCTGTGTTAGTTAGTCGTTATGTTGACTCCTGTGTTAGTTAGTCGTTGTGTTGATTCCTGTGTTAGTTAGTCGTTATGTTGACTCCTGTGTTAGTTAGTCCTTATGTTGATTCCTGTGTTAGTTAGTCGTTATGTTGACTCCTGTGTTAGTTAGTCGTTATGTTGACTACTGTGTTAGTTAGTCGTTGAGTTGATTCCTGTGTTAGTTAGTCGTTATGTTGACTCCTGTGTTAGTTAGTCGTTATATTGACTTCTGTGTTAGTCGTTATGTTGACTCCTGTGTTAGTTAGTCGTTATGTTGACTCCTGTGTTAGTTAGTCGTTATGTTGACTCCTGTGTTTGTTAGTCGTTATGTTGATTCCTGTGTTAGTTAGTCCTTATGTTGACTCCTGTGTTAGTTAGTCGTTATGTTGACTCCTGTGTTAGTTAGTCGTTATGTTGACTCCTGTGTTAGTTAGTCGTTACATTGACAACTGTGACAGATAGTCGTTACATTGACAACGGTTTCAGATAGTTAGTATGTTGACTCCTATCTCTGATAGTTGTTGTCTTGACTCCTGTGTCAGATAGTCATTACATTGATTTCTGTCTCAGATAATTGTTATCTTGACTCCTGTGTCAGATAGCTGTTACCTTGACCCCTGTCTCCGATAGTTATTACTTTTACTCCTGCAGTAGATGGTTGTTCCTTGGATTCTTTCCACCGGTATCTGTTTAGATTCCTGTTCCGGAGGGTTGCTACTTTGATTCGTGCCCAAGGTAGCTGCTACTTTGACCCATATATAAGATAATTGCTACTTTGCTTCATGTCCCAGATAGTTGTTACTCTGCTTCTGGGTCTGGGATGACAGGCATTGGTAGTACCTTTGTTAAGGATGACTGTCACACCCTTTTCAGGGCCCATTCCCCACTGGTCCAAGCCTGACATCCAGCTCACGCCTGTGGCTCCTAGTAGTTGTCAGAAGCGACAGTTACTTTGACTGCTGTCTCGGAGAGTTACTACTTTGACTCCTGTCTCACAAAGTTCTTCATTTTGACTGTCCCAGAAAATTGATGCTTTGACTCCTTTCCACGACAGGTGTTGTGTAACTATTTCTACCGCTGGCGGTCGCTTATCCACCCCCACACAAACTCATTACGTTGACGTAATGAACAGAGTTAATACACCTATGAATTCATTCACTGGCAACAGAAAATGTCCAGGATTCGACAGAATGTCCATCGAATTAATGTGTACATGGCACCTTGAAAAATATAAAGTCTTCATCTTTATTGCTAAATGCCAGAGTAGAAGAGGATCGATAGAGTATGTCTTCTTTTTAACAGTTACGTACCGGAGTTGAAAAGAATCCACATAGTGTAGAAGAGAATCAACAGAGTACTCCTTTCTTTTTACCATCACATGCCAGGGTAAAAGTGAATCGTCGAGAAATAGTTCCTATTTGATAAGTGAGGAATGTGGTTGTCATGTTTTCATATACTTCAAACAGTGTAGAATATACAGATAGTTTCGTGGAATGCCTACCCTGTTCGCATTTTAAATCCTATCCTCACTGGGCGCTTTCATGTATTTGCGTTATTCTATTTGATTTTCATCACACGGGTTTATCTCGGTGACGCCCTTTGTGAACTCTGCACAGATTAGATGGCGATGACACACACAACTGGTGGCTATTGTTTGGGCACGGATTTAAACTCGGCAATTGTCCTCTTTCAGCGGCCGATTTAACGCTGTCTCAGTCTCGCTTTTAACCAATGCTTTTTTGATTTCCATAAAGAATGCACGTCATTTTCCACTGTTTGAAGTAGCTCTCTAACTCACTTTGGCAATGAATGCAGTAAATTATGGAGAGCTACATGCGGTCCTACGGAAAAATAACTATACTCTGGTCTATGCGTAGTTTAGTTTGGATTGTTGCATTCAAGAGATCTGTGTGTATGAGAAAGCCACACTCCTGATATGATTTGGGTTTGAAAAGACAATTTCAGGGACAATGCGATGAAACGTATTTCTTCTTTTTCTGCTTTCATCCGGAGTTGTTTTTTCCCCGACGTGATTGCGTTGTGCCTGTTTACAGCAGAGCTGCGTTCTTGCACCGTTAGGCCGACACATCCGACTTCTGCGGGCATTTGTTGACCGGGTTAACTTTCCCGGGAAACTGGTATTTGAATTCAATCAATGCCAGAATCACAATAAGTTGCAACAAGCGGTTGCGCATTCTCATATAGCAAACCTTGAAGACGAAAATACGTACTAGTTGGTGGACCAAACCGCAGCGTGGAACTCAGAGATAGAACAGGAAGCTTTGGAGCCTGTTTACATCCCTACATGATAACCACACCAGACCCAGAGAGACGTTGGATGAGGGCGGTAATATTCTCAGAGGAAGACAAGCAGCAGACCCGTTTGCTGAAAGATACAGCTCACAAAGCAACGCGACCAACCACACGGCAAATTTTGAAACGCAAGTACAGAAATTCCAGCAACCAAGGAACAGACAGACGTCTCTGCACAAATCAAGATATCCACTACAACAGAAGAACTACAGTGTGCTATTTTCAAACTTAACATAATTAAGTCGCCTGACGCAAACGAAATGAGCAATGCGATGATAATCAGCCTGAGACCAGCAGCAAAGAGAAAACTGCTTGAGCTATTCAAGCACAGCAGGATAATAGCAACGATGGCCAACGTGTGGGGAGAAGCCATCACAATAGCCATACGAAAGAAAGGGACATTTAAGACAAAGGCTTCAAGTCACCAAACAGTCAGTCTCACAGGCCGTGTGTTCAAGAATGTGTAGTAGATTACTAACCACAGGTTGAAATGACAACCAGAGAGTAAAGAGATTCTGGTGAATGAAAATAATAGGTATAGATAATGTTACAGAATAGAGTATGTCTTTTCTTGCCTGTCTCAGACCTCAGAGATAATGAAAAGGCCTTCGCGTTATGAACTGATTGTAAAGAAGACTTTGGCAAGGTGTGAAAACGTTATTACACAGAAATATCAATTATGGGAACCCTTTGAGGCAGCTAAGCCCATTCATGAATAAACACACATGTATTGTGTGGCGCCCAAAGAAGTGGAGTAAAGAAGTAGAGATTAGGGGACCCACTAGACAACATACAAATTGAAAGTTACAATTGTCGAACAGGATCCGAACCTGTTACCTCCAACAGTTAAGTATGAATTCCATAGTTGTTTCTTCATGTCCATGACAGACTTGACTAATAAAGACACATTTTCTACAGATGTCTAGTTTGCCATGCGTCGAAGTACACTTGTTCCCGCACCGAGGCGCTGTCATTATTTGGAAGTGGCAGGTTCGAATCCAGTCGATAACAACAGCTTTCAATGTTGATGTTGTTTAGTGCGTGCCCCTAATCCCTGCTTCTTGACTACTACTTCTATGAGCGCTACTCAGTACATGTCTGTTTGTGTGTGAACTGTGAAAACCATGCTGTGTAACAAGTATTAGAAGTAACATCTTTTGCAACATGTTCAGATGGATCTAGACATACATGCACGCAGGAGTAGTTGTGTTTGGCTTAATTGTCTGTGGAGTGTACAAGTGTTATTTTGTCAGTGTGTACATCAAGGAGGAGTGTGTTTCCCAGCACTATTCCGTGTCTACATCTACATCTATGACTCGGTAGACCTCCATTTTGGGGTGGTAGCTGTTCTGCGTGCAGAGGGTCTGGTAACCATGTGCGCCAATGAATACACCATCACAGCAAATCATGGGACGTAGTGGCAGCAGACAAGTTGATTCGAACTTGATGAGCGATGTTATCAATATCTCTCCGGCCGATTTACTTCCCAGATAATTGTCGCGGAATCACTGTGAGTTAACGATAAGATGATAAAATAACTGAGACAGTCTGCTTTCACAGCTGTAATTGTTTGTTACCAGTACAGAAAAACTCAAGTCGGATCAAAGTAAAATTGCCAGTCTTTGAGAGTTCCCCACAAGACAGTAAATTGTCGGCATGTTGAATTGCCCAACTCACAAGATGAAAGGGAGAAGACTTTTGCGTTGGTTCAACAAGAGGGAGACAAATATTTTTGTGAGGTTGGAAACCGATTGTGTGCCCTTGGGACCACCTGGGGTCGACATCAAAGGACGTCACTAGGACAATCCAAGACTGTTGGGAAAAAAACATAACTTGTTGCAGCTAGTGTGAACAAGGGAGTGGGCCTAGGCTGACGTGTTTAACTGGCTAGTTTAATTCGGAGAGAATCTACCGTGTTCGGGATTAATTAAAGTTAATGAACATGTGCCTTTCATGGCAAGGTGTAGATTCGATGCAAGAATAGGGCCAGTGTTACATAAGGTAATCCATAGATAGCATTTAGGTATAATTAGTGTAAGATAGGCTGGTGATAGTTAGAGTTAGGACTTGAACATATTATGTTGCGTTGTGGTTAGGTAGGTTAAGAGTGTCGGCGACTGTAGGCAGTCGCATTGTTAAAACTAGCTAGGGTGAGATGGTAATTAGCTCTGCTAGTTGAGAATAGTGTAGTGGGGTGATATCTGGAGAGATTGAGGATGGTTGGGGGATAGGGGAAATGTCCAATGGTGGGATCTTCCAGTGGGGTCTACTGGGGTTCTGCACTTTACATATTGGTCTTTCCTTGTCTGACCCTAATTCAGACCGAGGTGATGAGCTCCTCTGCCCATGACAGAGTTTAGTTGGCTGATAAATATCTGAGCGAGGCCGTAGGCCTACACTCATCTAATAGGAGTCAGTGTCCGGTTGCTCTCACCAGGTGTGTTATCTCTTTAACAGGTTCCCCGCCAGTTACGAGGAAGCTCCGCACCGGTTATGATGAAGTTCTACTCCGGTTAGGAAGAACACAAGATGAACAGTCACTGTGTTAAGAATATGGATAAATTCAGAGAAGAAAGTTTATTCAACAGTGTTTACGCTAGACCTATAATCAGGAGGGTCTACAAGAACCTGGCTCGGTTGAGCAAAAACATATAAACGATTCCTTTGTGATAGGGTTCACCCAGGTTGGGTGATGTTCGGTTTTTACACCACATATCAAATGAACACTAGGGATTAAAAAGGAACACTGAACGTAGCGTTCTCATAGTAGATTCCAGTGGAATGGTACTCTGTAACTTTGTGATTGTGACAATCTAGAACAATAGATAGGAACAAGTGTGTTACCAGTGACAGTGATACATATTTTCACGGTACAGGGATTGGTACATATCAGAACTATAGGGACCTTTAGTTATACTGTGTGGGACCGATCCATGATCAGTGTTAGACTATATCTATTTCTGATGATCATGTATCTGGATTATCAAGTAGATACCGGAGGAAGTCAACGTCTGGCAGGAGAGACACATCGTTTGGTGAGGTCTTTGTGTGCTGAGCTAACCTGCTGTGGTGTAGCCATTGCTATGATGATCTGACTTGGCTCTTGATCTGCTGGTCTGATTCTACATATACACTATAGTATACGACACACATTCTACACATACACTTCTCACATACATACACCTTGCTTCATTAAATTATTTGTTATTAATTTTTAGAGGCTAGAGTTGTTGAGTATGTTGTTTTGGGGAAGTGTGAGAGGGGACACGATCCAGTGGTGAGTGAGAGAGAAGGAGGTATCCATTGACTGAGGGAGTGTTGTGGACGAAATCTAGTGGATTCTCCAGAATAATGATATGGGGTTAAAAATAATGTGGGTGTTGATTCCCCTCACTCCAGGGACGACACAATAATAGGAACCACGACAATAATCTCCTGGTACCTATGGTTGAGTGGGTCAACGTCGTAGCTCTGGTCAATGAAAACAAAATTATCCTCGTCTCGACGGAGATTCGATCGTATGACCACCGGGCCGATGGCAGGAATGCTAGCCACTGCACTACAGCGGCGCCCCGACTTGTTTATACTCATACAAATGTCATCAGAGTTCTCGGGATGAACACCGAGGCGTATGTCGGTGCTAAATCTATACGGTACACCTTCATGTCATCTAAAGGTCACTTTGAGTGGACAGATCCTTGATGAACACCGAGGCGTATGTCGGTGCTAAATCTATACGGTACACCTTCATGTCATCTAAAGGTCACTTTGAGTGGACAGATCCTTGATGAACACCGAGGCGTATGTCGGTGCTAAATCTATACGGTACACCTTCATGTCATCTAAAGGTCACTTTGAGTGGACAGCTCCTTGTCGGAAGATATATGCCTAGTTTCTTTGCTTGCCTTCACTGAATGTACATTTTAATTATCCGTTTGTTCAAGTATTGTTAGCGTATTGTTTACACTTGGTGTAAAACTATGTAAACTTAATTAATCTAATTGTGTCTGAAATAAAGTTCTGTTGGACAATTAGCGGTTGTTTTCACATAGAGAACAATTATTAAATTACAATTATAAAATGTACTTGTTGCAATAACCTCCTCTGTAAATTTGTAGTCGATTTACCTGTCTACTGTTCCATTTGTTACACATTATAGGCTCGGGCCTACTGTCTCCAGATCATTGGGTATAATTAACTATTAAAGTAGCTATCTAAATGTTAACACTAAGAAAGCCAAACGCTGAACCCGCCAGCTGGGACGTTAAGCCGTAGTTATCTCCTCTTTAGCCCTGAATGCACAATAGTCTGGGCAATCATTCAGTTCATAAATAAAAACACACGTATTGTTTGGCGCTCACAGAAGTGGAAAACAGAAGTAGAGACTAGAGGACACAATAGACAACATACACATTGAAAGCTATAATTACCGACCGGGGTTCAAACCTGTAACCTCCAAATGATTCAGAAACGTAGATTGAAAACAATACATTTAAAAAATGTAGGAAATGCTCACAAAATTAAATGTGGATGAATATACGAATAAAAGGTGGTATGTAATGGAAACAAGAAACAAACACACAGTGCCCTAATGGTGGTGGCAATGAAAATGGACTGACAGAAATAAATAAAACAGAAAAGTGTAATGTGTTTTTTTTTCTCCACAATACTCTAATAGCGAGTTTTTCATTTTTTTTTTTTAGTTGTATGAAGGTTCATAATAACAGTTGTCGCTGATATGTTGAAGCAAGGGAGCGATAGGGAGGCAACGTGCACGTGGGAAAGGGGACAAGGGATGGGCGAACAGACGTCTCTCAGAGAGTACGGGCAGAGCAAAAGACAGAACAGGCTGAAAACTCCATGCCCATTGCAGTTAACCTTCCTTAAGAAAGCGATACGTGAGTGATTGGTTGGTTGACCGAACAGTTCGGGTGTTGTCTCTCTAGGAACATCTCAATGTCACACTGCCAACCCAGCTGGTTCTAGTTGATGCAGACGCCTCGACGAAGCAACAATTATATCAACGTTTGTCCGTCCACCTGTCTCCCACGACTGTCAGTTAAAACTTGTATATTTTTTACTTTCCTCCACATCCCTCTCCTGTGCAGTTGGTTGAATGCCGCAACATGACCTACTTATGGTGTCTCAATCCTGCTCCCATAGTCAGGTGGTACTTGCTAGTCGCTGTCAGAATTCTGTTATAACTAGACACATCAATGGCTGGGGGGGGGGGGGGGGGAAGGGGGGGTGGTACTTGCTAGTCGCTGTCAGAATTCTGTTATAACCAGACACATCAATGGCTGGGGGTACTCTAGAGAGCACACACGGCAATATAACAATTGAAAATTATAGACATGCCTAAATTCAAACCAACCCCCTCTCGACGACGACAGCTCCTCACTGAAGCACCAACTGTACTTCTTTGCGTCCGTGAGTGCCAGTCCATAGCTGTGAACTAACCGGGTTGCCTTATGCAGTAATATGTGGCTGCTGATTTTCTAGTGACTGTCGCTTCCATCGACGATGAACTGTATTTTTCGTGGCGGACTTTTCTGTGGGCATTCTGGCGGCGGTTTTATGCATAGTACACCTATGCGGGCTGTTGGTTTGTCGAGACTCCTGCCTGTTCCATGTTTTCACATGGGACGGTTAGGAGCATTTTGTGTGATATTAATAGGCACAGGAGCGGAGCATTATGGGGCGACCCCTAGCCTTGAATTTGAAACAGCAACTAATTAATTTCTCCGAATTCAGTGAATGAGTGAGACAGCATTTGAAACATGGCAGATGTGCGCTCCAGCATTCATGACACAGAGTTGCCTGTAATTTATTTATGTTTCATTACCATCATTTATACCGTTCTCCCTGGCCTAGGTGTTAGTGACTTTCTCCGTAATCCCGCATACTCTCGTGAGTAACGTGACGACGGCGAGAATCGGTAGCGGTTCTAACCGCGTCGGTAACTTACTGTCGGTAATGTGAGCCGGTCGCTCAGAAAGCAATGGCAAACTAATGAGCGTAATCTTGCCAAAAAATAAACAATCAGGTGAAAGATGCTGATGTTGACAGCGATGTCCTGTAAAGGATATTTTTTTTTCCCGCGTTTCCATCCTGTTTCAGGATATTGCGGTCAACATCAGCATCTTTCAGCTGTATGTTGATTCCTAGGCTAGATTACGCTCATCAGCACGCCACGACTTTCTGAGCGACCGTCTTCATACTCTCATAAGTCACTGGCGCGACTTTAACCACTTCTAATTCTCGTGCGCTCACGTCAACCACGAGAGTATAATTGGGGGTTAACAGAGAAAACTGCTAACTCCTCGGCCAGGGAGCCGGCTGTAAAGGATATGCAAACATTTAATTTCTAACCATCATTTATATAATGTAACCTTTACTTGTCTACTGCTGTTAGTTTCAATGCGCGAATGCTTCACCTGTCCTCCCAACTCGGGCATCCGTTATTAGGTGGAAAAATAGAACAACATATTTCTTCAGCAGAACAGACACATGCAGCAAGTTTACGAGAATGTGCAATAACTTGGAACGGTGCTTCTTTGTGTGTGTGTGTGTGTGTGTGTGTGTGTGTGTGTGTTTCTTTATATTTACTTATCTTGTCCTCATAATGTCTCTTCAAGGTCCTGTGGACATACACAGTTAATGATGTAGATATACTGACACAAAATTGTTTGCTTTCACCGATCACGTTTCAACGTGTGCATACTTGCGCCTGTATTTGTTTTATTTGCGCTGATATTTGACAATATTATCTCACCCACCGCCGACTACGTCACCTGCTGGCGCGGCTAGGCACTCGATGTTACTGTCCTCACCATCCAGGACACTGCCTGACTCCAACCCAGTCAAACAATCTTGTTGCCAACAAAACACGCCTGAACCATTAAGACACACACATAACTGAACTTTTTTGTATTTTAATTCGCATATCCTTTTTTACAGGACATCGCTGTCAACAGCAGCATATTTCAGCTGTCTGTTGATTTCTTGGCAAGATTACGCTCAGTAGTTTGCCATTGCTTTCTGAGCGGCCGGCTCAGTTATCCCGCAAGTCACCAGCGGGGGACGAACCGCTCCCAGTTCTCGTCCGCTACGAGACTCTGCGTGATAAATGGGATTACGGAGAAAGTGGTGTAACCCCTCGACCAGAGAGACCGGCATAACTGAACTAGACATTATATATATATAATCTCATCTCATCTCATCATATTCCTCTTGCACCTTACGGTGTCGAGGTGAAGTATAAACCTCGTGAGAGTGCCCGATTATGGGCTTCATATATCGATATTCTCATGAACTCTGCTATTCCCTCCGTCCAACGTTTACGTGGTCGGCCTCTTCCTCTGTTTCCATCTAGTCTGTACATCATTGCTTGTTGTGGTATGCTGTTGACTGGTAACCTACTTGCATGGCCAAACCATTTGACTTGCTGCTTTCTAATAAAATCTAGTGCTACTTTAACGCCACTTTAGTCCTGATTTCTTCATTTCTGATCTTATCTCTTCTTGATGCGTTGAGTATTCTTCTCAGGAATCTCATTTCTGTTGTTGTGATTTTTTTTTCTCTTTTTCTGTCATTGTCCAGGTTTGGCATTGGTAGCATAGAGTTGGTAAGAAGATTGTGTTGTAAAGTGCTTTCTTAGTAGTTATTGATACATGTTTGTTCTTTAGTATTGGTGCCATTTGTTCAATGAGTTCGTTTGCCTTATTGTGTCTATTTTCAATTTCGTCTTCTGATCTGCCATTTGATGAAAGTTATACTTCTTGGGTACTTGAAATTCTTTACTTGTTTCAAGGGATGTTCGTTTAGGTCAGTGTTTCCCAACCTTTTTTGTGCTATGCCCCACCTAAGCCTTTCTAAAATTCTTGTGCCCCCCCCCCCCCTCAACATATGCGTCATTTTTAATATTCAAAAATTGAAATGTTCATTAAAGGAACTTGAATTTTTTTTAGGTCTCACGGTTCTCAGGGGGGCTAGAGCCCCCCCCCCCCCCCCCCCCAGATCCCGCGTCCCTGTGTGTCGGTTGTGTTGGGTGAATTTTTTTATTTTTTTGGTTTGGCGGTTACCCCAGACAAGCTGGTTCCCCCGCTCTCCCTTTTTTTGTGTGGACCCTTAGTCTCACTGTGAGCTATTGCCCACAGTGGTCCACCAGGCCCACATCTAAGGTGAAGATATTATAACAGTGCTGATGTTATAGAGCAGAGACAAAGTCCTCGCTGTATTTCAAATATTTATTCAATTGAATGCATCGTAGAATATAAAACAGCATACAATGACTTTCTGGACAGATGTACAGATGGTAACTAACTAAATCCTACCCCCCCCCCCCCCGCATCACAGCTTGAGCGTCCCTAGTTACATCCCAACGGGATGCTCAGCCGTGCCTTGTATACTAGTCTTTTCCCCTTTGCACACCACCCATTAAACCCCCTAACAGAGATGATGCTCTGTTACAATATGTGATGGGTTTTTATTTGATCATCCCGGCCAGACCAGGGGCACTACTGGGGGGAGAGCAGCAAATGCACCCGATCCTAGCCAAAGGACAGATAGGTTTTAGGAAGAATTCACTAGGAAATTATTAAGCAAACACAGTAAGTAAATTTTCAAAACATATAATGGAGAACTGAAATTCAAGTACAAAATAATTTTAATGAAAGATTTTTCTGTATTATTTTAATTATTAGTAATTATTTAAATTCAATGAGATTCTTGCGCTTGATGCTTGCTGCAAAGAGATTTTATGTCAGGTTCCAATTTAGTTAACTTCAGTCTCAAGTCTTCCCGTTTTGTTATATCCAGCCGATTTCTTCCATTTTCGAATTGCTGATCCGCCACAGCCTGCCTGCTTCAATGGGTGCTTGGGGCTAGGACAAAACCTGAATCGCAGACTATAAAACCAATGCACCAGGTACAAACAAAAATAAAAATAGAAACCTCAAGCTACGGCTTGCAACCTGGAACGTGAGAACCATGTGTCCAGGATTTTCCACTGACTTGACCAATATTGACGATGCGAGAAAAACGGCTGTGATTGATGCCGAACTCAATCGTCTTAACATTGATATTGCTGGCCTGCAGGAGACTCGCCTCGCTGAGGAAGTGTCACTCAGGGAAAACAATTACACATTTTTTTGGAAGGGTAGAGGGCAGGCAGAAAAAAGGGAACACGGTGTGGGCTTTGCAGTGAAGAATTCGCTACTAGGAAAGATTGAAATTGCAGCTGGATGTAATAAAAGACTATTATTCCTGCGCTTGGCAACCTCTTGTGGTTTTGCCACCATTATTACTGCATATGCACCGACACTCGATTCCTCTGATGATGTGAAGGATTCGTTCTATGAGGAGTTAGACTTCGTGATCAAGGCAGTTCCAAAATCTGACTACATTTATATGCTCGGTGATTTCAATGCTCGTGTGGGCAAGGACTCGAGTTTATGGCCAGTGTGCCTTGGAAAATACAACGTCGGTCGCATGAATGAAAATGGGCAAAGGCTGCTGGAGCATTGCACCAGAAATGACCTATGTATTACAAACTCCTTTTTTAAAACAAAAGAACTGCATAAGGTCACATGGAAACATCCAAGATCAGGCCATTGGCACCAGCTGGACTTCATCATCACACGGAGACAACATCTGAACCATATATCATTGACTCGAAGTTACCACAGTGCTGACTGTGATACGGATCATTCTTTGGTTGTTGCAAGGGTTAGACTGAGACCAAAGAGAATCTACACAGCTAAACACAAATCTAGCCCCAGGATTAATATTATTAACACTCACGATCCTGAAAAGCGCTTTCAGTTTCAACAGCAACTTGAAGACGCTTTCACTGATACACCAGAAAATTGTACAGTAAATGAAAAGTGGGGTCAAATTAAGGAAACTCTTTATAAAACTGCCGTAGGGGTTTACGGCACTGTGGATCATAAGAGGCAGGACTGGTTTGCGGCAAACCGGGAGACTCTGCAGCCCTTGATTGATAAAAAGAAGATAGCTCTCTTAAGAAACAAGGAAAGACCAACGCGTAACACTCTGAGTGAGCTAAGGCAAGCAAGGAAGGATGTGCAAAAGGCTGCCAGGCAGTGTACAAATGATTATTGGATCAAGTTATGTGAGCCCATTCAAATCGCAAGTGATAAGGGAAACATAAGAAGCATGTATGAAGGAATAAAGAAAGCCTGTGGTCCAGTGATCAAAAGAAGCGCACCATTGAAAACCTTGACTGGAGAAATCATCACTGATAAGAAACAGCAGATGGACAGATGGGTAGAGCACTATTTGGAGCTTTACTCAAGTGAGACCAAACTAGCGGATGATGCTCTCAACGCCATAGAGGCCCTACCAACTCTTGACCACCTGGACACACTTCCCACCATAACAGAAGTTAAGTGTGCTATAAATGAACTTGCATCTGGCTAGGCTCCAGGTAAGGATGGAATTCCAATAGAGGTTATCAGGAGTGGACAAGACACACTCACTCTACAGATCCACCAGCTAATAGAGCTATGCTGGCGAGAAGGACAAATCCCACAGGATTTCAAAGATTCAAGCATCATAACACTGTACAAGAACAAGGACGATCGGAGCGACTGCAACAACTATAGGGGTATCTCACTTCTGTGTATTGTTGGAAAAGTATTTGCCAGAATTGTTCTGTGCAGACTTCAAGTCCTAGGAGATCAAGTCTACCCCGAATCACAGTGGCTTTCGACAGAACCGGTCTACCATTGATATGATATTCTCATTGCGACAAATACAAGAAAAATGCCGTGAACAGAATCAACCACTGTTTATTGCCTTCATCGATCTCACAAAGGCATTTGATTTGGTCAGTCGTGAGGGTCTGTTCAAGGCACTAACAAAGATTGGCTGCCCACCAACTCTTCTGTCTATTGTGGAATCGTTCCACACAGGCATAAAGGGTATAATCAAGTTTGATGATGCAACTTCTGAAGAATTTGAAATCAAGAGTGGAGTCAAACAAGGCTGTGTACTAGCTCCCACCCTCTTTGGAATATACTTTTCACATGGTTCAGAAGTTGTCTCCGTGCGATGATGAAGTCCAGCTGGTGCCAATGGCCGGATCTTGAATGTTTCCATGTGACCTTATGCAGCTCTTTTGTTAAAAAAAAAGGAGTTTGTAATACATAGGTCATTTCTGGTGCAATGCTCTAGCAGCCTTTGCCCATTTTCATTCATGCGACCGATGTTATATTGTCCAAGGCACACTGGCCATGAACTCGAGTCCTTGCCCACACGAGCATTGAAATCACCGAGCATATAATTATACATATATACTATACCAGATTATACACACACACACACACGCACGCACGCACGCACGCACACGCACACACACACACACACACACACACACACACCACACACACACACACACACGAGAGATATGTTCTGGAAGTGTCCGTCCTTTCGCCGGAAGAAACACAATTACTCTGCGTAGTGTTTTGTTGATGTATGTGGTGTTCTGTTGATGTATGTGGTATTCTACTGATGTGTGTGGTGTTCTACTGATGTATGTGGTGTTCTACTGATATATGTGGTGTTCTACTGATATATGTGGCGTTCTACTGATGTATGTGGTGTTCTACTGATATATGTGGTGTTCTACTGATATATGTGGCGTTCTACTGATGTATGTGGTGTTCTACTGATATGTGTGGTGGTCTACTGATGTATGTGGTGTTCTACTGATATATGTGGTGTTCTACTGATGTATGTGGTGTTCTACTGATGTATGTGGTGTTCTACTGATGTATGTGATGTTCTACTGATATATGTGGTGTTCTAGTAGTGTATGTGGTGTTTTACTGATGTACGTGGCACTCTGCTGATGTATGTGGCACTCTCCTGATGTATATGGCACTCTACAGATGTATGTGGCACTCTACTGATGTATATGGTACCCCGCTTATTTATATGGTACTCTGCTGATGTATATGGTACTCTGCTGATGTATGTGGTGTTTTACTGATGAACGTGGCACTCTCCTGATGTCTGTGGCACTCTACTGATGTATATGGTACCCCGCTGATTTATATGGTACTCTGCTGATGTATATGGTACTCTGCTGATGTATATGGTACTCTGCTGATATATGTCGTGTTCTACTGATGTATGTGGCACTCTTCTGATGTATATGGTACTCTGATGATGTATATGGTACTCTGCTGATATATGTGGTGTTCTACTGATGTATGTGGCACTCTTCTGATGTATATGGTACTCCGCTGATTTATATGGTACTCTGCTGATGTATATGGTGTTTTACTGATGTATGTGGTACTCTGCTGATGTATATGGTACTCTACTGATGTATATGGTACTCTGCTAATGTATGTGGTACTCTGCTGATGTATATGGTGTTTTACTGATGTATGTGGTGTACCTCTGGTGTATGTGGCACTCTGCTTTTTTGCGCTCGCTCGGTTTTAACTCAAGCGTAGTCCATACACACTATTTCTAGTAGTGATGGACTAAGTTCTGTGTATGGATTAGCTTTCCCTGGCAATCTGCTGATGTATGTTGTGTCCTAATGATGTATGTGGCATTCTACTGATGTATGTGATACTCTGCAAATATATTTGGTACTCTGCTAATGTATGTGGTACTCTGCTAATGTATGTGGTACTCTGCTGATGAATGTGGTGTACTATTTTGTATGGATTACCAGTGATTCTACACGCTTGCGCGCACATGCGCGCGCTCACTCACACACAATCACTACATGGGTGCACACACACACATACACGTGCGTGCGCTCAAACACATACACATGTATTCGGTGCGTGTAATAACTTTGTTTTCAGCCATATTTTTATTTCAGTAAATTAAAGCATAAAATAACATACGGATCATTGATGCTATTCCCGATACATATAATTTCTTCTGAAAGTTATTTTAAACATTCATATATGATATCTGCCTGCGTTTACGTAAACCCACTTAGCTCACATTAGCTCAAAATAAGTTTGTGCCAGATGAAAGTAGTGCGGAATATCAACGGTATCGCTGGAATACACATTAACATGTTTTGTGTCCAGTGGTATCGTTGGAATACACATTCACATGTTTTGTGTCCAGTGGTATCGTTGGAATACACATTCACATGTTTTGTGTCCAATGGTATCGTCGGAATACACATTCACGTGTTTTGTGTCCAATGGTATCGTCGGAATACACATTCACATGTTTTGTGTCCAATGGTATCGTCGGAATACACATTCACATGTTTTGTGTCCAATGGTATCGTCGGAATACACATTCACATGTTTCGTGTCCAATGCATGAGCAATAAACTCATTCACCCATTATGTAGCAAGCAAGGCACTACACGCGGGCTGGTTACTTACTTGACTTTGTCATGTCCAGGTGTTCTGTGCAAATGTTAGTATTGGCACCATGCTGTCTGACACACGATAGTTTGTTGCATTGTTCTTCAAACAGGCATCATGACTGCAGCCCATGACGGGGTTCAGGGATGAAGATATGCGTCTCTATAGCACAAAGCCTGGGTTGAATTGTAGAGACAAGTTATTGCCCATGCAGCATGACCCCTCTCTAGGCCTGTCTAGTTTACTCCAGAGGAAAGGTGACACCAAACACTGGAACATGACAAGCTGCAGAAGCTGTCAGATCAGCAAAGTAATGCTCTAAATGTCCGCCTGTCGGAGCTTCGATCCTAGACCAGCTGCTGACTTAGGCTTCGAGTCTGGTGTGTCCTGTCATGACATTTAGTCTTTAGGTTGCATTGTCTCACACTAGGATAAGTTTAGTTTAGTCGACGGATCAACATCATGGCACACAGGTGTAACCCATAAGTGCTCCGTTCTACTCCTAACTCAAACCTGAGTCCGGAGAATCAGCTCAATGCACAAACTCCGTAGCACCGGCGAGGATCCTGAAATACTTTGGGTAGATTTTTAACTCGAAATTTTGCCCGGGCCGTTAGGTTACTCTTTTTTTTTTTTTTATTTCCAACTACCAAGGGATTTTTACGTCCGATCTCACAACCCAGAGACCAGGGGAAATTTTGTTACTAGAAATCCACGTGAAAAAATACCGGCTCTCACCGGGGCTTGAACCCGGGACCTCCAGTACTCGAGGCGGACACCATACCTCGAGACCACTCAGCTCCTACACTAGGATAAAGTGTGCACACTCTAAATTGTGCACCTCCACCCGAAACCCTTGGCACAATGTGGGATGTTGGGTTTGATGAGAGCCGCTGTGTGCAAATACCCAATCCCTAATGTAATATATGTACATATATATTCTGTAATTTACTTGGTTCTTTTATGTCCAGCTGTTGTATGCAAACATTATATCCCCCATGCAATTTACTTGGTTCTTTTATGTCCAAATTGTGTATGCAAACATTCTAACCCTCTATATAATTTACTTGGTTCAACACGTAACTTAGTTTAACTTCGCCGACCTCATAATGTTATTGTTGCACTCTGTTAACCTCAAAATAGTATTAATTCAAACTATAAAGTAACAACTGTCTGGGATAAAATGCCTGAAAATAACTATATCCATGTATGGCACGAGTTTAAAGTAATAAATGCTGGGATGGAACGAGTCAGAGTAACAATGCCTGGGGTGAAAGCAGTTAAAGTAACAAATCAGAGGGATGAAATTAATCAAATTAACAACTGCCCAGGATGGAGCCAGTCAAATTAACAACTGCCCAGAATGGAGCGAGTCAATTTAACAACTGCCCAGGATGGAGCGAGTCAAAGTAACAACTGCCTGGGATGGAACTAGTTGAAGTGAGAGTTAATGTTCACATAGCAATACATACATTATCAGTATTTACTGACGTTAATTACAAGAGAAAAAAAAAACACGTTTTTTTATCATCATCATCAGCAACAGCATCCGTCATTCCAGATGGCGGAGGCGATTATGTTCTTCCGGTAGCAGAAGGTTTTAAATGTTTATATGTTCAGGCGCTGACCATTTCCCGTACCACTCTGCCACCCATTTTGTTCCTATGTCAACCCCCTCCATTTTTATGGCTGTCACAAGGTTCATCAGACCTGACCTTTAGAACACGTGACCAAACAATGGTCATTGTTTTGTTCTAGTGGGGTTCATATGTCTTCGCGATGTTACCTACTGAAATAGTGGACCTCTTTCCCTACTTGAACAATCTTAGATTTCTGCTAAGATCTTTAGCAGTCTAGGAAGAGTTTTAGCATTCTACATAGATTCTTGGTATGTTAGAAACATCCTTAACATTCTGCGAAAATTCTTAGCATTCTACGGAGGATTTTAGCTGACTGTGAATATTCTTAGCATTTAACTAAGCTTCGTGACAGTCTTTGTAATGTGTCCCACGTTTCTTCCTAATCTTGGTACTCGTGGTCCACAGGCATACATCAGTATGAGAGAATGTTTCATTCCAAAACCCGTGTTCTGACTTCCATGGCAGCTACACAGAATGTTCTTCATCTGTTGAAATTATGTCACCAGTGAGTGACCAACTACAAGTAACTCGTTCTACTTGTGTCAGGGTTATCCCGTTTGCTGTCCCTGAACGCGTTGGTTGTTCTCTGTTTGTTTGTTTGTTTGTTTGTTTGTTTGTTTGTTTAGGTCTTAACTATAACTAGTGTTTGGACTGAATTATTTTGTGCACATACAGTACTTACAATGTCCACCAACTCTTGCAATTCATTTCTATTTCTTATTGCAAGCACTATGTCAACAGCACAACTCAGCTTCCTATGTTCTGTCATACCTTGTGATAACGCGACCGAAAATATCTTGTCCTGATAGAGCTTATCATAAACGTATAACAGTGTGTTTCCTACTACTCTAATATTTTCAGCGGAACTAAGTCGTAAAGGCAACCTATCGCAAACAGAGAGGGTGGACATAATTTGTTGGCAATATAATGAGTGGATGAAAACTGAAACATGTTGTGGTATCTTGAAAGATTTGTGGAAAGATAGATAGAGGATGACAGTGAGAGAAAATTCGTGATTCCTGTGTCTTGGACGTAAGGTAGTCAGCACACGAACTGATACATGCCGTAGGAGATCGCAAACTGTGGAGAAGCATGATCACCCACTCCGGTCGGCAAGGCACTTGAAGATGATGATGATGATGATTTCATATTATGATTTCGAACGGGTTCTTGTGGCCTGAAACGTGTACATGTGTTGTTTGATCGGCGTCAAGTTCCCGTATGGGGAGACGTTATGTGATGACCTCTGACCTCATGATCTTCTGTCGACAAAACGCTAAGATCGAAAACACAAACATACATTAAGTATACCCAGGGTACTTCATAAACAAAAGACGTACACAATCCAACGTTCTCAGGCAAGTCTTATCAACAAACAACAATGGATAAAAAACACGCCAATTAAAATGTATCTGAGCGCAAACAAGATGGCAACCAAACACAACACAAGACCGCTAATCCAGGTATGAAAGTATTGCTGACAAACAGGTCACACAGAAAGGTGGCCGTGATTGGCAGTCAATGCAAAGTGATAGGATGAGTCTTCAGGACATATCCCCGTTGTGACTGGTAACATATTGTTGATGTTCATTGGTGAACATTGTACACAGCAGACAGCGAACGTGGCGTGCCCATGCCAGGCACACAGTCCATATGAATCAGGGGTCACCAAACTTTTTTCACGGCGGGCCGGATAACTGAGAAAATGACGAGCGCGGGCCGGATACTTATTCTGTACAATATTTGCGCCATCTCCGCGGCGAAGGTCTTACCGACGCGTTTCGTAACCCCATATACCCGCGTTCGAAACACAGCTACGCGCGATTTAGCAGCAGACTACGTTGCGCTGGTGTTTTACGCTATGGTATGGATGCCTGTCGTTCAGAAAGCGATAGCAAAGTACTGAACGTAAACTTGCAAAGACATCAACAACAGTAAGAAATGCTGGTGTTGACTGCAAAAGACCCGTAAAGGATATGCAACTAACTTTAACAATACTTGCAAGCCAGAACGAAGGCTCTGGGGGAAAAAGACGAAAAATTAAGTTAATCATGGGTGATTGGAGTGCAATGCACAAAAAACAAAGACAACCAACATATTTATTTAATATAAAAAAGTTATCAAAGAATGTGACGTTAGCAAAAAGATAGTTACATAAGACCTAGTGTGCACATATCCGAATCTCACAAACTAAACAGCTAAAAATGTTAGTGAGATTTGTGAAACTGATATTTGGTTTTCAAGATAGTATCAATGTTTGGTTTGGAGTTGCTGCATCCAATCAAGAGAATTGCTTTCAAATGTTCATCAGTCAATCTTGTTCGATGTGTTGACTTCACATACTTCATCTTTCAAAATGTTTGCTCACAGACATAAGTTGTTCCAAACACTGATGCCATACCAGTGGCAGATTTCTTCAGTTTCGAAAACTCAACATCAGGTAAGCAGCGGTAAAATTTCAACAAGTTTTCATTCTCTGTGCTTCTCTCTCAACAGGTCATTTGCTTTCAAATCAATGAGCTCCAACTGTAGTTCAGCTGGCACATCATCAAGGTTACAACAAACGGATTCTGGAACAGCAAAATGTCACTCTCAATTCTGACAAGATCTGAAAGTCTCTCCAAAAATGCTTCTTCAAGTCGCGAATATTTTTTTTCCGGTAAATCGAGGTTGACATCTTCGGCGATTGTAGCGCGAAACTCTTTGAAACATTGAAAATAAGAAAAGTTTTATCCTTTCAGTTGTGCTTCAAACAATGACAGCTTTCTCCGAAATCCTTTGATGATTCTGTGGAGATCATAGACGAGGTTATTCTTTCCGTTAAGTTTCAAATTCAGTTCATTCATGTGGGATGTGATGTCGACCAAAAATGGCAACTTTGACAGCCAGGTAGGATCAGCCAACTGTAGATCAGTTCTATATTTTTTCAGTGAGGGAAACATTTATTTCGTTTCGGAGCTTGTAAAAACAAAACAGGGCTTTACCGCATCTGAGCCACCTCACTAATGTGTGATAAGGCAAGTCACAGAGTTCAGAATCAATTTCTTCAAGAAAAGCCTGGAACTGACGGTGATTGAATGCATGTCCCCGAATGAAGTTCACGGAAGAAACGACTGGTTTCAGTACACAAGAAATATCTATATATGAAAAATGTCACTCTCAATTCTGGCAAGATCTGAAAGTCTCTCAAAAAATGCTTCTTCAAGTCACGAATAATTTTTTTTTCCCGGAAAATCGAGGTTGACATCTTCGGCGATTGTAGCGCGAAACTCTTTGTAACATTGAAAATAAGAAAAGTGTTATCCTTTCAGTTGTGCTTCAAATAATGACAGCTTTCTCCGAAATCCTTTGAAGATTCTGTGGAGATCATAGACGAGGTTATTCGTTCCATTAAGTTTCAAATTCAGTTAATTCATGTGGGATGTGATGTCGATCAAAAATGACAACTTTGACAGCCAGGTAGGATCAGGCAACTGTAGATCAGTTCTATATTTTTCAGTGAGGGAAACATTTATTTCGTTTCGGAGCTTGTAAAAACAAAACAGGGCTTTACCGCATCTGAGCCACCTCACTAATGTGTGATAAGCCAAGTCACAGAGTTCAGAATCAATTTCTTCAAGAAAAGCCTGGAACTGACGGTGATTGAATGCATGTCCCCGAATGAAGTTCACGGAAGAAACGACTGGTTTCATTACACAAGAAATATCTATATCTTTTCCCATTGAGTGCTTGCTGATGTATGATGCAGTGTATGAACAGAGCACCCGGAATTTGCAAATCTTCCAACTGCGATAATGAGTCCTGATCTGCCCCATCAGACCCTTCCATACCCCAGTCATGTTTTCCTCCATCAACTTTAACACCTCGAAGCTGATTCCTTTAAAGGTTATAGTCTTGCAAGACATTTTGCACTTCCATGAAAATGTCTTTTCCAGTTGTTGTTCCATGCATGCTGCAAATGGATACCAACTCTTCCGTTATCTGAAAGTCCAAATTGACACGACGAATGAACACGAGAAGTTGTGACGTACTCGAGAGATAAGTAGACTCATCCAGTGCCAGATAATACCACAACAAGTTCCTAGTTTTCTCGCGTATCTGTAGCACTATGTTCTCTCCAAGTTATGTTCTTCGCACAACTAAACTTGCCGAAAAGCTGATACTCCCAAACAAATCGGTTTTCTCAGGACACAAGTCATTTGCTGCTTCCAGCATACACTCTTTGATGAAGTTGCCACAAGTAAACGGTTTTCCTCGTTCTGCCATCTTATACACTATTTTGTAACTTGTACGAGTGACAAATTCATTTTCAGCAAACTGTCTTGTGAAGATTTTTCTTTGTGTTTCTAAACCACGTTTCATGGACTCATATTTCTCAGAGCGTAGCTATCCAGAAAATATTGGATATGTTGATAGATGTTTTGTTTTGCAGTGACGTCGAAGATTGTACTCTTTCAAAATGGCAACACTTTCGCTGCATATTACTCAGCTGGTTTTCTGGTCCTTTGTTTCCACAAAGAGGTGCTTTACTCCCAATTCTTCATTGATAACGCGACACTCGGCGTCCACTTTTCTTTTCTTAGTAGCCATAATGAAGGGTGAAGTACACAGGATCTGAAAATGAAAAAGACATTGAATTAGAAACATAATTAAAATCCTATTGAAACACGAGAAAATCAGTGGACTAGGGGTCACCAAAGTTAGTTAGTCAGTCGAGGTTCCAAATTCACGCAACGGGTCGTCCCCATTATGCCCCGTTCCTGTGCCAGTGAGTATCACACAAAATGCTCCTCACTGTCCAATGTGGAAAGTGGAACAGACAGGAGTCTCGGCAAGCCAACATCCCGCACCGGTACATTGTGCATAATGCCGCCGCCAGAATGCCAACACAGAAGTCATCCACGAAAATTACAGTTCATCGTCGATGGAATCGGCAGTCACCAGAAAGACTTCCATGACCCGGGTTTTCTCACATGGCTCGGTTTCTTCCGCAGGGCGACCCGCCGAAAGCGCCGCACAAAGCACGAACTTCGTAGCTCCAGCGTCGACTCCCAGGAGTCTCCTGAAACATGCACTCGTGAACCGAAAAGGCACATCAGTCGATTCAGCATCAGCAGGTAGATATTGTTCCGAACATGTAGTTTATATAAAGTTTATAGATAACTTTGGTAGTAGAATATATCTCATATTGAGGTTTGCAAAGTATATATATAGGGCCGGCCTAAATAAACAGCATAGAGCAGAGTTTTTCAATCGGGTTTCCGCGAGTGGCAGCCAGGGGTTCTACCGAAACAGACCAGCGAAATCGCCTAAATGCAACATTTCTGCCCATCTGGCTTATTACATAATGCAGGACAGACGCTTGGATAATGGCACAGAGTTCCCTGAGCAACGAAACATTTGCGTAAGGATCTGCTCTAGCAGAAAGGCCGAAAAACACTGGCCTAGAGACCAGCTCGATTAACACCTTGACCGGTAAATTATTCTGAGCTTGAGATAATATTTTCGTAATTACACAAGGGAAGATGTACAACAGAGATTAAGAGCAGAATAGGGCAGGCAAAGGCCGCATTTCAGAAAATGAAGAGTATCTTATGCAATAAGTCACTAACAATGAATGTAAGACAGAGAGTGCTGAAATGCTATATAGAACGCGTTGTGCTGTATGACAGTGAATCTTGGAATGTAAATTAACAAATTAGGAAGAACCTAGAAGCAACAGACATGTTCTATTTGAGACGAATGTTGCGAATTCCTTGGACTGCCAGAGTAACTAACAACGACTGCCTAAGACAGGCTAATGAAACTAGTACACTATATACAACAATAAGAAAGAGGCACACAGCTTTCTTTGGTCATGTGATGAGAAGAGAGACATTGAAGAACATCGTGACAACTGGAAAGATCGAGGGAAAGAGAGGCAGGGGCAGACTAAGGGACATGAGGCTTGATGGAGTGAGACGATGGCTGTGAGGAATATCATCAGCAGAGTTGATCCAGAACGCCAAAGACCGAGATCTGTGGAGAGCCATGAACGCCTACGGGTGTGTGTGTGTGTGTATTTGTGTATGTGTGTGTGTTGCCATGGAAACCACGGTAACGTCAGAGCGTAGGCGGCGCTACCATGAGCCGGGGAAGGATTTGGGATGGCGCGAAATAAGCAAACATTACAATAAACAAGAAAATCTAGATACAATAATTTATAATTTAAAATAGTAAATTTAAGACACATCGCAGCCAGGATGTGTCCGCACGCGTGAAGATATCCTATTATTCTAAATATTATATTTACATTTAAATTGTATCACAATGTCTCGTGTTCCATACATTATATCAAGCAAGTTCGAGTACCATCGGCGGGCCGGATGAAATGACGTCGCGGGCCCGATCCGGCCCGCGGGCCGTAGTTTGGTGACCCCTGATCTGAATGATGCTCTATCAACAGCCAGGATCATCTCCATTAGCAGAGCGTCACCAGTGGCACGACGATGTGTACAGTTTTATGTACAAACTCTGCTTCACACGTCAATAGTGGACAGAAACCTCAGCCCCTCATACGATATCCGTTCAAATTTGGCAGTATCCTGTTGAGAAGGAAAATATGGATGAAAATTAGTGGAGAACATGATGGATTTGTGGAAGTACAAGTTACAAAATACACATTGCGAAAACTAACAGACAGACACATCAACACGGAAAGACCTATACTTGAGCGGTATAGTATACCCCGCTGCGTGTGATCAAGTGAAACACGGTGAAATGAATGAAGAGTATCACATTTGATTGGACATCTCAGAATCATTAAACATTGCACGTGATCAAGTCAAACACGGTGAAATGATCACATTTATGAGGAGTATCACATTTGATTGGACAGATCTCATAATCATTAAACATTGCATGTGATCAAGTCAAACACGGTGAAATGATCACATCTGGGACGAGTATCATATTTGATTGGACGGATCTCAGAATAATTAAACATAACATGTGATCAAGTCAAACACGGTGAAATGATAACATGTTTGAAGGGTATCACATTTGATTGGACAGATCTCAAAATCATTCAACATTGCATGTCCTTTGATTGGACAGATCTCAGAATCATTCAGCATTGCATGTCCTCTGATTGGACAGATCTTAGAATCGTTCAACATTGCATGTCCTCTGATTGGACAGATCTCAGAATCATTCAACATTGCTCCCCCGATGTGTCTCCACCTTGACGTGGTGGGGGAGCTTGCGTGTCCCATAGACCCCATTTGCTTGCCGATGGGTGAAAAATTACATATCGGACAGCTTATGGGATAGGGACCAGACTAAGAGAGACACAACCTGCTGCTCTGCAGGCATAGACTGAGGATAGCAGTCAAAATTTAAATGAGGTGCACAAAGGCAGAATTTCTTGGTCCGGACAAAACTCTTAAGGCTCCCTGTCGAGGGCTGTGGCTGAACGCCTCTAAGCCACAAACCCTCGGATCTTAGAGCCAGGCTGATACCCGTCTACCGGAAAATAGAAACATGATACTGAGCAAGCTACATGCTCAGGTCTGATACATGTTCGAAGGCTCCCAGCTGGGGGATATGAGAGTTTCCCGGATGAAGGGGCCTGGCCGTTTCCCGTTCACTGCTGCACGAAGGTAAGGTGCTGAGCCGGCAGCACATGTAGCCTACCTCGTGAGCGAGTACAAAAAAGTCAGAAAAGTGCCCCAGTCGAAGGGTTACGGAAACTGTCTGTATCTAACTCATAGAGAGTGTAGACAAAAGTGGAATAATGTCTCATCAACGCAAAATGGAACGCACGGCGAGCGAACCTATTGCGTGGTCTGAAGTCACAAGCAAAAGCTTACCGAGTGGATGTCACTCGCAGTCTGACCGCTCCTGGTGTGTGATTGAGCGGTCAGTGGCAAGTGGGATGCCCAACACATGGAAGTGAGGAACTAAAGCAGCCATGAGCAGGACGTGGAAACTCCTTGGGTGAGCCCAGTCTCAGAGCAATATGTGCCGGCTCTGCAATTATGGAAGCCTCCTTGGATAGCGAGATAATGCCCATGGTCTGCCCCTGCCTTCCCTTGAGGGCAGACCACGATATCGCTGATCGTTCTATCTTGACCAGCTGAGATGTGGGTGACATTACAACAGTCTAACGTGTCTCGAAACCAGAGGAAGGCTAACCTCACTAAAAAATGCCCGCCGGAAGTCGGAAGTGTCGTCCTACGGGTGGCAAACTAAAAATTGACACTACGCATTTACGTCCGAGTGAAATGTCTCGTCCGAATGTCTCCCGTGCTAGGAACAGCTCTGACTACCTAGTTTCCGAATGCCGCTCTTGTTCGGAACAGCTCTGACTAGGTAGTTTTCCGAATGTCCGCCGTGCCTGGAACAGCTCTGATGGGTACAGGGACAAGCACATGTCCGAAAACTCGCTTAGTGGAAACCAACCGCAGAGCTGACTGGTTTGTGCAGGAATGGCCCAGGGCGAGCGAAATGCCCAATATATTGAAGTGAGGAATTAAAACAGCCATGAGCAGGACGTGACGATTCCCTCGGTAAACCCAGCACCAGAGCGTTATGTGCCGGCCCTGCAATTATGGAAGCCACCCAGGATGGCGGAAAATGCTATGGACTGTCCCTGCCTTCACTTGAGGGATGACCGTGTAGTCTTCGACTGTTCCAACTAGACCAGCTGAGATGTGGACGGTACCACAAAAGTGAGAGTCTCCCAGGATTGCTAACCTGGTCAAAAATGCACGCTAAAAGTCGGATGTGTTGGCCTGAGGGTTTCGACCCGAGGGTGCCTAACCAGACACACCGCAATCACATCTGAAAAAATCACTCCGGATGAACGCAAAGAAGAAGATTCAACATTGCATGTCCTCTGATTGGACAGATCTAAGAATCATTCAACGTTGCATGTCCTCTGATTGGACAGATCTCAGAATCATTCAACATTGTGTGACCTTTGACTGGACAGATCTCAGAATCATTCAACATTGTGTGTCCTCTGATTGGACAGATCTCAGAATCATTCAACATTGCATGTCCTCTGATTGGACAGATCTTAGAATCATTCAACATTGCATGTCCTCTGATTGGACAGATCTCAGAATAATTCAACATTGTATGTCCTCTGATTGGACAGATCTAAGAATCATTCAACGTTGCATGTCCTCTGATTGGATAGATCTCAGAATAATTCAACATTGTGTATCCTTTGATTGGACAGATCTAAGAATCATTCAACATTGCATGTCCTCTGATTGGACAGATCTCAGAATAATTCAACATTGCATGTCCTCTGATTGGGCAGATCTCAGAATCATTCAACATTGTGTGTCCTTTGATTGGACAGATCTCAATATCATTCAACATTGCATGTCCTCTGATTGGACAGATCTAATAACCATTCAATATTGTGTGTCCTTTGCAGGACGCTGAGATTAACTCGGAGTTGATTTTCTAGACAAATTTACGTTCAGTAGTTTGCCAGTGCTTTTCTGACGAAAAGTCAACTTTTAAGTACAACTGGCAGGTGTAGGGGTTAAATCCTTTAGCCCATCATCAGCGCACCGTAAGTTTAAACGCTAGGATGCTCTGATTCTTGTGGCCATGTCGACTGTTTCGGGACAAGTAGCAGCAATTAAAATGGAACATGAAAAAGTCAATTATGAACAGATAAAGCCACGAAGAAGCCAAATGTGTGTTTTGTCCCGATCTCTTCTCTCTCTATGTGGCGAAATATTAATGCAAGAGATCAAAGATAGCCCGGTACAGGTTGGAAGTTATAATGTCAACAATCTTCGTTGTGTAGAGGACACATTATTGACCGCTGAAAACACTAGAGATCTGTAACAACGGTTGTTTAGTGTTATAATAAGGACTTTCGTTGAATATCAATAAAATAGAAACAATAGATATATCAACGAAAAGATAGCCACCAAATGTGATTTTACAATATAAGAGAAAATGCTTATCGTAATCAATACATCAACATAACTAAAGGCAATCATAAAATCAGATGGAAGATGTGGAGAAGAGATTAAAAGTAAAATGACTGTGCTGTACATCTTTCCCATGATATAGCAATAAACCCTAGAATATATTGACTGTTTATGATTTACTAAGCAATCTTGCATTCAGTAATTTGCTGTTGTTTTCTGAACACCCGACACCTCATACCGTCAATGTCAACGCAAAGCGATCTGCTTTCAAATCGATCATAGTGAATACTGCATTTTGGAAGAGGTGGTGTCGGGACAATTGTTGCAAATAACATAGTCTGTAAGAAAAGGTGAGACATTGGCGGGTAGAGGCTAATACAGGGAGAACATCTTACACAGCTCTAAGAAAGAGACATCGTTCCTAGGTCAAGTTGTACTTAAATGTTGACTTCTCGTCAGGAAAGCACTGGCAAACTATTGAATTGTTGACGAACATCGTGACGACTTGGGCGATCACAGTAGCAGCGGCATAGCACACCGAGAGAAATTATGGATGGTCTAAGACGGTGGCATGAATCTCAATAATAGATGTGATCCAGAACACCCAGGGCTGTGCTATGTGGAGAGACAAACATCTACGCTGTTATACAGAACACCCAGGGCTGTGCTATGTGGAGAGACAAACATCTACGCTGTTATACAGAACACCCAGGGCTGTGCTATGTGGAGAGACAAACATCTACGCTGTTATACAGAACACCCAGGGCTGTGCTATGTGGAGAGACAAACATCTACGCTGTTATACAGAACACCCAGGGCTGTGCTATGTGGAGAGACAAACATCTACGCTGTTATACAGAACACCCAGGGCTGTGCTATGTGGAGAGACAAACATCTACGCTGTTATACAGAACACCCAGGGCTGTGCTATGTGGAGAGACAAACATCTACGCTGTTATACAGAACACCCAGGGCTGTGCTATGTGGAGAGACAAACATCTACGCTGTTATACAAGTCGTATCATGATGATGCCGATTTAAGAGCTCTCGATCTTAAATTCCTGTGTCCTCAAGACAGAGTAGTGGATTCATGCGCTACACCTGCGAGTTGGACTTAAACATTGACCGCTCGTCAGTTAGTCAGTCAGTCAGTCAGTCAGTCAGTCAGTCAGTTAGTTAGTTAGTTAGTTAGTTAGTTAGTCGCGGTTCCAACTTGACAGCAAATGGTCACCTTATAATACACCGTTCCTGTGCCAGCGAATATCACACCAAAAAATGCTCTCCACTGTCCCCTGTGAACAATGTAACGGACATTCATAAGGCTGCTGTCAGAATGCCAACACAACAGTTCGCCAATAAAATTACATTTCTTCATCGATGGAAGCGGCAGTCACTAGAGAACCAGCCGTTGCACACCCATTATTGCATAAGGCAAAACCAGCTAGTACAGCACCGGATCCTACACTGGTCGGTTGGACTCAACTGTTGGCCACGTAAATTACAAGTACCTCTGATGTCGGGGTAGGTTCTCGTGATGGTGAGGGACATTGGTAATAGAGACAACTAATCTACACGCAACAATCAGGCCAGTGCACTGGAAGTAGAAACATATGTATCGATGACGCTTGAGTTCAGTCAGACAGCAATGGCAGACAACTTAACGTATAGTTACCTAGAAAATCAGTTTTGGGTTGATGGCAACGTACTGCAAACGACATGCAACAAATATTTTTATTTGTGTGGGTGTCTATTGCTATTTGGTATATTGCATTTTATAATTATTGAAGACGTTCTGATATTGACGTTACCTTGCACCTTCACCACGGGAGTGTGTTGTTTGGTTATTATACCGTATGGTGTAATTTATATCGCCTTGCTATTTCCATGTTATATTTTCAGCTTCTCGAGAACAGACTTCAGCTGATAGTTGTATTACGTGACAAGAGTGGGCGGTTTTTGCTCTTGTGATGTATTACTTAAGCCTGCCTTGCAGTACTTAGGGCTGGTTATCTTTAACATGTTTTCCATTGTCTTAGGTTCAGTATACTGGTTCATATATTCGATTAGTGATTTCCTTTGTTAATATTGCTTGTACTCTAGCAAATAATGGTATATATTTGTATACTTATGACATTCAACAGCTGTGTTTGTCTGTAACGACATATGCTATTCTTGGTTATAATCATGACAATTTTAGTTCCTTTGTTGTCTGACACGTTCTTGTTGGAGCATTCACTACCGCGGTAAGCATGTCTTCCTTTCAAGCTTACATTCAGTGTTAACGTCGATTCTTCTTTTATCCTTTGATGGCTGTTTTTATGTAGTTTTTACTCAGATCTATATGTATTGTGTCGTTGTTTATTGTGCCTGTCTTTGCTTCTCTGCCTGCCATTGGCTCCTTTCAATTACTGCATGAGCCTGTAGCCATGCTGTCGGCACTGAACATCCTCTAGGGGTTTAGATATGTAGTACTCGGGAAGTTGTCCCCCACTGCAAACTTAAGCATTTCTTAGAGCTGGTTAGGCATTATATTCTATCTAATTTAGCCTTGCTACTTTGAACTGCCGAGTCATAGATGATGCTCGGGTAGTCTATTTGACGTGTAGTAAATGATGGTATAGAACAGGCAATGTACAAGATCTTGCGGCCATCCATGTCTTTTGCGGTAATCATTATATGGTGTCTCGCTAACTGACAGAGGCATTCATGTCTCTAGACAGATCTCGGCTCTTATTGTTCGGGATCAAGACTGCTGATGATATTCCCCTATGCCACCACCTCAGTCCATCTAGCATCATTGTTCTCGGTCTGCCTATATTACCATTCATCTTTCCATCAGTCACGATGCTTTCAAATGCATCTCTTCTGTTATATGACCCCAAAATTG
Source organism: Cepaea hortensis (assembly GCA_963921405.1). NCBI lineage: Eukaryota > Metazoa > Mollusca > Gastropoda > Stylommatophora > Helicidae > Cepaea > Cepaea hortensis. Next base: position 112,031,429 of record OY992879.1, read on the forward strand.
TTTTTTGTCTCTGTCATTTAGTTGTATTTAATGTTCAATGTTCATCAGCTTCTTCTAGGCAATCATTGTTAGTTACCCTGGCATCCAAAGTATTTGCAACATTCGTCTCAGGAAGCACATCTCCGTTGCTTCCAACCCCTTCCTGGTTTGTGTATTCACGTTCCATGATTCAGTGCCACAAACAAAACAGCTTCTATGCAACATTTCAGCACTCTCTTACATGCAGTGTCATGAGATAAGGTTCTATGCAACATTTCAGCACTCTCTTACATGCAGTGTCATGACTTATTGCATAAGATACTTTTCATGTTCTGGAATGCAGCTTTTGCTTGATCTTTTCGGCTCTTAATCTTTGTCATACATTTCCATCTGATGTTATAATTGTCCCTAGGTATTTAAATGTATCAACTAGCTCAAGCACTCTTTCTTCTATTGTTATATCACGTGTTGGTGCCATCTTTGTTTCATATATAGGCATTGCTTCTGTTTTCTGGACATTCAAGAAAAGACATATGTTGCACTCTTTATTACTACAATATCCAACAGTTGTAGATCTTTCCCCATCAGTACTGTGCCATATGCATAGCGTCGATTATTTACAAGTCCCAACTATTATTCCTCGTCTCTATTTGATCTTTCATTATTTGAGATATCCCATAATTGTTCATTGACATGACTCTGCTATAAAATCCGAGTCTTTGTTATAATAGTTGAGTTGTCCATCCAGTTATAGTCAATTACACGTTCTTTATTACACTGGCACCTTGCCGTCTTGACAGACGATAGTTTGTGCTTTAAAAGGCATAATAACTTTTACCTATGGCGGTAGCGAATGTGACAGATAAGGCCAATTTGCGCTGTAAATGTCCGTTCACAGTAGGTGCATGTGAACACGTGGTCATTTCCACCATCATGCACCATCTTACGTCTTACACGCTCGATGTGTACCTTATCTGAAATAATTTTCTCCGTTGTCTTTATTCCATTTCTGATGTTTGCCCTCCATGCAACACGTACTTGCTCCCAATGTGCATTATCAATGTCTGTATCAATCATGTCCCGCTTACACACATCTTTGTATCTTAGTAGGGGCCGACCCTGAGATCTCTTACCCATCTGTAATTCACCAAAAAAGATGTCCTTTGGTATTCTACCATCATCCATCCTCCTAAGATGTCCTATCCATCTAAGTCTACGAAGACTGAGCATGGAATAAACCGTCACACAACCTGATCTTTCCAATACTTCAGTATGTGTGATTTTTGTCTTGCCACTTAATACATAGAATTCTACGCAGACACCGCATATGAAAGCTGTTTAAACGTTTCTGTTGGTGTGAGTAAGTTGTCCAGGTTTCACTAAGGACACAGGCTTGATAGACAAGGACTTTTGTTTTGGCAGTAAGCTTCCTGTTCTCCCAGACTCTTTTTCTTAACCTGTTCATTGTTGTTGCTCCCTTACCAATCGGGATGTTGATTTCCTGATCTAGGGATAATTTGCTATTTACCACTGATCCTAGATATGTAAAATGGTCTACCATCTCTAGTTCGGCGTCGTCAATAAAGATTGATGGTACCCCATGTGCATCTTGTGACATAATCTGTGTCTTCTTTTTGCTAATTGTTAAACCAAATTCAGAACAAGCATTGGAGAATGCAGATAGTAGACATTGCAATTCTTCCTCAGAGTGGGTCGTAACTGCAGCATCATCTGCAAAAAGCAACTCTCTGATCAGTACACTCCTAATTTTGGTCTTGGCCTTCAATCTCTGAGCATTGTAGAGGCCGCCATCTGAGCGTGAGTGAATGTATATACCACCATCCTGATCACGAAAGGCATATTTCAGTAGAAGTGAAAAGTATATTCCAAAGAGGGTGGGAGCTAGTACACTACTTTGCTTAACCCCACTCTTGATTTCAAACTCTTCAGAAGTTGCACCATCAAACTTGATTATACTCTTCATGCCTGTGTGGAACGATTCCACAATGGACAGAAGAGTTGATGGGCAGCCAATCTTCTATAGTGCCTTGAACAGACCCTCACAACTGACCAAATCAAATGCCTTTGTGAGGTCGATGAAGGCAATAAACAGTGGTTGATTCTGTTCATGGCATTTTTCTTGCATTTGTCGCAATGAGAATATCATATCAATGGTAGACCGGTTCTGTCGAAAGCCATACTGTGATTCGGGGTAGACTTCATCTCCTAGGACTTGAAGTCTGCGCAGAACAATTCTGGCAAATACTTTTCCAACAATACACAGAAGTGAGATACCCCTATAGTTGTTGCAGTCGCTCAGATAGCCCTTGTTCTTGTACAGTGTTATGATGCTTGAATCTTTGAAATCCTGTGGGACATGTCCTTCTCGCCAGCATAGCTCTATTAGCTGGTGAATCTGTAGAGTGAGTATGTCTTGCCCACTCCTGATAACCTCTATTGGAATCCCATTCTTACCTGGAGCCTTGCCAGATGCAAGTTCATTTATAGCACACTTAACTTCTGTTATGGTGGGAAGTGTGTCCATGTGGTCAAGAGTTGGTAGCGCCTCATCCGCTAGTTTGGTCTCACTTGAGTAAAGCTCCAAATAGTGCTCTACCCATCTGTCCATCTTCTGTTTCTTATCAGTAATGATTTCTCCAGTCAAGGTTTTCAATGGTGCACTTCTTTTGATCACTGGACCACAGGCTTTCTTTATTCCTTCATACATGCTTCTTATGTTTCCCTTATCACTTGCGATTTGAATGGACTCACATAACTTGATCCAATAATCATTTGCACACTGCCTGGCAGAATTTTGCACATTTTTCCTAGATTGCCTTAGCTCACTCAGAGTGTTAAGCGTTGGTCTGTCCTTGTTTCTTAAGAGAGCTATAACAGGGATGGAGTTATTGCCTCTCCACAGAACAAAGCCTGGGCTAAAATATAGAGATCATGTGTTGCCCATGCAGCATTACCCGTCTCTCGGCCTGCCTAAGTCACTCCAGAGGAAAGGTAACACCCCTACATCTGGAACAAGACACGCTGCAGAAGCTGCCGGATCAGCAAAGCAATGCTCTAACTGTCCGCCTGTCGGAGCTTCGATCCTAGACCAGCCGCCAACTATGGCTTAGGGCCTGGTCTGCCCTGCCATGACATTTTGTCTTTAGCTTGCATTTCCTCACACCAGGGTAAGGCCTGTACCCTACCAATTGCGCTCTTCCGCCCGAAGCCGTTGGCACAATGTGGGGTGTCGGGTTTGGTAAGCGCCGCCCAACGTTCGGCGCTGACAGAAAACAGGTAGTACCGTCTACTGTTATACGGTAGTTCAGTCATATCTGACTAAGACATGACAGTAGTAAGAGAGATAGAAACTACACCTTAAATGAGGGCCGTGGATGAAGTCTACCGGTTGTATTTACTTATATGAATGTTATACCTCCCCCACTGGCCCTCACATAAAACGGCCCTCATTTTCAAAAAATTGACGGGTATTTTCTTGGGTCACTTCCGGTTGTCCTGATGACTACTGCCTGTTGACTACTTCCTGTTTTCACTTCCGGTCCTGGGGGCGAGCGGCGGCGGCGGTGGCGGCGGCGGCGGGGGTCGAGTCTCATAAATATTTGTCGTAGGTGGATAGGTGACTATTATTAGTCATGGATCCGAGATGGAAACATCCTTTTACGGCTTTGATTGCGGGACCAACGGGTTGTGGAAAATCTGTCTTTGTGCAAATGTTTCTGACTCATTTATCAGACATGGTCGATCCGATTCCAGAGGAGACTATATGGTGCTACGGAGAATGGCAATCCATGTATGAGACTATGAAGGGCATTCAATTTAACGAAGGCTTGCCAGATATGGAACAGTGGACAGGCAATAGACGTCGTCTAGTGGTAATAGATGACCTAATGTCTGAGACAGATGATAGGGTGACTAAACTATTTACTAAAGGCAGTCATCATCGCAACCTCAGCGTCATGTATATAGTCCAGAATCTCTTTGGGAAGAATAAAGAGCAGAGAACCATTAGTTTGAATTCGCATTACCTAGTGGTGTTTAAGAACCCACGTGACGGGTCTCAGATTACCAACCTGGCCATACAGATGTACCCAGGCAGCGTGTCGTATGCCCAAGAGAGTTTTAAGGACGCGACAGCGGCTCCACACGGATATTTGCTTTTTGACCTTCGACAGGAAACACCGGATCAGATCCGCTTACTAAGTCACATATTTCCAGATCAGCGTCAAGTCGTCTACGTACCTAAATAATATGGCCCACCGAATAAAACGCCACGAGGCCATGCTGCGATTTCTAGGCGAGGCGAAGCCGGCTGACGCGAAAGCCGTAATTAAATCGGCTTCCCCAGACCTCGTCCAATCAATATGCGAGTGCTGTCACAATGTGTTAAAAGGTAATGTTCCACTGACACCGGTTCAGAAGAGACGATTGCATAGTGGGCTTATACCATATACTACTGAAGCCGGTAAAGTGCTGACTTCGGGATTTTGTTCCTTGATATCAACTGTCCCTAATGGCTTATGTCTGTACTGCTCAAATCGATTCGGATACTGATGCAAAGTCTGTTGATACACTCCGGCTTTTTCCCGAGGTGGTAGATCTTCGTTCTCTAGGACTTGTTGCATTTGTTGATCCAAGTCGCGCAAGTTATCTGTTAGTGTGTCGGGTGGTACATAGGGTCTTTCCATCATCCGGGGATCGATCAAGATTATTTTCTTCATTATAAGCCCATTATGCCTTTCAGCACGTTTAGAATAACACCTAATAAAGTACCTATGAAACCCCCTTGCTGTGAAATTTGTTTCCTCTTCTTGATAGATAGCTTCTTACGCGTGAGCGCTCTTAGACTGTTCTTGGGCCGCCGCAATTGTCTCTTCTGAACCGGTGTCAGTGGAACATTACCTTTTAACACATTGTGACAGCACTCGCATATTGATTGGACGAGGTCTGGGGAAGCCGATTTAATTACGGCTTTCGCGTCAGCCGGCTTCGCCTCGCCTAGAAATCACAGCATGGCCTCGTGGCGTTTTATTCGGTGGGCCATATTATTTAGGTACGTAGACGACTTGACGCTGATCTGGAAATATATGACTTCGTAAGCGGAGCTGATCCGGTGTTTCCTGTCGAAGGTCAAAAAGCAAATAACCGTGTGGAGCCGCTGTCGCGTCCTTAAAACTCTCTTGGGCATATGACACGCTGCCTGGGTACATCTGTTTGGCCAGGTTGGTAATCTGAGACCCGTCACGTGGGTTCTTAAACACCACTAGGTAATGCGAATTCAAACTAATGGTTCTCTGCTCTTTATTCTTCCCAAAGAGATTCTGGACTATATACATGACGCTGAGGTTGCGATGATGACTGCCTTTAGTAAATAGTTTAGTCACCCTATCATCTGTCTCAGACATTAGGTCATCTATTACCACTAGACGACGTCTATTGCCTGTCCACTGTTCCATATCTGGTAAGCCTTCGTTAAATTGAATGCCCTTCATAGTCTAATACATGGATTGCCATTCTCCGTAGCACCATATAATCTCCTCTGGAATCGGATCGACCATGTCTGATAAATGAGTCAGAAACATTTACACAAAGACAGATTTTTCCACACCCAGTTGGTCCCGCAATCAAAGCCGTAAAAGGATGTTTACATCTCGGATCCATGACTAATAATAGTCACCTATCCACCTACGACAAATATTTTATGAGACTCGACCCCGCCGCCGCCGCCACCGCTGCCGCCCGTCACCGCCGCCGCCCGTCACCGCCCGCCGCCGCTCGCCCCCGGACCGGAAGTGACAACAGGAAGTAGTCAACAGGCAGTAGTCATCAGGACAACCGGAAGTGACACAAGAAAATACCCGCCAATTTGTTTAAAATGAGTGCCGTTTTCTGTGAGGGCCAGTGAGGGAGGTATAACATTCATATAAGGAAATACGACCGGTAGACCTCATCCATGGCCCTCATTTAAAGTGTAGATTGCGTCTTTTTTATTACTCCTGACACACGTCAGAGGAAGTGGCAATCAGCCCTAGCATTTGTGCTTTGTCTCTTTGTGATTTTCTTGGCAATTGTACATTCAGTAGTTTGCCATTGTTTTATGGACGGCCGACATTCAGTAGTTTGTCATAGTTTTATGGACGAGCAACTGTCGCCAGTTGTCCCTGAGAGGAATCAACAAGCACACTCTTTTAATTCTATATCATCAGCCTTGGAATCCTCTGATTGACCCTGTCTACTCAACCCCTTCAGTCTTTGGATCACTATCTCTCTCTCTCTTCTTACCACGGGACAATACCCCTCTTCATATTCCTCCAGAACATACCCACACAACTCTGGCTTCTAACAAATGAAACAATCTATATCTATAAAAGACGATGTATGTATGTATGTCCGTTCTTTATGCGTTCGCTTACGGTCCATCCGATTGAGATGAAATTTTCTACATGTTTTCTTTTCATTCCCGTGCAGCCAACTGTCATAGTTTGTTAGTGTACAATCAGCTATTTACTTACTAAAATTTAATATTTAAATTTACACTATAATTTCTATATAGCGAGGGGACTTAACTGAAGAAATGTTATTTCAATTGGCATAACTTTTAATAACATTGCTATATATTTTATACATAGATTCTTGCATTGTTTTCAAAGATTTATAAACTCTTTGTCTACAGTTATTTACAGGCATATGAGTTATAATAAATAATGATATAATCTTTAAGGCATTTTCAAAGTTCATAAAAAATAATGCATCTAATTAAATAGTGACAATGTTCTAACTCATCTTTTTATGTTTAAAGAAGTTATCTACAGTCATGTAGGTGATTAAAAACAGTTTTCATTAAAAATAATGGATGGTGTGTGGAAGGACATTCTTAAGTTACTTGTTTTTTGGTTATATGAATTTAATGATACGCTCCCCGCCAGGAGCTGGGCGAAGCCGTGCTGTGTCAGATAGACAGACAGACAGACAGACAGGTAGTCGGGAACGGGAGCATATATGACTACTTATATGAATTAAATGAGATGCTCCCCACCAGAGGCTGGGTGAAGCCGGACCGGGTCAGACAGACAGACAGACAGGCAGGCAGACAGGCAGGCAGGCAAGCAGGCAGGCAGTCAGGCAGGCAGGCAGGCAGACAGACAGACAGACAGTCGGGAACGGGAGCTTATATGACTACTTATATGAATTAAATGAGATGCTCCCCACCAGGGACTGGGTGAAGCCGGGCCGGGTCAGACAGACAGATAGAAAGACAGACAGACAGATAGTCGGGAACGGGAACGGGAGCTTATATGACTACTTATAAGAATTAAATGAGATGCTACCCACCAGGAGCTGGGCGAAGCCGGGCCGGGTCAGACAGACAGACAGACAAACAGACAGACAGACAGACAGGTCCCCGCCAGGGGCTGGGCGAAGCCGGGCCGCGTCAGCTAGTAATTTAATAAAGAAAAGTGTCAGGTGTGTGCAATGTATGTGTATAGAACGTCTGTAGTATAGCCTATTGTGTATGCGAGATGAGACTAGTCAATTCAGGATCTTTCATCATAGTGTCCGGCCATACCACATCACAACACAGCAAGTTCAGAGTGATCTCACCAAATGAAGCGTCTCTCCGGCCAGGAGTCGACTTCTTCCCGTTGCTCGTGGATAGTCTGGATGCCTGGTTACCAATGTTGAATATGGCATAATACTGTCCATGAATCCGGAACACACGATGTACCTAATATGACTATAAGAATCCTGTAACTTAGGAACACTTTCATCTATCCCACACGATCTCAAAAAATTATGTCTTATTGGACAATGTTATTGAATGTGTCTCTATTAATGTTCAACCTCTCTACCTACTACTGTCCTGGTCCATGGAGGTGTATTCAGTTCTTTAAAAATCAGCTGTTTTGGGCACTCAACCACTGGCAAACTAGCCTGTTGTTTTTATGATAAACACTCTTGGCCTATATGAGAATATGATTTGTGGAACGGTGTCCAATTGCAGAGGCCATTTAGCAAACTTCACTCTGTGTAACTGCCCTTGTCCACCTCTCTTAGTTGTCCTTAAGTTCTCAGACCCAGTAGAGCCTGTCGGAAAGAGAACACCCGGTGAGAGAAACCCGATTCAGACCTACTCTATGTGAGTGTAGGCCGAAGGCCGTACTCAGATATTTATATCCTGATCAACCTACAACTAAACTCTGCCATAAGGCAGAGGAGTTTATCACATTGGCCTGAGGAGTGGTAAGAAAATGAAAGACTAAAGGAAAGCGAAGAGACCCCAGTAGAAACCCTACCGGAAGATCCTACCCTTGACAATTCCGTTATTCCTCCAACCACCCTCAATCTCACTGAATATCATCCCACGACATTGGCGTTAACCTGCTGAGTTAAACAATATACCACTCAACCTAGTTTAAGCAACGCATCAGCCTACTGCTGCCGACGCTTCTATAATAAGTTCACACAACGCCCCATCGCTACGCTCGATTCCTATTCTCTATCAATTAATTACCTTATGTAAGCTATTCCGTTCTCGAATTGGAACCACAAATTCCCAACATGGACAAATGCCCGTCGCCTTTAAGTAACACTGGACACTGTGGTTCCTATTCTTATTTAGACTGGAACAGCAGAATACTCCTTTTCTGTTCAATCCATCTCGCCCATTGATTGCAAACTGTTTTTCCACTGCCGAGAACTGTGTGAATGACGTCACTGACTTGGCCGGAATCCAGTCGCCGATAGACTCCCTTTCTTTCATCCTCCGATCGGGATAAACAATATTCCGACTGTCCCATTTTGATCAGGGAAATGTTCCCCTGTGCTCACGGACTTTTGTCCGGCGTTTGATCTGGGAAATCCTTCTCAGCAACAAAGTTTTTGGCGGCCCAGAAACGACTGTCTCTGCCACTCCATCAATCTGATCGGCATCTCCAGTGGTTCCGTGACACCAACATTCACTAGTTTGCCATTGTTTTATGGACGACCGACATTCAGTAGTTTGCCATTGTTTTATGGACGACCGACATTCAGTAGTTTGTCATTGTTTTATGGATGACCGACGTTCAGTAGTTTGTCATTGTTTTATGGACGACCGACGTTCATTAGTTTGTCATTGTTTTATGGACAACCGACGTTCAATAGTTTGCCATTTGCTTTCTGGACCACCGACGTTCATTAGTTTGCGATTGCCTTCTGGACGACCGACGTTCAGTAATTTGTAATTGCCTTCTGAACTGCCGACTTGGTTAAAAATCAAAGCAAAACAGTTTGGTTTACTCCCAAATTCCCTGCAACTGATGTGGAACTCGGTATGCGGGAATTGTGACAGCGTTAGCTACCCCTTAGCCCCAGACGTCAGCGTTGAAGAGATATCACTTCTACGTATATCATCGTCTTCACTGTGCTCATTTGTCGCTCTTGTAAGTTATGTCGATTATTATTATTATTATTATTATTATTATTATTATTATTATTATTATTATTATTTGTGAATTATACTTTTACTGAATGCAATAGCCATTGTATTTGTTTCTTTTTTTTAAAAATTATTATTTATTGAGTTTTTGTTTCATTAATTCATTAAAACACATAACACCGCCATTTTGTCACCCACATTGAAAGTGTTTAGCCTATCTGGTAACGTTATTGGCAGGTTTATTCCAGATGTCGGTTATAGGGGTTTCATAAAGAGGCCGGGGATGCCGTCACCTGCTGGCCTTCTCCGCGCGCTGTCGTGCCCCATCCGGCAGGAGAACCTCTCCTCCCCAGGTTGGCTGACTGGTTGGCTTTTACTTGAAGATTTGTTCGTGATTAAGTGTATCTGACAGCTACATGTGTTCTACTCGATGGGGTGTCAGCCCATGCCAACCCTCCTTAGTCACTTCTTAAGCCATGTTTGGTAGGGTCTATACTTTGCTTCCCTTAAAGTTCCCCTAAACACGTGATGACAAATTTGGATCGTAGAGTCCTCAAGGTGTTTCATGTTACTGTTGTCTAGTGTGTCCTCTGTTGTCTAATGTGTCCTCCGTTGTCTAGTGTGTCCTCTGTTGTCTAGTGTGTCCTCTGTTGTCTAATGTGTCCTCCGTTGTCTAGTGTGTCCTCTGTTGTCTAATGTGTCCTCCGTTGTCTAGTGTGTCCTCTGTTGTCTAATGTGTCCTCTGTTGTCTAGTGTGTCCTCTGTTGTCTAATGTGTCCTCTATTGTCTAATGTGTCCTCTGTTGTCTAATGTGTCCTCTGTTGTCTAGTGTGTCCTCTGTTGTCTAATGTGTCCTCTGTTGTCTAATGTGTCCTCTGTTGTCTAATGTGTCCTCTGTTGTCTAATGTGTCCTCTGTTGTCTAATGTGTCCTCTGTTGTCTAATGTGTCCTCTGTTGTCTAATGTGTCCTCTGTTGTCTAATGTGTCCTCTGTTGTCTAATGTGTCCTCTGTTGTCTAATGTGTCCTCTGTTGTCTAATGTGTCCTCTATTGTCTAATGTGTCCTCTATTGTCTAATGTGTCCTCTGTTGTCTAATGTGTCCTCTGTTGTCTAATGTGTCCTCTGTTGTCTAATGTGTCCTCTGTTGTCTAATGTGTCCTCTATTGTCTAATGTGTCCTCTATTGTCTAATGTGTCCTCTGTTGTCTAATGTGTCCTCTGTTGTCTAATGTGGCCTCTGTTGTCTAATGTGTCCTCTATTGTCTAATGTGTCCTCTGTTGTCTAATGTGTCCTCTATTGTCTAATGTGTCCTCTGTTGTCTAATGTGTCCTCTGTTGTCTAATGTGTCCTCTATTGTCTAGTGTGTCCTCTATTGTCTAATGTGTCCTCTGTTGTCTAATGTGTCCTCTGTTGTCTAATGTCTAATGTGTCCTCTGTTGTCTAGTGTGTCCTCTGTTGTCTAGTGTGTCCTCTGTTGTCTAGTGTGTCCTCTGTTGTCTAGTGTGTCCTCTGTTGTCTAGTGTGTCCTCTGTTGTCTAGTGTGTCCTCTGTTGTCTAGTGTGTCCTCTGTTGTCTAGTGTGTCCTCTGTTGTCTAGTGTGTCCTCTGTTGTCTAGTGTGTCCTCTGTTGTCTAGTGTGTCCTCTGTTGTCTAGTGTGTCCTCTGTTGTCTAGTGTGTCCTCTGTTGTCTAGTGTGTCCTCTGTTGTCTAGTGTGTCCTCTGTTGTCTAGTGTGTCCTCTGTTGTCTAGTGTGTCCTCTGTTGTCTAATGTGTCCTCTATTGTCTAGTGTGTCCTCTGTTGTCTAGTGTGTCCTCATGGTGTTTCATGTTTCTGTTGTCAAAGTGTCCTCTGTTGTCTAGTGTGTCCTCTGTTTTCTATTGTGTCCTCTGTTGTCTAGTGAGTCCTCTGTTGTATAATGTGTCCTCTGTTGTCTAGTGTGTCCTCATGGTGTTTCATATTTCTAATGTCTAGAGTATCCACTGTTGACTAGTGTGTCCTCATGGTGTTTCATGTTTCTAATGTCTAGAGTGTCCTCTGTTGTCTAGTGTGTCCTCTGTTGTCTAGTGTGCCCTCTGTTGTCTAGTGTGCCCTCTGTTGTCTAGTGTGTCCTCATGGTGTTTCATGTTTCTAATGTCTAGAGTGTCCTCTGTTGTCTAGTGTGTCCTCATGGTGTTTCATGTTTCTAATGTCTAGAGTGTCCTCTGTTGTCTAGTGTGTCCTCTGTTGTCTAGTGTGTCCTCTGTTGTCTAGTGTGTCCTCTGTTGTCTAGTGTGTCCTCTGTTGTCTAGTGTGTCCTCTGTTGTCTAGTGTGTCCTCTGTTGTCTAGTGTGTCCTCTGTTGTCTAGTGTGTCCTCTGTTGTCTAGTGTGTCCTCTGTTGTCTAGTGTGTCCTCTGTTGTCTAGTGTGTCCTCTGTTGTCTAGTGTGTCCTCTGTTGTCTAATGTGTCCTCTGTTGTCTAGTGTGTCCTCTGTTGTCTAGTGTGTCCTCTGTTGTCTAGTGTGTCCTCTGTTGTCTAGTGTGTCCTCTGTTGTCTAGTGTGTCCTCTGTTGTCTAGTGTGTCCTCTGTTGTCTAATGTGTCCTCTATTGTCTAGTGTGTCCTCTGTTGTCTAGTGTGTCCTCTGTTGTCTAGTGTGTCCTCATGGTGTTTCATGTTTCTGTTGTCAAAGTGTCCTCTGTTGTCTAGTGTGTCCTCTGTTTTCTATTGTGTCCTCTGTTGTCTAGTGAGTCCTCTGTTGTATAATGTGTCCTCTGTTGTCTAGTGTGTCCTCATGGTGTTTCATATTTCTAATGTCTAGAGTATCCACTGTTGACTAGTGTGTCCTCATGGTGTTTCATGTTTCTAATGTCTAGAGTGTCCTCTGTTGTCTAGTGTGTCCTCTGTTGTCTAGTGTGCCCTCTGTTGTCTAGTGTGCCCTCTGTTGTCTAGTGTGTCCTCATGGTGTTTCATGTTTCTAATGTCTAGAGTGTCCTCTGTTGTCTAGTGTGTCCTCATGGTGTTTCATGTTTCTAATGTCTAGAGTGTCCTCTGTTGTCTAGTGTGTCCTCATGGTGTTTCATGTTTCTAATGTCTAGAGTGTCCTCTGTTGTCTAGTGTGTCCTCTGTTGTCTAGTGTGTCCTCTGTTGTCTAATGTGTCCTCTGTTATCTAGTGTGTCTTCTATTGTCTAGAGTGTCCTCTGATTTCTACTTCTTTTTGCCGTCTATCAGTGCTAATCAGTACTTGAAGGTGTATTTCTGACCCCAAACGTTCACATAAATAATTAGTGCTGAACATGGCCACCCAAACACTATAAAGTGGTCACATGTACAGAATAAAGTGACCCCCTGTACACTATAAAGGTGACCTCTAAACTATAAAAGTACCGCTTGTACACACTAACCCTAGGAAGGTAACCTGGCCAGCAAATGCCTGGGGATGTCGGATGTGTCGGCCGAAAAGTTCAAATATCGCAGCTTTGCTGTAAACAGGCACAACGCAATTACGTCTAAAATAACATTCCGGACGAACGCAGAAGAAGAAGAAGTACACACTAACGACAGGCTATATTAAAAAAATAGGATGGCTTGTGCAGAGCCATGTAATTGTGCCTCAAACTGGAGAGATTCCTTGCTCATGATTGAAAACATGATTGCTTGGTGCTGGTCTGTGACAGGCTGACATACCCACATTCGCAACTTACACGGCACCCTCGCGCGTGGCGTGTCTCCGGCTCGACACAGTCATGCATCGGCCGCAGTTGTCAGTGGCAAGCTGGAGTGAAGACGCTTAGTTGTCTCTCAGCTCCGGGGGAGAATGAATGGGAAGGAGAAGATGGACGTGCCACAATATGAAGGTAAGTGCTTCTGTATGCCAACATGTTCCACACTGGTATAATAATAAATAAACTCATGCAGGCGCTCATCAAACCTTGCAATGCCGTTTCATGAGAAGCTGACCGGCATGCAATAAACATCATTGTGCGTGCGCGTGCGCAACTGTTCAGACAAAATTAAGTACGCATACAAACTGTCTTGAACATATGCGTAGAAAAGTGTTTGGTAGAGCTGAATTATGGGTATTAGTATTAGGGATAAGAACGAAACAAACATATGCATTTCATTGAATCTATACTCTTGGTTGATGACTATTCACGAACTGGCATCATTGTAACCTAGGTTCTCCCATAGGTCCTCAGTCTCCAGGCATCACCATTGTTGTAAACGCCTCTGTAGTACAGTGTACGGTATAGAGTGTACTTCTCTCTGTAGTACAGTCTGCGGTATAGTGTACTTCTCTCTGTATTACAGTGTGCGGTATAGTGTACTTCTCTCTGTATTACAGTGTGCAGTATAGTGTACTTCTCTCTGTAGTACAGTGTGCGGTATAGTGTACTTCTCTCTGTATTACAGTGTGTAGTATAGTGTACTTCTCTCTGTAGTACAGTGTGCGGTATAGTGTACTTCTCTCTGTATTACAGTGTGCAGTATAGTGTACTTCTCTCTGTATTACAGTGTGCAGTATAGTGTACTTCTCTCTGTATTACAGTGTGCAGTATAGTGTACTTCTCTCTGTATTACAGTGTGCGGTATAGTGTACTTCTCTCTGTATTACAGTGTGCAGTATAGTGTACTTCTCTCTGTATTACAGTGTGCGGCATAGTGAACGTCTCTCTGTAGTACAGTGTGCGGCATAGTGAACGTCTCTCTGTTATTGTTGTACATCTTGGTGTTGGGTTATGGAGAATTAAAGGGTTTATGTACTCTACCCAAACGTGGCCTTCTATCTTTGAATTGGGTTGGAGTCTACTGACAGTGAAATACCCCAAAAGTTGGGGGGGGGGGGGGGGAGGAGGAGAGGAGGTTGATCAGCCTAGGTCTAATTCCAGCTACTCTGCACGGGCCTGGCTGAATCATTGCCTGGATACATCTCTGTGTGGCTCTCAGTTGATTCCAAGTTCCAGTACAGGTTCCCCCACCCCCCGTATTTCTGCAATTGGGGGGGGGGGGGATAAGAGCAATGTAACACTGCTCCCGTGGAGACGACACTTTGGTACGTGATCAGGAGAAAAATCTTTGCGACAATCTCAGTCCCATAGATAACACCTTTCCCAGTCTTAGGTTACCTGGACGCCAATATCATCCGACTTAAGGGTTACAACTTAGTCTTCCAGAAGATTCTTAACACACGTTACCGTAACGAAGCCTGATAGAGTGAGGGAAAACACTGATATATATATATATATATATATATATATATATATATATATATATATATATATATATATATATATATATATAGAGAGAGAGAGAGAGAGAGAGAGAGAGAGAGAGAGAGAGAGAGAGAGAGAGATGGGAACAAAAATGTCTGGTATTACAGTCATTTGTTCAAGTATTTCAACCCTGTGGCTAGTCGTGAACATTTCTGATCATCCCATCCCATCCCATCCCATCCCATCCCATAGCTGTCTGTCCTGTGCTGCTCTGTTTAATCCCGTTTGTCTGTCTCCATGGATGTGTGTATGTCTGTCTCCATGGATCTGTGTACGTCTGTCTCCATGGATCTGTGTACGTCTGTCTCCATGGATCTGTGTACGTCTGTTTTATACATGTTGTCCCTGATCTATCCCTTCCTTTTTTTTCCTGCAGTATTTTATGTATGTGAGTGTGGGGGAGGGGGGTAGATTGGTATGTAAGAAAGTACGTACGTTACTTTCCCCGTTCTTAAGTAATCTTACCTAATTCTGACAGGAAAATGTCAACAACAAGAAATATCAGATATGCCCTAATTCTTCTTCTTCACGTGCTACGGGGCGGACATCAGCGATCATGACTCTTCAATCCTCGGTTGCCTCAAAAGTTCATGAAGTCTTGCGTATATTGTTATTTGTTGCCCATCTGTTTAAGCTTTCATACATTTTTATCTTGATTTCCGTGCAACACTTGCCAAGTATTTTCCAAAATAAGGGAATGTATCTATTCTACCTCATTCCTTGGTCATTTGACACTTAGTTATGCTCTTAATTGATGATCTTCTAACAGCTCTCAGTATCTACACGTTTGTTTTCTTCTCTGTCCACCACATTCTCAACATTCTTCTCTGTCCACGATATTCTCAACAGTCTTCTCTGTCCACGATATTCTCAACATTCTTCTCTGTCCACGATATTCTCAACATTCCTCTCTGTCCACGATATTCTCAACATTCTTCTCTGTCCACGATATTCTCAACATTCTTCTCTGTCCACGATATTCTCAACATTCTTCTCTGTCCACGATATTCTCAACATTCTTCTCTGTCCACGATATTCTCAACATCCTTCTCTGTCCACGATATTCTCAACATTCTTCTCTGTCCACGATATTCTCAACATTCTTCTCTGTCCACGATATTCTCAACATCCTTCTCTGTCCACTATATTCTCAACATTCTTCTCTGTCCACGATATTCTCAACATTCTTCTCTGTCCACGATATTCTCAACATCCTTCTCTGTCCACGATATTCTCAACATTCTTCTCTGTACACGATATTCTCAACATCCTTCTCTGTCCACGATATTCTCAACATCCTTCTCTGTCGACGATATTCTCAACATCCTTCTCTGTCCAAGATATTCTCAACATTCTTCTCTGTCCAAGATATCCTCAACACCCCGGGATGGTTAACCCGGTCAACAAATGCCCGCAGGAGTCGGATGTGTCGGCCTAACGGCGCAAGAACGCAGCTTTGCTGTAAACAGGCACAACGCAATCACATCCGGAAAAAAAACTCTGGATGAACGAAGAAGAAGAAGAATATCCTCAACATTCTTCTCTCTCCACGATATTCTCAACATTCTTCTCCAACACCACACACTTCGATTCCCCCAGTTATGCACTTGTACAGGTCCCTTTTACACATCTCAATGGGCACTGGGCATGTGATAGTAGACAGTTTGATACATCAGTCGGTACTCGCGGATGACGTGATCAGTAGTAGACAGCTTGATACATCAGTCGGTACTCACGGATGACGCGATCAGTATCACTTGACATGTGATAGTAGACAGTTTGATACATTAATCGGCACTCACGGATCTGGTTATCAGTAGTAGACAGTTTGATACATCAGTCGGCACTCACGGATGACGTGATCAGTAGTAGACAGCTTGATACATCAGTCGGCACTCACGGATCACGTGATCAGTAGTATACAGTTTGATACATCAATCGGCACTCACGGATCACGTGATCAGTAGTAGATAGTTTGATACATCAGTAGGCACTCACGGATGACGTGATCAGCAGTAGACAGCTTGATACATCAGTAGGCACTCACGGATCACGTGATCAGTAGTAG
This sequence comes from Cepaea hortensis, assembly GCA_963921405.1. NCBI lineage: Eukaryota > Metazoa > Mollusca > Gastropoda > Stylommatophora > Helicidae > Cepaea > Cepaea hortensis. The sequence continues at coordinate 112,048,161 of OY992879.1, forward strand.
ACAGTTTGATACATCAGTCGGCACTCACGGATCACGTGATCAGTAGTAGACAGTTTGATACATCAGTCGGCACTCACGGATGACGTGATCAGTATCACTGGACATATGTTATCAGACAGTTTGATACATCAACCGGCACTCACGGATCACGTGATCAGTATCTCGCCGGCTGCCTTTACTTCCCAAGACAATTCCTGGTACCTTTCTTGTGGCTGGGGCGCCCTAGGAACCCAGGTCAATGAAACAAAATCTAATCCACTCCAGCCAGAGAGGATAGAATCCCTGTCCACCGGTGCAGAAGACGAGTGTCTCGCGGCTACGCTTAACACCCGCCCCTCCCCTTTCTCCCCCCTCTTCCCAACCCCAGTTATGCACTAATTACCGGATCATGTTAGAATTAAATGAAGCCAAACAGGTTGGGGTTAGAGAGGGGCAAGATGTCAGGAGAAATGGAATGTTGGGTCAGGGTAGGCTGACAGCGGGGTGGGGACAAGACCGGCGGGTCAGGGGTGAAAGAAACTGATCGCGTCAATGCGGGTGTTTTCGGTAAGTGAGAGGTGGGAAACTGGCCCAGCGTCAGGGCGGTGTGCGGAATTTGAGATGACATTGTGGATGCCAGTGGGGCGTTCAGTGGTAGCATACTTGACAAGTAACCACACTTGTTGGCCCATATCAAGATCCCATATGGCCAGTGCTGATCGGCCAGAGACAGTTGTGGCAAATATACTTGTAGATCGCCAGTGATTCTGTAGTGTAAGTAATGCTTCACATGGAACGCTCTATGTTTGTCTCGAAAACCCTGTGATGTATGGTTGTTTCTGACAACAACTGTGATAACTCTGCGTTCATTTCTTCAACACGGGAGTCGCGTTTGACAACACCACACAGTGCCAGACTCGCAAGCCAGCCTTTTGAGGCTTTTCTTACGGCGAAACAGTATAAAAAAAGGGATGATGGGTGTGTGGATCACCATGTCAACGAATAAGACTGCACGGTATACAAGAACTGTTGCACGCTGTAGTAACACAGAACATCCAGCGAGTGCCAGTCAGCCTATATAAATATGAGGCTATTGCCATATATCAAATACGCCTTATGACGTTGACAAGCGTTTTTCATCTTTTTGATATTGTTAACCACAAGGCAGTGTTCTGCAGATCTCTAGCACATGGACACAACGGGGACAGAGCAAGAAGTCTCACCAGCTTACGTTACCTGCTTGGATTATCTGAAGCTGTGAATACCACCATGTATGAAGAACACACAACATGTCATTCCAGACGTCCGGCATCGTCATCATCATCATGTGCCATTCCTATAGGTATGGGGAGTCATGGTTTTCATTCTCACAAGAGTCTTGGATGAGGTCTGTGTTAATGTCCGGATTACAGCATGTGGCCAAGCTATCCAGGTATTTATCTCTTCGCGTTCCCTTTACTCGTTCCCCGTCAATGTTGCCAGCTGTCACTAACTGTCCTGGTTTATTTCCCCTCACAATACGCTTTCAGAAAGTCTTGGCTGTCTACGTTTAATTTCTCTACGATAACAACAAGTCATTATCACAATGTGTATGAGACATTATACCAAGTTCAACATTTACATTCTTCTTCTTCTTTCGTTCGCTTGAAATGTGTCTATAACTGCAATGTTGTCTCTTGTATGAATTTACCTGTTTTTTTAGTTCACTCAGCGGTCCATAGAGTTTATCTTCCACTGTCTTCTCTCTAGGCCAGAAGGCTTTCCTAGATATGTTGTATTTTGGGCAGTCTTGGAGTATGTTCTCTGCTGTCTGTGACGCCAATCCACATGTGCACATGGCTGTTTCACCAATCTTGAATTTTCTATATATGTGGTTGCGTAATCTATTGTACCCTGTTCTGAGACGCAGAAAAATTACTTGTTCTGGTGGCTTTCTGACTGATTTGATCATTCTTTTCTTTAGGTGGTATGTAATGGGCACATCAGGCTGGTCTTCTTTTGCTCCTTCCTTAGCCAGTTCAGACACTAGTGTCCTTAGTATGGCAATTTCCCAGACAGGAGCGCCTCGAGTACTGATTTTGCATCTGTCAATAGCACCACAGGTTGTGTACCATGACTGGTATTTAGTAATTTCTCTGTTGCAGAGTTCTTAGTTACTTTCCTGTTGGTACTCTGGCCGTGCCCCTAATATTATTTAGGTATTCTATGTACACTTCCGCTCCTCCATTTCGAACATCATTTTGTGCTGACCCATCTTTGTAGACTCGGATCCAGAGGTCCTGTGAGTATTTTTCATCAATGAAGCTGAGAGTGGCTGTTCCGCGCTGCACACTGTTCTGTTCTTCCTTGTCAAATATTCCTCTCACTTTTGTCTGGATTTGTAGTGATAGTCTATGTTCATCTTTCCATGGAGTTTGCTTTGGAATAGTTTTCAGGGGGAAATCAACTGTGGGCAGATCGGTAGTTTCTCTGCAGAGTCGTTTGGCCTGGTGGATAAAACTGCTTCTTTTCAACCGCCCCATAGCTAAGTGTTCAAATCTGTTCCTCATAGGGTGGCCTGGCAAACTGAGGAACTTTTCTGCTTGTATTAGCGTTTTCATATCTCTGCACTCTCTCAGTGCTTGTGTCCTCCCCAACTTCTCCATGTCCACTATAGGAGTTGATCTCATCCCTCCTGTGGTGACTCTAATTGCTTGATTTTGCGCCTTGTCCAGCTCTTGTAGTGTGTTTTTGATGCTGAACACTACGCAATTGACACGTATCCCAGATGTGATCGTATGCTCTGTTGATAAACTTTGCTAAATATGTTCCCACTAGCTCCCCATGTGGTTCCATTTAGCTTTCTCAGGATGGCTATTTTCCTTCTGGCTTTTGCTACTGCTTTGTTGATGTGCTTTCTCCATGTCAGCCTGTTATCAAATGTTACTCCACAGTTCTTTATCTTCTCTAAGGGGTATTCCATTTATCTGGATGATCCCTGCCTTTTGATTTGGAGAGAGAGTAAATAGGGTGGTGCTGCACTTGTCAGTGTTTATGCTGACACACCATTTATTTGCCCATGCAACAAATGCATCTACAGCTCTTTGTATTGATCTTGTGGCCACTGATGCATGTTCATTTGTGCTCCATAGAACCAGGTCATCAGCGTACATGCTGATCCCTGCCTTTTGATTTGGAGAGAGAGTAAATAGGGTGGTGCTGCACTTGTCAGTGTTTATGCTGACACACCATTTATTTGCCCCTGCAACAATTGCATCTACAGCTCTTTGTATTGATCTGGTGGCCACTGATGCATGTTCATTTGTGCTCCATAGAACCAGGTCATCAGCGTACATTGACGCTTTAATTCCATGCGGTAGATTAGCAACAGAATCATTCCATGAAGTGTGGGGGACGAGATTCCGCCCTGAGGAACACCGTGACGCAGAAGTACTTTCTTGCTCTTGAGTCCGTCTATCTGTACTCGGGCTCTTCTGTTGTGCAGGTATGCTTTTACCCATTTGTACATTCTTCCATTGACTTTACAGTTTCTTAGTTTCTTCATCAGACCATATTTCTAGACTTTATCAAAGGCTTTCTTCAGATCTATCCAAGCCGCCAGCACCAGCTTCTTCTCTTGGAATGCATCCTAAATTTCTTGAGCGAGTTAGGTTGTCTGATCTTCCGTAGAGTAGCACTGCCTAAAGCCAGCCTGCTTTGGCACAAGGATGTTTTCACTTTCAGTGTACCACTGCAGTCTGTGACTGATGATGAGTTCCATTGTTTTGCAGAGACAGCTGGTGAGGCTAATTGGTCTGTAGCTGGGGGAAATGGAACGATCTTTCCCTGATTTTATGAGGGGTATCATGATTGCTTTTCTCCAGGCTTGTGGAACACTGCCTAACGAAGTTGCCTTACTGAAGATCTGCAACAGCTTTGCTTTGGCCTCTGTTCCTAGGTTCCTGGTCATTTCATTGCAGATACCATCAGCTCTTGGTGACTTTCTCATTTTCAGTTTGATATGGCTAGCTCCAGTCCGCTGATTGTGATAGGTGCCTTCAGAACCTCATGTACTATTTCCTTCTGTCCTGTATGTTACCGTTTCTCTCGAATCTCTTGTTGTTTCTCTGGACTAATTTCGATATTGTTATCCTGTGCGAATGAGTCCGCAAAATGGTCAGCTACTTTCTTTCCTGTTAAGATGTTTCCATCTTGATGTAGTACAATTTTTTGAGTTTCTCCCTGTGCCCTCATCGTTAAGTTGCTTTATTAGCTTCCATAACTTCCTTGTGTCTCTTTCAAAGTTCAGTGACTCTTTTCTCATGCCAGTATTTACGTCTAGCCTGCAGATTGGCTCTTTGAAATTTGGCGTTTGCGTGCTGGTAGTTACTGTGGTGTTCTTGGCTGGGTTTAACCTCTGCTTGCTTTCTGCACACTTCCACATCATTATGCAACTGTTCCAGTTCACTACTCCAGTAGGGTAGTAGTTAGGTTTGCGGGAATCAGTTAGATTTTTGAGGCTGTTTATGAGGTGGCCGCCTGGATAAACCCTTATATGTTTGTTATCCCGCCCCCTTGATTTGTCACAAAAACGGATCCAAAACGGACCTCATTTTCGAGGGATGCAACTCATGAATAAATATTCGAACGTATTTTTGCACGGTTACTTCCCTTTTTTGATGGGCGTTTTATTTCTTTAAAAAATTTAATAAGTACCGTTATTATTGATTGTAGCGGGGCGGGGCTTAAAAAACTATCATCATATGATTCAGGTTGATAAGGTACAGTGCTATTCCTCCTCGATTTCTTCCTCTTATTTTCTTCTTCTTTCTTTATCTGTATTGGGTCGGGCATAAACACTATCATCATTCCATTGGTGATGTGTAAGGCCTAGGGATACAGTGCATTTCCTCGGGGTGGTCTAGGGGGTGGGTGGGCGTGGGGGTGGGAGCGCAAGGGTGGAGCGCGAGTGTCGGCGTGTGGGGTAGGACTAGGTGGTTCGAACCTCGAGCCATGACAGGTGTCATATGAAAAACTTATAAGTAAAAATGTAAATATGGCGGCTATATGATATAGACTGTCGTAGTGGTGTAAACACTATCATCACGCAGGGTACAAATGAAAACCTTAAAAAGTAAAATATGGTCGATTTTATTGATATTAGCGGGTATAACTTAGTGAAATTATTTGGTAAGTGGTGGGTAGCGGTTATTAGTGATCTGTAGAGTGTCGTAGTGGCCTTTACACTAGCATCATACGGGTTACAAATGAAAATTTACAAAAATGTAAAGATAGCCGGTATTATCGATTGTAGCGGGTATAGCTTAGTGAACTTCGTTGGTAAGGGGTGGGTAGCGGATATTAGTGCTTGTAGAGGGTCACAGTGGCTTGGTCACTGTCATCATACGGGTTACAAATAAAAATATTTTTAAAAAAGATGGCCGATATTATTGATTGCAGCTGGTAAATCTTAGTGAAACTCGTTGGTAAGGGGTGGATAGCGTTTATTATTGACATGTAGAGGGTCGTAGTGGCCTATACACTATCATCACACAGGCTACAAATGAAAACCTTAAAAAGGTAAAGATGGGCGATATTACTGATTGTAGCGGGTATAGCTTAGTTAAATTCGTTGGTAAGTGGTTGGTGAGTGGAGGGGTAGCTAGATAAATGCTTCTGATCGTTATTAAGGGTAGAGCGAGTGGTGGAGTGGCTTGATAAATACGTCCGGTCCTTGCTAAAAGCCGGAGGAGGGGCTAGAGAAAGACTCTCGATCAATGGTAAAGAGTGGGTGAGTAGAGAAAAGGCTCGATAAATACTTCTGATCGATGTTAAGGAGTGGTCGAATGGCGGGGTGGCTAGATAAATACGGCCGGTCCTTGAAAAGAGCCGTATATTGAGTCTCATATTAAAGTCTAAAGATTGAACTCATAGTTGGCTGAGCTGAAAGTGACTGCCTGGGTGACTCATCACGGGGCTATGTCGGTGGGTGTGAACGTGAACATGTTCAGACATGCCTTTGGGGAAACCGGAGGATGATTCAGAATGTACTGACCGCAGTAAACCTGTTTGAACATGTTTAGACATAATTTTCTACGTTGCATCAGCCGCACAGTCTGCATAAAAGGGACCGCAAACACGGGTTAAGAATTGGCTACTGACTCATCCGATCAAAGATGGCGCTGCATCCGGTCACGTGTCTAATTCGATACAACTGAATCACGTGGCTAAAACTTGTCAAAGATGGCACTGCATCCGCTCATATCCATAAAAATACACCCGAGACACGTCTAAAACGTGTCAAAGAGAGCGCTGCATCCCGTCACTTGTCTAATGCGATACAACTGAATCACGTGGCTAAAACTTGTCAAAGATGGCACTGCATTCGCTCATATCCATAGAAATACACCAGAGACACGTGGTGAAGATGGATACTACAGGAAAAATGTCGATTGTCGAACCAGGGGACCTAACTCATGATTATCACAATGTATGGGAGTGATTCCACTACATCATCAACTTGGCATCTGAAGGCTAAAACGGTCGCCCTTCTCTCTCTATTCTATATTCGTTAGGGTGGTCCACCGAGTAACACCAAAGAACATCCCACCCTCAATAAACATAAGACACTTTTGAATGTAGTGTACACAACTATAACCAAGTCATCACATTGGCCGACTAAGCCTTTCTCATAGTCACAGTGCAGAGATGTGATCACCGACGTCAGTTGAGGAAGAATTGCATTTTACCTAACAACTAGAGGGTCATACAGCGACGAGTGGCTAGCGCAATCTATCAGCTTTATAATATTACACACGAACACAACAAACTATCCAGAGTCAACCTTAGGTGTCTCATGTAACATGGCTTGTCACGTGTCCACTATCCTAACCAGCGACGGTAGCACGACCCAGAGCAAGCATTTTACACGTTCACTACTTCTCTATGTGTCTGGAAACACATTTCCAAGACCAGTATATGTTCTTCAGCGAGGCTGCTCATTGCCCCGTATCACATTCAGACAAAAGTGCACTTCAACAGTCAAATAAGAAAATATGTTAGCCAAATGGAAAAATATATTTCAAACCTATAAATATCTCCACCAAATTTATGACAAGTAGGAAAAGCTGTTACCTAAAAGGAAAAATTTTGGCCACATTTCAACCAAACTTATGAAAAGTAGGAAAATTGTCAGCCAAATGGGAAAAGGTTAGATCAAACTTGTAAATAGCTCAACCAAACTTATGAAAACTAGGAAACTTTGTTAGCCAACGGGGAAAAAACCTAGGTCAAGTAGGAAAATTTGTTAGCTAAATGTGAAAAAATGTCGGCCAAATACAGAAATAGCTCATCCACACTTATGAAAACTAGGACAATATGTTTGCCAAATAGGAAAAATATTGGCCAAGAAGGGGAATGTGTAGGCCAAAAGAAAAAAAAATATCAGCCAGAGAGAGAAATATCTCGTCCAGACTTATAAAAAGTAGGAAAATTTGTCAACCAATTTGGAAAAATGTCGGCCAAAGACAGACATATCTCAACCAAACATATAAAAATTAGGAAAATTGTTAACCAAACGGGAAAGATATTGACCAAGTAGGAAAATGTGTTAGTCAAAGAGGAAAAATATTGACCAAGTAACGAAATACATCGATCAAACTTATGAAAAATAGGAAACTTTGTTAACCAAATGTGAAAAAATATCAGCCAAAGAGAGAAATATCTCATCCATACTTTTAAAAAGAAGGAAAATTTGTCAACCAAATGTGACAAAGTTAGACCAAATACAGAACATCTCAAGCAAACTATGAAAAGTAGGAAACTTTGTTAGCCAAAGGGAAAAAACCTTGGTCAAGTAGGAAAATCTGTTAGCCAAATGTGAAAAATGTCGGCCAAATACAGACATAAGCTAAATGTGAAAAATGTCGGCCAAATACAGAAATAGCTCGTCCACACTTATGAAAACTAGTAAAATGTGTTAGCCAAATAGGAGGGGATCCGAGCACTTATGGACTGAATGGTTCGATGTGCAATGAGGATGATCTGTCGACTAACTAACTAACTAAGCCAAATAGGAAAAACATTGGCCAAGTAGGAAAATTTGAAAGCCAGATGTGCAAAACTATCACCCAAAGAGAGAAATATATCGTCCAGACTTGTAAAAAGTATGGATATTTGTCAACGAATTTGGAAAAATGTCGGCCAAATAAAGAAATTCCTCAACCAAACGTATAAAAATGAGGAAAATTGTTAACCAAACCGGAAAGATATTGACCAAGTAGGAAAATGTATTAGTCAAAAAGGAAAAATATTAACCAAATAACGAAATACATCGATCAAACTTATGAAAAGTAGGAAACTTTGTTAACCAAATGTGAAAATAATATCAGTCAAAGAGAGAAATATCTCATCCAAACTTATAAAAAGAAGGAAAATTTGTCAACCAAATGGGAAAAAGTTAGACCAAATACAGAAACATCTCAGCCAAACCATAAGAAGTTGGAAACTTTGTTAGCCAAAGGGAAAAAACCTTGGTCAAGTAGGAAAATCTGTTAGCCAAATGTGGAAAATGTCGGCCAAATACAGACATAAGCCAAATGTAAAAAATGTCGGACAAATACAGAAATAGCTCGTCCACACTTATAAAAACGAGGAAAACATTTTGGTCAAAAACAGAAAGATCTCGATCAAACTCATAAATATAGGAACATTTGTTAGCCAAAGGGGAACAATACTGATCTATATTGATCCTTTTAGGTAACAGCTTTCTCTACTTGTCATAAATTTGGTGGAGATATTTATAAGTTTGACCTATATTTTTACATTTAGCTAACATATTTTCTTATTTGACTGTTGAAGTGCACTTTTGTCTGGGTGTGATACGGGGCAATGAGCAGCCTCGCTGAAGAACATATACTGGTCTTGGAAATGTGTTTCTATGGAAAGATGCAAATTCCCGAATAGACACATAGAGAGGTAGTGAACGTGTAAAATGCTTGCTCTGAGCCGTGCTACCGTCGCTGGTTAGGACAGTGGACACGTGACAAACCATGTTACATGAGACACCTAAGGCTGAGTCGGGATAGTTTGTTGTGTTCGTGTGTAATATTATACAGCTGATAGATTGCGTTAGCCACTCGTCGCTGTTTGATCCTCTAGTTGTTAGGTAAAATGCATGCCTTCCTCGACTGACGTCGGTGATCACATTTCTGCACCTTGGCTATGAGAAAGGCTTAGTCGGCCAATGTGATGACTTGGTTATAGTTGTGTACACTACATTCAAAAATGTCTTATGTTTATTGAGGGTGGGATGTTATTTGGTGTTATTCGGTGGACCACCCTAACGGATATAGAATAGACAGAGAGAAGAACTACCGTTTTAGCCTTCTTATTCCATGTTAATGATGTAGTGGAATCACTCCCATACATGATGACCATCATGTGTTAGGTCCCCTGGTTCGACAATCGACAGGTTTTCTGTATTATCCCTCTTCACCACGTGTCTCGGGTGTATTTTTATGGATACGAGCGGATACAGCGCCATCTTTGACCGGCTTTAGCCACGTGATTCGTTTGTAACGCATTATACACGTGACCGGATGCAACGCCCTCTTTGACACGTTTTAACCACGTGTTTTGGATGTATCCCAATAGACACGTGACCGGATGGAGCACCATCTTTGATTGGGTTTAGCCACGTGTTTCGGTTGTGTCGCATTAGACACGTGACCGGATGCAGCGCCATCTTTGATCGAATGAGTCAGTAGCCAAGTCTTTAACCCGCCTTTGCGGTCCCTTTTATGCAGATTGTGCGGCTGATGCAGCATAGAAATATGTCTAAACATGTTCAAACAGGTTTACTGCGGTCAGTACACTCGGAGTCATCCTCCGGTTTTCCCCAAAGGCATGTCTGAACATGTTCACGTACGTTCACACCCACCGACATAGCCCCGTGATGAGTCACCCAGACAGTCACCCTCAGCTCAGCCAACTATGATTTCAATCTTTAGACTTTAATATGAGACTCAATATACGGCTCTTTTCAAGGAATGGCCGTATTTATCTAGCCACCAGGCCACTCGGCCACTCCTTAACATTGATCAAAAGCACCTATCTAGCATTTCCTCTACTCACCCACTCTTTACCATTGACCTAGAGTCTTTATCTAGCCCCTCCTCCGGCTCTTAGCAAGGACCGGACGTATTTATCAAGCCACTGCACCGCTCGATCACCCCTTAATAACAATCAGAAGCATTTATCTAGCTACACCTCCACTCCCCCACCACTTACCAACGAATTTCACTAAGCTATACCCGCTACAATCAGTAATATCGACCATCTTTACATTTTTAAGGTTTTCATTTGCAGCCTTATGATGATAGTGTATAGGCCACTACGACCCTCTACATGTCACCAATAACCGATATCCACCCCTTACCAACGAGTTTCACAAAGCCATATCAGCTACAATCAATAATATCGGCCATCTTTACTTTTTAAGGTTTTTATTTGTAACCCATATGATGACAGTGACCAAGCCACTGTGACCCTCTACAGAGCACTAATATCCGTTACTCACCCCTTACCAACGAATTTCACTAAGCTATACCCACTACAATCGATAATACCGGCTATCTTTACCTGTTTAAGGTTTTCATTTGTAACCGTATGGTGCTAGTGTATAGACCACTACGACACTCTACAGATCACCAATAACCGCTATCCACCCCTTACCACCGAATTTCACTAAGCTATACCCACTAATATCAATAATATCGACCATATTTTACTTTTTAAGGTTTTCATTTGTACCCTGTGTGATGATAGTGTTTACACCACTACGACAGTCGATATCATATAGCCGCCATATTTACATTTTTACTTATAAGTTTTTCATATGACACCTGTCATGGCTCGAGGTTCGAACCGCCTAGTCCTATCCCACATGCCGACACTCGCGCCCCACCCCTTCGCTCCCACCCCCACGCCCACCCACCCCCTAGACCACCCCGAGGAAATGCACTGTACCCCTAGGCCTTACACACCACCAATGGAATGATGATAGTGTTTATGCCCGACCCAATACAGATAAAGAAAGAAGACGAAAATAAGAGGAAGAAACCGAGGAGGAAGAGCACTGTACCTTATCAACCTGAATCATATGATGATAGTTTTTTAAGCCCCGCCCCGCTACAATCAATAATAACAGTAATTATTAAATTTTTAAAGAAATAAAATTCTCATCAAAAAAGGGAAGTAACGGTGCAAAAATACGTTCGAATATTTATTCATGAGTTGCATCCCTTGAAAATGAGGTTCGTTCTGGATCCGTTTTTGTGAGAAATCAAGGGGGCAGGATAACAAACATATAAGGGTTTATCGAGGCGGCCACCTCATAAACAGCCTAAAAAATCTAACTGATTCCCGCAAACCTAACTATTTAGGGTTTATTATGTTTACGGGCTCCTCTTGGTACTGTTTCAAATGCTGCACGTAGTATGCATTTCCGAAACTCTTCAACTGCTTTATTTGTGTCTTTCTCGATGTTTAGGTTTCTAACCAGCATGCTGGTGCGATGCTTGTACATAGCCCAGTCTGCTTTCTTGTACGAGGGCGAGTCAATAAGTAAGTCATACAGTTCTGTGGGATAGCAAGTAAATGTAGTTGGTGTTTTCTACAGGTGTCATTAGGTGACAGCAACATAGAACTTTATATTCCAGTTCGTCAGGTGGCGCTAGGTGTCTCATGCGCAGCGTATAAACAAAATGGCAACTGTACTTACGGAGTGTACAAGCAAAGAGTACGTGCTGTTGTGGGTTTTTTGTGGGCAAAAGGACTGCCTGCAAAGGACATTCATAAGGAAATACTTCCTGTTTATGCTGAAAAGTGTTTGTTCCTTAAAGCGGTGCATGGCTGGGTAAAATTTTCTCAGGGACGCTCTAAAATTGTTGATGAAATCCGATCTGGTCGTCCTGTTGAGATTGCAACAGAAGCATCCGTGCAGCGGATGGAGGAGATGATTAGAGGTGACAGACGAGTAACGATATACTCTGTAGCATCTGCAATAGGGTGCTCACATGGTTCGGCATACCGCATAATGCATGACCGATTGGAATTTAAGAAAGTGTGTTCAAGGTGGGTACCCATACAATTGAAGGAGGAACACAAAATGAACCGATTTGGCCTGTCCTTGCATCATCTCTGTCGATACGAAGATGAAGGAGAAGACATGCTGAATAGGATTGTTACTGGGGGACGAATCATGGGTGCATCACTGCCAGCCTGAATCAAAGCGTACTTCAACGCAATGGACACATCCTTCTTCGCCTTGTGTCCAAAGATTCAAGGTTACGCTATCAGCAGGGAAGGTTATGCTGAGTTTTCTGGGATTGTCAAGGAATGCTTTTAACCAATTTCAACAAGAAAGGTGACAATGTGAATTCTGAATAGTACTGTGAAGTTCTATCGATGCTTCATGATGCGATTCGAAGAAAACGCCCAGGACTGCTGACTAGAAGAGCTTTGCTTCTTCATGACAAAGCCATACCACATATGGCTCGATTAACTCAGGAGAAAATTAACCAACTAAAGTGGGAAGTTCTGGAACATCCACCTTACAGCCCCGATTTAGCCCCTAACGATGTCCACCTTTTTGGTCCACTGGAAACTCTCCTTGGTGGGAGACATTTCAAGAATGACGCCGAAGTTAAAACGTGGTTTAGAAAACAGAGCACGCAGTTCTATGCAGCAGGTTTGGGAGGACTGATAAAACGATGGGATAAGTGCATCAATGTTGGTGGAAATTATGTTGAGAAATAAAGGGACAATATATGTATAAACACAAACTGTTTCAAGTTATCATATTTAGTTATTTTTCTACAGCCATTTGTGACTTACTTATTGACTTCCCCTCGTAGTTCCACCTCGAGAGGGTGCTGCTTTCATTTACAAGCTCATTTTATACAGTGGTCACTACCACGAAGTTGTTTCCCACAATTCGTGGACCTTTCCACTCCATGTCTGGTGAATGAAAAGCCAGGTCAGGTGTAGCTGTAGTGTGCCATGATCGCGAGTAGAAAGTATGTGGGTAGGACGGCTTGTTAATTTTTTTTTTTTTTTTTTTTTTTTCGCGTTTCCATCCTGTTTCAGGATATTGCGGTCACCACCAGCATCTTTCAGCTGTATGTTGATTCCTAGGCTAGATTACGCTCATCAGCACGCCACGACTTTCTGAGCGACCGGCTCCATACTCTCATAAGTCACTTTTGCGATTCGAACCACTGCTAATTCTCGTCGCGTCACGTGACGAGAGTATTCGGGGTTAGCGGAGAATGCTGCTAACCCCTCGGTCATTAAGATGAATCTATTCTCATTCTACCAGTCTTCCAGTTTCTCTTCTCTCTGGTCCATGTGATCATAGCCCCAGCTCTGCGAGTGGCTGTTGAAATCGCCACACACAATCATTTTTTTTCTTTTAACGGTAGTGTGTCCAGTGCCTGTGGGCGGTCACTTGGACAGTACTTATTCTTTATTACCTGTCTTAAGTTTAAATGTCTGATACTCAGCCCCTTCCATGTAGACTTCAATTTGGGAAGCAGTGATGTTATTTTCTTTACGAGGGTCAGTATTCCACCTTTTCTCCACTGGTAGCCTCTGATGTTTGAGGCTATATTTTCATTGAGGTGAGTTTCTTGCAAGCAACACACGCTTACAGTTTCTTGGTCCAAGATGTTTTCTAGTTCTTTGCTTTTTTCTGACTCCCTCCGCAATCCAGTGCATTATTTTTAGTCTTTATTTGGTATGGCCAGACGCTCTATTATCTTACTGTATGAATCTGACAGTCTTTTTTAGTTCACTCAGCGGTCCATAGAGTTTATTTTCCACTGTTGTCTCTCTAGGCGTGAAGGTTCGCCTGGATATGTTGTAGTTTGGGCAGTCCTGGAGTATGTGCTCTGCTGTCTGCGAGGCCAAACCACATGTGCACATGGCTGTGTCACCAATCTTGAATTTTGTATACATGTGGTTGCGTAATCTATTGTGTCCTGTTCTGAGGCGCAGAATAATGACATGTTCTGGTCTGTCCATAACGTGGTAGTCGTCTTGAGTAGGGTTTGGTGGCCTTCTGACTGATTTGATAATTCTTTTCTTTTGGTGGAATGTAATGGCCACATCAGGTTGCTATTATTTTGCTCCTTCCTTAGCCAATCGATCAGCTCTGTCGTTTCCGGGTTCAAAAGTAGTTCGTAAACTTTTTTCAAGAATTTTGCAAAATAATTTCCTAGTATGACTCAACAGTGAAATGCCTCTGTATTGTATGCAGTCTCAACAACACATGAGGTGTGAATTGTTAGGTCTTCGCATATGTAGGGCAACAACATGTGAGGTGGGATGACCATTTCCCTTCCTCGCCGTCCTTCCTTCCCAAGTTAGGGAACATTTGGAAACTTGTTTGGTAGCCTTCTTTATGAGACTGAGTCGACCCCAAGTGATTGCATCCTCTCTAGTAGTACTGTTTTAGTCCACCCCCGCCATCACTATAACAATCGTTTCCAAGCGCGGTTTGTCAAATCAGCCATCTGGGACCATCTTGGAGAAATAAATATATGTTAATTAGGAAAATTGGAGGTGGTGGAACATTTTGAATATCTTGGGTCATTGATTACCAACAACAGTGACACAATGAATGAAATTAAACGACGACTATCAATTGCTCTTCAAAGACTAAAACAACTGAATAAATTATGGAGTGGGACAGACAGAACTACAAAAATTAGATTTTTAAGAGCATGCATCTTTCCCATTGCAACATACGCCTGTGAGACCAGGACACTTACTAAACAAGCTGAGCAGCGCATAAATGCCTTTTAATATAAATGTTATAGACGAGTTGTAAGAATATCTTGGGTAAAGAAAAGAACAAATGCATCCATACTCCAAGAGCTGAATATTGAAGAAGGTTGGCTATTAAAGACGATAAAACAAAGAAAATTGAAATAGTTTGGTCACTTGAAAAGTCACGAAAGTTTGAAGAGAACAATAATGGAGGGTTGTATGCCTGGGGGAAAGGAAGAGGAAGGCCAAAGAGAAGATGGGTGCAGGATGTGGCGGTTAATCTCCAGATGGGTGTATCGGACGCGGGACATCTTGCTTATGATCGAGAGGTTTTCCTGAAGGTTGTTGCGAGGTTCTGCAAAGGACATGCTACTGAATGAATGAATTACAAATATATTTACATCACATAAAAACCTCTTCTTCAAATAAGTATTCCTCTACATTATTGAGAAATTCTGTCAGGATTCCTTATTAGTGATATGCACTTCGTTCGGTGCAATTTTATCTGACCAAGAGTGCTGCCAAATCGATGGGCTACCATTATTTCACTTAAGTGATCGGCGGTGCGTGTGACACTATGGCAGGCCATGCTGACAGTAATTTGCAACTCTGCTTATTTGACTTTATCATCAATTTTCTTGCTTATTTTCATCACTGAAAGTGTCTTTTCGTGAAGAAGATGGCGTGCTCCGTTTGTGTTTTTCTGTTGTTTCATGATTTGCGAGATTTGAAAGTCTTGGAATAATAATTATTATTAATATTACACCGGCACAATTTGCAATATGCCTATTCAGAACAATCAGTGGATTTCTTGAGCCACACAAATGTCTTTTCCTATTGATCTTTATATTTCCGATTAGAATCATAAGATGGTTTCCACTTTGGCATGATAATGGGCTCAATTATAAGAAATACTTGCCATGAAGGTATAATCAATTTGAAAACTTAACTGAACAGTAAGGTGGCTGCGCAGTGCGCGAGTGCGCATAGAACAGTACAAACAGTACGAAAACCATACGTGTTTAATACTTGTTAGTTGTTACGTTCGTTCTCGAGAATGAGCCAAAAGCAGTATAAGCTAAGCCTATTGTTTTGCATTCGTTTTAGCTAAAACGTGTTAACACAAGATAAAAATTAACTTGACCAATTAAAAAAAAAAGAGGCATATATAGCTAATTATTATGCCATTACAAAGTAATAATTTTTAAAAAGCCAAGAAAAAAGCCAAAACGTCAAACTGATATTTTGACGCCAAAGCTGTTTTTAAAAAGCCACACTGGCAACCGTGCGTCAGTTGACAAGGCAGAAGAAGATGCTGGTTTCATTACTTTCAATAGAGTGAAGTTAAATGACACATGTGCCAGTATTTTTTGAAATCTTTATTTTACACTGAATACTGTTATCTGGCATTGCCACGTCAACACTTGTCCACTGTCAAAAAACTGTCATTTACTGCCAATATAGTACCTTGCGCTGTATGGCAGGTGGGTCTTTGTGCCTGAGGAATGAAGGCCGCCTGGCTAGTGCAGTCGCCGCGAACTGTGCAGATTAGGATTTTCGTTTTGCCCCCGACAGAAAAAATCCCATACCTTACCGAGGATTCGAACCCGGGTCACCTGAAGGAGAATTCGGCGTTCTAGCCACTCGGCCAGCCGCTGCTCCTCATCAGAACTCCGAACTCCCAGAGGCTTAACTTAGTAAAGGTGTAGCCACTGTTAGTCACAATATTGCAGTCAACAGCATCAAATTCGTCTAACGGGGGGGGGGGGGGGGAATAAATCAGCAGGTATTCATTGACTTTGACACAATCAGGAATAGCGAGTATGGTAAACCAACGGCTGGTTAATTAATTCACGAATTCAGTAGACAGTATAGTCAGTAGACAGTATAGTCAGTAGAAAGTATAGTCAGTAGACAGTATAGTCAGTAGACAGTATAGTCAGTAGAAAGTATAGTCAATAGAAAGTATAGTCAGTAGACAGTATAGTCAGTAGACAGTATAGTCAGTAGACAGTATAGTCAGTAGACAGTATAGTCAGTAGACAGTATAGTCAGTAGACAGTATAGTCAGTAGACAGTATAGTCAGTAGACAGTATAGTCAGTAGACAGTATAGTCAGTAGACAGTATAGTCAGTAGACAGTATAGTCAGTAGAAAGTATAGTCAGTAGAAAGTATAGTCAGTAGACAGTAAGGGACCTATGCCCACGCCTTGAAGTGTAGTAGGTGTATATGATACAAGCCCCGTGTTTTTAGAGCAATTAGCACTCGAAGGGTAACGTGGCCAGTGTCACGCTGGCTGCCATCACGTTCAAGGACATTCTGTTAGAGTGTCACAATTGCCTCTTGGCAACCAGTCACCTCTCACAGTCCCGCCCAGCTTACACCAATGAACCTAAACAAACATGTTTTCATTTCACTCAAAACTACGCTAGTTGTTAATTGCGGCTCCAGCTTCACGGCAAAGAGTCACCCTATAATGCTCCGTTTCTGAGGCAGAATATCACACAAAATGCCCCTCACTGTTCCATGTGAAAAGTGGAACAGACAGCATTCCCGACACAAAGCACGCACAGGCATACATGCATAAGGCCTCTGCCAGAATCCCAACACAACAGTCCGCCACTTAAATTGCGCTTCATCGTTGATGGAAGCTGCAGTCACTAGAAAACCAGCAGCTGCACTTACGTTATTTGTGACTGAATTAACGAGATTGCAGCACAATAATCAGCACAATGACAACAGTCATGCCAGATTCACTATTATATAACTAGTGGACCATGACCGTGGGTGCCAGTTTGCCTACGGCCTATCTACCGTAGACACGTTCCAAGGATCTCTCCAATCACACGTTAAACGGCATACGTTTAGCTGGCTGGCGCATTCGATGTAGATAACTTGAGGAAAATAATAATCACAAGTTTGATAGACGCACACAAGGGGCAAATCAATCACATACCACTCATGGACACAGAACGTGTATGTGATAACTCTTTGAAACACGCGCTGATTAAAATCTCACAGCGTAATACAGCCACAGCCGCAAGTGCCGCTAATGCCATTTCAGAATGTTACGGGTGCACTTATCTTAGCAATGTATGTACTAGTCAATTTCAGCCCACATATGGTTTCAATCAATCTTGTAGCAAAATATGTGCTAAGTCTTTAGGTGAACTTTACGCCATGGGTAAGGAATACAATTACGTCTGTTTTAAACACTGATTATTTTACTTGTGTTCTATGTTGAACACTGGAGGTTTCTTGTTTGATATATAAGTGATGTGGTTGTGTCTGTTGAAATAGATGTTTGACACAGAGTCATAAGCTGATCAACGACACGTGTGTACTAGTTATTCAGTTCTGGAATCTGTCTGTTTGAATGCTTGCTTACTTGCTTGTGTTCGTTGGCTTGAGCTCCAACGCGAAGTCCTGTATGACGGATAAAGGCATCCTGTTGTCCAACATCAGTATGTTGTTATATAGGACCTGAGGTTTGTGTGAGTATCCGTTGTCCCATGTCTGGCTTATTAGTGTGCAGACTGGTGGTTCCTCGCCGTACAGGCAGACACTGTCCGACTTCGGAGGAATCGGCGATCCTACTGACTTTGGCCAGGACCCCGAAGGGACCTGTTTCCCAGGACTCTCGACGAGGACGCGTCAATAGGTCTTGGCCAGTGTATAACCCGGCCCTGGTGCCTTGGAAACACCTCTGCGTCCCGTCTGTTTGAGTAAGAAGCCATGTGTAGTACGTTTATCGTCTCTGTTGTGCAATCGTGATGTAGTGTTCCAACGATGAGAACAGAGACAGCGAAACGTGAGTATTATGGCAGCGTTCTAATACTTCGTTATCTTTCAGGCCAGATGAGGCAAGTATTTGAAATGCCTGAAACAAAGTAATGAATGAAATCTCAGCGTTACTGGACTAGTGGTCAGGAAACTGACCGAGTTTACATTGAACACGAGGTTAACAACACAAGAAGATGCTTAAAGCGGAGATGTCACTGAAGAGCTGATGTTTAACACAACAGAGCTGGCATCGTCGACGAGTATCGCGTGTGTCTATTGCAGACAATAGCAGGTCATGCTTGCTCAGCGTACCGCTTGTGAGGCTCAGATGGCTTAAAAGATGGTCCGATAAATGTTTTACTGACAGGATTGAAACACGATCTTGATCAATGGCTTAACAGTTACATTGACAGATCTCCTGGCATAACTCACCAGTATACCCCCGTACGTGTATCGCTGTCCTCGATCTCTTGTAACAACGGGACAAATTGCACAAGGGGACACCCCCGAGCCCAGCAGCATGGTTTAGAGGAATATAATTAAATCCTGCCCGATGACGCACCATTATAACATGTTAGAGGTATGATATTAGAGCCATCGATCACCACCAGGTACGCCAAGGATGATACCATCAGGAACACGTCAGTCTCCTGAACTTTTCCAGACACATTTCTAGTATTGGATTTATAAGGCTGGTCGACCCCCATACGTGCACAAGTCGGGACACACTCCCATTAGCACTGACACTCGAACAGGGATCGTCGTGTGGCTAAAGAGCTGCACTTGTCACGGTGGCACCGCTGATCATACAGACACAAGACCAGGTTTTATGTTTGGAGTGCGAACAGGACACAGCAGACTGAAATATCTGTATCACAAGTTGTAGACATGTTCGTATGATCTCTCTCTCTCTCTCTCTCTCTCTCTCTCTCTCTCTCTCTCTCTCTCTCTCTCTCTTTCGCTCTCTGTCTCTCTCTTCTCCCTCTCTCTCTCTTCTCCCTCTCTCCCTCTCTCTCCCTCTCATCTCTCTCACCCCTCTCTCGCTCTCTCCCCTCTCTCTCTCTTCTCCCTCTCTCTCCCTCTCATCTCTCTCTCTCTCTTTCTCTCTCTTTCTTTCTAGAGAGGCGGTGGGAAAGAGAGAGAATACACTACTGTCTTCTTCTGCCCTGCCCAACTTAGAGTAATGAACATCAACTAACATGGTTTCTGATTCGAATACTGTTTCCCCCCCCCCTCCCCCCCCCCAAAAAAAAAAAAAAAAAAACTCAACATTTTGGATGTTACTGTTATAAAAGATATTCGCTGACTGGACATCAGTCAACCTATCGACTGTGTCCATCTGGCCATTAACTTCTCGTGGTTACCTGAATTGTACTCACCTCATGATTCGTGAGGTCGTGAAAGAGGTCAAGTTCAAAACATTATTGAGAATAACTCGTGACAGGTTCATGATAATCCCGTGAAACTTACTGTACACAAAACTCTCTGACCAAACGATTGAATGCCTATAAAAGATTGAAAGCTCCTCAAATAAATTCAGTTGAACATTCAATGCACACGTTGGCTCATCTCACTACAGAACAACGACTCATCATCATTGGACGTTTACAGGCTGGACAGTCACAAAGTGTAGTAGCAAGGGATTTTAATATGGTTAGAAGCACCATTAGTCGCCTTTGGGGGCGATTTCAAGAAACTGACTCAGTGGCAGACCAGCCACGCAGTGGAAGATCCAGAATTACAACTGCTGCCTTCATACGGCTGCGTCACCTTAGGAATCGATTGGCATCTGCGTCCCCCACAGTCCAGTCAATGCCAGGAGCTCGTCGAATTTCAGACCTAAAGGCCAGTAACCGGCTGGACGACGCTGGTCTTTTGGGGGCTAGAAGACCATACAGAGGTCCTGTTCTTACGAACCGGCAACGCCAGAACCGACTGCAGTGGGCGAATCAGCATCGTCAATAAAATGTTGGTACAAGTTGCAATTGAAATTGCAATAATGTTAAACCGTGTATATATTCTTTTAATGCAGGTATAAAAGTACTCTTCTTATTTTCCGTTCTTTCATAGACTTGGGGTCCGGTTTTTTGTTTGTTTGTTTTTTTGTTTGGTGTGAATTTGAATGTCCATGTAGTTTTAATGAAGATTCTTTTTTTTTCATACTGTCGCTTTGAATTCGAGCGAAGAGCACACTGGCTAGCTTTCTCTATTACCAGTGCCCCCCCCCCCCTCTAACAAACGATTCTACTCCTTTCTGAGGTCCTTGTAATGTACGTCCCCAAGTTTAAACCAAAAAATGGACCAGGGAGAAGGGGTGTGTGTCAATGTTTAAGTCCTGCTGACAGGTGTAGGGAGAGAACGTCCTACTCTACCAGTAGCGCACCGACAGTTTAAGAGCGAGGTCTCTTAATATTTTGACCAGGCACGATTTCTAGATGAAGATACCAGAGTCATCCTCTTTTGCGTTGCTTCTCACACATGGCGCCTGGTTTCTGATCAGTACCAGGGCACTGCTTTAATGGAAAATTTTCACGTAATTAATTAACACATTATCATTCTTTGTTGGCACTGTTAGAGGACGAGATGAAACAGATAGATATCAAAAGAGATATAATAGAATACACATTTCGACGTTTATTTGGAACAGGATAACAAAGCTTCTTTTTTCTTTCTTTCAATATACGGCATTTACTATACCCGAACAGCGTCTTTCAATATGTGTCATTTACTACACCCAAATGCCTTTCAATGTGTGACATTTACTATACCCAAGCAACGTCTATCAAAATGTGGTCATTTACAATGCCAGAACAGTATCTTTCCAAATGTGTCATTTACTATACCCAAACAACGTCTTTCAATATGTGTCATTTACTATACCCAGAAAAGGTATTTCCATATGTGGCATTTACTATACCTAGAAAATGTCTTTCCATATGTGGTATTTACTATACCCAGACAACATCTTTCCATATATGTCAATTACAATACCCAGACAACATCTTTCCATGTATGTCAATTACAATACCCAGATAACGTCTTTCAGTATGTGCCATTCTCTATACACAGACAAAGTTTTCCCATATGTGTCATTTACTATACCAAGAAAACGTCTTTCCATATGTGTCATTTACTACACCCAGACAATGTCTTTCCATATGTGTCATTTACTATACTCAGATAACGTATTTTAATATGTGCCATTTACTGTACCCAGATAACATCTTTCAATGTGTCATTTAGTATACCTGGACATCGTCTTTCCATATTTGTCATTTACTGTACCCAGGCAATGTCGTTTAATATGTGTCAGTTACTATATCTAGACATCGTCTTTTGATGTGTGTCATTATTATACTCAGACAACGTCTTTTAATATTTGTAATTTACTATACCCAGACAACGTCTTTTAATATAGGTCATTTACTATACCCAGACAAGATCGTTCAATATGTGGCATTTACTATACCTAAATAAAGTCTTTTAATATGTGTTATTATCTATACCCAGACAAACTCTTTCAATATGTGGCATTTACTATACCTAGACAAAGTCTTTTAATATGTATCATTTGCTATACCCAGGCAACGCCTTTCCATATGTGTCATTTGCTATAACCAGACAACATCTTTTAAAATAGGTCATTTACTATACCCAGACAAACTCTTTCAGTATGTGGTATTTACTATACCAAGACAACGTCTGATGTACCGAGTCTTTGTCCAGACGGCAGATTCGAATACTGGTAGGCTTGTAGGAAACCAGGTTACAATGACATAGGCACGGGAGGACGATGGTGCAGAGTCAGTAGTCACAGTTCGTGTTGGGGCTCTGTGTGGTAACGTTGTCTAGTGTTGGAGATCTGGGTGAGGACGTTGTCTAGTATTGGAGCTCTAGGTGTTGACGTTGTCTAGTGTTGGAGCTCTGGGTGATGATGTTGTCTAGTATTGGAGCTCTGTGTAGTGACGTTGTCTAGTGCTGGAGCTCTGTGTGGTGACGTTGTCTAGTGCTGGAGCTCTGTGTGGTGACGTTGTCTAGTGCTGGAGCTCTGTGTGGTGACGTTGTATAGTGCTGGAGCTCTGTGTGGTGACGTTGTCTAGTGCTGGAGCTCTGTGTGGTGACGTTGTCTAGTGTTGGAGCTCTAGGTGGTGACGTTGTCTAGTGTTGGAGCTCTGGGTGGTGACGTTGTCTAGTGTTGGAGCTCTGGGTGATGATGTTGTCTAGTGTTGGAGCTCTGGGTGATGATGTTGTCTAGTGTTGGAGCTCTGGGTGATGATGTTGTCTAGTGCTGGAGCTCTAGGTGATGACGTTGTCTAGTGCTGGAGCTCTGGGTGATGATGTTGTTTAGTGTTGGAGCTCTGGGTGATGATGTTGTCTAGTGCTGGAGCTCTAGGTGGTGACGTTGTCTAGTGCTGGAGCTCTAGGTGATGATGTTGTCTAGTGCTGGAGCTCTAGGTGGTGACGTTATCTAGTGTTGGAGCTCTAGGTGATGATGTTGTCTAGTGTTGGAGCTCTAGGTGGTGACGTTGTCTAGTGCTGGAGCTCTAGGTGGTGACGTTGTCTAGTGCTGGAGCTCTAGGTGATGATGTTGTCTAGTGCTGGAGCTCTAGGTGGTGACGTTATCTAGTGTTGGAGCTCTAGGTGATGATGTTGTCTAGTGTTGGAGCTCTAGATGATGATGTTGTCTAGTGTTGGAGCTCTGGGTGATGACGTTGTCTAGTGTTAGAGCTCTGTGTGGTGACGTTGTCTAGTGCTGGAGCTCTGTGTGGTGACGTTGTCTAGTGTTGGAGCTCTAGGTGGTGACGTTGTCTAGTGCTGGAGCTCTAGGTGGTGACGTTGTCTAGTGTTGGAGCTCTGAGTGATGATGTTGTCTAGTGTTGGAGCTCTAGGTGATGATGTTGTCTAGTGTTGGAGCTCTAGGTGATGATGTTGTCTAGTGTTGGAGCTCTGGGTGATGACGTTGTCTAGTGTTAGAGCTCTGTGTGGTGACGTTGTCTAGTGCTGGAGCTCTGTGTGGTGACGTTGTCTAGTGTTGGAGCTCTAGGTGGTGACGTTGTCTAGTGCTGGAGCTCTAGGTGGTGACGTTGTCTAGTGTTGGAGCTCTGGGTGATGATGTTGTCTAGTGTTGGAGCTCTAGGTGGTGACGTTGTCTAGTGCTGGAGCTCTAGGTGGTGACGTTGTCTAGTGTTGGAGCTCTGGGTGATAATGTTGTCTAGTGTTGGAGCTCTAGGTGGTGACGTTGTCTAGTGTTGGAGCTCTGGGTGATGACGTTGTCTAGTACTGGAGCTCTGGGTGGTGACGTTGTCTAGTGCTGGAGCTCTGGGTGATGATGTTGTCTAGTGTTGGAGCTCTATGTGGTGACGTTGTCTAGTGTTGGAGCTCTATGTGGTGACGTTGTCTAGTGTTGGAGCTCTAGGTGGTGACGTTGTCTAGTGTTGGAGCTCTGGGTGATGACGTTGTCTAGTACTGGAGCTCTGGGTGGTGACGTTGTCTAGTGCTGGTGCTCTGGGTGATGATGTTGTCTAGTGTTGGAGCTCTATGTGGTGACGTTGTCTAGTGTTGGAGCTCTAGGTGATGACGTTGTCTAGTGTTGGAGCTCTGGGTGATGACGTTGTCTAGTACTGGAGCTCTGTGTGGTGACGTTGTCTAGTGCTGGAGCTCTAGGTGGTGACGTGGTCTAGTGTTGGAGCTCTATGTGGTGACGTTGTCTAGTGTTGGAGCTCTATGTGGTGACGTTGTCTAGTGTTGGAGCTCTAGGTGTTGACGTCTAGTGTTGGAGCTCTAGGTGGTGACGTTGTCTAGTGTTGGAGCTCTAGGTGATGACGTTGTCTAGTGCTGGAGCTCTAGGTGATGATGTTGTCTAGTGTTGGAGCTCTAGGTGGTGACATTGTTTAGTGCTGGAGCTCTGGTGGATGATGTTGTCTAGTGTTGGAGCTCTGGGTGATGACGTTGTCTAGTGTTGGAGCTCTGGGTGATAATGTTGTCTAGTGCTGGAGCTCTAGGTGGTGACGTTGTTTAGTGCTGGAGCTCTGGTGGATGATGTTGTCTAGTGTTGGAGCTCTGGGTGATGACGTTGTCTAGTGTTGGAGCTCTGGGTGATAATGTTGTCTAGTGTTGGAGCTCTAGGTGGTGACGTTGTTTAGTGCTGGAGCTCTGGTGGATGATGTTGTCTAGTGTTGGAGCTCTGGGTGATGACGTTGTCTAGTGTTGGAGCTCTGGGTGATAATGTTGTCTAGTGCTGGAGCTCTGGGTGATGATGTTGTCTAGTGTTGGAGCTCTAGGTGGTGACGTTGTTTAGTGCTGGAGCTCTGGGTGATGATGTTGTCTAGTGTTGGAGCTCTAGATGGTGACGTTGTTTAGTGCTGGAGCTCTAGGTGGTGACGTTGTCTAGTGCTGGAGCTCTGGTGGATGATGTTGTCTAGTGCTGGAGCTCTCGATGGTGACGTTGTTTAGTGCTGGAGCTCTGGTGGATGATGTTGTCTAGTGTTGGAGCTCTGGTGGATGATGTTGTCTAGTGTTGGAGCTCTAGGTTGTGACGTTGTTTAGTGCTGGAGCTCTGGTGGATGATGTTGTCTAGTGTTGGAGCTCTGGGTGATGATGTTGTCTAGTGTTGGAGCTCTGGGTGATGACGTTGTCTAGTGTTGGAGCTCTGGGTGATAATGTTGTCTAGTGCTGGAGCTCTGGGTGATGATGTTGTCTAGTGTTGGAGCTCTGGGTGATAATGTTGTCTAGTGTTGGAGCTCTGGGTGATGATGTTGTCTAGTGTTGGAGCTCTGGGTGATGATGTTGTCTAGTGTTGGAGCTCTGGGTGATGATGTTGTCTAGTGCTGGAGCTCTGTGTGGTGACGTTGTCTAGTGTTGGAGCTCTAGGTGGTGACGTTGTTTAGTGCTGGAGCTCTAGGTGGTGACGTTGTCTAGTGTTGGAGCTCTGGGTGATGATGTTGTCTAGTGTTGGAGCTCTGGGTGATGATGTTGTCTAGTGTTGGAGCTCTGGGTGATGATGTTGTCTAGTGCTGGAGCTCTGGGTGATAATGTTGTCTAGTGTTGGAGCTCTGGGTGATAATGTTGTCTAGTGCTGGAGCTCTGTGTGGTGACGTTGTCTAGTGTTGGAGCTCTAGGTGGTGACGTTGTTTAGTGCTGGAGCTCTAGGTGGTGACGTTGTTTAGTGCTGGAGCTCTGGGTGATGATGTTGTCTGGTGTTGGAGCTCTGGGTGATAATGTTGTCTAGTGTTGGAGCTCTGGGTGATGATGTTGTCTAGTGTTGGAGCTCTGGGTGATGATGTTGTCTAGTGTTGGAGCTCTGGGTGATGATGTTGTCTAGTGCTGGAGCTCTGTGTGGTGACGTTGTCTAGTGTTGGAGCTCTAGGTGGTGACGTTGTTTAGTGCTGGAGCTCTGGTGGATGATGTTGTCTAGTGTTGGAGCTCTGGTGGATGATGTTGTCTAGTGTTGGAGCTCTAGGTGGTGACGTTGTTTAGTGCTGGAGCTCTGGTGGATGATGTTGTCTAGTGTTGGAGCTCTGGGTGATGATGTTGTCTAGTGTTGGAGCTCTGGGTGATGACTAGTGTTGGAGCTCTGGGTGATAATGTTTTCTAGTGCTGGAGCTCTGGGTGATGATGTTGTCTAGTGTTGGAGCTCTGGGTGATGATGTTGTCTAGTGTTGGAGCTCTGGGTGATGACGTTGTCTAGTGTTGGAGCTCTGGGTGATAATGTTGTCTAGTGCTGGAGCTCTAGGTGTTGACGTTGTCTAGTGCTGGAGCTCTGGGTGATAATGTTGTCTAGTGCTGGAGCTCTGGGTGATGATGTTGTCTAGTGTTGGAGCTCTGGGTGATGATGTTGTCTAGTGTTGGAGCTCTGGGTGATGACGTTGTCTAGTGTTGGAGCTCTGGGTGATAATGTTGTCTAGTGCTGGCGCTCTAGGTGGTGACGTTGTCTAGTGCTGGAGCTCTGGGTGGTGACGTTGTCTAGTGTTGGAGCTCTGGGTGATAATGTTGTCTAGTGCTGGAGCTCTAGGTGGTGACGTTGTCTAGTGCTGGAGCTCTGGGTGATGATGTTGTCTAGTACTGGAGCTCTGGGTGATTACGTTGTCTAGTGCTGGAGCTCTGTGTGGTGATGTTGTCTAGTGTTGGAGCTCTGGGTGATGACGTTGTCTAGTATTAGGGCTCTGTGTGGTGGCGTTGTCTAGTGCTGGGGCTCTGATCTCAGCTGACCTCTTTAATTCAACGAATGCCGCTCAACATCTGTTCATATATTTAGCTTGTGTCTAGATGAACGCTGTATCGGATGCTCTGGCGGTTAAAAAAAAAAAGAAAACGACACAGCTGTTAATCTTTCTGTCTTGTCTCTTCTGTCTGCCTTCAGTGTATCTCTCTTGTTATCTTATAACTTCCAACCGTCACGATTGCTACGACTGCAAGTAAAACTACACTTGTTGTAGACAACATTGTTCCTAATAAAACTGTTGTAAGGTCAAAAACTCATTTCCACATCTTGACGTGTATTGGGTATATGGTGCTAGCTGGGTCGACCTGGCTGCCCATGGGACTTATATAAGATCCCCGCCTTGATGAGGGTCCGAACACGTGATCACTGGGAGCGTATGCAAGTCTGCTAGTCACTTAGTTTCAGCGATTCCCTTTAGGTGTAGATTCTGTTTTACATATACATTGACATGTAATTATCTCTACAATGTCATGAACAGACTAACGTCTCAGCACAAATATATGTACATATCTATAGAATCAAGTCTAAATGCAAATGAATGTACGCGCCTATAGTCTCAACACAAACGAACGAACGAACGAACGAACAGACTTTATTTTCAAAGGGTAACAAATTGGGCACGCAGACCCGTCTTACATTCGGCCCTTCCAATCACTTATCTTTCTTTCATCAACAGTGCATAGGAAAAAACATTGTCACATGAATTTTGTAAACATAAACAATGCATATTACTATGTTATGTGACTCATCCACCACCCACCCACACATCCCCCATTGACTCCAACTCCCCCACCCAACCACACACATAACCCACACACACACATACATTCCCCCACCCATCCACCACACCCCTACACCTGCACATCTCCCCACCCACACACACCTCTCACCCACCACACATCCCATCCACCCACACCCCTAGCACACATACATTCCCCAACCCACACAAACCCCCACCCACACACATCCACCCACCTACACACATCCCCCACCCACTCACATATCCTCTACCCGTCCCATTACCCACCAACAATCACTCACTCACATATCCTCCTCCACCCACACACCTCCAACCACCCAGCCAAACACACATTCCTCAGCCACACATCCCCCACGCACACACATATCCCCGTCAACTCACATATTCCGCACCTACCCACACACAAAATCCGCACCCACCCACATAATCTCCCATCTCCCCCAGCCCACTCACAGATCCCGAGTCCACCCCTACAAACATCCCCCACCATCTCCTAACCTACACACGCTCACCCACCCACTTATCCTCTACCCACCCACACATCCACTACCCACCCATCCCTCAACCAAACATCCCTTAACCACACACCCTTACTCATATACAATCACCCACCCACACATCCTCTACCCAACCACACATCCTCCACCCACCCATCCCCCAGCCACACAAACCTTAACCACACACCCTTACCCATATACACACACATCCCCACCCACGCACAATCTCCCCACCCAAACACACATCCCTCACACACATCCCCGCCCACTAACACATCCCCCATTCACAAACACACATCTCCCATCCACGCACACATAACCCACACATACATCCCCAACCCATACACTCGTCCCCTCACACATCCCTAGACACACGTACTTATCCCTCAACCACTAACACCCACACATCCCTCACCCACTCATCAAAACATACATCTCCTATCTACCCACCCACACTCACACACCCCAACCACCCATCTAAACACACATCCCCCACCCTCACACACATCCCGCACACCCAACCACACCTCCACCCACCCACACACACATCCTTTATCCACACCCAGCTCCCCTCCCACACAACAACACCCCCACACACATCCCAAAGACACATCCCTCACCCACACACACATCTCCCCACACATCTCCTACCCATCCACACATCCCCCAACTACAATCACCCTCACTACCCACACATACATCCTCCATCCAGCCACACACACCCCAACCCAGTCAGACATATCCCCCACCCACACACACACATCCCCCACACCCATTCACCCACACATCTTCCACCCACACACACACACACTCCCCACCCATCCACCCAAACATCCCACACCCATACAAATACCTCACCCACACACACATCTCCAAACCCACAACCACCCCACCTGCACACATCTCCCACCCACCACATATCCCCACCCACACATATATCCCCCACCAATCCCATAACCCACTATCAATCATCCACCAACATATCCTCCTCCACCCACTCACCCACAACCACCTAGCCAAACACACATCCCCACCCACACACACAATCCCCGCCAACCCATACATCCCGCACGTACCCACATACAAATCCGCCACCCACCCACACAATCCCACCTCGCCCACCCACACATCCTGAGCCCACCCACACACATCACGAATCCACCCGCACACACATCCCCCCCCCCCATCCCCCAACCTACTATTATGATCAAACTCCCACACTTTACACACACATACAGTGACGATTTTCGTGAGCATTGTCGCAAAATTGTAAAGAAAATGGAGAAAAATTGTACATATACATTTTGTAACTTAAAAATTAGTGATGCAATTCAACTCTCTCTCTCTCTCTCTCTCTCTCTCTCTCTCTCTCTCTCTCTCTCTCTCTCTCTCTCTCTCTCTCTCTCTCTCTCTCACTCACTCACTCACTAACGCTCTCACTCACATTACAGTAATGTTATATTATACATGATAAAACCAAGAGTCATACATACAAAATGATAATGTGAAAGATGAAAATACACAAAAAATATGGAATGGCATGTTACGGGACATGCGTGCACTCAACTCTCTCTCTCGCTCTCTCTCTCTCTCTCTCTCTCTCTCTCTCTCTCTCTCTCTCTCTCTCTTTCTTTCTCTCTCTCTTTCTCTCTCTCTCTCTCTCTCTCTCTCTCTCTCTTTATTACACAGGCACAAACACACACACACTCACATTCATTAACTCTCTCTCTCTCACTCATACTCCCTAATTCTCTCACCCACTCTACAGTGATGTACATGTGATCATGTTATAAATTATAACATCAACAGATACATATAGATGTCTATAGTCTCAACACAAATACTTGTAGGTGTCTAGAGAATCACGTTTCAACACAAATACTTGTAGGTGTCTACAGAATCAAGTCTCAACACAAATATATGTAGGTGTCTATAGAATAAAGTCTCATCACAAATATATGTAGGCGTCTATAGAATAAAGTCTCAACACAAATATATGTAGGTGTCTATAGAATCAAGTCTCAACACAAATATATGTAGGTGTCTATAGAATAAAAATACATGTAAGTGTCTATAGAATCACATTTCAACACAAATACTTTTAGGTGTCTAGAGAACCAAGTCTCAATACACACTGCTATTTCACACTTAGAATAGCTTAGGGAACTTGAGATGACACAAAGACCATTCCCATTTTACCAAACCCAACTTGGAGGGTTCAGTATTTGAGACATCAAAGTCCAGAATAGTGGTTCCCAGTCGTTTCCAGTATTTAAACGCTTTACTTCCGGTGTTCTGTGTGTTCACGTGTGATGGCAGTTTTTATTTTAAATGGATATGAATGTACAAACTTCAAATGACTGCTACCACTCATGATCCAAAACTGACTGTAAAATATGAGCCTGTGAAATGGCGGTTACTGAGCGTGAGCAGCAAGAGTTGACATGAAATGAGCACGCACACAGATTTTACTTTAGGATGGAGCCTACACACTTGTGGAATACACGTACGTGGTTGATAACTTGGTCCATTCGTGTACACAAACATTTACCATATAATGGAGTCTACACACGTAGGGAATACGTATACGTGGTTGATAACTTGGTCCATTCGTGTTCAAAAATGTACTTTAGAATGGACCATACAAACGTGTTTAATAGAGGCATGTGCTTGATAACCTACGTCATTTATATTTCTCCAGAAAATCTTTACGTGACGAATCTGTTATGGGTCATGTTATTGTGGAGATAATTCATACTCGTATCATTAAAGACTGTATTATAGCATGTCTACAGTTGTCGGTTGTTTTATAATTCAGGCTGCTTGTTTTTACGTTAGAGAGAGTGTGACTTACTGGAGTTGTTGTCGGTAGTTTTCTAAAAAAACATCACAGCCATATTTATGTCGGGCAGTGGTTGCAAAGCTCATTTGCCGTGCTCCCTGTGTGTGTCATTTAGTTCAGATGTTTATTATCCGGCAAGTTGGTAGTTTGTTGCGTTTGTTTGTCCGTGTGTTTATTAATCTGCGAGATTACAATTCCTTGCATGTGTCTATCCACAGGTTTATTAACCGACATAACTAGTAGTTTCTTGCATTTGTCTGTTTATTAACCTGTCAGCTAGTAATTTCTTGCATGTGATTGTCCATGGGTTTATTAATCGGCATAGCTAGTAGTTTCTTGCATTTGTCTGTTCATTAACCTGTTAGAGCTAGTAATTTCTTGCATGAGTCTGTCCACAGGTTTATTAACCGACATAACTAGTAGCTTCTTGCATTTGTCTGTTTATTAACCTGTCAGCTAATAATTTCTTGCATGTGTTTGTCCACAGGTTTATTAACCGACATAACTAGTAGCTTCTTGCATTTGTCTGTATATTAACCTGTCAGCTAGTAATTTCTTGCATGAGTCTGTCCACGGGTTTATTAACCGACATAACTAGTAGCTTCTTGCATTTGTCTGTTTATTAACCTGTCAGCTAGTAATTTCTTGCATGAGTCTGTCCATGGGTTTATTAACCGACATAACTAGTAGCTTCTTGCATTTGTCTGTTTATTAACCTGTCAGCTAGTAATTTCTTGCATGAGTCTGTCCATTGGTTTATTAACCGGCATAGCTAGTAGCTTCTTGCATTTGTCTGTCCATAGGTTTACTAATCGGCCAGCTAGTAGTTTCTTGTAATTGTCCGTCCATAGGTCTATTAACCGGGCCGGTAGTAGTTTCTTGCATGTTTATATTTATCCTGCCAGATTAAGTTTATGCATTTATTTGCGAATGTCTGTATTATCTTGCAAGATTGCAGTTTGTTGCAATTATCAGTGTCCGTCTGTTATTTTTGACTTGACTTGTTTTCTCTTCTTCGTACACTGAATATATGGAGCAACATGAAAGGTCTTCTGCTGACGCTTTCCATAATATGATGCTAAATGTTGACACTTATTGCTTGTCCCCATCTGCGAATATTTATGTGCGTATGTTGTGGGGTGTGGATTTTATATATGAGAATTATTTTGTTAAAAGTGTCTAGGTGATTGTGACATATTCACCTATCCATCATTTTCAGCGCGTCAACGTTACACAGCAACCCAGAGATTATCGAAACAATTACAGCACCGTAGAACATCGAACGCCCTAAGCGATACTAATGACAGACAGATGCCAGGATAAGAATAGAAGGGTTAGCGTCAACAGAATAGAATGTGACTGGTAGAGACACATCACGTGGATATAGCGTCCCCCAGCTTGGGCGCCGCTTTAATAAAACCGCGCACTTCTATGACTTCAGAGCGAGCGAGCAGTCGCCAAAGCTATGTGTTGTCCAACTTTCAAACTTTTACAACGGGCAGTTTGATCTAGTCTGAGGTAAGCGCGTGATTCTCAGATCTAAGTGGTACCACGATGTATAACGTAAAGGTATCCAGTGTTGTGCGTCCAATGAATTGTATTTTTGATAAAATAAATCTCTGAAAATGTGAAAAACTGCCGATCGCAACTTCAATACTGGCGCCACTTCCCCGGCGAAACCGACATCTTATAATTTCTCAAAACTGCAAAACTCTGACTTTCTACACTACATCTAACAACTTCACTATGTGCATATGACTATAATCTATCACAGAATAATGTACAAGATGAAATTTCCAATGCACTCAAATGCTTTTCATCAAAAACTTCTAGGAAAACGTTTCTGCAGAGATAGTCAGCTGGTGCAAACGAAACACTACCTTGCTTAAAAATGTACTTAATTCTGTCTATTTTGCAATCTAAAGAACTGAAACAGGAATTATACTCTTCCTTTTCTCTTTACGGATTGAAAACAAATAGTATTTGATAGAAATTAGTTTATTCATGTGTCAGATTTTATTTAGACAACGCACTACATCAACTGCATTGCTTAAAATAGGTTTATGTTCACAAACGTCATTTGTGATAGCCGACCTACTTAATCTGCTCAGACTAACGGGTGATAATTACCTTGGTCTATAGCCAACTGTGTCGCCAACAGAATGGACATGATATGCACTGGTAAAAGATGTAGGAGAAGTATAAGTAGACAGAGAGGAGGAGAGTATTAGGGAAAAATACTTTAAGTAATAATTTTTTTCTAATATATTGTGTCATGACCTTGTATAGATTACATTTTGTAACAAATACACATCAGAAATTCTGTATGTTGGACATGAACCACAATAAAAGCATACTAGATGAGTTAAACTCATATTAACTGATGTAGATGTGAGGACAATTAGTACAAGCTATGGAACCCCACACAACAGAAGTTAACTCAACACAATACACTTCACACCACACACCTCCACACCACAACAGCAGGAACAAGGAAATGATTTAGAATAGGAAGTAGTTGCCTTGGAAAGTACAGATAAACAATTATATACACAATGTAGAACAAATAGAGTAATGTGGATGTTTAAATGTATGCCATTTATACAAATGCATCTCATACTTGTGTTGATCTTGCCTGTCAGCTTGATTACCATGATTCAGGGAACATCACATTATCACTCTTATCTGTGTCTGACTGTACACTACTCACTGAACTACAGGTCCACTGAGGAAATGCATACAGCAGGTACCAGACAACAGAAGCTGCATCCAGTGTAATAATCTCTGACCCACCCCAAAGTAACACAACAATACTTCTTCTGATCTTATCATTTTTGTTTTGTTATGTTGTGTTCACACTATGAACATGCTGTAAAGGATTATACATACCTGTATGAATTTTAAACAGTGATGTCTTGGTGCCACACCTAACCAACAAGGAGGGAAGAGGAGTGAATGAGATGATCAACACCTGTGATGGCAGATGACTCCAGCCTTAGGCAGAGAATGAGAAGTCTTCAGTGAAGCTAAACTGGCCCAACCTGAAGTGGATCCATCAGACCATGGACCCAGGCTTATCCACATCTCATCACACCAGGTTTTCTTATCACTCCCACAAACTTCACCCTCTCAGAAAATGATTTTCTTGAATTATTGTTGGATGTAGAAATTGTTAACTATAACACATTTTGGTAGTTAAAATATCTCACTACACAATGAATGTTATTATTTATTGACTGACTATACTTGGTCCTATGAAAGTTTTTTTTTTCTATTTCATTCTGTAAATGTTAACAGCTGATGAAAGAACAAAGAAAATGTCAAATAGGCCAAAAGAAACTGGCACAGTCAATAAATTTGTTTAAATGTGAAGATCTCTTCCACTTAATTTGTCAGTCCAAACTATCTGTGGGAAAATCTCTATCTTGTGTGTGGAACATGTCTCAATGCTCCCTTGTGTTTGTTGAATGTTTAATTAACAGATACACATTCACATAAGATAAATTCTTAGTTGGAGAGAGAGAACAGGAGACTCTTCATCTTTAACTGTTCCAAATCCATGTTATATTGCACCTGATTCTTATTGAGAAAGTCTTTTCAGACAATTTCTTAAGATGGAAGAAGGGGGTTCGTGAGCTATACCATTAAATACCAGGTGGAAAGACAGGGGACAAACCTAGTGATGACTTTTCTATTAAAAGAGGACCACACACCCTTAGACAAATAACCAAATCCGAGTCTGTAAATCTTTCAAGGGTCGTATTCTTGATCTATTTACATATAAGAAGAGGATGGGGCCCAGCTACCTTTAACAGAGATGGGTCATGCACTTTAGTGATTGCCAGTCCCTTCAAAATATACGACATATATTGGGGGCTCGTCCGGGATTTTGAAACCCAGCAGACAGTTTAGATAACTATTATCCTAGATGATAAACCCTGGGAATAGATAGATATCTGACGAGGGATTCTAAACTATGGTAGATCAGTGACACTAGATGTGAACAGTATTCATGTGTGAATTGGTGACATTGTACTTGTTTTGAACAATTATAGAGATTGTTACACAGATTTAGATTTCCAACTTTGTCATGTTTACATATGTTGAATAGACATCATGTGTGGTACTGATTGACTTCCATATGATATGATTGACAATTATAGAGGTTGTTAAACAAATTAAGATTTTTAACTTTGTCACTTCACATATGATAAATGAACATCATGTGGGGTACTGATTGACCTCCATATGATATGAATGACAATTATAGATAGAATATGGCAAGTGACTGATCATTTCTTCTGAAAAAAAGGAGGGCCTCTTTCAAATAGGTCTATATTTCAGAAAAAGGTGTTCCAGAGGAAATAGAGTGAGAATTTACCATCTACAACATTTCTCTTTCGAGAAGATGTCTTTCTATAGAGGAATTTGGACTTAGAGAATTTCATCACCGACTGGGGAAAATTTTTCTCCATAGGGAAATCTCTATCAAAATTTCAGGTTCTTTTGGGAAGAGTGCAATCATTCTGGGTACTTCTTTGCTTCTGTCTTTAGCTTGAGGAGCATTGACAGAAAGACAAGAATTTAAGTTGCAATTATTTCTTAGGTCAGATTCTCGTGGTGTATAAGAACTATTTTACTTGGGTCAGCGGACATTAGTTAGTTTTTGCTTGTTAATATTGTGCATGTTATGCTGTATAATTTCAGATCCGGGAAGTGACAGGCTTACCCAGACCTGAGCAAACTGCACAGTATTATTTTTTTTTACAAAAAGATAGGGTAGACAAAAATAGAGCATGGCCGAGGCTGCTAAGTTCCGTGCCCAGACAGTTGAAATAGGCAAGCTATGCAATTTAGACGGCCCTGAGCTGGCTAAATTTGTATCAGATGAATTTGACAGGAGGGAGAAACTGCAGGCTGAAATAGCTGAGAAGGAGAGGAAGTTGCAGGCTGAAATTGCTGAAAAGGAGAAGCAACGCCTACAATCATATGAATTAGAACAACAGAAACTTCAAGCTGAAATAGCTGAGAAGGAGAGTAAGTTGCAGGCTGAAATCGCTGAAAAGGAGAAGCAACGCCTACAATCATATGAATTAGAACAACAGAAACTTCAAGCTGAAATCGCTGAAAAGGAGAAACAACGCCTACAAGCTTATGAGTTAGAACAAAGGAAACATGAAGATGAAATAAGGGATAGGGAACGAGAACGTCAACATCAACTGGAGTTGAAAAGAATGGAGACTGATCTGGAGATCCGAAGACTAGAGGGAGGGATTCCCCCCACCCCCTCAAACTCACTAGGTTTTCCAGTGACAGAACAACATTCCAACATCTCGTACCAAAATTCCGGAGCGATGTCATTTCCACTAGAACCATTTAATGAACAGACGGACAATGTCGAGGCTTTTTTATCACGTTTCGAACTTATGTGCGTCAGTTGTGGTCTAGAACAGGAAAAATGGGCGACGAAACTATCGCAGGCTTTAAGGTCTACCTCGTATGACGTGTTCTCTAGACTCACTCGAGAAGAACAACAGGATTACGAAACACTCAAAAAGGCACTCTTGAGCCGATTCGAAGTGGACGGGGACTCTTACAAAGTTCGATTCAAAACCGCAAGGAAAGAACCGGGCGAAAGTTATGCGCAATTAGTTGAAAGGCTGAAATCTTATGTTCAACGATGGGCAAGTCTGGGTAGGTTTGATGAGAGTTTCGAAGGGCTCCGAGAGATGATCATCATAGATCAGCTAAAAGGAAAGATGTCGAATGAAATGAAAGCATTCTTAACCCAGAACGGAGCTGACCGACTAGAAAGCATCATCATCCTAGCCGAGAGATTTGAGAAATCTCAGAAGGAAATCGGAGGTAAGGGACGTTCGGCCAACATTCCCCCTCAGGATAAAACTTCAAAAGCAAAGGAAGGTGATGGCAACTTAGGCACCAAGAAAAATGGGAAAACCAAAAACATCCCTCAGAACACAGCCCAAACAACAGCGAAGGAGGAAAAATTATTCTGCACTAATTGTAAAATTAAAGGACACACCTTGAAGAATTGTAGGAAGAAGCCACCTCCACACACAGCTGCTTGTTTGGCCAGCCGAAGAGAGAAAGGAGTGAACACTGATGAAACGTCCAACCAGACACCTCATAAAGACACCGCATCTCATCTTCCGGTTGTCGAGTCCATAGTGCTGAATGGATTCAAGACGACCTGTCTCTATGATACCGGGTTATCGTACGACTGTGTTGTATCATCATCCTTAGTTCACCCGGAACAGGTGACAGAGGAGATCGTCGAATTACAGGGACCCCTGAAGAGCTCTACAACTATGTCTCTTCCGGTGGCAAAGGTGAGCATAGCATCTCGTTATGTCACTGGGACAATCAAGGCTGCAGTCTTAGAAGATCCTATATATCCCGTAATTCTTGGCTGTAGATTTATAATTCTAGGAGAACCTGTTCAACCTGTGGCGATGTCGACGATGACAACTCGATCCCAGACGAAAAAGACTCCGGAAACAACTACGCCAATCCCTCGAAAGGAGGAACTGAAGAGGGCACAAGAAGCCGATAGCACCTTGGAACCCTGCTTCAGGAAACTGCCTAAATCACATTTACCTCCACGTAAAGGTGAGCTGTTTATGAAGTCAGCACTTCTATACAGGAAAGCAGGGAGAGCTGGACAAGAGTTCAACCAACTTGTTGTACCAACTCCACACAGGGCTCAGATTCTTGAAATGGGCCACAGTCTACCCTTTAGTGGGCATATGGGTATCAACGCCACTACACAGCGCATTGCAACTCACTACTTTTGGCCAGGGATGAACGCAGACATACAACGGTTTGTAAAATCATGCCCACAGTGTCAGAAAGTATCACCAAAACACCGGACACCACCGGCAATGTTGGGTGATCTGCCCATAACAGGAATACCGTTCGAGAAGGTAGCTGTAGACATAATCGGACCCCTCTCCGCAACGAAGAGGCGAAATCGATTCATATTAACGCTTGTGGACACAACGACCATGTGGGCCGAAGCGGTTCCTATGCCAAGCTGTGACTCCAAACACGTTGCTGAAGCATTATTAGGAATATTCACACGTCTAGGATTCCCCCAAAGAATCTTGACGGACAACGGTTCACAGTTTCGTAGTAAACTTATGGAGGAGACATTTAGACTTTTTCATTCACGCCATATCTTTAGTTCACCATATTACCCGCAATCCAACGGACTTGTGGAGCGGTGGAACGGGACCTTGATTAGTATTCTGCGCAAAATTGCCCAGGAGAATACGGAGGATTGGGACTTGTATTTACCCGCAGCACTATTCGCTTATAGGGAGGTACCCCATCACTCAACAGGTTTTGCTCCAGCAACATTGTTGTTTGGACGACCAATCAAGGGGCCATTGGAGGCATTGCTACGAACATGGACTGATGATCATACAGACGATACAGTCGTGACTGCATCTACGTATGTTGCCGAGTTGAAGAATCGTTTACAACACAGTTGGAAACAAGCGAATGTCAATCTACGTAAAGCCAGACGAAGAATTGCTAGCTACTTCAATCGCAAGGCAAAAGATAGAGAGTTAGAGGTGGGAGAGAAGGTGATGTTGCTGCTTCCAACCAGTCAGAATAAGCTGCAAATAGAATGGAGAGGACCTTATGTAGTGACGGAGAAAATCTCACGTACCAACTACAAGATTTCTGTCAAAGGCAAGATGAAAGTATTTCACATAAACCTTCTGAAGAAATATAATGAAAGACCCTCAACCACCGAACCTGCACATCTGATGGCCATGAGTGTGGCTACTGAAGTCGAAGAAGGATCAACAATGGGAGTCGAGTACCCACTGCAAGCCAAAGAAACCTTTAAGGATGTGGAAATTAATCCCAACTTAACAAAGGATCAGCAGGAGCAGATTCGGGAACTTATGGTTATGTATGCAGACGTACTTACAGATAAGCCAGGAAGAACTGATTTGGAGGAATTTGACATGAAGTTAAATGACACAGTGCCTGTGCGAGTCAAGACTTACCCAGTTCCTTATGCAAAGCAAAAGACTTTAGAGGAAGAAATACAACAGCTACTCACCGCAGGAATAATTTCACCATCTGAATCACCTTACAGTGCCAGCGTCGTATTATTGAGAAAGCCAAGTGGAGAACATAGATTGTGCATCGACTATCGACAGCTCAATGCTATTACTGAATTTCAAGCAGAACCTCTGCCTGATCAGAACAAACTCTTCACAGCACTCAACCGAGCGAAGTACTTTACTAGGATTGATCTCAGTAAGGGATATTATCAGATTCCTGTAAAGGAGGAGGTTAGACCATGGTTAGCTTTCAGTACGCCTGGAGGACACTATGAGTTCAACGTACTTCCATTCGGATTAAGTAATGCTCCTAGCGTTTTTACACGTATGATGAGAAAATTACTTGACCCACTACAACATCCAGACATTAGTCACTTTATGGATGATATACTGATCGCAACTGAAACATTTGACAAGCATGTAGAAACACTACATCTTTTGTTCAGACGACTCAGAGAAACTGGATTAACGGCTAGGCCAAAGAAATGTCAAGTAGGATTCCAAGAATTGGACTTTTTAGGTCATAAGATATCTCATGGACTAATAACTCCACAGGAAGGAAACGTGGACAAACTCCAGAGAGCACCTCGTCCAAAGACAAAGAAGGATGTGAGATCATTCGTATCTTTGGGTGGATTCTATCAACGATACATTAAAGACTTCAATACTCTGTCAGCACCTTTAACGGATCTTACCAAAAAAGGGAACCCAGAGAAAGTCAATTGGTCTGCTGAATGTGAGAGAGCTTTCACAGCACTCAAACAAGCCTTAACCAATCACCCAGTTTTACATCTGCCAGATCTCAACCAACCATTCGTACTGCGTACAGACGCCAGTGACGTAGGAATTGGGGCAACGCTGTTGCAGAGAAAAGGAGATGAAACATCAGAGCTATTCCCTGTAGCTTATGCCAGCAGGAAATTGAATGCAGCGGAGAAGAATTATAGTGTTATCGAGAGAGAATGTTTAGCTCTCGTATGGAGTGTACAGAAGTTTCAGGCATACCTATATGGAAAACACTTCACTGTACAATGTGATCATCAACCACTTATGTTTCTCGCAGCATCCAAAAATTTGAATGCAAGACTTATGAGGTGGTCACTACTTCTACAACCATACTCGTTCCAGATAGAATATGTCCCTGGAAAGATGAATGTGGGAGCAGACTTTCTAAGTCGACACCCAGTGTCTGATGAACCAGGTCAATCAGATACAGGAGAGAATACATTGGAGTAAATCATATAGAAAAAGCTTGACCACTGTAAATGCTGGAAACTTAGTTCCATACCCTAGAACAATCTGGAGTGGGGCTATGTGACATATTCACCTATCCATCATTTTCAGCGCGTCAACGTTACACAGCAACCCAGAGATTATCGAAACAATTACAGCACCGTAGAACATCGAACGCCCTAAGCGATACTAATGACAGACAGATGCCAGGATAAGAATAGAAGGGTTAGCGTCAACAGAATAGAATGTGACTGGTAGAGACACATCACGTGGATATAGCGTCCCCCAGCTTGGGCGCCGCTTTAATAAAACCGCGCACTTCTATGACTTCAGAGCGAGCGAGCAGTCGCCAAAGCTATGTGTTGTCCAACTTTCAAACTTTTACAACGGGCAGTTTGATCTAGTCTGAGGTAAGCGCGTGATTCTCAGATCTAAGTGGTACCACGATGTATAACGTAAAGGTATCCAGTGTTGTGCGTCCAATGAATTGTATTTTTGATAAAATAAATCTCTGAAAATGTGAAAAACTGCCGATCGCAACTTCAATACTGGCGCCACTTCCCCGGCGAAACCGACATCTTATAATTTCTCAAAACTGCAAAACTCTGACTTTCTACACTACATCTAACAACTTCACTATGTGCATATGACTATAATCTATCACAGAATAATGTACAAGATGAAATTTCCAATGCACTCAAATGCTTTTCATCAAAAACTTCTAGGAAAACGTTTCTGCAGAGATAGTCAGCTGGTGCAAACGAAACACTACCTTGCTTAAAAATGTACTTAATTCTGTCTATTTTGCAATCTAAAGAACTGAAACAGGAATTATACTCTTCCTTTTCTCTTTACGGATTGAAAACAAATAGTATTTGATAGAAATTAGTTTATTCATGTGTCAGATTTTATTTAGACAACGCACTACATCAACTGCATTGCTTAAAATAGGTTTATGTTCACAAACGTCATTTGTGATAGCCGACCTACTTAATCTGCTCAGACTAACGGGTGATAATTACCTTGGTCTATAGCCAACTGTGTCGCCAACAGAATGGACATGATATGCACTGGTAAAAGATGTAGGAGAAGTATAAGTAGACAGAGAGGAGGAGAGTATTAGGGAAAAATACTTTAAGTAATAATTTTTTTCTAATATATTGTGTCATGACCTTGTATAGATTACATTTTGTAACAAATACACATCAGAAATTCTGTATGTTGGACATGAACCACAATAAAAGCACACTAGATGAGTTAAACTCATATTAACTGATGTAGATGTGAGGACAATTAGTACAAGCTATGGAACCCCACACAACAGAAGTTAACTCAACACAATACACTTCACACCACACACCTCCACACCACAACAGCAGGAACAAGGAAATGATTTAGAATAGGAAGTAGTTGCCTTGGAAAGTACAGATAAACAATTATATACACAATGTAGAACAAATAGAGTAATGTGGATGTTTAAATGTATGCCATTTATACAAATGCATC
Organism: Cepaea hortensis; assembly: GCA_963921405.1. Taxonomy (NCBI): domain Eukaryota; kingdom Metazoa; phylum Mollusca; class Gastropoda; order Stylommatophora; family Helicidae; genus Cepaea; species Cepaea hortensis. The sequence goes on from OY992879.1 coordinate 112,089,897, forward strand.
TCATACTTGTGTTGATCTTGCCTGTCAGCTTGATTACCATGATTCAGGGAACATCACATTATCACTCTTATCTGTGTCTGACTGTACACTACTCACTGAACTACAGGTCCACTGAGGAAATGCATACAGCAGGTACCAGACAACAGAAGCTGCATCCAGTGTAATAATCTCTGACCCACCCCAAAGTAACACAACAATACTTCTTCTGATCTTATCATTTTTGTTTTGTTATGTTGTGTTCACACTATGAACATGCTGTAAAGGATTATACATACCTGTATGAATTTTAAACAGTGATGTCTTGGTGCCACACCTAACCAACAAGGAGGGAAGAGGAGTGAATGAGATGATCAACACCTGTGATGGCAGATGACTCCAGCCTTAGGCAGAGAATGAGAAGTCTTCAGTGAAGCTAAACTGGCCCAACCTGAAGTGGATCCATCAGACCATGGACCCAGGCTTATCCACATCTCATCACACCAGGTTTTCTTATCACTCCCACAAACTTCACCCTCTCAGAAAATGATTTTCTTGAATTATTGTTGGATGTAGAAATTGTTAACTATAACACATTTTGGTAGTTAAAATATCTCACTACACAATGAATGTTATTATTTATTGACTGACTATACTTGGTCCTATGAAAGTTTTTTTTTTCTATTTCATTCTGTAAATGTTAACAGCTGATGAAAGAACAAAGAAAATGTCAAATAGGCCAAAAGAAACTGGCACAGTCAATAAATTTGTTTAAATGTGAAGATCTCTTCCACTTAATTTGTCAGTCCAAACTATCTGTGGGAAAATCTCTATCTTGTGTGTGGAACATGTCTCAATGCTCCCTTGTGTTTGTTGAATGTTTAATTAACAGATACACATTCACATAAGATAAATTCTTAGTTGGAGAGAGAGAACAGGAGACTCTTCATCTTTAACTGTTCCAAATCCATGTTATATTGCACCTGATTCTTATTGAGAAAGTCTTTTCAGACAATTTCTTAAGATGGAAGAAGGGGGTTCGTGAGCTATACCATTAAATACCAGGTGGAAAGACAGGGGACAAACCTAGTGATGACTTTTCTATTAAAAGAGGACCACACACCCTTAGACAAATAACCAAATCCGAGTCTGTAAATCTTTCAAGGGTCGTATTCTTGATCTATTTACATATAAGAAGAGGATGGGGCCCAGCTACCTTTAACAGAGATGGGTCATGCACTTTAGTGATTGCCAGTCCCTTCAAAATATACGACAGTGATCCCTTGGGGATTTAGGTTTGATTCTCTTTTCACTTCTAGAATGCAAGGTGATCATGGAATTCTACCACAACTCAAGAAGGAAAATACTTCACTTCTTTTTCTAACTGTGTCTGTGCGTACTTCTCCATTCCCACTAAACCACCCTATAAATTGAATATAGTGTTAGAGGACATTGATTGTTTACAACATAAATAACAACCACTGTTGAACAAATATCAACACGTAATTGACGTAAACATCAACATTTTTGGACAAACAGTTCTGGCATTAAATCAAGATCTGCAGTAACTTATATATAATTGTAATTACCACACCGAATTTCTAGAACAGGCAGGGGAATGATTTTCAATATCAAAAACACATTAACCCCATTGTCCCAAGGAAAACAATGTATTACAAACAACATAACAATCACTAATTGGTTCTCCTATCTTTGACCCACTTTACATAGATAAATCAAACAAATGGTCTAAGTTCAGAAAAACCAAACATATAAAACAATGGTTTCTCACACCAGTTACAGTTCTCATATTTCATAAATTAATGAGATGGTGTCAGAATATTCAACCAAAACAACAACCACTAGTTGGTTATACCCTCATTGAAAAAAAGCTACTGACCTTATAAATCCATGGCATGAAATAACCACATAGAAAACATAATTGGTACTAATAATGAAACTAATTATTTAATTATAGTATTTTCTCTTAGGTGTTGCTGTGGGTTATTCTTCTCAAGTGCGACGCAGATAATGTCCATATTTATCCGGGGTAGAAATAAATGTACTTACAGTCATGTTCTCCTTACATTATGTTCACTGAAGTTGGCTGGTGAATCTTTATAATCCATAATCCAAGAATAGAATTATACACAAGCTCATATCCCCACCATGGGGTTGAATTCAAGAATGCTCTGTTACAAGTGTGCTCTGTGTCCAATTGAAATTGGTGCCTAAGTCTGTCAAGCTTTCAGGAGATGCAACTTAAGCTCTTGCAGAAGGTTCTTCCTTATATTATATTATCGATGATAAAGATGACGGCTGTCCAACCACTCGGTTTACGTTATCCGTTTCCCAATTTAGTTCAAGAGGCTTTGTCACATACCCGGTTCATGTTGATAGGCCATCCCACACTTGGTGATGGGGCAATCAGGCCGACATGGAACCAGCAAAGAGTTCTGATTCAGTATTTCCCTTTTCAGTGTAGGACATAAAATGCTGCGAGTCATTCATTTGTTTCATGTGGAACTATGTCCAGGATTGGTCAGCTGAAGGCAAGGAACTGAAGAATATTAATTCCAACACACAAACTGGGAGTCGCAATCAATCAGATGATTCTTTTTGTTGCATGCATAGAGGCATTTACTCCGCTAGCTTCTTTCGTATGGCCTTTCTGATGGTGTTTCGGTTCTGAGATCTCGAGTGGATCTGGCTTCTTTCAGGGTGATGCAGATTTGAACCTTGAAGTAATCTGGTTTCTTAGTTGTTATTCAGTTGATATTAAGTTGGTATTCAGTTGGTACCTTGGTTGTACTTGCTTATGGTGATTCAGTGTCTCTTCCCATTTGGTGTTCTAGTGTCTTGAATCTTATGTTGACTTTTGCTGCTGTGTGACTTTCTCTTTCGAAGGAGAATACTATGAGTATCCTTTGAACTTGGGAGTCCAACAGACAGGTGGAGGGGGTCTTACTGCTGTTAGTTTTATTAAACTTGTAGGACTGTCCCATAGTTTCACTGATTTCGCTGATTGATGATGCTACAGGCGGTACTTCTCAGAAGTAAAGCAGACGGTACACTGTTGTCAGTTACTCTGTAGATCTTTATCTTTGTAGATTTCTAGATACTGAAGTCCGTCCTGGATATTCCTACTGAAGTAGGACTTCATCAATAACGTTGTCAGTCGTCTTCGAAATTGTCTTTTGCTGGATATGGCAGCTAATGAGTGCAGCAGTAAACATTGGTGTATTGGTCCAGACTATCTGTATAGGACATTTAGTCTTGACTCTCTTTCATCAGGCTTTTGACCCAGGCTCCTGATTGGTGATGCATCCAAAATCCACCATTTGCTTCTCTTCTAGAGTTGGTAATGACAAAGAATACAACCCCAGCATTAATCTACTGTTTCAGATTAACATGTTTACAACACAATTACAAACAAAAAAGGGGAAGGCGATCGGAGAGTATTTCCAATGTGTCCCTTGTCCCTCGTCGCTTGGTGTTGAGCTATTCTAGCTCTTATTGTGAGTAAGGTATCTTCTCACTCAATATTCTATTCTATGTTGTTACTGGGACTTTTGTGATGAGTTATCCATTCTTTCCATCCAGCTTGATGTTATATTTGTCTTAACCTGACAAGGTTTTCTGAGCCATAGGCCTTTTGTCTCATAACTCCCTCGTCTTCTTTCATTAGGTGTAAATCAGTACTAGGTCACAAGCCATCAACCATATCATTCACATTATCTTCATGTGGTGCTGACATACACAAGGTTTCATACATCACATACATCACCACTATCATGTCTCCTACTGGGGTAACATTAACATGAATATTCCCAACAGCAATAGTAACAAACACGAGCAGAAATGTGTATGTGTATATATATATAATTAGTTTAGCTCTCTTTTCTTGCATTTTTAAAGCGTAAATCATAGGAGGTTGGTAGAGACGTTTTAGTATATCACATATGTTGTATAAATGTTGACATATTAACAGAATAAACTTAGGACAAATAAGCGTGTCTAGAACGTATGCAATTGATCATTATATACAGGTAAAGCAGACTTTATTTATACAATGCCCGTACCCCACCCCCACATAATACGATGTGGTGATAATTTCTGAGAACCAACACCAGAATAGATAATAGGCAATTTTTCAAAACGACGATAACCATAGTCACGTGACTCCTGGTGTATTGCCTAATGTTATCGCAGCATGGGATTTGCTGACTAGCCCCTGTTGTAACGTAGACATAAGGTAGATTGTGTTCTGTGGGGGTACATTCGTGCATATACTCAATGCAACGGTTGTCTCAGAGATAATGGACTGTACTAATTCTGGACTGCACAAGCAATTTGTATCTACTTATAGTCACTGGGTGATTGTTCTACCTGCACATCAGACAAGCAAAGGTACGTTTTTTGTGTGTCGTGTGAACTATGTGAAAAGGGGAAATATCGCTTCTTGACAACAGGCAGTCAGGTACTGTGAGTGCACTGTCGAGCATCTGCTGAAAAGCAGTGGTTGCAATGCTGTCTATGAGCCAGCAGTTCAGAAATGCTATTACTGACAAATGTCGACAGTAATCCGTTGTTTAAACACTTGACTGTCACTATTGGCGTATTAAATTGTAATTGACTCCCTTGTCACATGGTCACTGCTTTCTCAATAATTGTTTCTTCTATATTTGTCCTGCCACATCCTTCAACACTTTCATTGTTGCCAAGTGTGTATTCCACAATCTGAACGGTGAATTGTGTTCTGAACTTCTCATGAATTATATTATTTTGTTGTAGTTGTAGTAGATATAGTTGTTACAAATGCAAATTGACCTATAGCATTTGCTACTGTGGTTGTCGAAGCTGCTGTTGCATTTAAAGTTCTTGTAGATGTATTTGCAGGGCTGTAACTGTAGTTGCAATTGTTACAGTTTTATATTCAATTCAATGACATAACTCTAGTCGCAGTTATAATTGCACGTGTACAGTCTGAAGTTGTAACTGTATTGACTCTGGTTGCGTTTACAACAGCTGTAGATACCGTTATGTTAGTTGCATTTGTTCTTTGCGTTTTATTACTTGTACTTGCAGCTGTAGTGTAATTCTAGTTGCAGGTTCAGCTATATGACTTCAATATTCGCAATATTTTATTGTCAGTTGTTAAGCACATTTACCACTACAAAATCGCACAAATGCTACACAAGTAGAGACAAAACAAAGACTCCAACCATTAGATATAGTCTTCAATATGCCAGTTCTTCAGACTGTTTAAAACGAAGCCGATTACTATTTATTACAACAGCTATGTACATACAAGTCTAGCAACAAGTCCTTACTCTGCCTATGAAAGAGTAAGAGTAATACGAGAAAACTGAAAGTAGACAATAAAATCTGCCCGTATTTACACTAAGCGCGTGAAGTATGCATTTGTTTAAACGGGTTCTCTTGCTATAATGCATGGCGCACATGCTCTGTCAACCGAAACCGTTGCTCCAACTATTTATGAGAGCAATGGGAAAGTCAGATAAAATTGCTGATATTACAGGGAAAATACCTACAGAAATAAACGGGGAGATGGAACAAATTTTTCACGATTCTTGTCCTTCATGTGCTTTGTTAACAACAGGTATTTAGTAGCATATTTATTCTTCCATTCATTAAGTAGAATAGCCGTCGTTGCATTCACCACACAACTAAATGAGCTCAGTCTCTCTCGGCAAATGTTGGAGTTTAGACATGCTGATGGTCCCTGTCTCATCCGGCAAATGTTGGAGTGTAGACGTGCTGATTGTCCCTGTCTCACTCAGCAAATGTTGGAGTGTATACATACTGATTGTCCCTGTCCCACTCAGCAAATGTTGGAATGTAGACATACTGATTGTCCCTGTTTCACTCAGCAAATGTTGGAGTGTAGGCATGCTGATTGTCCCTGTCTCACTCAGCAAATGTTGGAGTGTAGACATACTGATTGTCCCTGTTTCACTCAGCAAATGTTGGAGTGTAGACATGCTGACTGTCCCTGTCTCACTCAGCAAATGTTGGAGTGTAGACATGCTGATTGTCCCTGTCTCACTTGGCAAATGTTGGAGTGTAGGCATGCTGATTGTCCCTGTCTCACTCAGCAAATGTTGGAGTGTATACATACTGATTGTCCCTGTCCCACTCAGCAAATGTTGGAGTGTAGACATACTGATTGTCCCTGTCCCACTCAGCAAATGTTGGAGTGTAGACATGCTGATTTTCCCTGTCCCACTCAGCAAATGTTGGAGTGTAGACATACTGATTGTCCCTGTCCCACTCAGCAAATGTTGGAGTGTAGATATGCTGATTATCCCTGTCTCAATCAGCAAATGTTGGAGTGTAGACATACTGATTATCCCTGTCTCAATCAGCAAATGGTGGAGTGTAGACATGCTGATTGTCACTGTCTCACTCGGCAAATGTTGGAGTGTAGGCATGCTGATTATCCCTGTCTCAATCAGCAAATGTTGGAGTGTAGACATGCTGATTGTCCCTGTCTCACTAGGCAAATGTTGGAGTGTAGACATGCTGATTGTCCCTCTCTCACTCAGCAAATGTTGGAATGTAGACATGCTGATTGTCCCTCTCTCACTCGGCAAATGTTGGAGTGTAGACATGCTGATTGTCCCTCTCTCACTCGGCAAATGTTGGAGTGTAGACATGCTGATTGTCCCTGTCTCGCCCGGGAAATGTTGGAGTGTAGGCATGCTGATTGTTCCTGTCTTACTCGGCAAATGTAGGAGTGCAGGCATGCTTATTGTCCCTGTCTCATTCGGCAGATGTTGGAGTGCAGACATGCTGATTGCTCCTGACTCACCCGGCAAATGTTGGAGTGTAGACATGCTGATTGTCCCTGTCTCACTCGGCAAATGTTGGAATGTAGACATGCTGATTGTCTCTCCCTCACTCGGCACATGTTGGAGTGTAGACATGCTGATTGTCCCTGTCTCACTCAGTAAATGTTGTAGATTGTCCTTGCATAAGTCAGTAGTCAGTATAGGACCTGTTTACACGCATTGGGCATACGGTTCTAGACCCACATATTTATAGACCCACATGTTATAGACCCACCATTGTATAGACCCACCATTGTATAGACCCATCATTGTATAGACCCACAATTGTATAGACCCACAATTGTATAGACCCACCATTTTATAGACCCACCATTGTATAGACCCACCATTTTATAGACCCACCATTGTATAGACCCACCATTTTATAGACCCACCATTGTATAGACCCACCATTGGGTGGGTGACGTGGTGAGTGTTATGCCCGTAGTCTTTACGTGCCATACGTTTCCTAGTTCCGATGGTTGGCTGGGTAGACTTGGGAGTCCACGACAGTTTTTAATTTTCATTTGAATCTGTCCCCAATCCCCCACCCAAATTTGTTTTTCTAATGAAAGGGGCCGGCAGGCAAGCGCCTGGCCACCAGGATGTGGCTGCCCCCGAGTGTACATGAAACACTCAGATGATGATGATGGTGATGATGATGATGATGATGATGATGATGATGATGATGATGATAATGATGATGAGTAAGCCTACATCGTCCTGGCCTGTGAACAAGCCAGCTGCTATCACAGGCGATGTCAAATACAATATGTCTGAGTCTTGCTGATTCCTCAATTTCTGCCTGCAGTGACATACCATATATGGCGCGTATTATTTAATCTTTGCACATCCTCATTTCACCCACGAGTGATACGCTTAGGGCCGGCAACACAGCTCACTCACGACTCATAAATCAGACAGAACGGTAACTCTTGTGTGTAAAGTGTCAGACGACCACCTACGGGCTGCAGTGGCTGTCTCTAGGTATAGCCTCATTCTGGATGTCGACTTGATTTGTCTAATGACATGCACAATGTAATCCTATTACTGTACATACCAGATACTTATTGAGCTGACTGTGTCACATTTGGCTCAAGAAGCTAGACACCGAAGCAGGTAAATTAAAAAACATCACTCCACAACAAGTGTAGGATTTATTTCATTCGGTGAATACATTCAAGTGGAAACATTGTAGAATTAACGGCTTTAGTTTATCTCTTGGCTGTGCCTTGTTAATAGAACTATGGTCTCCCGCTGTTGAGCTGGCATATTAGTTTTATACCCGTATGAACAAGATATGCTTCAGTTAGAAATATTGTGAAACTATATTATACCCGCATGAACAAGACAGGCTTGAGTCAGAAATATTGTGAAACTATATTATACCCGCATGAACAAGATAGGCTTGAGTCAGAAATATTGTGAAACTATATTATACCCGCATGAACAAGATAGGCTTTAGTCAGAAATATTGTGAAACTATATTATACCCGCATGAACAAGATAGGCTTTAGACAGAAATATTTTGAAACTATATTATACCCGCATGAACAAGACAGGCTTGAGTCAGAAATATTGTGAAACTATATTATACCCGCATGAACAAGATAGGCTTTATACAGAAATATTTTGAAACTATATTATACCCGCATGAACAAGACAGGCTTGAGTCAGAAATATTGTGAAACTATATTATACCCGCATGAACAAGACAGGCTTTAGACAGAAATATTGTGAAACTATATTATACCCGCATGAACAAGATAGGCTTTAGTCGGAAATATTGTGAAACTATATTATACCCGCATGAACAAGATAGGCTTGAGTCAGAAATATTGTGAAACTATAGTATACCCGCATGAACAAGATAGGCTTTAGTCAGAAATATTGTGAAACTATATTATACCCGCATGAACAAGATAGGCTTTAGACAGAAATATTTTGAAACTATATTATACCCGCATGAACAAGACAGGCTTGAGTCAGAAATATTGTGAAACTATATTATACCCGCATGAACAAGACAGGCTTGAGTCAGAAATATTGTGAAACTATATTATACCCGCATGAACAAGATAGGCTTGAGTCAGAAATATTGTGAAACTATATTATACCCGCATGAACAAGATAGGCTTGAGTCAGAAATATTGTGAAACTATATTATACCCGCATGAACAAGATAGGCTTTAGTCAGAAATATTGTGAAACTATATTATACCCGCATGAACAAGATAGGCTTTAGACAGAAATATTGTGAAACTATATTATACCCGCATGAACAAGATAGGCTTCAGTTAGAAATATTGTAAAACTAAATTATACCCGCATGAACATGATAGGCTTGAGTCAGAAATATTGTGAAACTATATTATACCCGCCGGTCTCCCTGATCTAGAGGTTACACGACTTTCTCCGTAATCCAGTATACTCTCATGAGTAACGTGACGTGCGCGAGAATCGGTAGCTGTATGAGAGCCGGTCGCTCAGAAAGCAATGGCAAACTACTGAGCGTAATCTTGCCAAGAAATCAACAATCAGCTGAAAGATGCTGCTGTTGACAGCAATGTCCTGTAAAGGATATGTGATCAACCCCCCCCCCCCCCAAAAAAAAAAAAATATGATACCCTGCGTGTCTGCGGGTCAGGTGGTCTTGTTCTATTCAACATCAAGACGGGAATTGTTAATAAATTGACCTGTGTTAATAGTTTAGTTTGGTTTAGTTTAGTCGACGGATCAACATCACGGCACACGGGTGTAACCCATAAGTGCTCCGTATCCTAACTCAAGCCTGAGTCCGGAGAATCTCAGCTCAGTGCACGAACTCCGTAGCACCGCCGAGGATCCTGAAATACTTTGGGTAGATTTTTAACTCGAAATTTTGCCCGGGCAGCGCCGTTAGGCTACTCTTTTTCGATTTCCAACTGCCAAGGGATTGTTTACGTGCGCAACAATACACACGGGCGTCCGATATAACTACCCAGAGACCAGGGGAAATGTTGTTACTGGAAGTCTATGTGAATAAATCCTGGCCCTGACCGGGGTGACCTGTGTTAATAGCTCTAGCCAGCTTTACCTGGGTACCGGGATGTACATTGGGAAGTAAAGATGGCCGGCCCGATATTGACTACATTATCTATGGAATGTCGATTGGTCTATACAAATAATATAGATCTAGCACCATATATCCAATAGGCCCCAAAATAAAACGGGATAATTGACTTTGCTGACGTCATTGATGATTATATGCACCGTTTACATGAAATATCTCGCTGTCAGTATGTGGGGATATATGGCATCTGTCTGTCTTTCTGCCTGCAGCCAGGTACATGTTTCTGTCTGTCTATGGCTAGACAGGCTCCTCTTGTCAGCCTATCTATGTCTGTCTGTCTGCATGCACATACATGTACGGACATATATACAGCCTGCTCTGTCCATACAGGTCGTAGCAAAGTTGAGGTTTGCCTCATCTGTGACTATGTCGGTTTCATGAGGTACACGGTAAAATAATGACATACAACATAGACTTTGACAGTATGTGTCTCTGTGTATATATATATATATATATATATATATATATATATATATATATATATATATATATATATATATATATATATAGTATGTCTTTCCGTTTACAGAAGCAATGCCGCAGAGAATTTTCCGACTTCTGCATCGAGCGAGAACAAGGTCGCAGCGCAGACGTGTCTACGCCTGGATAGTAGTCTTCTCCATATTTGTCATCCTGATCATCTTTACCCAGCACTTTTCAGTCATAACCTCTTCACAGGTGGCCTCACGAGACGAGGGCAAAGCTGAATTCCCGTCAGCCGCGGACGTTAATGTGGATCGCAGAGGTCCTGATATGAAACTGTTAAACACAAACAATAACAACAACGACCATGCTAACAATGTCGAAGATGATGATGACAGCAACGCTGATCTCTTGCCTGATCTAGCCCCGCCTATTATCCACTATGTCTGGTGCGGATACAAGCATTTCGAATTCAGACACTATCTGAGCATTAAAAGGGCAGATGACGTCATCCGACCTGACAAAATATTTTTCCACTACCATGAGCTGCCGAAAACAGATTCCGAGCATTATTACACGTGGTTTAACCAGACGGTCTCTGGGAATGATCATATTGTCTTGAAATACCTCAACCAGTCCACTTGTCCTGAGTCGGGAGCAGAACGATACATGCTGGTGTTGAGTTTGCTTGAATATTTTGGTGGAATTTTCATACCCGAGGATGCCATTCTGGTGGATTTTCCCATTCATCTGCGGGCTGCAGAGTTCGTGTCCGGAGTTGTTGCCAAAACTCTTTCAGAATATTTGGATGGTATTATTGTTGCTAAGAAGAATGGCTTCATTAGCCCGTCTAGTCAGAGTGGACTGAACGTGGTCCTGGCCTCTGGTCGATCAGCAGCTCAAGGCACCATCAAACCTTGTGGAACTATTGAACATTTCAACACGGAGGAACAAGGAGAATGTATCTGCGTGAAGGTGGACAGAGAAATCTTCCCATCCGACATTTGGCAAGATCAGTCTCGCTTTTCCACATTGACACGGTTGGCTGCTTATGGTGTTAGCGAGGCGCGACCGAGGTTTAGTCAGAAAAGCACAATTCCAAGAATAGCTCACTATATATGCTGGGACTGCGAAGTGAAATTCGCCACATATTTGAGCATTCTAAGTGCCTTACACATTGCTGGTTTGTCCAAGGTAAGTTGCTGTGCTCTTGGCTGCTTCTGTTGTTATATGTCCTGTGTGTGGCAACATTTTTATTAGCGATTACTTAGCTATTGCAACTGGCCGCGATAGCACAGTAATTAGCACATAAGCTTAGCAACACTATGGTGTTCGAGTTAAGTTACAACACCCCCCCCCCCCCAAGCATAATTAATAATAATTGAGGTATTGCTCCCTCTACAGCCCTGAGACCCATGAGATGAGTGTCGGATAATTATCACAATCTTCTGGGCATTATCTGAGGGGGAAAAAAAAGACAGCCAGGATGAGATCACCCTACACCATAGACAATGTGAAGAAGTAAACGTTGACAGCCCACAGGAAGTATCTGCCATGGGACTGACTGTTCCTGTTGTTATTCCTGGTGATGATGGTCAGAATATGGAACTTAAGCCTGTCGCTGAACTCTGAGCATGAGCATGCCTCCTGAAATTGCAGATTATATTATCAGTCAGTACAGCATTCACTTCACATGGTCATGTAATATCAGTAGTCACGTCATACGGCTATATACTGACCGTATGTTCAATGGGGGCACAAACAATGCATTTAACATCTCTATAGTGTCAAACAACGCTATATATATATATATATATATATATATATATATATATATATATATATATATATATATATATATATATATATCTTTCTTATATATAAAAAAGGATGTATGTGTGTATGTCCTTTATGCGTTCGCGAACCGTCCATCCGATTGAGAAGAAATTTTATACACGTCTTCCTCTCATTCCCGCGCTGCCAACTGTCATATTTTTTAGTGTGAAATCGGCTACTTACTTAATATTATATAATATTTCATTTTTCTTTATAATTTCTATATAGCAGGGGGACTTAACTCTAGAAAAGTTATTTCAAGGGGCATAACTTTTAATAACATTGCTATATACATTATAGTCATATTGTTGCATGGTTTTCAAAGACTTATAAACTCTTTGTCTATAGTTATTTACCGGCATATGAGTTATAATAAATAATGATATAATCTTTAAGGCATTTTCAAAGTTTTCATAAAAATAATGCATAATGCATAACATTGTAACTCATCTTTTATGCTTAAAAAAATAATACATAATGCATAACATTGTAACTCATCTTTTTATGCTTAAAGAAGTTATCTACAGTCATGTAAGTGATTAAAAACAGTTTTCATTAAAAATAATGGATGGTGTGTGGAAGGACATTCTTTTAAGTAACTTTGTTTTTTTGGTATGAATTTAATGAGACGCTCCCCGCCAGGAGCTGGGCGAAGCCACGCCGGGTCAGATAGATAGACAGACCCACCTTTTCGCTGCAGTTATCTACAGGCATTTGCTTTATAATCACCCTACTCCTCCTCTCCCCTCCTCCTCCTCTCCCCTCCTCCTACCCTCTTCCTCTTCCCCTCCCCCTCCTCCCTCTCCCTCCTCCCTCCTCCTCCTCCCTCTTCCTCCTCCTCCTCCTCCTCCCTCCTCCTCCCTCTTCCTCCTCCTTCCTCCTCCTCCTTCCTCCTCCTCCTCCCTCCTCCTCCTACCTCCTCGCCCTCCTCCCTCCTCCTAATCACTCCTCTTCCTTCCTCCTCCCTTCTCCTCCTCTCTCCTCCTCCAATTCCCTCCTCCATCCTCCCCCTCCTCCCTCCTCCTCCTTATCCTCCCTCTTCCTCCCTCCTCCTCCTCCCTTCTCCCCCTCCTCCTTCCTCCTCCTCCCTCTCCTCCTCCTGCGTTCTCCTCCTCCGTCCTTCTCCCTCCTCCTCCTTCTCCCTCCACATCCCTCCTCCTCCCTCTTCCTCCTCCTCCCTCCTCCCTCTTCCTCCTCCTCCCTCCTCCTCCTCCCCTCCTTCTCCTCCCTCCTCCTTCTCCCTCCTCCTCCCTCTTCCTCCTTCCTCCTCCTCCCTCTTCCTCCTCCTCCCTCCTCCTCCTTCTCCTCTTTCCCCCTCCTCCTAATCCCTCCTCCTCCCTCCTCCTCCCTCCTATGCCTCCCTACTCCTCCTCCTCCCTCCTCCTCCTCTCTCCGCCTATCTCTTCCTCCCTCCTCCACCCTGTTCCTCCTCCCTCCTCCTACTCCTCCTTTTTCTTCTTCTTCTGCTGCTGCTGCCGCCGCTCCTCCCTCCTCCTACTCTCTCCTCCTTCTCCCTCCTCCTCCCTCTCCCTCCTCCTCCCTCTCCTCCTCCTCCTCCCTCCTCCTCCCCCTCCTCCTCCTGCTTTCTCCTCCTCCCTCCTTCTCCCTCCTCATCATCCTCCTTCTCCCTCCTCCTCCCTCTTCCTCCTCCCTCTTCCTCCTCCCTCCTCCTCCCCCTCCTCCCTCTTCCTCCTCCTCCCTCCTCCTCCCTCCTCCTCCTCTCTCCTCCTACTCCCTCATCCTCCTCCTTCCTTCTCCTCCCTCCTCCTCCCTCTTCCTCCCCATCCTCCTCTCTCCTCCTCCTCCCTCCTCCTCCCTCCTCCCTCCTACTGCTCCCTCCTCCTAATCCCTCCTCCTCCCTCCTATTCCTCCCTACTCCTCCCTACTCCTCCTCCTCCCTCCTCCTCCCTCCTCTTTCCTCCCCCACCTCCCTCTTCCTCCTCCCTCCTCCATTTACCCAAGACAGACAGACAGACAGACAGACAGATAGTCGGGAACGGGAGCTTATATGACTACTTATATGATTTAAATGAGATGCTCTCCACCATGGGCTGGGCCGGGTCAGACAGACAGACAGACAGACAGATAGATAGATAGATAGACAGACAGACAGACAGTCGGGAACGGGAACTTATATGACTACTTATATGAATTAAATTAGATGCTTCACACCAGGAGCTGGGCGAAGCCGGGCCGGGTCAGACAGACAGACAGTCAGACAGACAGATAGATAATCGGGAACGGGAACTTATATGACTACTTATATGAATTAAATGAGATGCTCCCCACCAGGGACTGGGCGAAGCCGGGCCGGGTCAGCTCAACTTTACATCCAGGTCAAACACTCAGCTTTACATCTAGGTCAAACACTCAGCTTTACATCTATGTCAAACACTCAGCTTTACATCCGGGTCAAACACTCAGGTATACATCCATGTCAAACACTCAGCTTTACATCCATGTCAAACACTCAGCTTTACATCCATGTCAAACACTCAGCTTTACATCCATATCAAACACTCAGCTTTACATCCATGTCAAACGCTCAGGTTTACATCCATGTCAAACACTCAGCTTTACATCCATGTCAAACGCTCAGGTTTACATCCATGTCAAACACTCAGGTTTACATCCATGTCAAACACTCAGCTTTACATCCATGTCAAACACTCAGCTTTACATCCATGTCAAACACTCAGGTTTACATCCATGTCAAACACTCAGCTTTACATCCATGTCAAACACTCGGCTTTACATCCATGTCAAACACTCAGCTTTACATCCATGTCAAACACTCAGCTTTACATCCATGTCAAACACCCAGCTTTGCATCCATGTCAAACACTCAGGTTTACATCCGTGTCAAACACTCAGCTTTACATCCATGTCAAACACTCAGCTTTACATCCATGTCAAACACTCAGCTTTACATCCATGTCAAACACTCAGCTTTACATCCATGTCAAACACTCAGCTTTACATCCATGTCAAACACTCGGCTTTACATCCATGTCAAACACTCAGCTTTACATCCATGTCAAACACTCGGCTTTACATCCATGTCAAACATTCAGGTTTACATCCATGTCAAACACCCAGCTTTACATCCATGTCAAACACTCAGCTTTACATCCATGTCAAACACTCAGCTTTACATCCATGTCAAACACTCAGCTTTACATCCGTGTCAAACACTCAGGTTTACATCCATGTCAAACACTCAGGTTTACATTCATGTCAAACACTCAGGTGTACATCCATGTCAAACACTCAGGTTTACATCCATGTCAAACACTCAGGTTTACATCCATGTCAAACACTCAGGTTTACATTCATGTCAAACACTCAGGTGTACATCCATGGCGTGAAACAACCAACTGGCTCCTGGTGGAAACAGTTGCAGACAACGCAGAGAGTCATTCACGTGTATCGGGAATACCCAGAGCATTCTAACAATAGAGCCACCATGACGCAAGAATTAGCCGAAGGTAGGCAGATGCGTTGTTGTCTTTTTCTGTGTGAATGATTAAACAAACATGAATTGTGATTAAACACGATCTGAAGACTACTATTATACAATTATGTGTAGAACCTCAGACAGGAACACACTTATCTATTGACATCAGCTGCAATATTTAACATTATCTCAACGTTATTACTCTCATTCCCCATCTGATTGTGGTAAAATGTTAACGACTGCAGTGACATACACACATATAGTGAGGACGCTATATTAAATAGGAAATATTTATGTAACAGATCCTACAATGGTAACGAGTTAAGTTATTCGCATATCCTTTACACGACGTCGCAGTCAACCCCATCAATGTTTGGCTGTTTGTGATCTCTTGACAAGTTTACGTTCAGTAGTTTGCCATTGTTTTCTGAACGACCAGCACGCATACCATTTTATTTCAAAAAACCAATGCAATACGGTCTGCTGCCAAATCGCCCGCAGCTATGATTTGAACCCGGTATTGGGTTTACGAACTGTGTCCGTAACTCCTTCGCCACAGAGCAATCTGTGGCAGCAAGCATAAAGAAATAGTCGGTGCACACAACCTGTTTTCTGACTCACATAAATAGTCGGCGCACACAACCTGTTTTCTGACTCACATAAATAGTCGGCGCACACAACCTGTTTTCTGACTCACATAAATAGTCGGTGCACACAACCTGTTTTCTGACTCACAGAGGAAATAGTCGGTGCACACAACCTGTTTTCTGACTCACAGAGGAAATAGTCGGTGAACACAACCTGTTTTCTGACTCACATAGAGCTCCCATGTACACAGTCGTCAAAACTGAGCAGGAAGGAAATAGTCGGTGCACACAACCTGTTTTCTGACTCACAGAGGAAATAGTCGGTGCACACAACTTGTTTTCTGACTCACATAGAGCTCCCATGTACACAGTCGTCAAAACTGAGCAGGAAGGAAATAGTCGGTGCACACAACCTGTTTTCTGACTCACAGAGGAAATAGTCGGTGCACACAACCTGTTTTCTGACTCACAGAGGAAATAGTCGGTGCACACAAACCTGTTTTCTGACTCACATAGAGCTCCCATTTACACAGTCGTCAAAACTGAGCAGAAAGGAAATAGTCGGTACACACAACCTGTTTTCTGACTCACATAGAGCTCTCATTTACACAGTCGTCAAAACTGAGCAGGAAGTAAATAGTCTGTGCACACAACCTGTTTTCTGACTCACATAGAGCTCTCATTTACACAGTCGTCAAAACTGAGCAGGAAGGAAATAGTCGGTGCACACAACCTGTTTTCTGACTCACATAGAGCTCTCATTTACACAGTCGTCAAAACTGAGCAGGAAGGAAATAGTTGGTGCACATAACCTGTTGTCTGACTCACCTAGAGCTCCCATTTACACAGTCGTCAAAACTGAGCAGGAAGGAAATAGTCGGTGCACACCACCTGTTTTCTGATTGACTTAGAGCTCCCATTTACACAGTCGTCAAAACTGAGCAGGAAGGAAATAGTCGGTGCACACCACCTGTTTTCTGATTGACTTAGAGCTCCCATTTACACAGTCGTCAAAACTGAGCAGGAAGGAAATAGTCGGTGCACACCACCTGTTTTCTGATTGACTTAGAGCTCCCATTTACACAGTCGTCAAAACTGAGCAGAAAGGAAATAGTCGGTGCACACAACCTGTTTTCTGACTCACATTGAGCTCCCATTTACACAGTCGTCAAAACTGAGCAGGAAGGAAATAGTCGGTGCACACAACCTGTTTTCTGACTCACAGAGGAAATAGTCGGTGCACACAACCTGTTTTCTGACTCACATAGAGCTCCCATGTACACAGTCGTCAAAACTGAGCAGGAAGGAAATAGTCGGTGCACACAACCTGTTTTCTGACTCACAGAGGAAATAGTCGGTGCACACAACCTGTTTTCTGACTCACATAGAGCTCCCATGTACACAGTCGTCAAAACTGAGCAGGAAGGAAATAGTCGGTGCACACAACCTGTTTTCTGACTCACAGAGGAAATAGTCGGTGCACACAACCTGTTTTCTGACTCACATAGAGCTCCCATTTACACAGTCGTCAAAACTGAGCAGGAAGGAAATAGTCGGTGCACACCACCTGTTTTCTAATTGGCTTAGAGCTCCCATTTACACAGTCGTCAAAACTGAGCAGAAAGGAAATAGTCGGTGCACACAACCTGTTTTCTGATTGACTTAGAGCTCCCATTTACACAGTCGTCAAAACTGAGCAGGAAGGAAATAGTCGGTGCACACCACCTGTTTTCTAATTGGCTTAGAGCTCCCATTTACACAGTCGTCAAAACTGAGCAGAAAGGAAATAGTCGGTGCACACAACCTGTTTTCTGATTGACTTAGAGCTCCCATTTACACAGTCGTCAAAACTGAGCAGGAAGGAAATAGTCGGTGCACACAACCTGTTTTCTGACTCACATTGAGCTCCCATTTACACAGTCCTCAAAACTGAGCAGGAAGGAAATAGTCGGTGCACACCACCTGTTTTCTAATTGGCTTAGAGCTCCCATTTACACAGTCGTCAAAACTGAGCAGGAAGGAAATAGTCGGTGCACACAACCTGTTTTCTGACTCACATAGAGCTCCCATTTACACAGTCATCAAAACTGAGCAGGAAGGAAATAGTCGGTGCACACAACCTGTTTACTGACTCACATTGAGCTCCCATTTACACAGTCGTCAAAACTGAGCAGGAAGGAAATAGTCGGTGCACACAAACCTGTTTTCTGACTCACATAGAGCTCCCATTTACACAGTCATCAAAATTGAGCAGGAAGGAAATAGTCGGTGCACACAACCTGTTTTCTGACTCACATAGAGCTCTCATTTACACAGTCATCAACACTGAGCAGAAAGGAAATAGTCGGTGCACACAACCTGTTTTCTGACTCACATAGAGCTCTCATTTACACAGTCGTAAAAACTGAGCAGGAAGGAAATAGTCGGTGCACACAACCTGTTTTCTTACTCACATAGAGCTCCCATTTACAGTCATCAAAACTGAGCAGGAAGGAAATAGACACTGCTGCTCTCTTTGGGCTTATTCATATTGACTTCTAAAGGTGAACCAAGGAGGAAAGAGGGGGGGGGGGGAGGGGATAGATGTAGCAGTAAATACTGGACATGTAAATAGATGGGGAAATAGTCAATAGGTCATGTTAAAAAATGGGTGTAAAGGCAAGTTGATCGACTTCATTGCACCGGGTTTTATACCATATGGCTCGATCTCTTTCCGTGGGCGAACTGCCGAAAGGGTCGCACAAAGTACGAACTCCGTAGCTCCAGCGACGACCCCCATGAGTCTCCAAGAAAACTGTATTCGTGAACTGAATGACAAAGTCCGGAATCAAACCCACAATCTTCAGAGCACGAGGCAGACTGCTTAACCACTTGGCCACGGAAACCCCTGTTATATAATACTGTAGGATATATGACATAGGTATTGTGTAGGATATATGACATAGCTATTGTGTAGGATATATGACATAGCTATTGTGTAGGATATATGACATAGCTACTGTGTAGGATATATGACATAGCTATTGTGTAGGATATATGACATAGCTATTGTGTAGGATATATGACATCGCTATTGTGTAGGATATATGACATAGCTATTGTGTAGGATATATGACATAGCTATTGTGTAGGATATATGACATAGCTATTGTGTAGGATATATGACATAGCTATTGTGTAGGATGCCGGTCTCTCTGGCTGTGGGGTTACAACACTTTCTCTCTGTAATCCCGTTTATCACGCAGAGTCTCGTAGCGGAGCGAGAGCTGAGGCGGTTCGACCCCCGCTCGTGACTTGCGGGATACTGAGCCGGCCGCTCAGAAAGCAATGGCAAACTACTGAGCGTAATCTTGCCAAGAGATCAACATACAGCTGAAAGATGCTGGTGTTGACAGCTAAGTCCTGTAAAAAGGATATGCTAAAAAAAAAAAAAAAAAAAAAAAAAATTGTGTAGGATATATGACATAGCTATTGTGTAGGATATATGACATAACTATTGTGTAGGATATATGACATAGCTATTGTGTAGGATATATGACATAGCTATTGTGTAGGATATATGACATAGCTATTGTGTAGGATATATGACATGCCTGTTGTAGGATATATGACATGCCTGTTGTAGGATATATGACATAGCTATTGTGTAGGATATATGACATAGCTATTGTGTAGGATATATGACATAGCTATTGTGTAGGATATATGACATAGCTATTGTGTAGGATATATGACATAGCTATTGTGTAGGATATATGACATGCCTGTTGTAGGATATATGACATAGCTATTGTGTAGGATATATGACATAGCTATTGTGTAGGATATATGGCATAGCTGTTACGTAGGATATATGACGTGCCTGTTGTAGAATATATGACATAGCTATTGTGTAGGATATATGACATGCCTGTTGTAGGATATATGACATAGCTAGTGTGTAGGGTATATGACATGCCTGTTGTAGGATATATGACATAGTTATTGTGTAGGATATATGACATGCCTGTTGTAGGATATATGACATAGCTATTGTGTAGGATATATGACATGCCTGTTGTAGGATATATGACATAGCTATTGTGTAGGATATATGACATAACTATTGTGTAGGATATATGACATAGCTATTGTGTAGGATATATGACATAGCTATTGTGTAGGATATATGACATAGCTATTGTGTAGGATATATGACATGCCTGTTGTAGGATATATGACATGCCTGTTGTAGGATATATGACATAGCTATTGTGTAGGATATATGACATAGCTATTGTGTAGGATATATGACATAGCTATTGTGTAGGATATATGACATAGCTATTGTGTAGGATATATGACATAGCTATTGTGTAGGATATATGACATGCCTGTTGTAGGATATATGACATAGCTATTGTGTAGGATATATGACATAGCTATTGTGTAGGATATATGGCATAGCTGTTACGTAGGATATATGACGTGCCTGTTGTAGAATATATGACATAGCTATTGTGTAGGATATATGACATGCCTGTTGTAGGATATATGACATAGCTAGTGTGTAGGGTATATGACATGCCTGTTGTAGGATATATGACATAGTTATTGTGTAGGATATATGACATGCCTGTTGTAGGATATATGACATAGCTATTGTGTAGGATATATGACATGCCTGTTGTAGGATATATGACATAGCTATTGTGTAGGGTATATGACATGCCTGTTGTAGGATATATGACATAGCTATTGTGTAGGATATATGACATAGCTATTGTGTAGGATATATGACATAGCTATTGTGTAGGATATATGACATAGCTATTGTGTAGGGTATATGACATGTCTGTTGTAGGATATATGACATAGCTATTGCGTAGGATATATGACATGCCTGTTGTAGGATATATGACATAGCTATTGTGTAGGATATATGACATAGCTATTGTGTAGGATATATGACATAGCTATTGTGTAGGATATATGACATAGCTATTGTGTAGGATATATGACATAGCTATTGTGTAGGATATATGACATAGCTATTGTGTAGGATATATGACATAGCTATTGTGTAGAATATATGACATAGCTATTGTTTAGGATATATGACATAGCTATTGTGTAGGATATATGACATAGCTATTGTGTAGGATATATGACATAGCTATTGTGTAGGATATATGACATAGCTATTGTGTAGGATATATGACATAGCTATTGTGTAGAATATATGACATAGCTATTGTTTAGGATATATGACATGCCTGTTGTAGGATATATGACATAGCTATTGTGTAGGATATGTGACATAGCTATTGTGTAGGATATATGGCATAGCTGTTATGTTGGATATATGACGTGCCTGTTGTAGGATATATGATATAGCTATTGTGTAGGATATATGACATGCCTGTTGTAGGATATATGACATAGCTATTGTGTAGGATATATGACATAGCTATTGTGTAGGATATATGACATAGCTATTGTGTAGGATATATGACATAGCTATTGTGTAGGATATATGGCATAGCTGTTACGTAGGATATATGACGTGCCTGTTGTAGGATATATGACATAGCTATTGTGTAGGATATATGACATGCCTGTTGTAGGATATATGACATAACTATTGTGTAGGATATATGACATAGCTATTGTGTAGGATATATGACATGCCTGTTGTAGGATATATGACGTGCCTGTTGTAGGATATATGACGTGCCTGTTGTAGGCTATATGACGTGCCTGTTGTAGGATATATGACATGCCTGTTGTAGGATATATGACATGTCTGTTGTAGGATATATGACATGTCTGTTGTAGGATATATGACGTGCCTGTTGTAGGATATATGACGTGCCTGTTGTAGGATATATGACATAGCTATTGTGTAGGATATATGACATAGCTATTGTGTAGGATATATGACATAGCTATTGTGTAGGATATATGACATGCCTGTTGTAGGATATATGACGTGCCTGTTGTAGGATATATGACATAGCTATTGTGTAGGATATATGACATAGCTATTGTGTAGGATATATGACATAGCTATTGTGTAGGATATATGACATGCCTGTTGTAGGATATATGACGTGCCTGTTGTAGGATATATGACGTGCCTGTTGTAGGATATATGACGTGCCTGTTGTAGGAAATATGACATGCCTGTTGTAGGATATGTGACATAGCTATTGTGTAGTATATATGACGTGCCTGTTGTAGGATATATGACATAGCTATTGTGTAGGATATATAACATAGCTATTGTGTAGGATATATGACGTGCCTGTTGTAGGATATATGACGTGCCTGTTGTAGGATATATGACGTGCCTGTTGTAGGATATATGACGTGCCTGTTGTAGGATATATGACATAGCTATTGTGTAGGATATATGACATCTAGTGTGTAGGATATATGACATCTAGTGTGTAGGATATATGACGTGCCTGTTGTAGGATATATGACATAACTATTGTGTAGGATATATGACGTGCCTGTTGTAGGATATATGACATAGCTATTGTGTAGGATATATGACGTGCCTGTTGTAGGATGTATGACATAGCTATTGTGTAGGATATATGACGTGCCTGTTGTAGGATATATGACATAGCTATTGTGTAGGATATATGACATCTAGTGTGTAGGATATATGACATGCCTGTTGTAGGATATATGACATGCCTGTTGTAGGATATATGACGTGCCTGTTGTAGGATATATGACATAGCTATTGTGTAGAATATATGACTTAGCTATTGTGTAGAATATATGACATAGCTATTGTGTAGGGTATATGGCATGCCTGTTGTGTAGGTTCCTCTGGAAGTTTAAAGTTCACGTATTTTTGTTCACAATTCTGACATTGACAGGGATTATGAGATTAAGCATTCTTCTGAAGTATGGCGGTGTCTACTGCGACAGTAAAGTCATCTGGACAAATACAATACCCGAGGATCTTTTTGGGTGAGTCAGTAGTTACTATAACTATCTGTTTGTATAATCTGGATTGTTGCATTAGAAATAACAATTGTTAACATGCTTTCATATAAGCGACAGCTACTGTACAGTTTAATACGGGACATTCGCAGCACAGCATGACAAGGACAACACTTACAATATTAAGTAGCGTCTGAAACACATTAACAAAGTCGACATTTAAAACAAAAATGTAGTTCTGTAGTATGTTTCAACACATTACACATACGGCAGACTTGAGAATTCAGCAAGTGTGATGAAGAGACAGATAAGAGAACCATAACATCAGACACAACCTGGTGGTGACAAAGGAGTCACACTGACCTTTTGTGACAATGTTACATAACATTTGCTACTAAGTTAAACATTTCTTATTTTAAAATGTAGACAGCGACTACCGAAGGTTACAGTGGTCCTCGCCCTAACCCCACACGTGACGCGACAACGGTATGGTGGCTGATACACTGGGGTGGGCTATGTGAAATCAACCACAGAAGCCACCACTAGCCGCCGACAATCCTACAGTGGTTGAAGATGTGGCAGCAGTTGCAACACTGGATGAAGTTAAATAGTAAGAAGAAGGATTTCTAACTTCTTTTGATAAGTTCGAAAAACAGGAAGCCCTGTGTTCAAATTGTGCACATTACAAATTCCACGGCAGGTGGAAATTAAAAGAAAAAACAAATTAAAAACAAGATTAGACCGTAAGGCCCCTCCCTACCCGGGCAAAATTGTTAGCAAAGAAAGACTACCGGCGGGTAGATATAGCCCGTTACCTTGGTGGCAGTCTGTCTGGTGCAGGCATGTCAAACTGAAAGTACTTGGTGGCCACATTATTCATGTCTTTTAGGGGTGGCATAATTTTGATTCAATCACATCGCGGCAGCGTAGCTGCGGGACGCTTACCTGCTGGCACGGTGATCATGGGTTCGAATCTGTATCTGGAGAAAAAAAAAGAGGGGGGGGGTGATTATTTAAAATGGACCTGGGCTCCCAGGTCGACTCAGCCTGCAACAGGTTCCAGTAAATGTCTTGGGAAGTAAAGGCGGTTAGCGAGATACTGATCACATGACTTATATCGAGCACTGATTGGTCTATACAAATTCGGCCTCACACCATCTGTGATCACATGACTTATATCGAGCACTGATTGGTCTATACAAACTGGGCCTGACACCATCTGTGATCACATGACTTATATCGAGTACTGATTGGTCTATACAAACTGGGCCTGACACCATCTATGATCACATGACTTATATCGAGTACTGATTGGTCTATACAAACTGGGCCTGACACCATCTATGATCACATGACTTATATCGAGTACTGATTGGTCTATACAAACTGGGCCTGACACCATCTGTGATCACATGACTTATATCGAGTACTGATTGGTCTATACAAACTGGGCCTGACACCATCTATGATCACATGACTTATATCGAGTACTGATTGGTCTATACAAACTGGGCCTGACACCATCTATGATCACATGACTTATATCGAGCACTGATTGGTCTATACAAACTGGGCCTGACACCATCTGTGATCACATGACTTACATCGAGTACTGATTGGTCTATACAAACTGGGCCTGACACCATCTATGATCACATGACTTATATCGAGTACTGATTGGTCTATACAAACTGGGCCTGACACCATCTATGATCACATGACTTATATCGAGTACTGATTGGTCTATACAAACTAGGCCTGACACTATCTGTACATTGCTCTTTAAGGCGTAAAAGGGTCATTGACCTACTTCCGACACCTTTACTTATATAAGCAGATTTATTTAGAAAAATGCAGCAAACTACACAAAATACGTGACACAATGTCAAATACTCATTATGATAAACATGCATTAATTGTATGCACTTGAATGCAATAGATATTTGTAATTCTTTTTAACCGACGCTCTGTAATCAGTCGTGTAAGTTGCAGTGTTTGAAAATATCACTAATTACTGTGTAGTGTGGTGATAACGATACAAGAGGAGCATCGAAACATTCAATAGCTGGACTTTCCGGAGCTGCAGCTGTCGTGGGCCGCATGTTTGACACGACACAGGATGCAACCCTTTCTCAAAAGCATATTTGACACGAAAGGGGAAGGAAACCTTTCACAAAAGCATGTTTGACACGAAAGGGGAAGGAAACCTTTCACAAAAGTATGTTTGACACGACAGGGGAAGGAAACCTTTCACAAAAGCATGTTTGACACGATAGGGGAAAGAAACCTTTCACAAAAGCATGTTTGACACGACAGAGGACGCAACCCTTTCACAAAAGCATGTTTGACACGACAGGGGTGTCAGAGTCTTGCATTCAGCAATAACACAGGCTCGTAATCACCAACAAGTGTGATACAAAACACGGTCACAGAATGACTTGACGTGACGCACTACACTTACAATGCAAACACTTTATTCACACGACTCACTCATCACAACAATTATATGCATCGTACAATTACAATGACGATGCAATAATACATTCAATAGATATGTCAATATAATATACACAACTCACAGGCGCACAGTCTTCTATCTTCTCACAGGCGTTCTCTCTATTGCGTTCATACACCCAAGTATACGAGCACGATTCATTCCCGTCTGTCTCGTCCAACACTCCCAAGCCGTCTGGCCGCTAACCCACTGTGAGTCTCGCTAGTCGGGGTTGCGTCCCTGCGTGGACTGCACGATCCACGCATTCACCGACTGGCCTATTCCTGCCACAGTGTGGTTAGTGTCGCTCTTAGGTGGACCCCTGGCCGTACTCGCCAGGCGTCGTTGACGACGACGCGGTAGAACTAGTGGGGAGATTATGACTGGGGAAAGAAACCTTTTCACAAAAGCATGTTTGACACGACAGGGGAAGGAAACCTTTCACAAAAGTATGTTTCTTTCACAAAAGTATGTTTGACACGACAAGGGAAGGAAACCTTTCACAAAAGTATGTTTGACATGATAGAGGAAGCAAATCTTTCACAAAAGTATGTTTGACACGATAGAGGAAGGAAACCTTTCACAAAAGCATGCCAAGGTCGGACACACTTACCTGTGGGGTGTATATAACTAGGTGTGAGGCACACCTCCCGGTACAGACACATCCATGCCATTATGTTTCTGCTTCTGGTTCCACCTGTCAGCGTGTCCTGCAGCACCAAGAATCGGAGCCGTGAAGGTGCCATGTCCTCAAGCGTTCTTACGTGAGCTTCAATGTTTGTGAAACAGGTCTTCAATATACGTGATATCGTAATTTAAAAAATAAAACTCTTTGAAAACATAAGAATGTGCATAAAAATAATCTTGTGCAAAACAAACACACACTAATCTTTAATAGCCAACAATACGTCGGTGAAGCTCCGATAACTGGGCAATGAGGCAAGTGGCTCAAAGTAGATAAATAAGGATATGGCTGTCTTACAGCCAGCCGCCGCAGGGTGGTGGTTGTATAGATTAGCCATGTTGTTGTGTGTGAACAAGTAGATAATCACTCAGTTGCATCTGCACTCCACGATGAAAACTGGCTGCAATAAGGTCGACTTCATAAATTGACTATAGTCAACACTCTTTGTTTCTCGCTGTGGTTGTACACTCTGACAGACTGCTATTTGTCCATCTCTTGATGTTATCTTCCTACATGTACTGATGTCTATCTCTTGCACGCATAGCTTCGATTTTTCGATCGAAAAATGTTGTTATAACCAATGCGTTGGACATCGCCCGTGTGTTGCCGGGGACCATAAGGAAAGCAAAGAATAGTAACACTGTAGCCTTTCATGCATGTCGTAAGAGGCGACTAAGGAGGCTTGGTCTGAGACTTAGTCTACAGTCTATTGGGATTTCCTCTTCCCAACATGGCGGATAGGCATTTAAACCATTAAGGCCTCTGGAGTGTTTACGCTTGTGGCTACGGTTTGCATTCGCATTTTCTTCATGTACTAGTAGTGCATGGTCCCGTCGCCCTGCTACTGAGTGAGTGCGTGGTGCGACACTGTGAGCTGTGAATTTCGCACGAAATGCATTTACATCTGTCCGCAGTTGTTTGTAGCGTGAACTGCATGTTCGGAACGATGGCGGCCGGCTGTTGCTGACTTGACTGGTTTGCCTTTTCGGTTCACTGGTGCATTTTTCAGGAGACTCCTGGGAGTTGTCGCTGGAGCTACGGAGTATGTGCTTTTTGCGGCGCTTTCGGCAGGTCAACCTATGGAAAGAGACCGAGCCATATGGGATAAAACCCGGGTCAATGAAGTCTTTCTGGTGATTGCCGATTCCATCGACAATGAACTGTATTTTTCGGGAGGACTGTTGTGTTGGCATTCTGGTGGCGGCATTATGTACAGTGTACATATGTTGGCTGTTGTCTTGCCGAGACTCCTGTCTATTCCATTGTTCACATAGGGCAGTGAGGAGCATTTTATGTGATATTCACTGGCACAGGAACGGAGCATAATGGGGACGACCCGTTGCCGTGAAGATGAAACCGCGACTAACTAACTAACTAACCAACCAACCAACCAACCAACCAACCAACCAACCAGCCAGCCAGCCAGCCAGCCAGCCAGCCAGCCAGCCAGCCAACCAACCAACTAACTAACTAACTAACTAACTAACTAACTAACATTGCATTGGACATATGCGGTGTTGTTTAGCATATATATTATTACTTTTCTTAACGACGATTATATTTTTGTGTATGGGTTTACCCACTATGATTTCTGTACACCTGGCCCGAGTTCCTTGTTGGCAATATGCGTGTGTTTGAGCTCGTTGCTTGTCCGCAGATCATAACCTATCTTGTTTGTTTAATTTTATATTGTCACATCCTGCTGAAGTCAAAATCTTTCTTTCATACGCATTGAGCTGATACTTCTTTAGTCTTCACAAACGACAACTGCTGTTTTCATGGGCAGTGTGCTGAAAATGGATACATTCGTGTCTCTAGGCGGAAGATGTATCCTGTATTATACTTGTCATTACATACTTATGTGGCAACCGTGGTAGCGCAGTGGCTATACACATGTCTACTGCCCGTTGGACAAGTGTTCGAATCTTCATCGATACGGACGTTTAAAAAACAAATCACCTGGGCTCCCAGGTCGACCCATCCTGAGATCATCATCATCCAGTGCCTTGCCGGCTGGCGTGAGTGATCATGCCTCTCCACACATTACGATCTCCGACGTCATGGATCAATTCGTGTGTTGACTCCCTTCCGTGCCATGACACAAGACTGTCAAGAATCTTCTCAAGTTGTCTTCTTCTATGTCTCTTTCCGTAAATCTGTCCGCTTGTCACAACATGTTCCAGTTTTTGTCTTCTCATAGCATCACCGGGGCTTGAACCCGGGACCTCCAGCTCTCGAGGCGGACACCGTACCTCGAGACCACGCAGCCCCCCTCTAAGGATGCACTTTGTTACAACATGCAGCTGTGTCACACTTGAAGCCTTGTCATGAGAACAAACAGCCCGTTCTGGGGATGCTGATTGCTACACCATGAGGCGGCATCATTCCCCAAGAAAACTCCTCAGGACACAAAAGCTCGTCTGTAGACATGTACATCCCGCATACTGGGTCTAACATCTACACAAAAGCTCGTCTGTAGACATGTACATCCCGCATACTGGGTCTAACATCTACACAAAAGCTCGTCTGTAGACATGTACATCCCGCATACTGGGTCTAACATCTACACAAAAGCTCGTCTGTAGACATGTACATCCCGCATACTGGGTTCAACATCTACACAAAAGCTCGTCTGTAGACATGTACATCCCGCATACTGGGTTTAACATCTACACAAAAGCTTGTCTGTAGACATGTACATCCCGCATACTGGGTTCAACATCTACACAAAAGATCGTCTGTAGACATGTACATCCCGCATACTGGGTTCAACATCTACACAAAAGCTCGTCTGTAGACATGTACATCCCGCATACTGGGTCTAACATCTACACAAAAGCTCGTCTGTAGACATGTACATCCCGCATACTGGGTCAAACATCTACACAAAAGCTCGTCTGTAGACATGTACATCCCGCATACTGGGTTCAACATCTACACAAAAGCTCGTCTGTAGACATGTACATCCCGCATACTGGGTTCAACATCTACACAAAAGCTTGTCTGTAGACATGTTCATCCCGCATACTGGGTTCAACATCTACACAAAAGCTTGTCTGTAGACATGTACATCCCGCATACTGGGTTCAACATCTACACAAAAGCTCGTCTGTAGACATGTACATCCCGCATACTGGGTTCAACATCTACACAAAAGCTTGTCTGTAGACATGTACATCCCGCATACTGGGTTCAACATCTACACAAAAGCTTGTCTGTAGACATGTACATCCCGCATACTGGTTTCAACATCTACACAAAAGCTCGTCTGTAGACATGTACATCCCGCATACTGGGTCTAACATCTACACAAAAGCTCGTCTGTAGACATGTACATCCCGCATACTGGGTCTAACATCTACACAAAAGCTCATCTGTAGACATGTACATCCCGCATACTGGGTCTAACATCTACACAAAAGCTCGTCTGTAGACATGTACATCCCGCATACTGGGTTCAACATCTACACAAAAGCTCGTCTGTAGACATGTACATCCCGCATACTGGGTTTAACATCTACACAAAAGCTTGTCTGTAGACATGTACATCCCGCATACTGGGTTCAACATCTACACAAAAGCTCGTCTGTAGACATGTACATCCCGCATACTGGGTTCAACATCTACACAAAAGCTCGTCTGTAGACATGTACATCCCGCATACTGGGTCTAACATCTACACAAAAGCTCGTCTGTAGACATGTACATCCCGCATACTGGGTCAAACATCTACACAAAAGCTCGTCTGTAGACATGTACATCCCGCATACTGGGTTCAACATCTACACAAAAGCTCGTCTGTAGACATGTACATCCCGCATACTGGGTTCAACATCTACACAAAAGCTTGTCTGTAGACATGTTCATCCCGCATACTGGGTTCAACATCTACACAAAAGCTTGTCTGTAGACATGTACATCCCGCATACTGGGTTCAACATCTACACAAAAGCTCGTCTGTAGACATGTACATCCCGCATACTGGGTTCAACATCTACACAAAAGCTTGTCTGTAGACATGTACATCCCGCATACTGGGTTCAACATCTACACAAAAGCTTGTCTGTAGACATGTACATCCCGCATACTGGTTTCAACATCTACACAAAAGCTCGTCTGTAGACATGTACATCCCGCATACTGGGTCTAACATCTACACAAAAGCTCGTCTGTAGACATGTACATCCCGCATACTGGGTCTAACATCTACACAAAAGCTCGTCTGTAGACATGTACATCCCGCATACTGGGTTCAACATCTACACAAAAGCTCGTCTGTAGACATGTACATCCCGCATACTGGGTTCAACATCTACACAAAAGCTTGTCTGTAGACATGTACAT
This sequence comes from Cepaea hortensis, assembly GCA_963921405.1. NCBI lineage: Eukaryota > Metazoa > Mollusca > Gastropoda > Stylommatophora > Helicidae > Cepaea > Cepaea hortensis. Next base: position 112,120,607 of record OY992879.1, read on the forward strand.
CCCGCATACTGGGTTCAACATCTACACAAAAGCTTGTCTGTAGACATGTACATCCCGCATACTGGGTTCAACATCTACACAAAAGCTCGTCTGTAGACATGTACATCCCGCATACTGGGTCTAACATCTACACAAAAGCTCGTCTGTAGACATGTACATCCCGCATACTGGGTCTAACATCTACACAAAAGCTCGTCTGTAGACATGTACATCCCGCATACTGGGTCTAACATCTACACAAAAGCTCGTCTGTAGACATGTACATCCCGCATACTGGGTTTAACATCTACACAAAAGCTCGTCTGTAGACATGTACATCCCGCATACTGGGTTCAACATCTACACAAAAGCTCGTCTGTAGACATGTACATCCCGCATACTGGGTTCAACATCTACACAAAAGCTTGTCTGTAGACATGTACATCCCGCATACTGGGTTCAACATCTACACAAAAGTTTGTCTGTAGACATGTACATCCCGCATACTGGGTTCAACATCTACACAAAAGCTCGTCTGTAGACATGTACATCCCGCATACTGGGTTCAACATCTACACAAAAGCTCGTCTGTAGACATGTACATCCCGCATACTGGGTTCAACATCTACACAAAAGCTTGTCTGTAGACATGTTCATCCCGCATACTGGGTTCAACATCTACACAAAAGCTTGTCTGTAGACATGTACATCCCGCATACTGGGTTCAACATCTACACAAAAGCTCGTCTGTAGACATGTACATCCCGCATACTGGGTTCAACATCTACACAAAAGCTTGTCTGTAGACATGTACATCCCGCATACTGGGTTCAACATCTACACAAAAGCTTGTCTGTAGACATGTACATCCCGCATACTGGTTTCAACATCTACACAAAAGCTCGTCTGTAGACATGTACATCCCGCATACTGGGTCTAACATCTACACAAAAGCTCGTCTGTAGACATGTACATCCCGCATACTGGGTCTAACATCTACACAAAAGCTCGTCTGTAGACATGTACATCCCGCATACTGGGTTCAACATCTACACAAAAGCTCGTCTGTAGACATGTACATCCCGCATACTGGGTTCAACATCTACACAAAAGCTTGTCTGTAGACATGTACATCCCGCATACTGGGTTCAACATCTACACAAAAGCTTGTCTGTAGACATGTACATCCCGCATACTGGGTTCAACATCTACACAAAAGCTCGTCTGTAGACATGTACATCCCGCATACTGGGTCTAACATCTACACAAAAGCTCGTCTGTAGACATGTACATCCCGCATACTGGGTCTAACATCTACACAAAAGCTCGTCTGTAGACATGTACATCCCGCATACTGGGTCTAACATCTACACAAAAGCTCGTCTGTAGACATGTACATCCCGCATACTGGGTCTAACATCTACACAAAAGCTCGTCTGTAGACATGTACATCCCGCATACTGGGTCTAACATCTACACAAAAGCTCGTCTGTAGACATGTACATCCCGCATACTGGGTTCAACATCTACACAAAAGCTCGTCTGTAGACATGTACATCCCGCATACTGGGTTTAACATCTACACAAAAGCTTGTCTGTAGACATGTACATCCCGCATACTGGGTTCAACATCTACACAAAAGATCGTCTGTAGACATGTACATCCCGCATACTGGGTTCAACATCTACACAAAAGCTCGTCTGTAGACATGTACATCCCGCATACTGGGTCTAACATCTACACAAAAGCTCGTCTGTAGACATGTACATCCCGCATACTGGGTCAAACATCTACACAAAAGCTCGTCTGTAGACATGTACATCCCGCATACTGGGTTCAACATCTACACAAAAGCTCGTCTGTAGACATGTACATCCCGCATACTGGGTTCAACATCTACACAAAAGCTTGTCTGTAGACATGTTCATCCCGCATACTGGGTTCAACATCTACACAAAAGCTTGTCTGTAGACATGTACATCCCGCATACTGGGTTCAACATCTACACAAAAGCTCGTCTGTAGACATGTACATCCCGCATACTGGGTTCAACATCTACACAAAAGCTTGTCTGTAGACATGTACATCCCGCATACTGGGTTCAACATCTACACAAAAGCTTGTCTGTAGACATGTACATCCCGCATACTGGTTTCAACATCTACACAAAAGCTCGTCTGTAGACATGTACATCCCGCATACTGGGTCTAACATCTACACAAAAGCTCGTCTGTAGACATGTACATCCCGCATACTGGGTCTAACATCTACACAAAAGCTCGTCTGTAGACATGTACATCCCGCATACTGGGTCTAACATCTACACAAAAGCTCGTCTGTAGACATGTACATCCCGCATACTGGGTTCAACATCTACACAAAAGCTCGTCTGTAGACATGTACATCCCGCATACTGGGTTTAACATCTACACAAAAGCTTGTCTGTAGACATGTACATCCCGCATACTGGGTTCAACATCTACACAAAAGCTCGTCTGTAGACATGTACATCCCGCATACTGGGTTCAACATCTACACAAAAGCTCGTCTGTAGACATGTACATCCCGCATACTGGGTCTAACATCTACACAAAAGCTCGTCTGTAGACATGTACATCCCGCATACTGGGTCAAACATCTACACAAAAGCTCGTCTGTAGACATGTACATCCCGCATACTGGGTTCAACATCTACACAAAAGCTCGTCTGTAGACATGTACATCCCGCATACTGGGTTCAACATCTACACAAAAGCTTGTCTGTAGACATGTTCATCCCGCATACTGGGTTCAACATCTACACAAAAGCTTGTCTGTAGACATGTACATCCCGCATACTGGGTTCAACATCTACACAAAAGCTCGTCTGTAGACATGTACATCCCGCATACTGGGTTCAACATCTACACAAAAGCTTGTCTGTAGACATGTACATCCCGCATACTGGGTTCAACATCTACACAAAAGCTTGTCTGTAGACATGTACATCCCGCATACTGGTTTCAACATCTACACAAAAGCTCGTCTGTAGACATGTACATCCCGCATACTGGGTCTAACATCTACACAAAAGCTCGTCTGTAGACATGTACATCCCGCATACTGGGTCTAACATCTACACAAAAGCTCGTCTGTAGACATGTACATCCCGCATACTGGGTTCAACATCTACACAAAAGCTCGTCTGTAGACATGTACATCCCGCATACTGGGTTCAACATCTACACAAAAGCTTGTCTGTAGACATGTACATCCCGCATACTGGGTTCAACATCTACACAAAAGCTTGTCTGTAGACATGTACATCCCGCATACTGGGTTCAACATCTACACAAAAGCTCGTCTGTAGACATGTACATCCCGCATACTGGGTCTAACATCTACACAAAAGCTCGTCTGTAGACATGTACATCCCGCATACTGGGTCTAACATCTACACAAAAGCTCGTCTGTAGACATGTACATCCCGCATACTGGGTCTAACATCTACACAAAAGCTCGTCTGTAGACATGTACATCCCGCATACTGGGTTTAACATCTACACAAAAGCTCGTCTGTAGACATGTACATCCCGCATACTGGGTTCAACATCTACACAAAAGCTCGTCTGTAGACATGTACATCCCGCATACTGGGTTCAACATCTACACAAAAGCTTGTCTGTAGACATGTACATCCCGCATACTGGGTTCAACATCTACACAAAAGTTTGTCTGTAGACATGTACATCCCGCATACTGGGTTCAACATCTACACAAAAGCTCGTCTGTAGACATGTACATCCCGCATACTGGGTTCAACATCTACACAAAAGCTCGTCTGTAGACATGTACATCCCGCATACTGGGTTCAACATCTACACAAAAGCTTGTCTGTAGACATGTTCATCCCGCATACTGGGTTCAACATCTACACAAAAGCTTGTCTGTAGACATGTACATCCCGCATACTGGGTTCAACATCTACACAAAAGCTCGTCTGTAGACATGTACATCCCGCATACTGGGTTCAACATCTACACAAAAGCTTGTCTGTAGACATGTACATCCCGCATACTGGGTTCAACATCTACACAAAAGCTTGTCTGTAGACATGTACATCCCGCATACTGGTTTCAACATCTACACAAAAGCTCGTCTGTAGACATGTACATCCCGCATACTGGGTCTAACATCTACACAAAAGCTCGTCTGTAGACATGTACATCCCGCATACTGGGTCTAACATCTACACAAAAGCTCGTCTGTAGACATGTACATCCCGCATACTGGGTTCAACATCTACACAAAAGCTCGTCTGTAGACATGTACATCCCGCATACTGGGTTCAACATCTACACAAAAGCTTGTCTGTAGACATGTACATCCCGCATACTGGGTTCAACATCTACACAAAAGCTTGTCTGTAGACATGTACATCCCGCATACTGGGTTCAACATCTACACAAAAGCTCGTCTGTAGACATGTACATCCCGCATACTGGGTCTAACATCTACACAAAAGCTCGTCTGTAGACATGTACATCCCGCATACTGGGTCTAACATCTACACAAAAGCTCGTCTGTAGACATGTACATCCCGCATACTGGGTCTAACATCTACACAAAAGCTCGTCTGTAGACATGTACATCCCGCATACTGGGTTTAACATCTACACAAAAGCTCGTCTGTAGACATGTACATCCCGCATACTGGGTTCAACATCTACACAAAAGCTCGTCTGTAGACATGTACATCCCGCATACTGGGTTCAACATCTACACAAAAGCTTGTCTGTAGACATGTACATCCCGCATACTGGGTTCAACATCTACACAAAAGTTTGTCTGTAGACATGTACATCCCGCATACTGGGTTCAACATCTACACAAAAGCTCGTCTGTAGACATGTACATCCCGCGTACTGGGTTTAACATCTACACAAAAGCTCCAATCGCCCCAATCGTACGCTGGCCTCTCAAAGTCCATTTTTACCAGATCCACACTTAAGTCCAGATTTCACGAATCCTGAAATATGTTGTTCCGTTTTCGTTATTACCTTCCCAGAAATTGCAGCCTTTTCTTGTTTCTTCACTTAAATCGCCTTATCTACTTCAGTCTGTAACATGTTTTGGCAGCCATGGGTATCAAGCAGTCGTGGTTTGATACCTCTGTTGTACCGAATTAGTCTTCTGTGTATTCAGTTCATCTTTATGTTAAATCAGTTTTATCAACTGTAATTGTTTCATCTTCACCTCTGATACAACGGCTCCCTACTATGTGATTTTTTCGTGTTTGTAATTCTTATATTTTCGTGTACTTCTTTTGTGTTGTGTTATTTCTAGATCCTCTATTTTCTTACACCGTGTCTAAATCCATGTTTCTTTAGCAACACGTGACGCATGTCTTTTATCTATTAATGTATATTCAGGCGTGTTTTTTGCTTTGTTTCTTTGAATCATTTTCCCCCTTGATTTCATGAGTCATCAATACTTACTTGTTCTTCCTTCTTTAACTGGTAAGTTGACATTTAATGTGTATAGATACAAAAGGATATGAATGCCACTCTCCGCGATGCATTATCCCTCTCTCTTTAACCTACACCACAGACATTAAGTGAGTGAGTGGCACCTTGCAGTCTTGACAGACCAAAGTATGTGGATTGTAATTTGGCAAAAACTCCATCTTACAGTGCCTGGGCAGAGCTTCAGAGAACATGTGGTGCCCAAACGACATGTTCCCTCTCTCGGCCTTGCCTTGTTTCCAGTAAGTCTGGAACAATGCAAACGACATGTTCCCTCTCTCGGCCTTGCCTTGTTTCCAGTAAGTCTGGAACAAAGCAAACGACATGTTCCCTCTCTCGGCCTTGCCTTGTTTCCAGTAAGTCTGGAACAAAGCAAACGACATGTTCCTTCTCTCGGCCTTGCCTTGTTTCCAGTAAGTCTGGAACAAAGCAAACGACATGTTCCCTCTCTCGGCCTTGCCTTGTTTCCAGTAAGTCTGGAACAAAGCAAACGACATGTTCCTTCTCTCGGCCTTGCCTTGTTTCCAGTAAGTCTGGGACAAAGCAAACGACATGTTCCTTCTCTCGGCCTTGCCTTGTTTCCAGTAAGTCTGGAACAAAGCAAACGACATGTTCCCTCTCTCGGCCTTGCCTTGTTTCCAGTAAGTCTGGAACAAAGCAAACGACATGTTCCCTCTCTCGGCCTTGCCTTGTTTCCAGTAAGTCTGGAACAAAGCAAACGACATGTTCCCTCTCTCGGCCTTGCCTTGTTTCCAGTAAGTCTGGAACAAAGCAAACGACATGTTCCCTCTCTCGGCCTTGCCTTGTTTCCAGTAAGTCTGGAACAAAGCAAACGACATGTTCCTTCTCTCGGCCTTGCCTTGTTTCCAGTAAGTCTGGGACAAAGCAAACGACATGTTCCTTCTCTCGGCCTTGCCTTGTTTCCAGTAAGTCTGGAACAAAGCAAACGACATGTTCCCTCTCTCGGCCTTGCCTTGTTTCCAGTAAGTCTGGAACAAAGCAAACGACATGTTCCCTCTCTCGGCCTTGCCTTGTTTCCAGTAAGTCTGGAACAAAGCAAACGACATGTTCCTTCTCTCGGCCTTGCCTTGTTTCCAGTAAGTCTGGAACAAAGCAAACGACATGTTCCCTCTCTCGGCCTTGCCTTGTTTCCAGTAAGTCTGGAACAAAGCAAACGACATGTTCCCTCTCTCGGCCTTGCCTTGTTTCCAGTAAGTCTGGAACAAAGTGGGCTGCAGACGCTGGAGGCTCAGCGTCAAACCTCCGAGACCTCACCCCAACGAGCAGGAGGCGAACGGTGGCCAGACCCTAAACCTTTGGGACTTGATTTAGAGGCGTTCAGCCAAATCCCGCAGGTAAGGGTCGTATACGCGCCCGGACCACTGGGCACGTACATCTGTCAATCGCAAGTGTCTGGACCTGTGTAAGCGTGTACTACCGTCAGACTCCCCGACTGACTTGTGCGGCTCCCGCGACCGACAAGATATTGCTTGTCTATTGCGAACACATCTCCAATGACCGAGGATTGAATAAGTAAAGAAACGATAAAAGTAGTGGTATTTCAATTGCGCTTGCGCTCTCACCAATGCTACACCCTTCAAGTGTCTTCACAAAGTCGCACTAGAGTCAATAAGTAGAGTGCAAAAATAACAACATTGTATAATGCGGGTGGCTGATAGATAAGAACGGGACATCGTGGGGCGTGTGTTCGAGTCCTGATAAGGCTTTGGGAAGGGAGGATTAGTTCCTGGCCGGTATACAACCTTGACGATTGTTTGGGCAATCTTTAAACCTCAGCTCGGAAACAAATCCGGCAGGCACACCCTGCCTCGGTACGGTGCTGTAATAACAGCGTGGACAATGATCAAACAGGCTGAGAAACATCTGATGGCTGTGGGAATGTGGTTTCTGAGGAAAATGCAAAGAATTCTATGGACAGACAGAAAAACCAATGAACATGTCCTTGAGGAAAGAAATGAAAATCGTAAACTGAATAGAGAAATTAGACGTAGACAGTCAACATTTTTTTAGAAGAAATAAATTGGAGAACTTGGTGACAACTGGCAAGATCGAGGGAACAGAACAGGGGGAAGGCAGAGAGGTAAATACCTGGATGGCTTAGCCACGTGGCATGGTCGAGACAGGAACACTGAGCTCATCCGCGATTCTGTTGATCGAGTGAGATGGCGAAACAGGACCACCCACGCTTATCGGCATGGCACATGATGGTGATGATGACATACCCAGAGACGAGATGTTGTTTCCCTTTCCACATGGCTCGCTGACTGACACAGCTGCACGTTGTAATAAAGTACCTGCCTACTTAAGTTAGTTGTATTCCCATTGCTGGACGTCGCAATAAACACCAATAGTTTTGGCTGATGTAATATTTTAAGCAATTTTACTTTCAGTAGCTTACCATTTCTGTCTGAACGACAAACCTCTTATACCATTGTAAAGCAAGCAATAGAAGGTGGTTTGCTTCCAGATCGCCTGCAGCAGATGTTGAACCCAGTATGAGGGATGTACATGTCTACAGACGAGCTTTTGTGTAGATGTTCAACCCAATATGCGGGATGTACATGTCTACAGACGAGCTTTTGTGTAGATGTTGAACCCAGTATGCGGGATGTACATGTCTACAGACGAGCTTTTGTGTAGATATTGAACCCAGTATGCGGGATGTACATGTCTACAGACGAGCTTTTGTGTAGATGTTGAACCCAGTATGCGGGATGTACATGTCTACAGACGAGCTTTTGTGTAGATGTTGAACCCAGTATGCGGGATGTACATGTCTGCAGACGAGCTTTTGTGTAGATGTTAGACCCAGTATGCGGGATGTACATGTTTGCAGACGAGCTTTTGTGTAGATGTTGAACCCAGTATGCGGGATGTACATGTCTACAGACGAGCTTTTGTGTAGATGTTGAACCCAGTATGCGGGATGTACATGTCTACAGACGAGCTTTTGTGTCCTGAGGAGTTGTCTTGGGGAATGATGCCGCCTCATGGTGTAGCAACCAGCGTCCCCAGAACGGGCTGTTTGTTCTCATGACAAGGCTTCAAGTGTGACACAGCTGCATGTTGTAACAAAGTGCATCCTTAGAGGGGGGCTGTGTGGTCTCGAGGTACGGTGTCCGCCTCAAGAGCTGGAGGTCCCGGGTTCAAGCCCCGGTGATGCCGGGCTTTTTTCTCGTGGACCTCTAGTAATAAATTTTCCCCTGGTCTCTGGGTAGTGAGATCGGATGCCCGTGTGTATTGTTGCGCACGTAAAACATCCCTTGGCAGTTGGAAATCGAAAAAGAGTAGCCTAACGGCGCTGCCCGGGCCAAATTTGGAGTTAAAATTCTACCCGAAGTATTTCAGGATCCTCCCGGTGCTACGGAGTTCGTGCACTGAGCTGAGTTTCTCCAGACTCAGATTTGAGTTAGGAGTAGAACGTAGCACTTATGGGTTGCACCCGTGTGCTGTGGTGTTGATCCAACTACTAAACTAACTAAACTAACTAACTAGTGCATCCTTAGAGACGAGCTGTGTTTGTTCTCACAACACGGCTTCAAGTGTGACACAGCTGCATGTTGTAACAATGTGCATCCCCAGAGACGAGCTGTGTTTGTCCTCACAACACGGCCTCAAGTCAGACGCGGCGTCATGCTGTTCCTGCTTATTGTTGATCCCAATACTACCCAGATGGCATATCTTGGTAGACATGGCTTTATGACGTGGCATCCACGTCAGCTCACATACTTATTAGTGGATGTATAAGCCCAACCAGACTTAGAGGGATATGTAATGGTGATTATGATGATTTATTAATAATAACATCAGCAATACCGCTCTTAAAACACACCAACATACATAACATAATCTTGTTGATTGTATTGTTCAATGCACCATACTAAATGGTAAAACAAATACCGGTACTATAGGTTATAAGGCGACACTGATAACAAAACATAATTAGAATATATGCCAATATATGCGAACAGATGCCTTGATTATATTGGTTATCAGTGTTGACTTCTGATCTGTCGAATTTCTAAACAATTATGTTTCATCATCATCATCATCATCATCATCATCATCATCATCATCATCATCATCATCATCATCATCACCATCATCATCATCATCATCATCATCATCATCATCATCACCGTCATCATCGTCATCATCATCATGTAGCTGTTCCTGTGCAGAAAGTGACTCACAACAGTTTCCCCATCCTGTATTAGTATGTGTCCATCAAGAATGGTGATGACCATTCATGTCATCCAGTGGGGTTGAAAGTATGGAACAGAGAGTTCTAAGGTGGCTGGTAAGGCCTATTTTGGCTCGAAAAGTTCTTTGACAATGTGGGCAAAGAATGCTTGACGTTCCAGAAGGAGGATCTCCTTCAGTTTTTTTTTCCCTTTTTGGTCTAGCCCTTTTTTCACAGCTCTTGCAGTCCTGTTTTCTTTACATGTGACTACACTCTTGCGTAATGATGTACGCCACGAATTTCGGTTTTTGGCAGCAGTTTCCCAAGTGTTGTGATGAATTCCAAAAGCTTTAGTGAGATCTTCAGTGTCTTTAAAGCGTTTCCTCTGGCCGCTTTGGGAGCGTTTACCACAGCGCAGCTCACCGTAAAATATTTGTTTAGGGAGCATGTGATCTGGCATGCGAGTCAAGTAACCAGCCCAGCGAATCTGATTCTTCATTAGTAGAGTGTGGACTCTCTTTCTAAGACTTCACTGTCTGGAATGTTGTCTAGCCATTTCAATGAAGTTGCATGAAACAATGACTTGCGCAATGAATTGAATTAAAGTGAGGAAGAGTTACGCAATTCGTCGACCAAACTCTCTCGCCTGAGTCCATCTGAATCCAGTTGCAAGACGACTGGAGGGGAATACAGGTGCAGTGGATGATCAGGGCGCTCTACGTGCCTTTCCGTGCTCATTACATTCAACAACGTTTTGCAGGTAAACGCCGTCTTACTCATTGAATCATCAATGATTTCTTCCGCGCAGTCTGCCGAACGCCGGTCTCCCTGGTCTAGGGGTTACACGAATTTCTCCGTAATCCCTTATACTCTCGTGAGTAACGTGACGTGCGTGAGAATTGGTAGCGATTCTCTCCGCGTCGGTAACTTACGGTGTATGTGAACCGGTCGCTCAGAAAGCAATGGCAAACTACTGAGCGTAATCTTGCCAAGAAATCAACAATCAGCTGACAGATGCTGATGTTGACAGCGATGTCCTGTAAAGGATATGCGAACCAAAAAAAAAAAAGTCTGCCGAATCCTGTCTTCACATGTTTTTATTAGTTCCCCTGCCTCATACATGTTCATGCCCCAGGTGTTTTCAGAGTTCTGTGTCCGTCGGAATAGAAGAAACAGATTGTAAAGAATATTCGTAATGAAAAAGAGCATCTCCAATTACAGGGGAAAATGTGGAGGAATTTTCAGAGAATTCGTAATGATCATTACTGTTTTCATCTTGTGTGTCATCTAGTGTGTTAATGAAGTTGGTGTCGCTGATATTATTATAGATTGCCCAACTGCCCACGCTTGTAACACACTGCTGTCTCTGTCTCTCCTGCCTAGTATGGTCCCATATAATTCACATTTCTCTAATTCCACCTCTTGTGTTTTTATGCGCTTTAGTTTTTTTTTTTTTCTTTTCGATATGGTTTTCATAGACAGTTTTATATTTGCAGCAATCAGTGTCTCAGTGTTTGTATTCTAATATGCCCATGATATCCTCAACATTATTATTGAACGCCACACTCTCTAGTTTCTTCACCATGATATCATTCGTTGGCCAGCATTCGCATCCACACTGAAATACAACATTTCAAGGAGCGGATTTGTCTATTTATGGTATTTGTTTTTTTCTTGGCGTTTCTCATTCTTGTAAAAGAATCTTTGGATAACACGATTCTGTTTTTGATCTTTGTGTCACATCTCTCGTCAGTTGTTACTGTGTAGCATAGATATTGAAAACCAGTGACCTGTTTGAGTTTTATGTCTTTTCTTTACATAAAACACATTGGTATTTGTGCTTTCGTGAAAACTATAGTGCAATGCATTTTTTTCAAATAGTTTTATTCATCAGGTGTTAAAATTTTATGAACAGGTGCTTACTGTGTTTAGCAGACCGCTGCTTACTGTGTTTAGCAGACCGCTCTGCTTTGATTTCGGTTGTATGGGCGTCGTTCATTCAGGAAGTAATGGCAAACTACTGAACTAAAGTTTGCCTAGAAAATCCCAAACAGCCAACAGAATTCTGGGGTTGATTGTGGCGTCTTATCAAGGACATGCAACTAGCTTAACTGTGTGATTAAAGGTGCAGAGATGTGCCTGAGATAGTTTATGAACCAAGGACAGTTTTTGCATCACGACACCAATGGAATAGAATGAAACGCCACTTAACAAGAGAAGCATGTGATCCTCACACGATAATGTCAACACATAACTGACATGTTGAGTTAACAGTCGTGACTGACACGGCAAAACACGTTCAAATTCTTCATGATGTTGGCACGAGAACTTACAGGCTCTTCGAATGGGCGGGTTTATAACTATCATTAATAACCCCACACGTAAAGCATAACTTTTCTTCCCTAGCACATCAGGAGTTGGGTCTAAATATATGTGAGGATAGTCTTCTTCTAGATCGTTCTGAAAGGACTAGTGCTGCTATAGTGCGTTCATAAATGTTTGTCCTCATTCGCGTTTTTTTTTTTTAAAGTATCTGTTGCATCGTTATGAAATTTTTCCTGCCGTCTTATATTTCATCCCACAAAAGGAATATGTCTTTGATAAGTCCAAGGGCAACTAAAATCACGGAAAGCGGCGAAATGTCTTTGATGTTTTGGCGAAAATGTATTGAATTCATGCTAACAAACTTGTTTTACAGTAATGCACGTCAGTTCAGGTGACGACACAAGACATATCCATATTCGTATTCAAGTGGGTGCATTGTGTAATATTAGTAAAGACAGAGAATTTACGGAGGCATGGCGTAAATAGTTTAGAATCGAAATGGAAATGGACACGAAAGTAGAAGGAATATATTTCTTACCTTATTTTTCATTTCCTTCTTTTTTCTTCAGCTGCTCGTTAATATTTTTTTTTTGGTCGACTTTTTTTTTTAAACAAGGAGTCCTGTTACTATGATGTATTTAGCTCTTTTATGGAGTTCGCGAAAGCTTCCAAACAACTGTGCGTTAATGTGCGCATGAAGTGACCAGAGGTGATACCCTCAATTCGATCATCATGTGTCAATTTTTAAGGATTTGTTCAGCTGTCTGTGTGGTTTGTTCACACGTGCACATGGGTGATAGAACCATTTTGAGTCTTCGTAAAAGATTGTCTACTTTGTTGTGTCCTTTTCAGAGACGGAACATGATTACCTGTTTTGCACGACGAATAAAGTTGTGAATGCCTCTGTAGTGAGATTCCTCCCAAATCGCCAAGATGTTGGTTCTCTTTTCGTTGAAGTTACATTGATTCGTATGTTCGTGTGTTGTCTCATCATTTGACAACGTGTTTGTTCTCACTTTCTTGTTATACCACAATATATTAGTTTCCACCGCAGTACTACTCTTCTTTTGGCATTCAATGCGTTTAGTGTTGTTTTTTTCCATTGCGGGTCACCGTTGAGGGCTTGCAGAACTGAAAATTCATTGGCGTAGAATACGAACTGGCAAGAATATTGACAAATTATATTTCTTGTGCCGTTGTTGTAACGTTTAGGGCCTGCAATTCTTCAGAAGAGTTGGAGCAAAATAGTCCAGTGGGTGTGTATGTGGATTAATGTCTGCGATCTGCCCAGACCTTAATCTGTGTCGGGCGATTACAGTAGGCTGATGACTGCTCTCGGTTGCATAAAATTCAATCCATCCTTCCTCCAATAGTCATCTCCCTCTTTTAACACAAGGTCCTCACATTTTTTTCCAGTAACTTTTTATCAGTATTTAATAGCGCGGATTGGGTTAGTATCTTGACGTCAGACAATTTGAATGTAGTATTGGCAGCTGCCACTTGTCCTTTAATTTTAGCCCACACAAGTTCTATAGGGTTTAAATGAGAATGATACAGCGGACGTCTCAAGCACCTATGGTTATGCTCTTCTATTAATTTGTCGATTTGATATTTCTTGCTTTTTTTTCATCTGTTTTACAAATGACACTAAGCCTAGCTTGAAATACGTTTCAGGAAATGGTATATTTTCACATCGGAGCCATATCTTTATTACTTCCTTTGTGCTTGATTCTGTAGGAATTTTGTCTTCGTGGACAACAACATTGTGATATGATGCATTGTCCATAATTAGGCAAGACTGTCCATCTATGAATGAGAGCACTGTATTCTCCAGCCATTCTCTAAATACATTACCATTCATCTCGATATGATACCCTCTATTGTCTGTATGCTTTGATGCGAACACGAGTCCAGCATTCTGTTGTAAATCATTATGCGTACTACCAGCATGCTATGACTAAACTTTGTCTTTTACTACTTGGTACCTATCGCTTTATCTTTCCATCAACTGTTTGCCATTCGTTTGCATTTGAGTGGTGCGAATTGATCCAGATTTCATCCAAATACACCATGGCATAATTTTCTTTGCGCATTTCTTTTATTTCACGTCGGTACTTGCTTCTCGCGGCTCATAATTGATATTCTACCTACCTTGTACTTTCTAAACGTGAAGCCTAATGTCCTTATAAATTTCAACAAATTTGTTTTGGGTAGCTCTATGTTATTTTCTTTCTCAACCATACCCTAAGTTTTCTTACCGTCACTGTTTCTTTGGTACCCAACAGTGTTATAATAGCTCGCCTTATGACCTCCTTGTCAAAGCTGTCTACAATTACCTTTTTATCTGCCGTTTGCTTATTGCGTTTCATTTCAGATTCTTACACCCATCGACGAAATGACCGTTTACTCAAACCCAGTGCATGCACTGTTCTTTTCTCGGGATTTGTAATAGTATGAAAAAGTTTCCTGCGGTCAGTTTCTTGACAAAAATATGTGTACGACTTCATAGCGATGCTTTGAAGTGTACACAATTTCACATTCAATCCCATTCAACAATATTCATACATTCACATGTTAGCGATAAATGGTAAGATATTATAAAATAATAACGTTTAATGAAAGCACCCACTATAGGTAGAATTATTGACGTCACCTATAACACTCCCATTCAACTATATGACGTGCTTCTCATAAGGAAATTCACGTGCACCACGGAGAATATTCATTTTTGAACACTAATGTTTCTGTATGACGATGTAATACATTTCATACTATGCACTTCATCTGTGACCCATAAACTATATACCGCATATAAACAAACATTGATATCTGCTATACAATCTCCAGATCAAAATTGTATTTGTTGGGTGGACATAATGATAAAATTATATGCTAAATCTCATCATTTTCCCTCTGTTAGTTACTGCGTTTTTATATGGGGTAAACAGTTGTGAGCGCACTATAACACTGGTATTTCTTTTACGCTTTTCTTTAGAATGTAATATTGTCTTCATGACTATTTCCACAATCGCTCGATTCGATTCCTCATAATTGCTATCTGTTGACGTTTTGCGATTTAAGGTGCTGCCAACAGTCATTTAGTTTTGATGTTCAAACAGGACATTGTCACTGAATCAATTATTGCGCTTAGAAGAGAACACAGAACCTCCCTTCTGCTGACCTGGTGTGTTGTAATATCCGAACCATCAAAGGAGACAGTGACCAAACACCTTATAGGATCTCGGCGTGTGATTTGCTTGATACCTCCATTGGTGATCCTTTTGATCTCTGCAGGCGAACAACTGATTGAGTGCACTGTGCGGTTACTTCTTCCATTGAACTTCATTGTAGATTGTTAATCTTGCCAACGTAACATGATGGACACTGATGAACTGACTCTGTGGAGAAATCTCAGCCCTACGAGAAGCACGAGGTATACGAACTGCTTTCACGTAAATTAAGTGATGTTGCCAGATACGATGCTAACACGAAGAAGTTCTTGAAGGCAGATCATAACAAGTGTTGGGGCCGTAGCTTTTGGTGTTTTTATAGATATGCTAACGTACACAGCACTTTGAAGGAACAGCGACGACGCCAAGCTTATAGTCCACCCTTAATAAATCTGCAAAACCATAGTGCAAACGTATCCGTGGGCTGGGCGTTCTTTAAGAGGTCTCATGTAGTGTGGCGTTGTTGTTGATTGTTCATGCTTACCTGGCACTGGGCAGTTAGAAGCGACTCTCTTGTTATCTGTGTTGATGCTTGGCAACAACAATTGTGTCTAGAGAACTGTTTCATCCTGGCTACTTCAAAATGCCCTCGACTTAGAAATGAAAGTATCCTGCCATGAAGAGATGAAAAGATAATCATTCGAATTTATTAAGTCCGCAAGAAGAGAATTCTTTGAACTAAAATAGCCATTTACTGATCAAAATGTGGTTTCAGGTCGATTCCTCAATATAAAGATCGCGACAATCATCATAGACTATAACGGATGCGTATTTCTTCTTCTTCTTCTTCTTCTTCTTCTTCTTCTTCTTCTTCTTCTTCTTCTTCTTCTTCTTCTTCTTCTTCTTCTACTACTACTACTACTACTACTACTACTACTACTACTACTACTACTACTACTACTACTACTACTACTACTACTACTACTTCTTCCTCTTCTTCTTCTTGTTTGCTGCCCCAAAGCCATCTAAAAAAGTCTTAATGTGTCTTCATTCTTCTAGTTCAGTACAAAACAAGAAGTTACAACCTTATAACACCATGGATCAGCTCACTTCGAAAGTATACAAAGAGCGACTGGAGTCGGTACTTCATTATGAAGTTATAAGACACGGGTCGAATTGTCCAGTCGTTGTATGACCTCTTGATCATGCGACCCGGAAGAAAAAAAACATTGGTAACCATGGCTTGTAATCCATCTGAAGGATGAAGGTTCTTAGTTAGTTTATTGTTGGTGAAACGTGTTGACACCATAAGTAACTTATAGTCCTTCTTTCTTTATACGACTGCATGTTTTCTTTGTCCTATTCGTGTCTTAGAAACCAATGCATGTGGCCTTTCGATTAATTCAGGTAATGTGAAATAGTAGCGTGGCAATACCATAATCTGAGGTATAATCTGAAGGCTAAGAGTAAGATTATGGGGAGGTTTTGGTATGAATTTATCAGCTTTCTAGCCTTGGTTATGCATGCAGTTTATGGAAAAGATTGCTCTTGAGGTTAGTGCCACATACTCTTAAATGGTACATTATTTCTTATCAGATTGTTCTTAGCTCAAATAATTCAAGCCCTGCAAACATTAATTATGTGATAGAAATGACAGTAATTGTCTCTGTTATCGAATAACATAGCGTGTTTAAATAATAAAACGTCGGAGCGGATAGAGAATAAAAAGGTGATTACGATATAATCATAAGACGACAGAATTGGTACAGTTAACGAAACCATGGCTTGTAGAATGTAACATCGCCATGTAAGAAGTCATTGGCAGAAAGCCGCTATAAACACATCAATCTTGAAACACTCTTGACAATGTTCCATTTCTTTTGCAGTTACGAAGCCGTGGCCTCCCCTGACTGGAGCCTGTATGGTGCCTGGCCCGACTCTATCTCTCACACGACGATCATGGCAAAGAAAAACTCGGAATATCTGCTTAAGCTGAGAAATCTTCATTCACAGAATCACAAACAAAAATTTTGGTTTGTGGATCAATTCTTGGCCTATAAGGTAAATGTTTTTTTCTTCAAATGTATTGTCTTCGTTTTGAAGAAACGATGTCTTTGCACTTCGGGCACACTAACAGATGATGAGTTTCCCTGAGTCCACACTTCGGAAAATTCAGAATGAACGGCTGAGGCATGAGGGGCTGCCACTTGTAGAGGCCCCAAACCGTGAAGAAACGGTATGGATTCTGGTTATAAAAGAGTGTGCGGAAACGAGAGAGCTGATGTACAGGCTTCAAAATCACCTATCATTTATGCTGATGTATTTCCATCAAGAATGATGATGACCATTCATTTCATCCAGTGGGGTTGAAAGTTTGGAGCCGTGATTTCCAAGATGGCTGGTAAGGCCAATGTTGGCTCAAAATGTTTTTTGACGATATGGGCAAAGAATGCTTGACGTTCCATGATCTTCTGATGTGATTTTTTTTGTCCAGTTTTTTCCCCCCACAACTTTTGCAGTCCTGTGTGCCTCTCAAGATACCACATCCTTACGTAATGATGTACGCCATCAATTTCGGTCTTTGTCAGCAGTTTCCCGTGTGTTGTGGTGAATTCTACAAGCTTAGAGCGCTGTCTTCAGTTCTTTTAAAGTTTCTACCGAAGTTTCGATCGTTTACTACAGTTCAGCTCACCGTAAAAATAATCGTTTAGGGAGCCTGTGATCTGGCATGTGAGTCGGGTGACCGACCCAGCGAATCTGATTTTTCATTAGTAGAGTGTGGATACTGGGTATGGAAGCTCTGTCTAAGACTTCAGTGTCTGGGATTTGTCTTGCCATTTGATCTTCAGTAACTTTCTATGGCAGACTGTGTGGTAGTGGTTTAATTTCCAAGCGTGTCGCTAGTAAACTGAAACACTGTTACAAGAAATGATGGATAAGATAGCAGCAGAAAGTTAAAACAAAGGACTTATTCTGAATAACAGAAAAACTGAAGTTATGGTACTACACAGACAAATTGTATACAGGCGACAGTAGACAAAGTGATTGACTAGTGCACTGAAATGGGTGCTGTCATCCACCCGGAAAAGGCAGCTGTTTTGTGGTGCTCTCTGGAGAACAGGATTGTGAGAGCTGATGTTCTAAGCCTCACTATCGATGGTGGAAGCGTCAACAGAGAGAACAAACTGAAGTATCTGGGAATCAGATTTTACAGGAGCCTGTCCTTTAAGGATCATGTGGAGATGGTTGTGACAAGATCTCAAAAGGGACTCAACGCACTTAAAACTATGGCTGCAATGGACAGAGTGCCAGCGGAGCAGTCAGACTTGTGCAGAGTTATAATCACATTGAGCCGGGAGTGCAGGGAGTAGCCAGGGAAGTGGAAATCCAGCAACTAATTCAGGATAATGCTCGCCCGGGTGATGTGATTATCTACACAGATGGTTCGGTGTTGAGAGGTAGTAGAAGTGCCTGGGGATTCTTGGCAAAGGCTAATGGTCAACGTTTGGTGCAGGAGAGCCTGGCATATGATACCACAACATCTAGCTTAAGAATGGAGGTGGAGGCAGTCAGTGCAGCTTTCCGCTGGATGGAGAATACGATACACACACACATCGTGATTGTAACTGACTCAGAAAGCATGATGAGTAGGGTGAGGACTGGCAAGCTTCGTGCCGAGTAGCTTGCTGCGCTTCGGAAGTCACGGGTGGCAAGCATCATCTGGATATTTTCTCCGGGGCATGCTGGTGTGTTGGGGAATGAACAGGCAGACAGATTGGCTGGCTCTGCAAAACTTGGTGGAGTATTGATGCATGATAAGGCAGACCTGGTTGCGGTCTTGTGGGAGCACGTGTACACCTCGGAGGATCACCATGGTCTGGCAAGAATGCGACAATGTGGAGTGACGATGGGATCTGGCCGATGCTCGACGCTTAGAGGAAAGGCGAGACGCACATATAATCAGATTGCTACTGGTACTATTGGTGTTGGAACTCTTCGCTGGCTTCTGAGGATGGGGACGGAGCGCTTATGGGAATGCCCCGAATGCTGTGATGTCGGTTCCTAAATCAATCAATCAATCATTGTATACCCAAAGGCAACATCAAAGTGAACCGAACCAATCTGAAACAAGTCAATATATTTAAATATTTAATAACAGCAGGTGAAAGATGTATTAAAGAAATTAACTGTAGAGTTGCCCAAGTAAAGGCAACATTTCTGGAGATGATAGAATAGTCTCTGCAATGTATCTTTGTAAATCGAGGTGAGGAAACAAGTTCTGAGGAGCTATATTGAGCCAATCCAACATTAATCATGGACAATTAGCATGCAAGTGAGGAATTATTTGGAAGTTGCTGAGATGTAGGTTCATGGAAGCATGTCGTGAACACCGTGGTCGGATCTAAAGAGCAATGAAGATATCTTGAAAGAAGTTAACTCAGAAAGAGAACTGGTTACTCGCATCAGAAGAAGACATTCCGCATTTCTTCGGGCATGTCATGAGAAGGGGAAAGTTGGAGTATGTCGTGACGACGGGAAAAATGGAGAGGGTTTTGTATGGAGGATCGTCGGTATAAGAAATGATTGGTAGCACAAGAGACCATGATCACCAACGCCACACGGCATGTACTATCCGAATGGAAGAAGGAGGAGGAAGAATACGAAGGCAGACGGAAGAAGAAGCAGGAAAAGAAGATGGAAAAAGAAGGAAGAAGAAGCAGGAGGAAGAAGAAGAAGAAGTAGAATAAATAAGAAGAAGGATGAAGAAAGAAGAAGGAAAAAGTAGAAGGAAAAAGAAGGAGGAGGAGGAAGAAGAAGAAGTGAGAAGAAGAAGGGAGAAGAAGGGAAACGAAGAAGGAATAAAGAATAAGGAGAAGAAGGAAGAAGAAGGTAAGATTACCTTGACTACGGCAAGTATGTCAGGTTTGGATATGGAACACTGGTCCAATGTGCTGGGAAGTGTACTAACCACTTGCCGTAATGAAGCCGAAAGTGTCTTGGTTTGTTGCGCTTAGTAAATGATTATTTGATTTTAATTTGTTTGATTTCATGTCACAATGAAGAGATAGTCAGTTAATTAGTCGACAGATCATCCTCATTACACATCGAAACATTCGTCCGTAAGTGGATCGGATCCCCTCAGTAAATCATGCAGCGTGTAGCGACTGGCGACACAAGTTTTGTGTTGGTTTATTAATCTTCTTTGGCTTCCCTCGTAGTGTTCTTGTTTGGCCACACCTCTTTTAACTTGCTGTTCTCGCAGCCTGACCATGCTTGTAGATTCACAGTCATCACTTGGTTCTCGCGAATGACTTACTTCTCGTAGAGCATTCATAATGTCAGCCTGGTTAATGGCTCGTCCGCCTTCCACACTAGCCTTACCTGCAAGCTTGTCAGCCCGCTCATTTCCTCGTAAACCCGCATGCCCTAGCACGAAAATGAAGCTAATCTTTGCCAGTCGAGACCGCTCCAGAGACAGCAACCACTCTTTTCGGTCCCACCCCATCTTTATTTTCTTGAGCATGCTCATTGAGTCACTACGGAAACATGCCCTAGTAAATGTATGTGTCTCGAGCAATTTTATTGCTTTACTTACTGTCATGACTTCCATAGTCAGGCTACTTGTGGTCTCAACAAAAGCACAAGAATCTTCCTTCACTATTCTCCCTCCGGCCTGAGCCGTAAAAGCCATGAACTTCTCACTCGTCGAACGACCGACCCATCTGTGTAAATGACAGCATCACCGTCCACAGAATTCTCGAAAATCAAAGCCTGTACTTCCGCCTCCACAACAGCCTAATTTTCTTGTCTGCATTTTCTGTCTAGTTGGATGCAAACTGAAAACGTCGTTCTGTATCCTTTCCATCCTTTCTATCTGCTTACGGCTGATAGCAAGGATCACCATCGCATACTACAAAACAGATAGGACCAGGCCCTCGTAAAGGAGATATAGATGGCGCTGATCACAGTTTGCCGCTGCCATCACCCGCATCGCAGCCAAACCTCGCTTGGCCTTTGTTATCACCTGGTCTATGTGTTCATCATAAGAAGGGCTTCGATCAAAACGTATCCCCAGGTAATTCATTGTCTGCGTTCTTTCCACCGTCTCTGAACCGTCTCTTTCCACCGTCTCTCTCACAGTGAAGAGATGAATGAATATAGATATTCAGCATGGCTTCAGTGTGTTGTAGCACTGGTAGACTGTAACTAGCATCCTGTGTCACTAAAGCTACACATACCAGACTTTGATCTACAATAGATATGCTGTTTTTCACACAAGTCTCACCACCTATACAATACATAAGCCAGTGTATGCCGCCATACTCATGACGTATATGTAGTTTGAAGTCTGATCAGATCTGTTGCCGTCTTGACAGTGAAGGTCGGTTGCAAGACATCGCCAGCTGTTTTGTTGTTTCTCGTCATGATAGTACATGTAACATTCCCTCCCCAGATGTTATCCTCACATTTAAAGAGCTGTCTTTAAACATGTTCTTGCTGTTCTTAAATATTGTGTTCGTCGAACCTTGACCTTGGTATCGTGACAAGGTCTGTCTGTAGCACAATCACGAGAGACAGCGAGAGTTGGAGATCCAATGAAGCCAGCTGCCCTGTGAACAAGGCAATCGTTCTGATATCTGGACGGTGTTAGGCGGCACCAGCATGATAGAGACGCAGAGAGCTGGGAATTTATTGAACCTAAACGTAACGCGTTTATTCTTCGGGTGACGCTGTTTAGTGTTTTACGCGGGACGCAGAGGTGTTTCCAAGGCACCAGGGCTGGGTTATATACTGGCCAAGACCTATTGACGCGTCCTCGTCGAGCGTCCTGGGCAACAGGTCCCTTCGGGGTCCTGACTAAGGTCAGTAGGATCGCCGATTCCTCCGAAGTCGGAGAGTGTCTGCCTGTACGGCGAGGAACCACCAGTCTGCACACCAATAAGCCAGACATGGGACAACGGATACTCACGCAAACCTCAAGTTCTGTATGACATCACACTGATGTTGAACAACAGGATGCCTTCATCCGACATACAGGACTTCGGCGTTGGAGCTCAAGCCAACGAACACAAGCAATCAAGCAAGCAGTGTTTTACGCTGTTTAATGTTTTACGCTGTTTAGTGTTTTTCTGTGGATTATGTGGTGTCATTTCGTATTCGTTTATTGGAAGTTTTCAAAAGAAGCCACGGAAGGCAGATGGTGGATGAAACTTTGAGGGCAGCCGACAGATATTTGTTGGTTATTGTCTCAAGTTTCGCGACGGCAGGCAGAGGATCTCTTTCGAGAGACAATGGTTGCGGTCACCTGACCAGTATGGTCACTGCCATAGAGGAAAGCAACGGCAAACTACCTCTTCAAAAGTGCCTAGTACATTATGATTCGCCTAAAGACTGATCATCGCAAGATAAGGACAGAGACATTAAAATTAGCAACATGGTATGTTAGGACGTTAAACGACGTCGACAAATTAGAGAACATAAATCAAGAACTAGAAAGAGAAAAAAAAAAATATTTTAGGGATGTGCGAAACGAGATGGACAAGGAGCAGGCATCAAGATAGATGAAGATTTTAAGATTATTTATTCTGGAGGTGAAGATCGACAAAAGGGAGTGGCAATTATTTTGGACCGGAAAACATCAACATCTGTTCAAGGATATTGGGCAGTGTCAGACAGAGTTCTACTAGTTAAATTAAGTGGCAGACCTTTTAGCATAAATGTTATTCAAGTATATGCTCCAACAGGAGAATCCAGTGAAGATAGTGTAGAAGAATTTTATAATGACATAGAGTCTGCCTTAAAGAGATGTAAAAATTCAGAAATAAACATCATAATAGTTAGTTAGTTAGTTAGTCGACAGATCATCCTCATTGCACATCGAACCATTCAGTCCATAAGTGCTCGGATCCCCTCCTCAGCAAATCCCGCAACGTGTAGCGGCTAACGACGCCAGTTCTGTGTTGGTTTATAAATCTTTTTTGGCTTCCTGCGTAGTGTTCTTGTTTGGCCACCCCTCTTTTAATTTGCTGCTCTCGCAGTCTGGCCATGGTTGTAGATTCACAGTCATCACTTGGTTCTCGCAAAAGTCTTACTTCTCGTAGAGCATTCAGAATGTCGGCCTGGTCCATGGCGCGTCCGCCCTCCACAGTAGCCTCACCTGCGAGCTTGTCAGCCCGCTCATTTCCTTGTACTCCCGCATGCCCTGGCACGAAGATGAAACTAATCTTTGCCAGTCGAGACCGCTCCAAAGGCAGCAACCATTCTCTTCGGATCGACCCCTCCTCTATCCTCTTGATCATGTTCATTGAGTTGCTAAGGAAACAAGCCCTAGTGAATGTCTGTGTCTCGAGCCATGTTATTGCTTTACTTACTGCCATGACTTCCATGGTCAGGCTACTTGTGGTTTCAGTGAAAGCATCAGAGTCCTCCTTCACCATTCTCCCTCCGGCCCGAGCTGTAATGGCCCATGAGCTTCTCACATGTCGGACGACCGACCCATCTGTGTAGATGACCGCGTCACCGTCTAGCGAATTCTCGAAAATCAACGCTTGTACTTCAGCCTCAACAGCAGCCGGATTTTCATGTCTGCATTTTCTATCTAGTTGGATGCAAACTGAAAAGGATGTGCAGAAGTCTGTTGGCACTTGCACCCACTCCTCGCCGGGTTCTAAGTCCTCAAGTGAACACACCTGTTGAAGAATGTCTTCGGCTTGACCCATCCACGACCGTCCTCTTTTTGCAAAAGTAGGAAATCAAGGGGATAGATACACAGTAAGAAACTATGGTTTAGGAGAGAGCACTACAATACAGACTTGTAGAGTGGGCAAAAGAACAGGAAATGATTGTAGGAAACACATGGTTTAAGCAACACCCTAGAAGATTATGGACATGGAAGAGTCCTGATAACAGGATTAGAAACCAGATTGACTACATTCTGATTAGCAGAAGATTTAGAAATGCGTTAACAATAGCAAAAACAGTTCCCAGTGCTGATTGTTATAGTGACCACAGATTATTTACAGGAACATTGAGGATAAAGTTGAAGAAAGTCAGTATATAACAAGGAACACTAAATATGATGTGTGTACATTGAGTAATGACAAGGAAATACAAAACAAATTCAACATAGAAGTACAGAACAGATTTGATATATTGTCTGATCTAGAGATCCTATCCCAGGATGTGGATGATCAATGGGAAATGTTGAAGAATTCAATCAGTTTGGCTGCAGAAACAACTATTCCAAAATTAAAGAAGGTGGATCGTAAGAAATGGATGGCTGAAGAAATTTTACACCTCATGGAAACAAGAAGACTCAACAAAAATAATTCTGCCAAATATGAAGATATTCACAGACAAGGCAGAATATTATGTAAGGAGGCAAAAGAAGCATGGCTTGAGGAAAAGTGCTTAGAAATTGAAAAACAACACAACAGTCACAGTACCAGATTAGTGCACAAAAGAATTCAGGAACTTACTAATAAAAGAACAAGTACATCAACAGGCTGTCTAAAAACTCAAGATGGAAAAATCATAATCGAAAAAGATCAGATTACACATGTATGGTTGTTGTTGTCGTGTCTCGCTCAAGGCTGCAATGTCGATGTTGAACCTGCCCAGCTCTCTTCCAATCAGTGCTGTTCGTCTCTCTGGACCCGACGCGCCATCTCTGTCAAGGAGGGAGCGTACATTACAAGTGCCGATTGTTAAGGGAATATGGTTTGCTCTTTTAGCTTTACCTGTTTTTTCTTTGTTTGTATGTCGACCGCAGTTTAGGGTACCCACCAACCGCAGCTAGCTGGTTAGGTAGTACCTAACATGTATGGATAGATTATGTGAAAAACCTTTGTGAGGATAACAGTGAGGAACAGTATGGTATTAGATTTAATAATGAAGGACCGCCAATTTTGAAGATGGAGGTTCGATATGTTCTTAAGCATATGAAAGCTGGCAAGGCTCCCGGTGCAGATAACATCACAACAGAAATAAGTAAAGCTTTAGAAGAATATGGACTAGATCAAGTCACCAGACTGCTAAACATATGATACTGGAGATATACCTTCTGAATTATGTAACTCTGTATTTATTGCAATGCCAAAGAAATCAGGAGCCTTGGAATGTGATCAACATAGAACAACTAGTATAATGAGTTACTTCACAAAGATTTTACTACGAATTATCATGCAAAGAGTGAGGAAGAAAATACACTTTTCAGTAGAAGTGAAAAGTATATTCCAAAAAGGGTGGGAGCTAGTACACAACCTTGCTTAACTCCACTCTTGATTTCAAACTCTTCTGAAGTTGCACCATCAAACTTGATTATACCCTTCATGTCTGTGTGGAAGCATTCCACAACTGACATAATAGTTGGTGGGCAGCCAATCTTCTTTAGTGCCTTGAACAGACTCTCACGACTGACCATATCAAATGCCTTTGTGAGGTCCGTGAAGGCAATAAACAGTGGCTGATTCTGTTCACTACATTTTTCTTACATTTGTCGCAATGAGAATATCATATCAATGGTAGACCGGTTCTGTCGGAAGCCACACTGTGATTCGGGGTAGACTTGATCTCCCAGGACTTGAAGTCTGCGCAAAACAACTCTGGCAAATACTTTTCCAACAATACACAGAAGTGAGATACCCCTATAGTTGTTACAGTCACTGCGATAGCCCTTGTTCTTGTACAATGTTATGATGCTTAAGTATGTGAAATCCTGTAGGACTTGTCCTTCTCTCTAACATAGCTATATTAGCTGGTGGATCTGTAGAGTGAGTTTGTCTTGCCCACTGCTGATAACCTCTATTGTAATCCCATCCTTACATGGAGTCTTGCCAGATGCAAGCTCATTTATAGCACACTTAACTTCTGTTATAGTGGGAAGTGTGTCCAGGTAGTCAAGAGTTGGCAGGGGCTCTATGGCGTTGAGGGCATCATCCGCTAGTTTGGTCTCACTTGAGTAAAGCTCCAAATAGTGCTCTACCCATCTATCCATCTGCTGTTTCTTATCACTGATGTTTCCTCCAGTCAAGGTTTTCAGTGGTGCACTTCTTTTGATCATTGGACCACAGGCTTTCTTTATACCTTCATACATGCTTCTGATGTTTACCTTATCACTTGCATCTGTAATGGACTCATATAACTTGATCCAATAATCATTTGCACACTGCCTGGCAGCCTTTTGCACATCCTTCCTAGCTTGCCTTCTTAGCTCACTCAAAGTGTTACGCGTTGGTCTTTCCTTGTTTCTTAAGAGAGCTATCTTCTTTTTATCAATCAATGGATGCAGTGTCTGACTGTCGCAAACCAGTCCTGCCTCTTATGATCCACAGTGCCGTAAACCCCTACCGATGTTTTATAAAGATTTTCCTTAAGTTTGCCCCACTTTTCACTTGATGTACAATTTTCTATTGATTGATTGATTTAGGAACCGACATCACAGCATTCGGGACATTCCCATAATTTTCTATTGTATCAGTGAAAGCGTCTTCAAGTTGCTGTTGGAATTCAAAGCATTTATTGGGATCGTGGGTGTTAATAATATTAATCCTGGAGCTGGATTTGTGTTTAGCTGTGTAGATTCTCTTTTGTCTCAGTCTAACCCTTGCAACAACCAGTGAATGATCCGTATCACAGTCAGCACTGTGGCAACTTCGAGTTAATGATATTTGGTTCACATATCTCTGTGTGATGATGTCCAGCTGATGCCAATGGCCAGATCATGGATGTTTCCATGTGACCTTATGCAGCTCTTTTGTTTAAAAAAAGGAGTTTGTAATACATAGGTCATTTCTCGTGCAATACTCCAACAGCCTTTGCCGATTTTCATTCATGCGACCGATGTTGTATTTTCCAAGGCAAACTGGTCATGAACTCGAGTCCTTGCCCACACGAGCATTGAAATCACCGAGAATATAAATGTAGTCGGATTTTGGAACTGCCTTGATCACAGAGTCTAGCTCCTCATAGAACGAATCCTTCACATCATCAGAGGAAACGAGTGTCGGTGCATATGCAGTGATAATGGTGGCAAATCCACAAGATGTTGCCAAGCGCAAGAATAATAGTTTTTCATTACCTCCAGCTGGAATTTCAATCATTCCCAGTAGCGAATTCTTCACTGCAAAGCCCACACCATGTTGCCTTTTTTCTCCCTGCCCTCTACCCTTCCAAAAAATGGTTTAATTATTTTCCCTGTGTGACCCTTCCTCGGCGAGGCGAGTCTCCTACAGCAATATCAATGTTAAGACGATTGAGTTCAGCATCAATCACAACCTTTTTTTTTTTCCACATCGTCAATATTTGTCAGGTCAGTAGAAAATCCTGGACACATGGTTCTTACGTTCCAGGTTGCAAGCCGTAGCTTGGGGTTTCTATTTTTCCTTTTATTAGTACCTGTTTCATTGGTTTTACAGTGCGATTCAGATTTTGTCCTAGCCCCAAGCACTAATTGAATCAGGCAGGCTGTGGCGGATCAGCACCCAATTGGCAGGAGCTGCCCAGCTTGAGGCGGGCGGTAGCTTATCAGTGACACTTCTGGGTGTCTTCCACCCTCAGAGGCAACCCGTGGCGCCCCATGTCTACACCAATTGACAAGGACTTATAACCCGTAAATGTTACCTCTCGCGTTGATTCCGAGACCGGTTAAGACCAGAGATGGAGTTATTGCCTCTCCATAGCACAAAGCCTGGGCTAAAATATAGAGACCATGTGGTGCCCATGCAACATGATCCCTCTCTCGGCCTGTCTAGTTCACTCCATAGGAGAGGTAACACCTATATATCTGGAACAAGACAAGCTGCAGAAGCTGCCGGATCAGCAAAGCAATGCTCTAACTGTCCGCCTGTCGGAGCTTCGATCCTAGACCAGCTGCCAACCAAGGCTTATGGCCTAGTCTGCCCTGCCATGACATTTTGTCTTTAGGTTGCATTTCCTCTCACCAGGATAAGGCTTGTACTCTCCCAATTGCGCTCTTTCGCCCGAAGCCGTTGTCACAGTGTGGGGTGTCGGGTTTTGTAAGCGCCGTCCAACATTTGGTGCTAACAGAAAGCAGGTAGTCCCGTCTACTGTTATTCGGTAGCTCAGTCATATTTGACTAAGACCTGACTTACATAATGATAATTGAACACTGCAAAATATTTAGTATTTTTTTTTACATTTTAATTGTAATTTAAAGGTGTTGGAGAAAAGACCAGATCTTCTATTTTTAGACAGACATTTACAGGTAAAATGTCTCAATCAAAACTGTCATCCAACGTGGCAACCAGGATATCTTGCGCCTTTGAATGAAAACCCGCAAGGTAAGTTTTACGAATTTGTTGGTATAGCTTGTTATAGTTAGTATAGTTATTCTGGCACCCATTTTTGTGCATTTATCGCAGTTTTGTTGATCAATTGTCAAACTAAGTTCGAAATCCAAAAGATTATTATTTAGTGCTGGTTTCATTTTGTTTTGCTTACTTGTGTTCGCTCGCTGTGAACTCCAGCGTGAAGTACTGTGAACTTGTGAAGCACCCAAGAATAGGGATGCCAGATACGTGGGCACCAAAAGGAGGACATAATAAGACAAAAAGGAGGACATAATAAGACACAAAGGGGGACATATTGAATGTTTCATTTAAATCGTTCCAGATTAAACCCACAATCAGTACAACTTTATTACAATAGCTGCCAAATGCGAGAACACATTTCTATCCTTCTCTTCTGTTAATGCCTCAAAAATTCACATTGGCATTGTCACTAGCAAAACAACACATTTGGAGTACAAATCATGTTTTTGGAGTGTTATCAATATGTATATACTGTGATATAGTTTCTGAGGTTTCATTTGGTGTGTTGTCTAACTCGAGAATCTTAGTTTGGATTCCACCTGCTTTCCAGTCAAAGTACTGAACAACTGTCAAAACTTGTCATTTACTGCCAATATAGTACCTTGCGGTGTATGGCAGAGGGGTCTTTGAGCCTGAGGAATTAAGGCCGCCTGGCTAATGCAGTCCCCAACAGAAAAAAAAAATCCCACACCTTACCGAGGGATCGAACCCGGGCCTCCCGAATGAGAGTCCGGCGTTCTAGCCACTCGGTCAGCCGCTCCAATATTATCTGGGAATCGTGATTGCTAGCATCTGTCGAAAGACCGAAACATGAAATACCCCTTAAAGATTTATTCAATTCATCAACAGTGTGTGTGTGTGGGGGGGGGGGGGGGGGGCAATCACCTGGTTTATTATTGCTTCAGTCTTTGTTTTTGCACAGGCAATATTTTTAGCAATTTCTGAATCTTCAAATAATGTGTGCATCAAACCGGCTGTGCAGGTCATCGAGTTGTAAGACTGATGATAACAAACTGTATGAAATGCCAAAGTTGCTTCAGCCGCATGCGCTTTCAGCAACACATTTGAGTACTTAGGCTGGAAAATAAAGACGTCAGTGTGCTAGATGACGCGGACACTTTGATTAGGTTTCCATGTCTTTCGCAGGAGCACACTTTAACTGGCAGAATGACACACTTAGTGTGTACTGGAATGTGTTTCCAGACCTGCAGCTGGAGACGGTCAAGTACACCAGTGGGCCAATAATTTAAGCAGCCAGACGAATACTGCACAAGGCTGGTGTGTCCATACAGGAGCTGAACAGTCGATGATGTGATATTTGAGGTGGAGAGAGTGAGAACCAGTGAGACAAGAATACGACATACACACACATCGTGATTGTAACTGACTCAGAAAGCATGCTGACGAGGGTGAGGACAGGCAGGCTTCGTGCGGAGTGGCTTGCTTCGCTTCGGAGGTCACGGGTGACAAGCATTGCCTGGATCTTTTCTCCGGGGCATGCCGGTGTGCTGGGAAATGAACATGCGGACAGATTGGCTGGCTGGCTCTGCAGAACTTGGTGGAGTATTGATACATGACAAGGCAGACGTGGTTGCGGCCTTGTGGGGGCACTTGCACACCTCGGAGGAGCAAATGGATTACCATGGTCTGGCAAGAATGAGACAGCGAGGAGTGACGAGGGGATCTGGCCGACGCTCAACTCTCAGAGGAAAGGCGAGACGGACATATAATCAGATTGCTACTGGTACTATTAGTGTTGGAACTCTTCGCTGGCTGCTGAGGATGGGGACGGAGCGCTTATGGGAATGCCCCGAATGCTGTGATGTCGATTTCTAAATCAATCAATCAATCACTGTCAACATGGCGCTCCAAGTCAGTAGTTCCTTTGTTGGCAACGGACAAGTAACTATCGCAAATCATACACTTTGCCTCATTCTCGTTGCGTCCTTTAACGAAGCATGGAAACTTGTTTTTCATAGTGCTCGAGAATTTGCATTTTCTCTTTGTAAAAGCCATTTTCATAAACATAGACGGCAAAAATTACAAATTTAAAAAAAAAAATTTAAGTAGCGTCTCTGCTACCGGAACCGGAAAGAACATTAACATTTTAACCATAGAGACTACTGCAATGTTAGTGTTGCCGAATAGAGCAACCGTTAGATTCAAATTATACAAATAATTGGTGTTTCATATTTTGTATAAATAGGAAAATTAAATAAATATTATTAATCAATGGATTTTAATAAAGAATGTAAACACACGGTAGAGTGTAGATACATTGTAAGTTGTAACAACAATACATGAAAAATGATGACATAAAATATTTAAAAAGCCGGACATTTTAAAGGTTTTTAGCTTTGCATGGCGGACGGAGGACATTAGACTAAAAATAAGGAGGACATGTCCTCTCTTTGCCGGACGTCTGACAACCCTACCCAAGAATAGACAAATGAGCCAACCAAAAAAGTGCTGAGTAACCTGCAATAAATTGTGACAATGGGGTAAGGGGATTCAAAGAAAGAGGAGGAGAAGGAACAGCTGCAGCAGCATAAGAAGATACACAAGGAGAAAGAAGAGAGGGAACATTCATAATAAAAAAAACTAAACATTCTTTTCATGAACACACTGTATGGCCCTAATAATAACACACCTTCGAATACTAAAAATGTTTTTTTTTTAGTCAAGGGACATACTTGTACATAGCTCCTTGATCTTATGAACCAGATCGAAACATGACCCCAAGACAAAACAGTTTATAAAGCTGTTGATTATGCTTTCACAGGAGCACACTTTAACTGGCAGAATGACACACTTAGTGTGTACTGGGATGTGTTTCCAGACCTGCAGCTGGAGACGGTCAAGTACACCAGTGGGCCAATAGTTGAAGCAGCCAGACGAATACTGCACAAGGCTGGTGTGTCCATACAGGAGCTGAACAGTCGATGATGTGATATTTGAGGTGGAGAGAGTGAGAACCAGTGAGATAAACAGTGAATCAGACAGTGAGAGTGAGTGAGTGTGTGTGTGTGTGAGAGAGAGAGAGAGAGAGAGAGAGAGAGAGAGAGAGAGAGAGAGAGAGAGAGAGAGAGAGAGAGATTGTGTGAGTGAGAGAGTTGAGTTAAGTTGAGTCAAGAATCGAAAGAGAGAGATTAAGTATTGTAGACTAAGAGATTGTGTGAGTGGGAGGGAGAGAGAGCGAGAGAGAGAGAGAGAGAGAGAGAGACAGCAGAAGAAATCGAAAAATGGACAGAGCAAGAAAGAGGGAACAAGAAAGAGAGATATAGACAGAGAGAGATGGAGAGAGTATATATTTTACTTTTAGAGGGGCACAAAAGGAGCAATCAGACCCATCCAGCCACTCATCTTTCATACGCGAATTATTTATTCAGCATTATGTATGTTAAATTCATTTGACAATAAACATGGTGATATGAATGTTAAGCAAAGACATAACATACACTATGAGACATGAATGCATACTTACCTGCTTGTTTATCAGTATATATATACATGCGCATACGCTCATACACACACATACAGTCATACAGTTTAGGCAGGCAAAGATACCAGATAGACATTCATACAACTATGCACAAACATAAACAGATAAAGACAAATACAAACATATAAAGACACACACAGATGCCCATAAGGGATAGATGCATCAACACATGCACAGACACATACTAGACGCAGATTTGAAAGATACATAAACAGACAGAAACACACACACACACATATTTAACCAGAGAAATGGACATAGAGACAGAAAGACATGAATATGAGAGACAGGCAGAGACACATATACCAGCATATATGCATGCACTCACACATACAGAACAGACTGACACACAAACAAGCATATGCATAGATGACAGATGCACAGACTACACAGATGACAGATGCACAGACCACGCATATGCACATACACAGATGACAGACACACAAATAGGCAGGCACATAGACACATAAGACTCAAATCTGTCACACACGGATAAATATACAAATACTTGTATACATAGACACTCTCATGTACACAAATAAGATACATAGAAATAGAGAAAGAAAGACACACAGAGATAGAGATAGAAACAGAAAGACAAAGAGAATTAGAAACAGTGAGACACGTGAATGGATTTGCTTTTGTTGTTTGTGTGGTGACTGGTCAAATATTTGCAAACATGAAATGGGGACATTTTGAAAATATGCTATAACAAGAAAAGAATTGTGTTCTGAAAAGACAAGGAAAGATGAACTAGCTGTCAACTGAAGTTAAGATAAAATATGTGCTAAACAATCCACAGTACAGCTACAGGACACTAGACATGGACTCATAGAATGTCAACTTTGTTTATGTTTCATTTTCTATGAGGATTCAAGACAAGAGAAAGACATCTAGGGGTCATGACCCGGGTGTGCCCACCCACCGAGAGTGTAATAAAGATAGGGTAAAAGAATTCATGGAATGGGGACGTCTTCTGTTGACCAGATGCCTCCTCTTGTGCTAGCTCCATGGCGAAGTTTATACTGATATGAAAAACAGGAAGCACTTTGCAAAATTAGCACTGAGTGTTTCCAAATTTTACATGAAAAATCCACGGAGAAACAGTTTCTCTTTTTTTGTGTTCAGAATTTGCATTAGAGGTAATGAAAACATTACTAGTCAGAATGCTTTAATGTAACAGATCTGAAGGACTAATGTAGCACTATGTACACAATGTTTCATTTATCTTAAACATTCCACATAACATACAGTTTCTTCATAAAATGGAATAATGGATTCTGATTAACAGCAAATTGACTATAGCTGTTTCTTGTAGGCGTCTAACAGAATATATTCAAACATGGAGGAACAAAACCAAATCTGCCTACAACTGTGAAAGATGACATGAGATGAGCTGGGATTGATAGAAAACAACACCAAGCAGGTCTGGGAAAGGGACAGGCTAAATTATGGGGTCTGTCTATTCCTTGAATGTGCCCTCTTCAATATGCTTGTCAGCGTTGGTGAGAGTTGAAATAATCCAACTAGGGCTGGCTTGAGTAGAAAGCAGATGATGATACCAAAGATGTAGGCATGTGTACATATGCACATACTTCAGCGTTCATCATGAGGTTAGTCAGACAAAGGCTTGAGTTGGAGTCATCTGATCATGTGACTCCATTGACCAATGATTTTAGCTCAGCATTCGTATGACCACAATGTCTCTGCATGGCCATGTGATGAAGTTGTTTATTAGACATGTTAATTTTCGCTTCCCCTGGATTTTGCCCTCCAGTATTTTCAAAAGTCTTAGTCAGACATTTTTGTCTAAGGTAGATCCACGTGGATGGGAAAGGCAAGGAGAAATCACTAGTATCTTCCAAATAATAAATGTATATATGAATTATATTTGTAAAGAACGCCATTGTTTGTTAATTAAGCATATACAACTGTATTTCATTAATTCACAAATGTGCTTTTTAAATGCCCTTTAATGTGAATATCAATTTCAACCTTGCTCATAGAACTGTTGATGCTATCATTGTGGCTGCCAAGACTCCGGATAAACTACAGTAACATGCTCATTAAGTCTTTGGGTGAATGTGCAGTTAGTGTCAGAATAGTTTTGTGTTTGAAGATGTCAGGTTGGTAATGTAAGAACGGGACCACAGTGGTATAGTAGTCAGTGTGGTTGTCTGCCAAGGCCTTGTTCCAGGTTGAATCCACAGTGGAGACATAATTGTTATGTCCCACCAGTTATCCTCTGAGACCGACCCAGTCTCATAAATTTGGGAACCAGAAAGTTTCCAGATATTGTTGGAGATTCTCTTGGGAGGGAAGGTGAAGAAGAAAGGACTCTGCCACTTCAATGACAGTAACTGCCATGATACTACTTTTACCTTTTATTATGAGAGCAGAAACACCAAACTTATTTGTGATTATATGACCAAAGAACACTGCCTCCTTATATTTGTATGTAATGTTCTGCTTCATTAGCCTTGTCCAAGCTCTTGTTAGTTATCTGGTTCTACGTATTTGCAACATTCTCCTCAGAAACTATACCTTTATTACTTCCAAGCTGTTATTAATCTGTGCATTAACATTCCATGATTCACTGTCATACAGTAGAACAGGTTCTATATATACATGATTCACTGTCATACAGTAGAACAGGTTCTATATATACATGATTCACTGTCATACAGTAGAACAGGTTCTATATATACATGATTCACTGTCATACAGTAGAACAGGTTCTATATATCCATGATTCACAGTCATACAGTAGAACAGGTTCTATATATCCTTGATTCACTGGCATACAGTAGAACAGGTTCTATATATACATGATTCACTGTCATACAGTAGAACAGGTTCTATGTATCCATGATTCACTGTCATACAGTAGAACAGATTCTATATATCCATGATTCACTGTCATACAGTAGAACAGGTTCTATATATCCATGATTCACTGTCATACAGTAGAACAGGTTCTATATATACATGATTCACTGTCATACAGTAGAACAGGTTCTATATATCCATGATTCACAGTCATACAGTAGAACAGGTTCTATATATCCTTGATTCACTGGCATACAGTAGAACAGGTTCTATATATACATGATTCACTGTCATACAGTAGAACAGGTTCTATGTATCCATGATTCACTGTCATACAGTAGAACAGATTCTATATATCCATGATTCACTGTCATACAGTAGAACAGGTTCTATATATCCATGATTCACTGTCATACAGTAGAACAGGTTCTATATATACATGATTCACTGTCATACAGTAGAACAGGTTCTATATATCCATGATTCATTGTCATACAGTAGAACAGGTTCTATATATACATGATTCACTGTCATACAGTAGAATAGGTTCTATATATCCATGATTCACTGTCATACAGTAGAACAGGTTCTATATATCCATGATTCACTGTCATACAGTAGAACATGTTCTATATATACATGATTCATTGTCATACAGTAGAACAGGTTCTATATATACATGATTCACTGTCATACAGTAGAGTAGGCTCTATATATACATGATTCACTGTCATACAGTAGAACAGGTTCTATATATCCATGATTCACTGTCATACAGTAGAACAGGTTCTATATATCCATGATTCACTGTCATACAGTAGAATAGGTTCTATATATACATGATTCACTGTCATACAGTAGAACAGGTTCTATATATACATGATTCACTGTCATACAGTAGAATAGGTTCTATATATCCATGATTCACTGTCATACAGTAGAATAGGTTCTATATATACATGATTCATTGTCATACAGTAGAACAGGTTCTATATATACATGATTCACTGTCATACAGTAGAACAGATTCTATATATCCATGATTCACTGTCATACAATAGAGCAAGTTCTATATATACATGATTCACTGTCATACAGTAGAACAGGTTCTATATATCCTTGATTCACTGTCATACAGTAGAACAGGTTCTATATATCCATTATTCACTGTCATACAGTAGAGCAGGTTCTATATATCCATGATTCACTGTCATACAGTAGAACAGGTTCTATATATACATGATTCACTGTCATACAGTAGAACAGGTTCTATATATCCATGATTCACAGTCATACAGTAGAACAGGTTATATATATCCTTGATTCACTGTTATACAGTAGAACAGGTTCTATATATCCATAATTCACAGTCATACAGTAGAACAGGTTCTATGTATCCATGATTCACAGTCATACAGTAGAACAGGTTCTATATATCCTTGATTCACTGTCATACAGTAGAGCAGGTTCTATATATACATGATTCACTGTCATACAGTAGAACAGGTTCTATATATCCTTGATTCACTGGCATACAGTAGAACAGGTTCTATATATCCATGATTCACTGTCATACAGTAGAACAGGTTCTATATATCCATGATTCACTGTCATACAGTAGAACAGGTTCTATATATCCATGAGTCACTGTCATACAGTAGAGCAGGTTCTATATATCCATGATTCACAGTCATACAGTAGAACAGGTTCTATATATACATGATTCATTGTCATACAGTAGAACAGGTTCTATATATCCATGATTCACTGTCATACAGTAGAACAGGTTCTATATATCCATGGTTCATTGTCATACAGTAGAGTAGGTTCTATATATACATGATTCACTGTCATACAGTAGAACAGGTTCTATATATCCATGATTCACTGTCATACAGTAGAACAGGTTCTATATATCCATGATTAACAGTCATACAGTAGAATAGGTTCTATATATCCATGATTCACTGTCATACAGTAGAACAGGTTCTATATATGCATGATTCACTGTCATACAGTAGAACAGGTTCTATATATCCATGATTCACAGTCATACAGTAGAACAGTTTCTATATATCCTTGATTCACTGTCATACAGTAGAACAGGTTCTATATATCCATGATTCACTGTCATACAGTAGAACATGTTCTATATATCCATGAGTCACTGTCATACAGTAGAACAGGTTCTATATATCTATGATTCACAGTCATACAGTAGAACAGGTTCTATATATACATGATTCACTGTCATACAGTAGAACAGGTTCTATATATCCATGATTCACAGTCATACAGTAGAACAGGTTCTATATATCCATGATTCACAGTCATACAGTAGAACAGGTTCTATATATACATGATTCACTGTCATACAGTAGAATAGGTTTTGTATATCCATGAGTCAGTGTCATACAGTAGAACAGGTTCTATATATCGTTTGAGTACTCCCTGACATTCAGTGACTGTGGCTTACTGTATTAGATACTTATATGCACATGCATGTGTATTTATTTTATGTGAATCTACTTCAGAAGTGTGGAGTTGACACAGAGGTTAGTTTCCATTTAGGTTAGATTGATTGATTGATTGATTTAGGAATCGACATCACAGCATTCGGGGCATTCCGTAGGTTAGATGTCCCAAAGGAGGTATAGTGCTTCTACAGTCATGATTTCTGTAACAGGTTGCTTTCTTCTATAAAGCCACTAGTCCTTCACATAATCATTGTATTTTGTTGATATCATCACTGCCGGTTCTGTATAGTGGAATGTTGATATCATCACTGCCGGTTCTGTATAGTGGAATGTTGATATCATCACTGCCGGTTCTGTATAGTGGAATGTTGATAGCATCATGTTTGTGGTTAACTTCAAACATAATGTTTTAAATGAGATTGTGCTGACATTTATAAAGTGAGCTTTGATGTGTCCTGCTAAATTTTTAGTTGTTGTTTTCCCATAATTCCATTCAAGACATTATGATGTTGTTGTTTTTTTGCGCTCGCTCGCTTTGAACTCAATCGTAGTCCATACACACAATTTTTTTATAGTAGTGATGGACTGAATTTTGTGTGTGGATTAGCTTTTCCTATTAACAGTGTCCCTCGCCATCAGGTGAACCCACTCCGACTTCAGAGGTACTTGTAATTAACGTCCCCAAGTCAAGGATGACAGGTCAACATTTTAGTCCAACTGTTCGGTGTAAGGATTGAATCGCTAACCTCGGTATCAGCACACCGGATGTTTAAGAACACTGTTCTTGTCCATTCGGCCATGCGGCCATGATTAGAGAAATTAGACGTGGACAGTCAAAATTTTTTGGACATGTTATGAGAAGAAATGGATTGGAGAACTTAGTGACAACTGGCAAGATCGAAGGGAACAGACCAAGGGGAAGACCGAGAAGAAAATATCTGGATGGCTTGGCCACATGGCATGGACGAGACAGGAACACTTAGCTGATCCACAACTCTGGTGATCGAGTGAAATGGCGAGTCATGACCGCCCACACTTTCTGGCATGGCACATGATTGATTGATTGTCCATTCTAGTGGAGAATTTGCTACTGTGTTTTATCATACGTCAAGAGTCACAGTAACACAGTACTTAGTGCAGTTTTATCATACGTCAAGAGTTACAGTAACACAGTACTTAGTGCAGTTTTATCATACGTCAAGAGTCACAGTAACACAGTAGTTAGTGCAGTTTTATCATACGTCAAGAGTCACAGTAACATAGTACTTGGTGCAGTTTTATCATACGTCAAGAGTCACAGTAACATAGTACTTGGTGCAGTTTTATCATACGTCAAGAGTCACAGTAACATAATACTTGGTGCAGTTTTATCATACGTCAAGAGTCACGGTAACACAGTACTTAGTGCAGTTTTATCATACGTCAAGAGTTACAGTAACATAGTACTTGGTGCAGTTTTATCATACGTCAAGAGTCACAGTAACACAGTAGTTAGTGCAGTTTTATCATACGTCAAGAGTCACAGTAACATAGTACTTGGTGCAGTTTTATCATACGTCAAGAGTCACAGTAACATAGTACTTGGTGCAGTTTTATCATACGTCAAGAGTAACAGTAACATAGTACTTGGTGCAGTTTTATCATACGTCAAGAGTCACGGTAACACAGTACTTAGTGCAGTTTTATCATACGTCAAGAGTCACAGTAACATAGTACTTGGTGCAGTTTTATCATACGTCAAGAGTCACAGTAACATAGTACTTGGTGCAGTTTTATCATACGTCAAGAGTCACAGTAACATAGTACTTGGTGCAGTTTTATCATACGTCAAGAGTCACAGTAACATAGTACTTGGTGCAGTTTTATCATACGTCAAGAGTCACAGTAACATAGTACTTGGTGCAGTTTTATCATATGTCAAGAGTCATGGTAACACAGTACTTAGTGCAGTTTTATCATACGTCAAGAGTCACGGTAACACAGTACTTAGTGCAGTTTTATCATACGTCAAGAGTCACGGTAACACAGTACTTAGTGCAGTTGCCTACCAAGATATCGGTCTGGGTTCAGTTCCTCATGGGGCAGGCTCTTGTTTCTACAAATGACCTCTGGGATTGATGCAGCTTCATTCATGGACACTGGATAGTTGTCAGAGTTGTCTTGGAAGGAAAGATGGAGAGGGAGTGAACTGGCTACCCTGCCTCATGCTATAGCCTGGACTGTGTGCAAGTCTAACACTCAACATGCCAGCAGCAGTGTACAAGTCTATAACACACTCAACATGCCGGCAGCAGTGTACAAGTCTATAACACACTCAACATGCCAGCAGCAGTGTACAAGTCTATAACACACTCAACATACCAGCAGCAGTGTACAAGTCTAACACTCAACATGCCAGCAGCAGTGTACAAGTCTAACACTCAACATGCCAGCAGCAGTGTACAAGTCTAACACACTCAACATGCCGGCAGCAGTGTACAAGTCTATAACACACTTAACATGCCAACAGCAGTGTACAAGTCTATAACACACTCAACATGCCAGCAGCAGTGTACAAGTCTAACACTCAACATGCCAGCAGCAGTGTACAAGTCTATAACACACTCAACATGCCAGCAGCAGTGTACAAGCCTAACACTCAACATGCCAGCAGCAGTGTACAAGTCTATAACACACTCAACATGCCAGCAGCAGTGTCTGCCATGAGATTTTTTTTGGGGGGGGGGGGGGGGGGTAAATGCAACCGTACGTCAACCTACATGAATTGTTATATCATCAGATTATTTCACTTTTTTTTTACTGTTTCTTTATTCTCAGGCAACATTGTTGTAATATATTTCACTTCAGTCTAACTTCTGTGTTCAGTCATATGTTATTTATGTTTGGTTGTAACTTCCATGCATTATTGGTTACACAATAATATAGTTTTATGTGCGACAAAAAGAAACAGATGTAATGCTGTTTGCAGTTGTGTCTGGAGTGATGCAAGAGTATCTGATGCTCGAAGGCAAATGAAAATTTAGGTGTCTTCTTCTTCTTCTTCTTTCGTTCGCCTAAAA
Organism: Cepaea hortensis; assembly: GCA_963921405.1. NCBI lineage: Eukaryota > Metazoa > Mollusca > Gastropoda > Stylommatophora > Helicidae > Cepaea > Cepaea hortensis. Next base: position 112,160,988 of record OY992879.1, read on the forward strand.
TATGTTTATAACTGCAATGTTGTCTCTTGTATGAATCTAACAGTCTTTTTCAGTTCATTCAGCGGTCCATAGAGTTTATCTTCCAATGTTGTCTCTCTAGGCCAGAAGGTTCGCCTGGATATGTTGTAGTTTGGGCAATCCTGGAGTATGTGCTCTGCTGTCTGCGACGCCAAACGACATGTGCACATGGCTGAGTCACCAATCTTGAATTTTGTATACATGTGGTTGCGTAATCTATTGTGTCCTGTTCTGAGGCGCAGAAGAATGACCTGTTCTGGTCTGTCCATAACGTGGTAGTCGTCTTGAGTAAGGTTTGGTGGCCTTCTGACTGATTTGATCATTCTTTTCTTTTGGTGGTATGTAATAGGCACATCTGGTTGTTCTTCTTGTGCTCCTTCCTTAGCCAATCGATCAGCTCTGTCGTTTCCGGGGATTCCACAGTAGGATGGTACCCACTGTATGGTGATCTTACGATGACTGCTAAGTTCAGAAAGCAGTGTCCTCAGAACTGGCAATTTCCCAGACAGGAGCGCCTCTATTACGGATTTTGCATCTGTCAATATCACCACAGGTTGTGTACCATGGCTGGTATTTTGTAATTTCTCTGTGGCTATCTTGATTGCCTCAATTTCAGCATCATAATTTAAATTATGGCAGTACTTTCCTGTTGGAATTCTGGCCGTGTCTCTAGTATTATTTGGGTATTCTATATACACTCCCGCTCCTCCATTTCGAACAGCATTTTGTGCTGACCCATCTGTGTAGACTCGGATCCAGAGGTCCTGTGGGTATTCGTCATCAAGGAAGCTGAGAGTGGCTGTTCTGCGCTGTACACTGTTCTGTTCTTCCTTGTCAAATATTCCTCTCACTTTTGACTGGATTTGTAGCGATATTCTATGTTCATCTTTCCACGGGGTTCGCTCTGGAATAGTTGTCAGGGGGATATCAACTGTGGGAAGATCGATGGTTTCTCTGCAGAGTTGTTTGGCCTGGTGTATGAAACTACTTCTTTTCAATCGCCCCATAGCTAAGTTTTCAAATCTGTTCTTCATAGGGTGGCCTGGCAAGCTGAGAAACTTTTCTGCTTGTATTATTGTTTTTGTATCTCTGCGTTCTCTTAAAGCTTGTGTCCTCCCCATTTTCTCCATTGCTACTATAGGGGTTGATTTCATCCCTCCTGTGATGACTCTAAGAGCTTGATTTTGCACCTTGTCCAGCTCCTGCAATGTAGTTTTTGATGCTGAACAAAATATGTGAACAAAAATTAAAGCCAATAATGTACACTAACTGTAACTTAAAAGCATGTGTGACAGACTAAACAAAAGGAAAATAAAATGCTAAAATTTGATTTAAATTTTATCACAGTAATTGGATTTTCAACATTCGTATTACCACTAGCTTGCTTTAACAACTGAATCGTTGACAATCTCGCCACTGGCCAAAGAGTGATACAGTTACTGATCAAAAGGCAAATTACTCCCAGATGTGCACAGCCCATTGCAAAACATGTTCAGTTTTTTTAAAGATTTTTTAAGTATCCCGAAAAATTAACTTTTCTAAGATCTTGACATTTTAGTTGTATTGTAGTCTTATTTGCTAGAATTTATAAATGAAATTAAAATACTAGATATATCTATTTATAATATTCAAATACTATATATTGAATAAGCAATTAAACAGTATTTTGTTATAATTAAACAACTGAACAGATCTAATGATCTATATTTTCTTTATTTATGAGTAAGTCTGATGCACCAGCACCTTGGCACCATAGGTCTGCCTCCTATGTTCACCCAATGGTATAACCTGTCCTGAGTTGCTTTAATATTTTCTGTGCATTAGTAAGCAACCTTCCTTACATTTCAATATTGTTTTCATGCATACAAATTAGGAATGGTTTGGAATGTATATTCCATCACAGAAGTAACTCATTTAGTATTAATACATTTTAAACCATAGTGTTACATAAGAAATGTGTTTAACCTAATGGCTGTACTTCTGCAAATCCAATCCTGTCAACTCATTTCACTTTGTTTGTTTCAAACATAAAATACAGGATGTTGCACCTTACTGCATTTTGTTGATATTAACTGTTTGATTAATAAACCTCTGTTATATAAAATGTATTATGTATAAACCATGCCATGTTTGTTGTTCGTGTACATAGCTCACCATTTTTGCTGGTCGTAAACATAACTAATGATGTTTTCATTGATCATGTACTTATTCTCATTTTGGCTCAGAGTAGCCAGCATTGTCACAGTGCTTGAGGAAGTAACATGTATAACATGGAGGATATTTTATATTTTGAATGCTTTTTCAAAGATGTTCATTTACTTCTGTTTTGTTACATAATTTGTTAATGTATTGGTTGTGTATTTTATAAATATCAGATAAATTAATCTTCTCAAGTTCTTTGTTTTATATGAATGTTTATAATGTTTACTAGATTTGGTGTCTGCTCTTTCAAGCAAGACTTAAGTGAAGAAAACAGAGTTTTAGAAATTAATGAGCTCTTGACAAGTCATGCAGAATTAGTATTAAATGAAGACTGTGCAGACTGGCGCTATAACAGACCTCTCTGGTCTCTTCCATTGTATGAAAGCTGTGCCAGGGTGGCTGGTGGCTCCATTATGTGTTCAAGTCAATGTAAGGTAACACTTGTACACAAGGAGAGTTATAAGAGCCACAGTCTCAGATTTCTTATGATGCTTAAAAAAAGTCGCTTAAAAGTCGACAGGGTTGACTTCATTGCACCGGGTTTTAACCCATATGGCTCAGTCTCTTTCCGCAGCGCGGAAAGCATCGCACAAAGCACAAACTCCGTAGCTCTAGCGATGACCCACAGGAGTCTCCGAAAAATTTAACTCGTGAACCGAAGGGCGCTGCCCGGAATCGAACCCACAACCTTCGGAGCCTGAGTCAAACGGCTTTACCACTTCGCCACGGAGACTCCCGTGATGCTCCATGCAGTAGAGTTGTCAGAGCCACAGTCTCAGATTTCTTGTGATGCTCCATGCAGTAGACACCCAAATGTCATTTTATTGTTGTTATTTGTCCGTCCATCTTTGTTGAAAATACCCATTGTGTCTTCTCACAGTCACAGTGTTTTAGTGGGTTACTGACTAGACCAATTTTGTTTCTTCTTCTGCTGCTTTTGACTGCCAGTGGAACATAAACTCTAGCCTACTTACACCAAGCCCTCCATTCTCTGTCTCCTACAGCTCCTTCCATGTCCTACCCATATTGTTCATCTCTAGATCAAACTCGCCTATCCATGTATTTCTGAATCTCTATTTATTTTGCTCAGAGGCTTCTGGAGGAAGGACTTTCTAGTCACACAATTTACCACATTTTCTTCAGGTATGTCCTATCAGACTTCTAGAGGAAGGACTTTCTAAATGAACAGCTCTAACAAGATTCCTATATTAAATAACAATAAAATTATCCGCATTTTCAAATTTAGTAGATGCGGTTGTTGCACACGGTGGACAACTAGGGTTAGAACTGAATATTAAGAAGACACAGATTATGGTCGTCATTGGGAAGAAGGAAATACCACAATGTGATATACGAGTAAATGGGCATATTCTTAAGCAAGTGAATTGATATAGTTATCTCGGCACAGTCATGACATTTGATGGGAGATGCTTGAAGAGATTAGAACAAGAGTTGCCATTCCGAAGGTAGCCTTTTGCAAGATGAAAAACATACTGAACAATAAAAAGATATCAATTGAAACGAGAAAAAGAGTGTTGAAATGCTACATATAACCTATACTTTTGTATGAATGTGAAGCGTGGACAATAAGCAGTCAAGCTGAAAAACAGCTGATGGCTGTGGAAATGTGGTTTCTGAGGAAAATGCAAAGAATACCATGGACAGACAGAAAAACCAATGAACAAGACCTTTAAGAAACAAATGAAGATTGTAAACTTATTAGAGTCATTAGACGCAGACAGTCAAAATTTGTTGGGCATGTTATGAGAAGAAATGAATTGGAGAACTTGGTGACAACTGGCAAGATCGAAGGGAAGAGACCAAGGGGAAGACCAAGAAGTAAATACCTGTATGGCTTGACCACGTGGCATGGTCGATACAGGAACACGGAGCTGATCCACGACTCTGATGATCGAGTGAGATGGCAGAACATGACCGCCCACGCTTTTCGGCTTGGCACATGATGGAAGCAAGGATTTTCAAAATAACTAGCGGAGGCATACCGAAAAATTGAGGCATCATGTTTGGTTCACAGTTGACACACTCATTCTTCTTCTTCTTCTTTCGTTCGCTTGAAATATGTCTATATCTGCAATGTCGTCTCTTGCATGAATTGAACTGTTTTTTTCAGTTCACACAGTGGTCCATAGAGTTTATCTTCCACTGTCGTCTCTCTAGGCCAGAAGGTTTGCCTAGATATGTTATATTTTGGGCAGTCTTGGAGTATGTGCTCTGCTGTCTGCGACGCCAATCCACATGTACACATGGCTGTTTCACCAATCTTGAATTTTGTATACATGTGGTTGCGTAATCTATTGTGTCCTGTTCTGAGGCGCAGAATAATGACTTGTTCTGGTCTGTCCATAATGTGGTAGTCATCTTGAGCAGGTTTTGGTGGCTTTCTGACTGATTTGATCATTCTTTTCTTTTGGTGGTATGTAACGGGCACATCAGGCTGTTCCTCTTTGGCTCCTTCCTTAGCCAATTGATCAGCTCTGTCGTTTCCGGGTACTCCACAGTGGGATGGTATCCACTGTATGGTGACTTTATGCTGACTGCTAAGTTCAGAAAGTAGTGTCCTTAGTACTGGCAATTTCCCAGAGAGGAGCGCCTCGAGTACTGATTTTGCATCTGTTAGTAGCACCACAGGTTGTGTACCATTGCTGTTATTTAGTAATTTCTCTGTTGCTATCTTGATTGCCTCAATTTCGGCATCATAGTTATGGCAGTACTTTCCTGTCGGTACTCTGGCTGTGTCCCTAGTATTATTTGGGTATTCTATGTACACTCCCGCTCCTCCATTTCGAACAGCATTTTGTGCTGACCCATCTGTGTAGACTCGGATCCAGAGGTCCTGTGGGTATTCTTCATCAAGGAAGCTGAGAGTGGCTGTTCTGCGCTGCACACTGTTCTGTTCTTCCTTGTCAAATATTCCTCTCACTTTTGTCTGGATTTGTAACGATAGTCTATGCTCATCTTTCCATGGAGTTCGCTCTGGAATAGTTGTTAGGGGGATACCAACTGTGGGCAGATCAGTGGTTTCTCTGCAGAGTCGTTTGGCCTGGTGGATAAAACTACTTCTTTTCAACCGCCCCATAGCTAGGTTTTCAAATCTGTTCTTCATAGGGTGGCCTGGCAAGCTGAGGAACTTTTCTGCTTGTATTAGCGTTTTCGTATCTCTGCGCTCACTCAGTGCCTGTGTCCTCCCCATCTTCTCCATTTCCACTATAGGGGTTGATCTCATCCCTCCTGTGGTGACTCTAAGTGCTTGATTTTGCACCTTGTCCAGCTCTTGTAGTGTGGTATTTGATGCTGAACACCACGCAGTTGACCCATATTCCAGGTGTGGGCGTATGCTCTGTTGGTAAACTTTGCTAAGTATTTTCGTACTGGCTCCCCATGTGGTTCCACTTAGCTTTCTCAGGATGGCTATTTTCCTTCTGGCTTTTGCTACTGCTTTGTTGATGTGCTTTCTCCATGTCAGCTTGCCATCAAATGTTACTCCAAGGTATGTTGGTTCTTTATCTTCTCTTAGGGGTGTTCCATTTATCTGGATGATCCCTGCCTTTTGTTTTGGAGAGAGGGTAAATAGGGTGGTGCTGCACTTGTCAGTGTTTATGCTGACACACCATCTATTTGCCCATGCAGCAAATGTATCTACGGCTCTTTGTAGCAATCTGGTGGCCACTGATGCATATTCATTTGTGCTCCATAGAACCAGGTCATCGGCGTACATTGCCGCTTTAATTCCATGCGGTAGGTGAGCAACAAGATCATTGATGAAGATTAGAAAAAGTGTGGGGGACAAGACTCCGCCCTGGGGGACACCGTGACGCAGTAGTACTTTCTTGCTCTTGAGTCCGTCTATCTGTACTCGGGCTCTTCTGTTGTGCAAGTATGCTTTCACCCATTTGTACATTCTTCCATTGACTTTGCAGTTTCTCAGTTTCTTCATCAGACCTTCTTTCCAGACTTTGTCAAAGGCTTTCTTCAGATCTATCCATGCCGCAAGCATCAGCTTCTTCTCTTGGAATGCATCCTCAATTTCTTGAGAGAGGTAGGTTGTCTGATCTTCCGTAGAGTAGCACTGCCTAAAGCCAGCCTGCTGTGGCACAAGGATGTTTTTACTTTCAATGTACCACTGCAGTCTGTGATTGATGATGCGCTCCAGTGTTTTGCAGAGACAGCTGGTGAGGCTAATTGGTCTGTAGCTAGAGGCAATGGAACCATCTTTCCCTGATTTTAGGAGGGGTATCATGATTGCTTCTCTCCAGGCTTGTGGAACACTGCCTAAGGTCCAGCTGTTATTGAAGATCTGCAACAGCTTTGTTTTGGCCTCTGTTCCTAGGTTCCTGATCATTTCATTGGAGATACCATCAGCTCCTGGTGACTTTCTCATTTTCAGTTTTGATATGGTGTCCTGTTATTCCCGAGAGGAGATTGGAATCAACAAGCACATCTTTAAACTTAGTATCTGTTGGGATTATTGACTGACTTTGGTCTACACTCCTCTCTTCTGTCTTCCATTCCATATATCTATTTCTTTCTCTCTCTCTATTATTCCCTCAACACATACTCCGACAACAGTTCCTTTCAACGATAAGATAAAAGATTTATTAATAAAAACTATGTCTGGTGTATGTATGGATATTGTCTATGTAGTTGGTATGTTCTTCTATTGTGGATGCCAGATAAGATGTTGATAGATAGTCTCCGTGTCTTCTCTCGTCTCTTCTCTCAGCTAGAGTACAGGACATTACATAGATACAACGGAACGATCTCACCCTGACAGCTCCGTCTGCTTGAGTCTGTAGATATATCCGTTTTTTGTAATGAAAAATGTTCACCACTGTATGAATGTATTTAACCCGATCACCATATGCTGTCAGCTTAAACGGAATGGTCTTTCTTATCTTATAGCGTTCTTAATTCCATCCTGGAAAACACATCGAGTTTCTGGTATTCTGTATTTTTGTCCTGTACAAGTTCTACACTGGATAGTTCTTAATGGGTATAGGTACTTTGTATGCACCTTGCCACTCTTCGATACTGAGTCATTTGAGTTTTTCTATTAGTTTAAATGATCTCTATTTTCCATTCTCTGTCCTCCTTACTTCTTACTATGAAAATGCTGTTCTTTCCTTTCTTATGCACAAGTGTCGTGCTTTATTACTTTAAAGTGCTTTCTTGTGGTTTATCAACACTGGGTGATCTTGACCACAGCCATCTGTGTTATATCTTAGTTGATAAGTCCCTCACTGGTATGGAAACCTGTGTGATATACATTTAATAATGAGATCTGTGTCTGCTTCCTCTTCTCTCCTATGTGAGTGTCTTTTCCTCCAGCCGAAATGAAAAGGCTTCCGAAAAAACCCACTCTGACATAGGATAGAAGATTCACCTAACGTCTATACTATTCCTACTAATAGAAAGCAATGTTAAATGCACTTCACGCCCATCTATATTCCTATGCTAAACTATACTCTAATATATTAATACCTTATAAACATCCTAGTCTGAATTGGGAGTACTAATGCACAATAGATACACAAACGTTCATCCGAACGCAGCACAACCTTTACATAATCCTTCTCTCCCGAAACCTAAGAAACACACTCTCTCGACACAAAGACGTAGCCACTCTTTTATAGGTTATCTTTGCCGCATAGTCCTTGACATTGCTGGACACCTCACATCCAGACTTCATTATCATCGTTAGTGGAAAATTACAGCTCTGAACCGTTTCACATCCATACCGCAATATGCTGTCCAATAATACTGTCTGCCTTTGTCGCAAACCAATTTTTCCACTCGACAGTTTACCTGGGCCGTTAGCCGGCCCCTTCTGTGTCTTGACCTATAAACACATGCCTGGTCACTCCGTTGTTGTTAACCCTTCTCCTACCTGGGTAGTCGGTGTATACAGTCGTCTATCTGGGAATCATTAACTCTCAGTATTTCACGACATATGGCTAGCTCCAGTTCGCTGATTGTGATGGGTGCCTCCAGAACCTCATGTACTATTTCCTTCTGTCCTGTATGTTGTCGTTTCTCTCGAATCTCTTGTTGTTTCTCTGGACTAATTTTGATATTGCTATCTTGTGCGACGAGTCCGCAAAATGGTCAGCTGCTTGCTTTCTTGTTAAGATTTTTCCATCTTTATGTAGTGCAATTTTTGAGTTTCTCCCTGTGCCCTCGTCATTAAGCTGTTTTATTAGCTTCCACAATTTCCTTGTGGCTCTTTCAAAGTTCAGAGACTCCGTTTTCTCCTGCCAGCTTTTCCGTCTAGCCTGCAGCTTGGCCCTTTGAAATTTGGCTTTTGCATGCTGGAATTTATTGTGGTGCTCTTGGCTGGGTGTAGCCTCTGCTTGCTTTCTACACACTTCAACATCATTATGCAACTGTTCCAGTTCACTACTCCAGTAGGGTTTATATTGTTTACGGGCTCCTCTTGGTACTGTAGCTCGCGCTGCCTGTAGTATGCATTTCCCAAACTCTTCAACTGCTTTATTTATGTCTTTCTCAGTGTTCAGGTTTCTAACCAGTAAGCTTGTGCGATTCATGTAGATTGCCCAGTCTGCTTTCTTGTAGTTCCACCTCGAGAGGGTGCTGCTTTCACTTACAAGCTCATTTTCTACGGTTAGAAAGACTGGCCGATGGTCACTGCCACCAAGTTGTTTCCCAACAATTCGTGTAATGTTCCACTCCAGGTCTGGTGAATGAAAAGCCAGGTCAGGTGTAGTTGTAGAGTGCCATGATCTCGAGTAGAAGGTATGTGGGTCGGACGGCTTGTTAATCAACATGAATCTATTCTCATCCTGCCAGTCTTCCAGTCTCTCTCCTCTCTGGTCCATGTGATCATAGCCCCAGCTTTGCGAGTGGCTGTTGAAATCGCCACACACAATCATTTTTTCTTTTAGTGGTAGAGTGTCCAGTGCCTGTGGGCGGTCACTTGGACAGTAGTAATTGATCAGATGTAGATCTGTATTACCTGTCTTAAGTTAAAGTGTCTGATACTCAGCCCCTTCCATGTAGACTTTGATTTGGGAAGCCATGGTGTTATTTCTTACAAGGGTCAGTATCCCACCTTTTCGCCTGTCCTTTCGGTCAGATCGGTAACACTGGTAGCCTCTGATTTTGAAGGCTATATTTTCATTGAGGTGAGTTTCTTGCAAGCAACATATGCTTACTTTTTCTTGGTCCAAGATTTTTTCTAATTCTATTTTTTTGTTGCTGACTCCCTCCGCATTCCAGTGCATTATTTTAAGTCTTCGTTTAGTATGGCCAGTCGTCCTATTCTCATGTCCCCTGGCTCCACAGGACATCTTAGAAGGACCTCCAGTAGTTGGGGTTGGACCCTTTCGAGACATAGGGCCCGGCACTGCACCTGCCTGGGGGTCCAGAGCAGGGCAAGCACCATAACGATTAGCAGTAGTCGACATATTCCATTTTGCGTGATTGCGTGGCATCCTGATTTCTGTGGTGCGCCTCTTGGCTGGTTGCCTCCGTCTTCAGCACCTTTCTTTGCTAGAGCAGACTGTGGTCTCACTCGAGTGTAGATGTGTACGCGCGCACACGCCTGTCTGCGCATGCATGTACGTGCATACACATCTAGAGCATACTGGTTATTTTCCGGCGCCAGAGACTCGCCGTCGCCCCTTCTCCTGTTAGTTTAAACGGGCCCGCCACGTGAAGGCCAGGAGTTGGACTTTTGCTGCATAGGTTATGTATTCACGAGCCATTGAGGTATTTGAGCAATGTTGGGCGCTCACCCCAACACCGCGCCTCGGCTACATACAGCAACATTTGGAACCCACACACTCATTCAAGATCAACCATATCCATTTCCATTCACCACAGCGACAAGATGGGAAAAGAAATCTCAGATTTACAATGATGTGAAATTATCAGAAGAGCGCCTAAAATTATTCATCACCATTAGTCATTGTTAAGAAAAGAAAAAAGACGGCAATCTGAGGATCTATGTCGACTACCAAAATGTAAACTCTGTTGCTGTACTTCCCACTGAATCCATTTACAACGCTGACGACCGGATCGCTAACACGTCTTCTATAAAAAGTTTTACACTTAACAAATGGTTTGGGAAATATCCATCACAGACGAGGCGGCACACTTAACAACGTATATGAATTTGTCACCTTTAGAACTTACACCTCAACACCAAAAAAGAATATCAAAACTGCAATATCCCATGCATGACGTAAGAGGCGAGCAAAGGGGCTCTGCTTGTGAGTTACCGGGATGCTAACAGGAAGCCAGGTTTATACCTCCCGTCGAGACCCTTAAAGGAAGCAAAGTATAGACAGTATCACAATGTAACCTGCCATACAGGTCGTGAGAGGCGACGTAGGAGGGTTGGGGTTGACTTCCTCATCCCGTAGAAAAACTTAAGCCACAACATCATAAACAACCCCAATAGAGAAAATAGAATAACTAAACCAACCAAGAGAAAGGGAGATTTCTGAAAGAGGCATGGCGTAATGCGGTGAAAACTGCGAGGAGTCGGGATCGCTGATTGTCCTCCTTTCGCCACGGGACATCTCAAGAACTGCCACGTTGTATGTTAGAACTATGTATGAATCAGGACAGACTGCACATGTGTCGAGTAGATGAAACATTACGACTTTGCCATTATGTGAAACAAGGTGAACAGGAACGAGCACACAGTTTTACAAGTACAGGAGAAAAAGTGCTGTCTAAAGCCATACAGAGGATTATTCTCTCCCCTCACCCCCACCCCCTTTTCACATCCCCACAGGATTGGCCTTAATGTTATCCAAAAGGAGCAGCAAGTACTAGTAACACAGGAAGCAGTGAGTCCTGGGATAATAGCAGCAACATTTAAAACCACAAATTAAAACAAAAACACAAGTAATCCGGTGTTACGCGCCCACAAATGCCAAGGATGAATCAGTTAAGGGGAAATTCTATACGAAACTCTAAAGAATTATGAGCAGCCAATGACACTGGAATATCACAATTTTGATGGATGATCTGTGTCAACAATTCTATGCCGCTGCCGCCAAGTTAAGTACTATCACTGACGAGCAACCCCAATTTGTCAGAAATTGACTCGGAACAAAATCTATTTGGCTGAAATAAAGATTACGCACCTGGATATCCAAATGTACAGCTGAGAATGCTACGTTGATATGTATAATTAGCTGGTCTTGGTATCCCCAAGGAGTGGGAAAGAGAAAGCTATATGCTTAGATTTATGTCTACAAGGCAGGGCAGGTTTTCGCCCCGACAATAGTAGTATTTAATCCCCCATCAAGGTAAACAATGCAGTTACTTCCCTTGGAAAAAAAGTTAACGACGAACTCTCTCTCTCTCTCTCTCTCTCTCTCTCTCTCTCTCTCTCTCTCTCTCTCTCTCTCTCTCTCTCCTCTACATCTCTCTCCTACTGTAGATGAAATGGGGAGGACTTTTCTAGTCGTCGAAAATGCCTATAGTTACATCTCCGGCCTTCCCTTTTACCGGTCCCGTCATGAGAAATGAAATGTCCTAGGTCCGTGTCACTTAATCAGACATCCGGTTCTTCACAGCCGCTCCGTCAAAAGTTGTATCAGCAGATCAAATAGCCAGTAGTATTATTACAATAGTGTCTGACCGCCGGGATTAAGTGCTGGTGATCCGTCTCTGTGCCAGGCCTCAGTGAGTTTCGATGAACGCTTGTTCACCACTTACTGAAAGTGCACCATATACCCGTTACAGTGTTGGGTAATGTCTACACCACTACACATCTGCTTCAATCCCAATTAAGCTTGTAACATATAATATTTACCATGGGGTTAACATATTACATGTAGAGCCTATTAGGGCAATAGACCGCTGCTTATATTACTTAAATTAGCACAACACGCAATCCTGATGAGTTACCGTACGACATTCACTGTCTCAAACATATAATAAACCCTATGCATGGAAATGTGAAAGGATGCACAAAAATAGGCATATAAGGATATTCCAAATAATAGCATTACGAATGAAATATATATATATGACGCAACATTTCAATATAATTTATGCTGGATGGACTGAAACGGTGGCATGTAGAAATATCATGAATCCAAAACACCAATGATCGAGATCTATAAAGATTCACGAACGCCTACTCAAGTTGGCAAGTCACATGATGATCATGATAACTCAGCAAATAAAGATCTAACACTTTCAAGTATGGAAATAAATTACACACACTGAATCATATTTGGAGCATTTTATAGCCGCGCGATAAGACGGGGATACTCAGAATAGAAGAAGTTGAAGGCTGAAAAATAGATTCTATCTTTGCCGTATCAAGTTTACTACGAGTATCAACGGATTTGATGACAAGCTTAGCGTCTGGTCTAGAAGATGGTGCACAACTTCTACTCCAGGCTTGGTCTTTTCCACAGGAGCCATTCTCCACAAAATTTATCGTTATGTGCTAGATGAATTAGCAAGCATTGACTACAATCCAGTACAATCATTTACCTTCCTATTGATCGTCGTGTGCTAGATGAACTAGCAGACATTGACTACAGTCCAGTACAATCATTTACTTTCCTATTTATCGTGGTGTGCTAGATGAACTAGCAAGCATTGACTACAGTCCAGTACAATTATTTACTTTCCTATTTATCGTGGTGTGCTAGATGAACTAGCAGGCATTGACTACAGTCCAGTACAATCATTTACTTTACTATTTATCGTGGTGTGCTAGATGAACTAGCAGGCATTGACTACAGTCCAGTACAATCATTTACTTTCCTATTTATCGTCGTGTGCTAGATGAACTAGCAGGCATTGACTACAGTCCAGTACAATCATTTACTTTCCTATTTATCGTCGTGTGCTAGATGAACTAGCAGACATTGACTACAGTCCATTACAATAATTTACCTTCCTATTTATCGTGGTGTGCTAGATGAACTAGCAGACATTGACTACAGTCCAGTACAATCATTTACGTTTCTATTTATCGTCGTGTGCTAGAGTAATTAGCAGACATTGACTACAGTCCAGTACAATCATTTACGTTTCTATTTATCGCCGTGTGCTAGATGAACTAGCAGGCATTGACTACAGCTCAGTACAATAATTTACCTTCCTATTTACTTCTCAACTCCGGCCCAGTGGCAAAGGAGTTACGAACGCAGTTCGTAATCCCGCATACCGCGTTCTTAACATATCTGCAGGCGATTTGGAAGCAGGCCGCTATGAGCTGATTTTCATATAATGGTATGAGTTCCAGTAGTTCTGAAAGCTATGGCACACTACCGGACGGCATGGCAATTGGAAGAAGAGCGTGAACCGGCCACCGCGAAGGTGGAAACTGGACATTAAAGACAGCATGAAAATGCATGAGTCAAAGGAACTGGCATAAGACCAAGTATCGTTCCAGTGGGCAATGATAATTAATAGTGACGTTTACCAACAGCTTGCTAGAGCCACATTTAAAAAATCGCAATCCGATTTTTAAGCGTTTGCTGTCTGTTGGGCAGGATGGCATAAAATAAAAGAGTGTTGTGTGTGTGTGTGTGTGTGTGTGTGTGTGCGCACGTAGACACATTCTTCAATACACACAACACACACACACACACACACACACACACACAACGGTGTCTGTGGTGTAGGTGATGGTGAAACACGGTCTCGTAATTCCTCGACATTCCTGGGTTCGAAATCCGCAGAGGATAGCTTTGCGTTGATTTCATTGGTATGAAGCGTCGGCCATTCAGAAAGCAATGGCAAACTATACCAATGCTAAAATTCCCCAGTAATTCACAAACTAACCCAAATAACGCTGGTATTGATTGCAACGTCCTGTAAATTGTAAATGACATGCAACTAACTATACACAGACACACAACTCTTTCTCTCTCTCTCTCTCTCTCTCTCTCTCTCTCTCTCTCTCTCTCCCGCGTGTGTGAGTGTGTGTGTGTGTGTGTGTGTGAAATACTAAATTAAGCTTCCCAACCCATTAAGCGTTAAACAGCATCATATGTCGTATCTTTCAAGTAAGACAGGAGCTTGTAATTTTATTTCTCCAAGATATTTTCCAGTCCATGTTTTTTGTCCTTCAATATGGTAGCGCCCAGGTGAGACAAACACATCGCCAATGACACTGGAACGCCGTACATGAAAAGACAATGAGTTTTCTGATTAACACAGCCCAGACTCTGAGAAATCACTGGAAAAAGTCCACGTTTTTCTTCTGTGTTGCAGTCTATGGTGCCAAATATGCAAACGATCGACACAAGTATGTAATGTAATGATTGTATTGTTTTCCACATAAATTTTAATTTTTTTTATGGGAGCGTCTCTAATCTCTATTCACAAAGATTTGTGAATAATACATTAATACGAGACCCTATTCACAAAAAATCACCAAAAAAAAAAACAAAAACGAACTCAGTAGCTCCAGCGACGACCTCCAGAAGTCTTTGAGAAGAATGCACTCGGGCTCCCAATGACGTAGAGTCCGGAGAGGTGCTAACAACTTTCGGAATGCGAGGCAGCAACCACTCGGCCACGGAGATTCCCAGTTCCAATGAGAAAGAACGTATCACAGTGACCTGTCATCGTTCGTTCGTTGTCCGTGTCAGAATATCAGTCCAGTACAGGACCACTATCAGTCGTATTGGGTATCTGTTGTTAGCCTCATATTATTATTTGTATTATATCAATGTGATGTGGTGCTGTCCACTTTACTTCCCACCATATCTCCTGCTCTATGGGTGATGTGGTGCTGTCCACTTTACTTCCCACCATATCTCCTGCTCTATGGGTGATATGGTGCTGTCCACTTTACTTCCCACCATATCTACTGCTCTATGGGTGATGTGGTGCTGTCCACTTTACTTCCCACCATATCTCCTGCTCTGTGGGTGATGTGGTGCTGTCCACTTTACTTCCCACCATATCTCCTGCTCTATGGGTGATGTGGTGCTGTCCACTTTACTTCCCACCATATCTCCTGCTCTATGGGTTATGTGGTGCTGTCCACTTGACTTCCCACCATATCTCCTGCTACTCGTGTTAGGTTGAGTCAATCTTGAAGACTGAGATGTTACAGATCCTCGCTAGAAGACATGCTCACCACTTGTACACAATTAATACCACTCACTCTGAGTGTTAATTTGGCCGTCGATTACCTTCAGAAAACTATTATTCTCTCTTCTTGTCTGTCATTTGTTTGCAAGTTCTTTTTCTTCAAACCTCACAAAGACGATATTTGTTTGAGCTTTGAGTTTCTCAGTTCTATATGTTAGTTCGTAATGTTTAATATTTTTTATTAAAAATAAAAAATACCAACGGGTAATCAAACCCCAGTCTCCTGCATGACAGGCGGAGATACTGACCACTACACTAACCGAGAACACAATGATAGTTTTACAAACATTAATAATGTAGTCGAGCTCACAGATTTTTGTGAATAGTCACTCTATATATGCACAAATTTTTGTGAATAGTCACGAGCTTTTTAAAATTATTTTTATATTTTATGAAAAAATCATTTTTAATTATACCTATGATCAGGTTAAAAAGAAGATGAATGGCCCATTTAGTAGTATATGAAGACAATATTTAAAAATTGTGCTTGTACTTATGAAACAATGACAATTGGATACAGCTTGACAAGACGAATCCAACGGTATACCAATGAAGACTGTATGTTAATTCTAGGCGGAGTTATTAATATTTTTGTGTCGTGGTCTTCCGGTGTAATGGAGACGCGATGACTCGCTGTCTTGGGGGAGAAGCTGTTCAGTGTTTTTCTGTGGATTCCTTATGGAAATTCCCGTGAAATTCGTGTGGATAGTGTTTTTCCTTTGGATTATGTGATGTTATTTCGTGTTCGTTAATTGGAAGTGTTCAAAAGAAGCCACGGAAGGCAGGTGGTGGATGAAATTATGAGGGCAGCCGACAGATATTTGTTGGTTATGGTCTCGAGTTTCGCGACGGCAAGCTTTCTCTCTTTCGAGAGACACTGATTGCGGTCATCCGGCCAGTATGGTCACTGCCATAGAGGAAAGCAACGGCAAACTACCTCTTTGAAATTGCCTAGTTTATTATGATTCGCTTAAAGACTGATCATCGCAAGACAAGGACAGAGACATTAAAATTAGGAACATGGAACGTTAGGACGCTAAACAACGACGGAAAATTAGAGAACATAACACAAGAAATTCAAAGAGAAAAAATTAATATATTAGGTATGTGCGAAACGAGATGGACAGGAGCAGGCATCAAGATACATAAAGATTTTAAGATGATTTATTCTGGAGGTGAGGATCGGCATGGGGGAGTGGCAATAGTTTTGGACCGGAAAACATCAACGTCTGTTCAGGGATATTGGGCCGTGTCGGACAGAGTACTACTAGTCAAATTGAGTGGCAGACCTTTTAACATAAATATTATTCAAGTATATGCCCCAACAGGAGAGTCCAGTGAAGATAGTGTAGAGGAATTTTATAATGACATAGAGTCTGCCTTAAAGAAATGTAAAAATTCAGAAATAAACATTATAATAGGGGACTTCAATGCAAAAGTAGGAAATCAAGGGGATAGATACACAGTAGGAAACTATGGTTTAGGAGAGAGAAATGAAAGAGGATACAGACTAGTAGAGTGGGCAAAAGAACAGGAAATGATTGTAGGAAACACCTGGTTCAAGCAACACCCTAGAAGATTATGGACATGGAGGAGTCCTGATAGCAGGATTAGAAACCAGATTGACTACATTCTCATTAGCAGAAGATTTAGAAACGCCCTAACAGTAGCAAAAACAGTTCCCAGTGCTGACTGTTATAGTGACCACAGATTACTCACAGGAACATTGAGGATAAAGTTGAAGAAAGTCAAGTATACAACAGGGAACACTAAATATGATTTGTGTACATTGAGTAATGACAAGGAAATACAAAACAAATTCAACATAGAAGTACAGAACAGATTTGAAATATTGTCTGATCTAGAGATCCTATTCCAGGATGTGGATGATCAATGGGAAATGTTAAAGAATTCAATCAATATGGCTGCAGAAACAACTATTCCAAAATTAAAGAAGGTGGGTCGTAAGAAATGGATGACTGAGGAAATTTTACACTTAATGGAAACAAGAAGACTCAACAAAAATAATCCTGCCAAATATGAAGAAATTCACAGACAAGTCAGAATATTATGTAGGAAGGCAAAAGAATCATGGCTTGAGGAAAAGTGCTTAGAAATTGAAAAACAACACAACAGTCAAAATACCAAATTAGTGCACAAAAGGATTCAGGAACTTACTAATAAAAGAACAAGTACATCAACAGGCTGTCTAAGAACTAAAGATGGCAAAATCATAATAGAAAAAGATCAGATTCTACATGTATGGACAGATTATGTGAAAGACCTGTATAATGATAACAGAGAGGAACAGTATGCTATTAGATTTAATAATGAAGGACCAGCAATTTTAAAGATGGAGGTTCAAAATGTTCTTAAGCATATGAAAGCTGGCAAGGCCCCCGGTGCAGATAACATCACAACAGAAATGATTAAAGCTTTAGAAGAATTTGGACTAGAGCAAGTCACTAGACTGCTGAACACTTTATATGATACTGGAGATATACCTTCTGAATTATGTAATTCTGTATTTATTGCAATCCCAAAGAAATCAGGAACCTTAGAATGTGATCAACATAGAACAATTAGTATAATGAGTCACATCACAAAGATTTTGTTACGAATTATCATGCAAAGAGTGAGGAAGAAAATACAACCTGAAATAGGGGAAGAACAATGTGGTTTTGTAGAAGGAAAGGGTACAGTAAATGCTGTGTATATGCTGCGAACAGTTATTGAACGTGCTTTAGAAGTAAACAAGGATATACATCTTTGCTTTATTGACTACACAAAGGCTTTTGATAGAGTAAGACATGTCAACATTGTGGATATGCTTGCAGATCTACAAATTGATGGGAAAGACATTAGACTTATAAAAAACATATATTGGAAACAACAAGCTGCCATAAGAATTGATAATGAAGTAGGACAATACCAACCTATTAAGAGAGGTGTTAGGCAGGGATGTGTAATGTCTCCAGATCTTTTTTCCTTATACAGTGAAAATATTTTCAGAAATGTAGAAGACCTAAATGGAATCAGCATTGGAGGACGAAACATAAATAACATTAGATATGCAGATGATACAGTATTGATTGCAGACAATGCACAGGATCTGCAACAATTAGTAGACGCTGTGGTTGTACACAGTGAGCAGCTGGGGTTGGAATTAAATTGTAGGAAGACACAGGTTATGGTCGTCACTAGGAAGAACGAAGTACCACAATGTAATATACAAGTAAATGGGAATATTCTTCAACAAGTGAATCGGTTCAATTATCTCGGAACAGTCATAACATCTGATGGCAGATGCCTTGAAGAGATTAGAACAAGAATCGCCATTGCGAAAGTAGCCTTTAGCAAGATGAAAAACATTCTGACCAATAAATTGATGTCAATTGAAACGAGAAAAAGAGTGTTGAGGGGATACATAGAGCCTGTTCTTTTGTATGGATGTGAAACTTGGACAATGTGCAGTCAAGCTGAAAAACATCTGATGGCTGCAGAAATGTGGTTTCTGAGGAAAATGCAAAGAATACCATGGACAGATAGAAAAACCAATGACCAAGTACTACAAGAGACAAATGAAAATCGTAGATTGATTAGAGAAATTAGACGTAGACAGTCAAAATTTTTTGGACATGTTATGAGAAGAAATGGACTGGAGAACTTGGTGACAGCTGGCAAGATCGAGGGGAACAGACCAAGAGGAAGACCGAGAGGAAAATACCTGGATGGCTTGGCCACATGGCATGGACGAGACAGGAACACTGAGCTGATCCACGACTCTGGTGATCGAGTGAAATGGCGAATCATGACCGCCCACGCTTTCCGGCATGGCACATGATTGATTGATTGTCGTGGTCTACAACCAGGAAGTGTAAAAGAATCTTAGTAAATTGAACACAGCTGATCGTGGTCCAATAAATTGGGTGCCGAGAACTTCTGCCTCCTATTACTGTGGCTTGTTTATTTTTAAATTGACAACATAATACCGTATATCATTGCGCCCGGGGTGGTGAGGCCTAACTTGATGTATTATCTATTTTTCTATAGGATGTGCTGTGACCTAATTAACAATTAAAAATGGTCGCCAATTGTTTATTATTCATTAAAAGTCTGTCGCATCGCTAACAAACCTGACAAGATGTATACTTTATTGTAGAGGGTTCCATCGGGCCATGACCCGAAATTAAAACGGAAGTGATCTACGGCGTCACCCCAGAATGATCCACTGTGTCGCCCAATCTCGCTACATATAGACCATGCATTCTTTCGACGTCATTCATTCATTCAAGTATCACGTGACAATAACACATGTCATCCTGGGTTTTCCAGGAAAGGTTTGCCTAATATTCTGTGCACAGCGATTGGTTGAAATCATCGTGACCTTTTATATAAATGTAATTATTCGATACACTATAAGTAATTTTATTTTTTAAAGCTGTATTTGTAATTCTTTGAATATTTTGAGATGGATTTTCAAATTCTGCACCCAATTTATAGAGTTTCATCGCCAATCGTCTTCCATTTGTGGTATTAAAAAATTATCTTTGCGGGGTTGTTTCATGTTGTTTGGTCTTTGTGAATGGAAATCTGTGATGGTGGCCGATGCGAATAATTCCGAATATCGATTGGACTTTGCTCAAATGTGCAATTTGACCTACTAAAATTAAAGAGAACACAAGTTTAAAGATTATTAATAATTTATTTGTATACTTGTACTATTTTTTAATCATTTAACATGACGGAACATATTGTTTAAGTCAGTTTTCAAAATCCGCCTATGACCCATTGGTTAAGACAAACTCGCACACGGAGAAAAATGGAAATGCCAAATGGACACACTGAACCGTAATTAATTTGTTTTCTGCTGTTTTCAATAGAAAACCATCAATTGTAGATGGATTTTCGACTTCTGCATCCAATTGTATAGTTTCTACGATGATGTTACGACCATGAGTGCTTTTGTGAATGGTAAACCCAAATTGGCGGCCAGTGTTTCACTATATTACAAATCTTTGTGGAATAATCGCTGTATTCTAGTTAGCATAGTTGTAAGTTTCCCTCCTATCATGTGAGAGACCGGGGTTCTATTCCCCGCCGGGTATTTTTTTTTTTTAATTTTCAATAATTTATTAGGTGCTATTAGAAT
This sequence comes from Cepaea hortensis, assembly GCA_963921405.1. Classification (NCBI taxonomy): domain Eukaryota; kingdom Metazoa; phylum Mollusca; class Gastropoda; order Stylommatophora; family Helicidae; genus Cepaea; species Cepaea hortensis. The sequence goes on from OY992879.1 coordinate 112,181,482, forward strand.
CGATGGATCCAATAGATGTCTTTGTTTAATGTGAATTTTAATTGCCATATAAAATATTGCTCCTGAATCAGCATAGTTTCATCGCTAAACTTCCTCGAATTGTTATTGAAAAACAGATTTTCTGTGAAGATGTGACTTTGTGAATTGGAAACCCAAGGGTCATGGCGGCCACGCATATCGGTCAGACTACACTTTTGTAGCACTCAAAATGTGCAATTTGAACTACTAAAGTTAAAGTGAATATTAATTTATTTGTATACTTGTACTATCTTTTTAATCATTTAACGTGACGGAATATATTTTTGAAGTCAGTTTTCATATGACCGTTTGAGATCTCGCACTCACAAACATGCACAGACCAGTGGTGGAGGTAATGGACACACTGGAGAGCTCCAAAAACATATGAGGAACATGAGAAATTGTAACTCGTTTCAGCTTCACAAAAATGTGAATGTCTTAACTTAGAATTGACATACAGGCATCATTCAGGTACTATTAGATTTTGTTTTTCAAGGCCTATCTACTGTGGTGGTCTCATGAGTAAATACTCAAATTTAAAATCATGATGGGACACTCTATTTATTGTGCATTTTGATAACAGGAAAGTAAGAGTCACATTCCTCTTTCGATAGAATGTCGACAGGATTGAGATGATCGACTTCATTGCGCCAAGTTTTATCCCATATGGCTCGGTCTCTTTCCGCAGGGCGGCCTGCCGAAAGCATCGCACAAAACACGAGAGTCTCAGAGTCAAATGTACTTTACTTTTAAGACTTTTCGAAATGGATGTGCTGTGACCTAATTAACAGTTATAAATAGCTGCCCTTTTATCTATATATATAAAATACAATATATGTATGTCTGTATGTATGTTATTTATGCGTTCGCGAACGGTCCATCCAATTGAGATGAAATTTTCTACACATGTTCTTCTCATTCCTGTGCTGCCAACTGGCATAGTTTGTTAGTTTACAAACAGTTATTTACGTAATAAAATTTAATTTTGTAATTACATTATAATTTATATATAGCGAGGGGACTTAACTTAAAAGTTATACCAAGGGACATAACTTTTAATAGCATTGCTATATATGTAATTAAAATAATTGTTGCATATTTCTCAAATAGGTGGACCTGCAGTCATGTCAAATGCTGAAAAATTATACAAGTACACAGATAAATTACTGCTAAAAATTAAACTTGTATTCTGTTTAATTTTAGTAGTTAAATTGTCGGTTCTAATTATAAATAAATACAGGTCCGCTATAGTTTAGTACTATTGTATGGGCGCCGCCATCTTGAATTTTTTGTTATGACTGCCATATCTTATTTTCATGGTTGTGCTAAAAAAAATTTCCTGAACGCTATTGAAAGCCATGATTGTTGAAACTCTTCATATATATGTAAAATTGTACGGAGAATTCAAAAATGTAACAAAAAGTCAAGATTTGTTTAAAATACAAGAATTATAAGACAAATTAGCTTACTGTGGATGAATAAACTTCAAGAAATTCAAGAGAAGAAAGTTTCTCAATGGCGAACGCTTGCAGTTTAACAGATGGACCACTACTGCAATTATTAGAGTTGTTTCCCGCGACGTCATGCCACGTTGGTTTCAAATACATCGAATCAAATGAGACATGGCTAAAAACCGGAAGTGACTGGATGGTTGCTAAAAATCTCCCGGCAAAAAGATTTATGCCCCCCCCCCCCCCCCCATACTAATCAAGTTCGGTAACTGACATTGCTACATTTAGCATTTTTAATTTATATACCTTGAGGCATATTGGGTATATGGTGCTAGTCCTATATTTTAACTGATTCACTGCCAGACAAACAGTGGGTTTGGTCCACACAGAAATTGATGGCAGAAAATGGGAAGTAGGGGTGTGTCACAATAATGATGTACAAATTGTTAAAACAGTAGCAGATATATTGTATTATATATCAAATTAAAGGAGACTGCACAAGGAACACGTTGGTATTGCTACTATTACTATAGGTTTTCTTTTTTTTTTTTTTTCTGGCATATCCTTTACAGGACATTGCTGTCACCATCAGCATCTTTCAGCTGATTGTTGATTTCTTGGCAAGATTACGCTCAGTAGTTTGCCATTGCTTTCTGAGTGACCAGCTCACATACCCCGTAAATTACCGACGCGGAGAGAACCGCTACCAATTCTCGTGCACGTCACGACACGTTACGAGAGTATACGGGATTACGAAGAAAGTCGCGTATCCCCTAGACCAGAGAGACCGGCTACTATAGGTTAGAAATATAATAATAATATTAACAGATGTAAAACAAAAATTGAAGATAGGGGTGACAATTATGTAAAATTTCCACTTACCAAAGCACCACTTCTCAATCGCTGATGATAATCCAATGAAATTTACTGAATAATGATAAATACACCACTTTTCTTCACCAATATCACTAGAACTGCTCCATAAAACTAATTAAACACAATTAAAACATCATATTTTGAAGCACATAATTTTCACACATGTCATGGAAAATGTCAGGAACACACAAGACAGGTTTTCTACTGAGAAACAATATATACACTATTTTTATTTACTTATTATTATTTATAGTTATATTTATTATTCTTTTAAATTAAATTGTTTAAATGTCTTCAGCTTATTTGTGATAGGCAAAGTAAACTTAGGGGCACAAGTGTGGCCCATTAGAGCAAGCCTACTTCGACATGTGCCATCATAAGATGACGAACTGTCACTGTTAGTAGGGTTAGGTTTGTTTTCCATAATGCTAACAAATTTAACTGAATAACCACATTACTGCACATGCTATCAGTTTTACAGTCTTTCACAAATTCCATTAAATCAGAATAACTATAATCTAAAATTGTTTGACACGATTAACTGGCATAAATTGACGTGACGAGAACCATTGTGCGTTGCAATTACTAACATGATAAAAACAAACAACTTTCATAAAGCTAATTCTGCTTAAACCACTATCACAAAGCTTAATCCACGTGCCTTGTCGACGGCATATCTATTCTGTGTGTAAATTTTCAATTACCGGGCACTAAAAATTGCGGAAGATACGCAAAACGAATCAAATAATGGTCAATATTTTGCCATTATAGTGGCACACGGCAGTCAAGGGATGTTACATTATGCCATTAAAGTGGCACACAGCAGTGAATCAGTTAATAGATTCGATGGTAGTGTGGTCAATATCACACAGGCCAGCTTTACTTGCCAGAACATTGTCTGGTACCCATGTTAATGTTAAGTTTGGTGGACCCTCAATTAAAAATAAATAATCCCTTCCTCCAGGAGTATTGATCACATGAACACTGGACTAGCAGGCTAGCCTGGTCACCACTGTGCTACAGCCTGCAGCCTACAGGACAGTCAGGGCTACCAAGTAACATAATTAAAATGAGAACATCATAATTTTCAAAGGTTTTTTGGAATTGCCTGGGAAGGAATGGTTGCGAAGAACAAAAGTGACAACCTCACAGAAAGGAAGAACTGGCCACTATGACAAATAATGAACACATTACTGAATTACTCTCATGACGACTTCATACACTGGGAGGAACTAACTGCTGTGATAAATAATGAACACATTACTCTCATGACAACTTCATACACTGGGAAGAACTAACTACTGTGATAAATACTAAACAAATTACTCTCATGACGACTTCATACACTGGGAGGAACTAACCACTGTGACAAATACTGAACACATTACTTTCATGATGACTTCATACACTGGGAAGAACTAACTGCTGTGATAAATACTGAACACATTACTCTCATGATGACTTCATATATATATATATATATATATATATATATATATATATATATATATATATATATATATATATATATATATATATATATATATATATATATAAAGTCGCTTAAAAGTCGACAGGGTCGACTTCATTGCACAGGGTTTTATCCCATATGGCTTGGTCTCTTTCCGCAGCGCGGAAAGCGTCGCACAAAGCACGAACTTCGTAGCTTTTGGCGACGACCCACAGGAGTCTCCGAAACATTTAACTCGTAAACCGAAGGGTGCGGCCCGGAATCGAACCCACAACCTTCGGAGCACGAGTCAAACGGCTTGACCACTTCGCCACAGAGACTCCCATATATATATATATATATATATATATATATATATATATATATATATATATATATATATATATATATATATATGTATATAAAAGGCGATGTATGTATGGATGTATGTGGTTCCGTTCTTTATGCGTTCGTGAACGGTCCATCCGATTGAGATGAAATTTTCTACAAGTCTTCTTCTCATTCCAGTGCAACCAAGTGTCATAGTTTTTTTTAGTGTACTATTAACTATTACCTTACTAAAAAAATATAATTTTGTAATTACACGACTGAACATAAGAAAATATAAAACAAGGGACATAACTTTTAGTAGCATTGTTATATCTTAAGTTAAGTCCCCTGGCTATAGATAGATAGATACATAGATACATAGATAGATACATAGACAGACAGACAGACAGATCCCCGCCAGTTCCTGGGCGAAGCTGGGCCGGGTCAGACAGACAGACAGTCGGGAACGGGAACTTATATGACTACTTATATGAATTAAATGAGATGCTCCCCATCAGGGTCTGGGCGAAGCCGAGCCGGGTCAGACAGACAGACAGACAGACAGACAGATAGATAGTCGGGAACGGGAGTCTTATATGACTACATATATGAATTAAATGAGATGCTCCCCACCAGGAGCTGGGCGAAGCCGGGCCGGGTCAGACAGACAGACAAGCAGACAGACAGATAGATAGATCCCCGCCAGGGCCTGGGCGAAGCCGGGCCTGGTCATCTAGTATATATATATATATATATATATATATATATATATATATATATATATATATATATATATATATATATATATATATATATACACACACACATACACACACATTTCATTATATGCTCACTGTATAGTGAAAACAAATCAGGAGACAGTACCTAGCTTTTTCTCACACCCTTCTTTATGTACTGAAATGTTCCTGAATTGATGTTGATTCTTATAACTGTTGCTTGTTACCCCTATGTGTTCATTATTACTCCAAGATCTTTGCCATCAATAGTTAATTGTTCTAGTAGTTTGATTATTTCCTCATGTGTCATGCTGTCAAATGCTTTTATGTAATTTTATGTTGCCAGAAGAACAGATTTGTTTTTACTTCTGTAGCTATTTTTAATATTGCTCTGAGAATGTATACAGCATTTCTTTAGTATGTTCTGACTAAAGGTAACAATTAGGATGAATTGTTGTGAAGAGGATTAAAAGTTAGAATATGAATTAGAAAGACAGGTAGGTCTCAGACAGTACAGAGGAACCAAGGATCATTTCTTCACAGTGAGAACTATCTTTGAGAGTACAATATATAATGGGCGTTCATTTGAAATCCATTCGTGCCGCACCGCGTGTAATTGCATACGTTGAACATGATTATGTCATAGTCATGTGATAAGTACTGACTAATGAATAAAAGAGCAAGTGCTTATCATCCCATGATGCATTAGGTTCTGTTTCTGACCGTTGAGAAAATGGCCGGGTTGATCCAAAATCTGTCCAAGGAAGCTCAAAGAGCGGTGATCAGTTTCTTTCATTTGAAGGATGTCGACCAGTGAACATTCATCAAAGAATGCAGGCAGCGTACAGTAACAAATGTGTGTCGAAGACAACAGTGACAGACTGGGCACGAATGTTTCGTAAAGGACGTCAGTTCATGACAGATCTTCGACGGCCGGGTCAAGCGCATATTGTTGCAACAGAAAAAAAAAACCATCGCCAAAATTGATGCAGCAGTACAGATGAACCATTGTCGAAGAATACTACGCTAGCGAAAGAATTTGATGTGTCAATTGGGACAATTCAAAAGGTCATTCATAAGAAACTGCAATATCGGAAGGTGTGTTCACAGTGGGTACCACAGATGTTGACCGACCACCAAAAAGAGGAACGCATTGGATGGTATTTGAACCACTTGCTGCGTTACAGAGTGGAGGGTGATGCATTTCTCTTCCGAATAGTGGCAGGCAATGAATCATGGTGTCACCACTTTGAGCCGAGCAGCAAAAGAGAGAGCATGCAATGGAAGCATGCTGGATCACCAAAAGCCAAAAAATTCAAGTTACAGGTTTCCGCTGGTAAGGTTATGCTGATCGCATTTTTTGACTATGTAGGGCTATTGTTGGCCGACTTTAAAGAATCTGGTGTCAGCATCAACTCTACCCAATACTTGCAAACACTAGACAAGCTGTAAAATGCCATCAAGAATAAACGACCCTGCTTGCTTTCTTGCGTTGTGATTTTGTTGCACGATAATGCTCGTCCACATGTCGCAAAGATTGTGCAGGAAGCATTAGCAAGGAAGAAGTGGGAAATTCTGTAACATCCAGCCTATAGTCCTGATTTGTCACCATGTGATTTTCATTTGTTCGGACCTCTAAAGAAAGCTCTCAAGGGGCAACGATTTCACACAGATGCAAGCGTAATGAACGCTGTAAACACTTGGTTCAGTGAGCAACCACAATCTTTTTTGCGGATGGCATTCGCCGCCTACCTAAGCAATGGAATGCTTGCCTGAATGCCTATGGCGACTTCTTCTGACCAACCCATGGTGCATAATTCATTAAAAATGAATGCTTTGTTTAACTCTACCACACTTGTTAATGTTTCTTTCATGCTTTTGTAATAAAGCCATTGGAACGGATTTCAAATTAATGCCCCAAATAGATCTCCACACTTGTTTCATAGATGACAGTAAGGTCTTTGACTGTGTTCAACATTGGAAACTGGAACATCATGAGAGGTTTGGCATTTCCAGAACATTTGACTAACTTAATTGAATCATCACAATCAGGGGTAGAAAAATCCATGTCATCCATTTGCCATGGTTTCTGGAAATTTTTACTTCGCACCTGAATTTTCCATTGTTTTTCTAGTCTTTATTTGCAACAACAACAAACATATGCTGCCTCCTGAGATATACAGGGGCTGCCTCCTGAATTATGTACTGTGTTTAGATTTTTCTACCTCTGATCATATCATAACAACAAGCAGCTTGCAAAGTAGTTGATGAAACATAAGATTGGTTTGAATTTCAAAGGGAAGTAAAACAGGGTTGCATTCTCTCCCCATATCTGATCAACATCTGTGTAGAAAAGGTAATGAGAAACGTTCAGCATGATGAGCCTAAGACAGTTTTGATTCATTGATAATAAATCCATTCATTATTAGAAATCCAATCCCAGAACTCAGATTTACAGATGAAATTGTCCTCTTCTCAGATAGTGCTGAGGGATTAGAAGAGTTAATCCTGTCTGCTAAAAGATATAGTGAAAATCAAAATCTTTTTCTGAAAAGAAAAAAAAACCAATGTCCGTGGACAAAACTACACACCAGTCAAAGCTCATCAACAATGAAGAAATGGAAAATGTCAGAAACTGAATATCTTGGTTCCATAATCAACAAGTATTGGGACTGACCAAAAGAAGTCAAACATAGACAGGTCACAGCAATGCAGAGGTTAAACAGTATTAGAAGTCTGTGGCATAACCCCAGCAAACAAGTTGCAATAAAATGTTTGAGCACATGCATTTTGCTATCACTAAAGAAGAAGCTGGCTTTTAAACTTAAATGCTACAGAAAAGTTATTATAGAATATTGGGAACCAAGAAGCAGAAAAATACAGACATTCTGCAAGATCTGAGCATAGAAGAAAACTGACTCATAAACAGTATCATGACTCAAAAACTAAAATATTTAGGTCACATGAAACATCACAGAGGTTTGGAAAGAACAATGGCGGAGGGCATGGAAGAAGAGGCTTGGTCGACCAGCACAAGGATGGATACAAGGCACTGCAGACACCTGGGTCATGAGGGTACATGAGATGAGAGTGCACCAGCACAAGGATGGATACAGGGCACTGCAGATACCTGGGTCATGAGGGTACATGAGATGGGAGTGGACCAGCACAAGGATGGATACAGGACACTGCAGACACCTGGGTCATGAGGGTACATGAGATGGGAGTGGACCAGCACAAGGATGGATACAGGGCACTGCAGACACCTGGGTCATGAGGGTACATGAGATGAGAGTGCACCAGCACAAGGATGGATACAGGGCACTGCAGACACCTGGGTCATGAGGGTACATGAGATGGGAGTGGACCAGCACAAGGATGGATACAGGGCACTGCAGACACCTGGGTCATGAGGGTACATGAGATGGGAGTGGACCAGCACAAGGATGGATACAGGGCACTGCAGACACCTGGGTCATGAGGGTACATGAGATGGGAGTGGACCAGCACAAGGATGGATACAGGACACTGCAGACACCTGGGTCATGAGGGTACATGAGATGGGAGTGGACCAGCACAAGGATGGATACAGGGCACTGCAGATACCTGGGTCATGAGGGTACATGAGATGGGAGTGGACCAGCACAAGGATGGATACAGGGCACTGCAGATACCTGGGTCATGAGGGTACATGAGATGGGAGTGGACCAGCACAAGGATGGATACAGGGCACTGCAGACACCTGGGTCATGAGGGTACATGAGATGGGAGTGGACCAGCACAAGGATGGATACAGGGCACTGCAGATACCTGGGTCATGAGGGTACATGAGATGAGAGTGAACCAGCACAAGGATGGATACAGGACACTGCAGATACCTGGGTCATGAGGGTACATAAGATGGGAGTGGACCAGCACAAGGATGGATACAGAACACTGCAGACACCTGGGTCATGAGGGTACATGAGATGGGAGTGGACCAGCACAAGGATGGATACAGGACACTACAGATACCTGGGTCATGAGGGTACATGAGATGAGAGTGAACCAGCACAAGGATGGATACAGGACACTGCAGATACCTGGGTCATGAGGGTACATAAGATGGGAGTGGACCAGCACAAGGATGGATACAGAACACTGCAGACACCTGGGTCATGAGGGTACATGAGATGGGAGTGGACCAGCACAAGGATGGATACAGGACACTACAGATACCTGGGTCATGAGGTTACATGAGACAGAGAACTGGCCAGGGACTGAGAACATGTTGGACAGGCCGTGATGAGAATGACATTCTGCAAAGGGGCTGCTACATGATGATGATGAAATATATTCCACAGCTAAGACTGTCATACATCTATTGATGTTACATATAAGATTGGGGAATACATGTATATATACTACAGATGCAAGTTTGTAATGCATACATAGGTGTTAAGGTAAGATTTTGTATAACATACATATCAATCAATCAATCATGAGCCATAATGGAAAGCGTGGATCACCAGAGTCGTGGATCAGCTCAATGTTCCTGTCCTGACCATGCCATGTGGTCAAGCCATCCAGGTATTTACTTTTCGGTCTTCCCCTTGGTCTGTTCCCTTCGATCTTGCCAGTTGTCACTAAGTTCTCCAACCCATTTCTTCTCATGACATGTCCAAAAAATTTTGACTGTCTACATCTAATTTCTCTAATCAATTTACGATTTTCATTTGTCTCCTGTAGTGCTTGGTCATTGGTTTTTCTATCTGTCCATGGTATTCTTTGCATTTTCCTCAGAAACCACATTTCTGCAGCCATCAGATGTTTTTCAGCTTGACTGCTCATTGTGCAAGCTTCACATCCATACAAAAGAACAGGCTCTATGTAGCACCTCAACACTCTTTTTCTCATTTCAACTGACATCTTTTTATTGGTCAGTATGTTTTTAATCTTGCTAAAGGCTATTTTCGCCATGGCGATTCTTGTTCTAATCTCTACAAGGCATCTCTCATAAGATGTTACGACTGTTCCGACATACATATATGCTACTGATAAGTTTTTGTGTTACAAACATAGAAGCTGCAGCTAAAACTTTTGTAATGCATGCAAATTGCATAGATGAGTAATGTTTGTAAAACCTGATGATTTAGCACCATGTGTACCATCATCATTTGACAGGTTTATGACATTATTTGTGTTTATTTATATACAGTGATAACCTGCTGAGGCGACAGTATTGTGAGGAAGCAAAGGTAAACATTCCTTCTTTATAAAGTTGTATCAAAGTATAGTTTAAACAAATAATTCTACTCATGTTTAGACTGAAATAGTTTTTCGTTGCTTCTTGCTCTGGTTTCCAAGGTTGCACGACTGTTTGCTGTAGGTATGCATTTCCATTTTCTTATATTTTGTATAATGGTTGTCTTCTGTCGCCCTTAAACTCCCATTGAGCCATAGGCTTTCCCCAAGTTGTCTTATCTTTAGCTATCTCTCTCAGCTCTATCCATGAGATAATGATGAATGTAATAGGAGCTGGTAAAATGACGTCTGAACATTTGTTGCAGACATGTCCAATATATGCAGGACAGAGACAACTATTGTGACCTGCACCCGCTCCATTTGAAGACAAACTCTATGGAGGTGTCAGCAGTCTCAAGATGACTGCTGTTTTCTTTGGATTTAGCCATATTGACGTCTGACAGTGTACAAAGGTTCTTTATTTTGACTCATGCAAATCTTCTCACATGTTATTTCATGTCAAACTGAAGGTTGTCCCTTGTAGATACTGAAGTGTTAGATCTGTACATATTCTAGGCCATCACATCATGAGATGGGGTGACCAAATCCTTTCCTTGCTTCCTTTCCTTCCCAGATAGGGGCAACACATGTGAAAATTATCTGATATCCATGTTACGAGGATGGTCGACCCCAGAGCTGTATTGGTAGGAACAGGGGCCTCCGTGGCAAAGTGGTCTAACCACATGACTCGGGCTCCGAAGGTTGTGGGTTCGATTCCAGTGATTCCTTCTGTTCACGAGTGAATTTTTTCGCTGCAAAAAGAGACTGAGCCATATGGGATGAAAACCTGGTGCAATGAAGTTAAGCCTGTCAACTTTTAAGCGACTTTTTTATTGGTAGGAAGAAAGAATGCAGTTGCTGCTAGGGTTAAATCTTGGCCACTGTCATGGTATGCAAATGCCTTATTTACTTTGCTACCATGGCTGCTTTAATGCAAATGCTTGTCTTCTTAACCTGAGTATTCAGCCAGTTAATTTTAACATATTTAACTTTACAGAAGTATGGTGAAGAGAAAATTCAACTTGGCCACAGACCAAGGAGGGTGACAGTTTTCTTAAACCCTGCAGCAAGTGGAGGGTAAGTGGTCTTTTATAGATGTAAATATTGAGCACAACCCACTACTGGCAATGCTGATCGTATTCTGGTATGAACCTAAGGCTTATCCACGTCAATGTGGAAGCACTAGACTCGAGTTTCACTCTCGTTTGAGCTCGTCAGTAGTGCATATCCTTGACCGGACCCGGAAACAAACCCCGGATCACTGGCGTGTGAAGTGGGTGTGTAACCACTAGACCACGCTGCACACACTGGACACGGCCAAATTATCACAACAGAATATCATGTTACCCATCGTAGGCTGTAGCTCAAGATTTGCCCGATCGCCGCGACTGACGTCCAGTGATCCAGGGTTTGTTTCATGGTCCGGTCAAGGATATGCACTACTGACGAGCTCAAACGAGAGCGAAACTCGAGTCTAGTGCTTCCACATTGACGTGGATAAGCCTTAGGTTCATACCAGAATACGATCAGCGTTGCCAGTAGTGGGTTGTGCTCAATATTTAAATCTCAAATCCCGAAACAACCAAATAAATCAATTTTATAGATGTATTCTTGTAATTACAATTTTATGTCTCATCTTATATTACTATTGTTATGCATTATGTGGTAACTGCTGGTTTTATGTGAATGTTATGTGAGTGCATTTTATAACTACTGTTTTGTGATAATGTCAGTTTCACCAAGTTTCCTGTCAAAATGTTTACATTTTGTAATCACTAGTTTGCTTACTCATCAAGTTTCAACATACTTTCAGGAAGGCAAGAAAATTGTTTGAGAAAACTGCTGCCCCAATTCTTTACCTTGCCGGGATAGAAGTCAATGTGGTGTCAGTGAGTATAATCTTGGTTGTGAACACAATATTGTTTCCTAATTTACTCTTTCCTACTTTATAATATGTGAACACAGTATTGTTTCCTAATTTACTCTGTCCTACTTTTTAATACGTGAATTCAGTATGTCCTCTTTCTGGTCAATGACTATTTTCTACATACAGTGGAACCTCGCTTAACGAGCATAATTCATTCCAGAACCTTACTTGTAAAGCGAAACAACCGTTAAGTGAAACAGTTTTTCCCATACAAATTAATGTAAAATACAGTAATGCGTTCCATGCCGAAAAAAATACTCAAAATATTTTGTATAGCGTTTATTCAAAGAAAATTATATATGCATTGTTAAGGAGTTTGATTCATCTTCTTCTATCGCGGAATGAACTAACCTGGAATGAGAATTTGATTTGTAGAAAACAAAAAAAAATGGAAATAATTAATTTACAATTTATAATACATACCTAATTCTTTTTTACTAGAAAGCCGTCTAGAGAAATTTGTTTTTGCCGACGCTTCAGAATTTGGTGGAAATGCGATACAGCATTATCATTAAATAAATTAGTAGCTCTCATAGCCACTGCCTTATTAGGGTGATGGTTCTCAATGTACGATGCAAAAGTTTCCCATGCTTTCAGCATTTCTCTTATTGCGCCAGAAGATTGTTGGTTTGCTGTTACCTTCTTCTCCTCCTTGGACAAACTCTCCTCCACAACTTCTTGCTGTGAAACACAATGTGATTCCATAAGCTCTTTGGTGGTCAGCTCTTGGCTATGCTCTACCACAAGCTCATCGATATCTTTGTTATCCACCTCCAGTCCTATGAATTTGGCTAAAGACACAATCTCGTTGACTACAGGCTTCACGGGTACTGTCTCAAACCCCTCAAAGTCACATTCGACAACGCTCTACGGACAAAGCTTTTTCCAAGCAGAAGTGAGGGTTCTCTTGGTAACTCCTTCCCACGCCTTTTCGATCATCTTGAGGCAGGCAACGATGTGGAAGTGATATTTCCAAAACTCTGAGACTGAGATTGGTCCCTTCAGTCACCTCAAAACAACGCTCGAAGTGCGCTTTAGTGTAGAGCTTCTTAAAGTTAGAAATAACCTGCTGGTCCATAGAATGGAGTAACGGAGCAGTGTTGGGCGGCAGAAATGGATCTTGATGAATTTAAATTCTTCAAGAAGGTCATCTGCTTGCTGTTGCAGGCGCAAAATCCAGGACTTCCCCTCCCCGCGCCACTCGTTATGTGAAACGTTGCTCGTTCAGCGAGTCATTTTTTTACATTTTGTTTTGCTCGTTATGTGAATTACTCGTTATGCGCAATACTCGTTATGCGAGGTGCTCGTTAAGTGAGGTTCCACTGTAATACATAATTGAACAAGTAAAGAATGTCTTTGTGTTATGTAAGAACGCTTTCCGGCATTTTATGTAAGTACAGTATGTCTTCTATGTTGTTAAAGAACTCTTTCCTGCATTATATGTAAACATAATAGGTCTTCTGTCTTATACATCTACAAGAACTCTTTCTTGCATTATTTGTAAATATAATAGGTCGTCTATGTTGTACAAGAACTCGTTCCTGCATTATGTGTAAGCACAGTTTGTCTTGAGTATTGTACAAGAACACTTCCTGTGTTATGTGTAAACACGGTACATTTTCTGTCAAAAATCTAAGCTCACTACTGAATATTTGTTATGATGATACTCAGATATTAGTGCAAATTGTATGTTGTGTTATAAATAAAGTTAATGAAATCCTCAAAGCAACAAGTCATTTGGATAAAAAAGCTGATTCAGTCCTGAAGTAGTTAGTACTGCAGGTCGTTGAGCTCTCATGTTGTGCTCTAACCTACCTGTATTGTTGGCTGAGAGCATAGTTAGATGCCAGATTTAACAGCCCGGTTCTCTGTCATCAAATGTCAGTGCTACTGTTATGCTGCCCCTCAAGTGCTCCTGCAGACATTCAGTAAATCATCAGATATTATTGAAGCTAAATATAGCATTAAATCTTATCTGTCTGTGTCACCTCTGAAGTCGGAGTTCGTTTGCCTGATGGCAAGGGACACTAGTAATAAGGAAAGCTAATCCACACACAAAAATCAGTCCAAGCACTAGAGGTAGTAGCACGTGTATGGACTATGCTTGAGTTCAAAGCAAGTGGATGTTTTTAAAAAAATCTGTCTATGTTTATGTATGTCAGTGCATGTGTGTGTGTGTGTGTGGATTTTGAGTATGTGGGTGTGTGTGTGTGTTTGTGTGTAGTTATTCCACAAATGTATAAAATAAGACTAAATATCCTTCATAAATATTTAAACAACACAATATTTAGAGACTGTAGCAGTGTCAAATATTAAATTGGCATATTTTTGTTTTTCAGACAGAGTATGAAGGACAGGTAAAGAGTTTTATGACAGTCTTAGACACCACAGATACCGATGCTGTCGTTGTAGCTGGTGGCAATGGAACAGTTCTAGAGGTACTGACATATTACAGAATACCAGAGAACATTGTTACACATAATTATGCCTGACTTCTTCAGGTGCTTTTTATGTTCCCGTGGAGCATAATCCCCTAGCCAACTGACACCAATCCAACTTTTGCCATCTCCTGCAGCTCTATTCATGTCCTCCCATATTATCTCTCTCTCTGTTTGTCTTCTCCGTGTGGTTTTAGATCCCACTCTATTTCATTTTCCCTGTGGGGTTTCTGGGAAATAACTTTCTAGTTATAGACTATTAACAGGTTTTCTCTATGTGTGTCCTTTCTCTTGCAAGCATCTTTTATGTACCTCTTGATTGGCTGGAATCTCTGTAAGCTCTCATTGATGATTCTGCCATACCATCTTAGCTCTTCTATTCTACGCGGGCCCTACAGTTAATGAATGTTTGTAGTTTTTTGGTAATTGTTTTAGTCGTTTCCCAAGTTTCTCATCCATTCGACAGGACTAATTTGATGTTAGTGTTAAATAATTTAGTGCTAGAATTAATTTCTTTTGACTTCCACAAACTTTCTAGTTCTATGATAGCTTTTGTCCTTTGTATTCTTATTTTATCTACCTGTTCCCCTATCACTGTCTACCTTGTTATCTAAATATGCATATGATTTCATCTCTTCAAGTATGAATGAATCACCCAAATAAACGAGAAGTAGATTGTGAGCTTTACTGAAACACGACTACAAGAGACAAATTGGACGTTGCGGCCAAAGCCTTCGTCAGCACAGGACAAACAAATACAAACCAACACAAAACTACATGAAACACACTATGACAATATTAAACTATTAAACTAATTAAAATTGAATGTACTCATCTGAATACCGTGTCCTAGCTTGGAAGGTCTGACACACGTAGGGCGCCAGTGGATCAATAGACCGGATGTATGGTACACTGGTCAAAGGTCAAGCGGGAAGGGAGTGGGGTGGAGACGCGCCCATGTGTGCGGAAAAGTGAAATTAGAGACCGGCAAAGATGTTACGGACGCAGATGACAATTAGCAATTATCGTTAAGCGCTCGAAACACCGCTGTGGAAACCTATATAGTGTTAGTACACACAGAGAGGCATGAGTGGCGGTCGTTCAGAAAATGATGGCAAAACACCGAACGTAAATCCGCCAAGAGAGTTGACTGTGATGTCATATAAAGGATCTGCACGTACCCAGATGGTGGACTGTAAGCTAGGGGTTGGACGGTGGGGTGGGAAGTTAAATGAAGCTGTGTTGGACATTAAGGCCGTGAGGGGAGAGTGTGCCCAACTGGAAGATGAGACGGTGTTCCAATGTCTTCCGATCCCGTTCGTGGGATGCGCATGATTTGATGGCCGTGACCTGTATGTCGGCTACGCCATGGTGGTCAGGACTGTTGAAATGTATGGATACTGGTTTCTGGGCGCCGCTGGTGATGTCAGAAAGATGTTGTCGAAATCTGTCCCCAAGACGTAATCCTGTCTCACCGACATATCTCATGTCGCAACGTGTGCAGGTAATCGCATAGATGACGTTGCGACTGATGCATGAGAAACCCTCACGGATGTGGAAGGTCGTCTTAGGGAATGTCAGACTCTGGGTTTGAAGTACGTATGGACAGGTCTTGCAAACCGATCGAAGACACGCCACCGTGCCAGGAGGAGACTGGTGAGGTTGGGGTAGCCTGCTATGGACCAGCACATCTCTGAGGTTACGATCCCGCTTATATGCCACTAGAGGAGCCTCTGAGAAGACATCACGAGTGGTCGATTCCGCCCGGAGAATGGATAGATGTTTTAAAAGGATATTCTTGGCAGCAATATTGTGGGGATGATAAGTAAGTGAGAGGACAGGTCTATTGTTTCGTGGTTTCGGCCTGGAGGAGAGAGCCTCAGTGCGACTGATAGACTGGCAGCGGTGAAGAGCTGTAGATAGAACATTATCAGGATAGCCACGAAGGCGAAAGAAATCAAGCATCTCGTGGGCTTTTTGATGGAAGTCGTTGTTATCCTGGCAAAGTCGTCGGAGACGTAACAGTTGGGAGAAAGGAATAGAACGTTTGCACGAGGGAGGGTGGGAGGAGGTATAGAGAAGGAATGAGTGCGAGTCAGTTGGTTTATAATAAACCGTCGTGCATAGACCAGCGGAACCTAAAGAGACTGTGAGGTCTAAGAAATTGACAGCCGACGAAGAAATGGTGGAGGTAAGTTTGATGCTGGGATGGAAGTCTGAAAAAAAGGCAATGAAGTTCTGTAGGTCAGGCAAGGGCATGTCCGAGACACCAAAGCAGTCGTCAATGTACCTCCTGTAGAGCTCCGGGAGCCTACCGGTGTACTGACTCCATACCTGGTGCTCCAGATAGCCCATGAAGAGGCAGGCATAACTGGGACCCATCTTAGTACCCATGGCCACACCGCTGATCTGGTCGAAGTAATCCCCATTGAACTCAAACGAGTTGAGGTTGAGGACTAACTCCGCAAGACGCAGTAATGGTCCAGTGGCTATCGAGGGATTAAGCCTTTTCTCCAAGAAAAATTCTAAGGCTTTAAGGCCGTCAGAGTGAGGAATGGAAGTGTAGAGTGAAGTCACATCTAAAGTGAAGATGTGATACTGAGAAGGGTTAGTGAAACTGATGGAATCGAAGATGGAGATAGCGTGGTTGGTGTCTTTGATATACGAAGGGAGGCTGGCAACCAACGGCTGAAACATGCTGTCTAGAAACTCTGAAATCCGTTCTGTAGGGCAAGAGCAGGCCGAGACGATAGGTCTGCCTGGGTTACCAGGTTTGTGTGTCTTAGGCAGCATATTAAAGGCGGGTTTGCCCAAGCAGCTATCGTGGATGATCAACGAGGTGGCGGAGCTGGGTAAGAGACCTTGCTGGATAATGGCGTTAGTCACGCTTTTGACCTGGGTGTTGTTTCTGACTGTCCCATCTTGTATCCTTGGTCTGTAGAAGGTGGCATCGCCCAGTTGCTTGTTGCCTTCCTGTATATATAAGTCTTTCCTCCAAACCACTAGCGCCCCTCCCTTATCGGCAGGTTTGATAACTATGTCATCACGGCGTTTCAACTGTGTAAGTGCCCGTTGTTCATCCGCGGTGAGGTTGGAATATCGTAGTGGCTTAAATTTGAGTTTTTGGATGTCGTAAAGTGTTTTGTCGATGTATAAATCGAGGGCCTTAGATGCCCCTGGATTGGGAACCCAAGCAGACCTGCGTTTGGAGAGGTGAGAGAAATGGTCGGTAGGATCCGAAGAGTTATCGTTATGAGGTTGATTTCTGAAGTGATATTGTAGCCTGAGAGTGCGATGGAACCGATGGACGTCCTGCAGTAATGCGTATCTATCACCACAGGGACGTAGCGGTATGAACCTGAGCCCTTTGCTGAGGACCGATTTCTCAGATGCCGATAGTGGAAGGTCGGGAGGTATGCACACAACTAGGTTATCGGAGCCAGTGGTAAGTTGGGGTGGGAGAGGGGGCGAGGAGGGAGTGGAGGTAGGGGCACGGAGTTTGGCTAGCTTGGCGTTTTTGGCCGCGGAAAGATACTTGTATAGATGGTGGTTAGTGCTATTGATGATACACCGTATAACACAATACAAGAAATAATTCCTCGAGGTAAGTTGTCTAAGACGCTGATCGAGGATGGTTATATTCGAGCTGAAGTCAGACAGTTGTCGCGCGTGGTTGTCGGCAATGCATCGCATGCGAAGAGTAGCACATTTAAACTCAACTTTAGATAGACGTCTACGACAACTGTCATCGAGAGTGCCTGCCGATGGGTGAAATCTAGAGATGAAGCCACGTGGGGTGATATGAAGCCGTAGGCAGTTCTTGAGGAAATTAAAATGGCATGTGGTGCGGGTCTTTTTGTAGATGTTAAGAGCCAAGTCGGTGGCTGTGATTTTGATATCTGTTCTCTTCAAGTATGGTATCACCAAGTTTGATAGGGTTACCATTTGCTTGATTTATGATCAAAACCTTTCTTTTTCCTTTATTAATTTTTAGACCTAATTGTTGTGGCCTCCCATAAAGGGTGTTAAATTTATCTAGCTTCTGATTTTGTGTGTGGGACACAAGGGGAAACTTATTAGTGGAGTGTAGGTCAGCATGGCCAAATGGATAAGAACATGTTCTTAAACATCCGGTGTGCTGATGCTGAGGTTAGGGGTTCAACCCTTACACAAGATGACTGGATTAAAATGTTGACCTATCGTCCTTGACTTAAGACATTCCTGCTCACTCCTGTTCTTATTTCAAATGTATACATTGGTGTTTGTCCATGCAGAACTCTGCATTTCACATCTCTGTATATTGCCTTTATTAATGATTTTCTGTAGGATACCATAGTGCACATCAATTTCCAAAGAGATTCCCCTTCTATTCTGTCACAAGGTTTTTCATAGTCCACAAATTCTATATAAATTGGCAAATTCATTTAAATACTTTGCTCTGTTATTATACATAATGTGGCTGCTGATCAGTGCAAGATCTGTTTGCTAGGAAGCATGTCTCTCATTGTGTGTCATTGGCATCTCTTAATCTCACCAGAATGACCCTGCTTAATATTTTCCCAGGAACTGACAATAACATTATTCCTCTATAATTTTCACACTCCTGCGGGTCCCTTTTCTGATAGCTTTACAAGCTTTACCAGATAGCCTCCTTTCCAGCCTGCAGGTATTTATTCAGTCTCCCAGACTGCTAAATAATTTGTGCAGTAATTTAATGAGGTATTTATTTTGGCTTTATTAGCTTCTGCTGGGATACCACCTAGACCTGCAGTGTTCCTATCCTTCTGTGGTGTGATTGCTTTTGTAATTTATTTTTCATTAATTGGTTTCTCACAGTTGATATTTAACCCCATTTCTGCAGGCTGGATATTTGGAGAATATTTTTGGACTGATCTATACAGGAGTTCCTCAGAGTATTTAGTCTGTTCATTTGATTTGTAGAGTTGATGAGAACTTTCCCATTACTATTTTTGATCAGTCTACTTGATTGATTGTCAAGCAAAAATTACAATCAAGAAGGAAGAAATTATAAGCTTCATAATTAACAACGTTGGAGATTATTCACAAGAAGTCAGTAAGAGACTTGCCATAACTATGCAGAGGTTAAACATGTTAAACACCAATGGCGCAACACCAGCAAACAAGTTAAGATAAAGGGCATGAGAACATGCATCTATCCTGTGGCCTCATACAAGTGTCAGTCATAGACCGTATCACAATCACTAAGAAGAAAGTCGGAACTTTTAAACTTAAATGTTACAGAAAAATGGTTAGAATACATGGATCAAGAATAAAAATACAGACATGCTACAAGATCTTAATATTGAAGAACACTGGCTCATAAACAGCATTGTGTTTTGGAAACTGA
Source organism: Cepaea hortensis (assembly GCA_963921405.1). Lineage (NCBI taxonomy): Eukaryota > Metazoa > Mollusca > Gastropoda > Stylommatophora > Helicidae > Cepaea > Cepaea hortensis. The sequence continues at coordinate 112,201,360 of OY992879.1, forward strand.
AATACTTTCGCCTTGTGTAAACAGTACAGTAGCTTTAGAAAGAACAGTGTAAGAAAAGACAGGGATTGACCAGCGTGAAGGTGAACACAGGATGTTAAAGAGACCTTGGGCATGAAAATAGATCAGGCAGAGGAATTGGCAAGGGACTAAGAGTCTTTCTGGCGGGCCTTGATGGGAGACATGTTTGCTAAAGACTTACTTTCTAAATGTTGCTGTTGCTATTCTAGAACTCTCTGCTTGCCACAGTGCTTCCTCTGCCACTTTAGATAGTATTGTGGTCATCATCATGCCGACCACCTGTAATTCTCAGAACAGTTCTTGGTACCCATTGCAGCCTGGGTCGACATGGAAACCCAGGTCAATTTTTATGAAAGCTCCCACCTCAGTGAGGATTCCAACACATGACCATCGGGACTGTCGCAGGTTAGTTTGGTTTTAACTGGTGAGTGCAGGTTCAAATCCCCTATACCTGAGAGATAGATAATAAAGCCAGGGACCAATGCCTCTTTTATGCTGACTAAAGGCTAAGTCCTATGATTCTGAAGAAAACAGCCTTGAAATGGCTCTTTGAACAAGTAGATAGAGCTGCATTTGGTACCCAAAGTGGTGGGAAAGAGCTAGTTAGATGTCTAGAGAAAACTTGACAGGACAGTTTACCTCCTCGACATGTTACTTTCTGGTAAGTATACAAATTGCTCCCACTAAAGCTTGCACCTTCTGATGGCCTGCACTTGCTGATCTGATTCTCTTGACATCTCAGCGGGTGAAACAAGATGGTATGGGAAAAGTATTTACAATGTCACCTATTTATGCCAACATTCTGTCTGGAAGTTTCAGTTTTATGCTGCTACAATATCTGCGGTTAATTTCTGCTGCACTGGCATTGCGTATTCTAGGACAGGCGGACAGGCTAGTATGAAATGCAGTGTTAGCGAGAAATGCAGTTATAATCGGTGTGTTATCGAGAACTGCAGTGACTTAAAAACTGTCACCATAGCTAAAGATTCTGCACACCATAACATGAGTCAAACGGCAAGTGTTTATTAGCATACTTCTGCCAACACTTTGCTGTGAATGTCAAATATGCATGATAAGGAAAAAACTCATTATATCTTAAATAAAATGCTTGAGAAAATATTTGGGTTTCACTATAAAAGGAAGAATTATAAATAATAATTATACCTGTCTGCATTGAATGTTTAAAGAGATAACAAATACATGGTTCGGTTCAGACATCAGAAAATGGAGCCCAATTAGCTACCACTTGGTACCTACAGTAAAAGAGCTCAAGCTGTGGAGATAGACAAAGACCACAATTTAGGTGGATTGATTCAATCAAGTGGGCACTACGCAAAGTCCAGGTGACATATTTGGCTAAGATGAAAACAAACCAAAAAATTTCAACACCACCTCTAATGCTAATTGTTAAAGTTCTCATGTAGTTTTTGCTGTCTTTTAATTTATAAATTATAAATCAATTGTATCACTAACTGTGTATATTTTGTCATTAAACATCTCTTTACAGGAATTATTATTGAGCCCTGTTACACAAATGTTAGTGCATTAACGATTGTTGAAATAGAAATTCCATTGATGTTGTTTGAAACAAAAATACAGAGATGACTCATAAGGTGTATATTTATGTTAACATTAAAAAATAAAAGAATGAACAGGCTGATAGTTATCAGTTATCAGTTGGGGTATCTTCATTGTACTCCGGACATGTCCATAGGTGCTCAGATTACCTATGGACAAGGGAGAGGTCTTCGTGTGCCCTGTGGGGCCAGGTGGAGAAGGTGGAGGAACAGATTGAGAATCCGTATGTGGAAAGGGTGAGATTGAACGAGGGGAAGGAGCACAAATGGAAATGTCATGAGTGCAGTTGTGTCAGTTCTTAGCTGACCTCAACTCAATAACAACTAACAAATAACAGGTGGCATTGTTTTGCTGTTTTTTATTCACAATAGCTTTTTTTTTTTTAAATCTCAGGTTTACTCCATACCTCAAGCACCAAATGCAAATATGCCAGTTTTATTTTTGTTAAATTGTAGTTATCACAAGTTTCTCACGATCTAATGATTCAAAGTGGCCAGCTTCCCCATACTTGCCATCTGTTTCTTCCAGTAACATTTCTGGCATTCATTTGACAATTTACACACAGTTGGAAAACAACTGCAACCTGCATTGTAAGCAGAACTAACTACTACATACACTACCATTCATCTTTTTTTTTTTAAAGAAAATTAAGTTTTAGCTCATTTGAAACAATACTTTGAAATAGATATTCACTAGTTCATGCTTGCTGGCTGTGGAAATACTAATTCATTTGCTCAAGGCATGACAGTTTTTTTTTTTTAAATTTTAGGCTGTGACTGGTTTCCTGAGAAAGGAGGACAGGGTATGTTGTTTTCTCTTTACCATTAGAATGTCAGATGTAATAAGAAAAACTGAAAACATTGACAGTATATATTGAAACTTCTGGGAGTTCTCTGCCATTTCTGAGAACTGGGGGAGTACTGAAACAGAAAGGTTTGGCAACTGTTGCACGCTGTTGGTCACTCAGTTAACACTTGTAAGATGGTCTTCTGTTTTTTCATGTCCCATGTACCTGGCAGAGTCAGGATATCAAGATAGTTCTCATATGTGTCTCTTACTCTCTGTGTCTGTGGACACAGTGATGCCATTTATACATATTTTATGTGGATGATCTTTTGCTCCTGTTACCTGTGTGATTGAAACAGTTAGTATTTACATTAGTCATTGTTCCTGGACAAAATCCCTAGAAGCCTTGGAGATGTTTTATAGAAGAATGCTGAAAATTCCTTGGATAGTCAATAAAAGAGTAATATGGACATTTTGAGGGAGGCTAAGTCGCAAAGACAACCTATTGCAAACATCAGAAAGAGGCAGTCATTATTTGACCACATGAGAAGATACAAGCTGGAACATGTTCTCCACACAAAGAGGTTAGCAGCAGTGGTATAGCTGACATGTTCACCTAGGAGGGTGTAACAGCCAGTCAAAGACTGCTGACATATAGCTTCAAATATAATATTGGATCAGCACTGTGGCTAAGGGGTTATGAATGCAGTTCATTGTCCCACATTCTGTGTTCTAAACATAGCTGTGAGCAATGTGGAAGCAGACTGCCTTGCTCTGGTTTTCATACACTGGTATGAGGGTCGGTCACTCAGAAAGCAATGGCAAACTAGCCAAGAAATCACAATAGCCAAAAAAAAAAATGCTGGGGTTGACTGCGACATCCTTTAAAGGATATGCAGCTAACTTATAGCATTGGATGAATGGAGTACCAAAAGGGAAGATCACACAATCAGTAGCACATACAAAATTCAGTATTTACTGGAGATAATATAATATCTAGACGTGTGCCGTTTTCTGCGTACAAATAGCAAGTAAAAGCAAATACTGTGGTGGCATGGAGTTTGGGGTTAAGGAAAGGTGAGGAGAGAAATGTGAGTTTAGATAATAACTGAGGGTGAAATTGTGGATGATGAAACAGTCCAAAATATGAATGAAGAAGAGCAATTGTAGTCTTGTGTTCCATGGGAACAAAGGGATACATGGCAGTTAAAATATGGGCAGTTTTTGGGAAACTTGGTTCTACCAAGTTTGTGTAAAGTTACTCTTTTTTGAGGTAAACACCCGTCACATTCAACAGTGCTCATGGTTTTCCAGATCATCATGTGAATGCATTAATCTGTTTTGCAGGTTGAGTACCTGAACTATGTCACTAGTCCATCCAGCTAAACATCACTGAAGGCATGTAATATTCTGTGCTCCTAAAATTTGACACTATGAAAAAATTAATTATTAACATTCCTTTGCACCATATTTATTACCATTTAATATTTAGAGTTTTAGCGAGAACATTCCCCTTGGTGTCATCCCACTTGGAAGCTCAAATCTCATCTTCAGAATTTTGTTTGGCCAGGATTTGAATGAAGTTCGGTAAGTAACCATATTTCAGTAAGGTTAAGAAACTGCTTATCTGAGTTTTACACAATCTTAGTCTATTTCTGTCAGTACTAGCATAACAAATTTAAGACAAAATTATAACTTATAGTTTGTCTTAATTATATTATAGAAATCAGTTGGTGTGCAAAGCTGGCTGTTGATGTTAGAATCTTGTTGGTGCAAATTATACAACTTGTAATTTATTAATGTCAGTTTTGGACTATGAATCATGAGGAGCGGATGGCCGAGTGCCTCCAAATCGGATTGTCCATTTTGAGACTCGGGTTTGAATCCTCGGTAAGGTGTGGGATTTTGTTCTGTCAGGGGCAAAAAGAAAATCCTAACCTGCACAGTTCGCAGCGACTGCACTAGCCAGGCGGCCTTAATTCCTCAGGCTCAAAGATTTACCCCCCCCCCCCCCCCCCCCCCCCCCCCCCCCCCCCCCCCCCCCGCCATGCACCGTAAGGTACTATATCGGCAGTAGATGACAGTCATGAAATGGTGCAGAAACCAGAGGTGTGAAGATGTGATTTTGTATGGAGTGTTGAGAAAATCAATCAATCTGTTTATATCCTGGTACATAAGCCACATACAGACTCTTTCCTAGCATGTTTATGAATTGTTCAAGTGGTGAGTGCAAGACTTGGGTGCTAACGGTCTCCCAGCATGCAAAGTTTGTAGTGGTTGGTAGTTTCTCACAGAGGAGACCATGGTATTACCTAGTTAGCTAGATTAGTGGTTGTTTCCAAGTCAAATCTCACTACTGTTGGTTGTGTGTGGTGAACAGAACACGGAAGGTGTTGTCTGTCATGTACCCGTGTAATAATGGCATACTATAACAACAACAACAACACTTTATTTTGAAAGAATTGGGCACGCAGGCCCGTCTAACATTCTGTCCTTTTATCACTCTCTTTCATACATTATACATCATTCAAGGCTAACTGAGAACAGCAACAATATAAAAGATATGCATTATAAAGGCATGTGGAAAATGAAAAATCAATACTACACGACTCAGTAATAGTAATAACTGGTGTGGCACTTGTTATTTAGCTATGTGGAATATACAGACCTACCAAAAGGGGACTGGCTGTTATACTAGGGTTTTATTATTATTATTACTTCTATTATTAAGGGGGAAGGTAATCCGCACTGAGATAGTGTTCATATAATTTGCGATTATATGTATAGGGATTGGTGATGTCATTTATTTCGTGTGGAAGATTGTTCCACAGCTGAGCTGCAGAGTACGTTAAGCTTGTTTTGTATAAGTCTATCCTAGGCTTCGGAATGTGTAATATATTTAATTGTTTACTGTGTCTAGCATTATATTCAAACAATGGCCAAAGGTAATTTAGGGCATTCCGATGTAGGATTTTGTGAATTAGTTTGGCCTTATTGAAAAGCAGACGTTTGCGGAATGGTAGTAATTGAAGGCGTTTATGCAGGCTAGGATTGTCAGTTAAATATTTGCAATAAATTAAACTCATGGCCCGTTTCTGAAGTGAGTAAAGTCGCTTGGTGCTTGAATTGGAACAACCGTCCCAGATTGTAGAGCAGTAATCAAAATGTGTCTGTATGTGAGATGTATAGAATATTTTCCTTGTGTCCTCATCAAGGAAATTTTTAATTTTGGCGAGTTGGTAGACATTTTTCGCTGTTTGTTTAGTGAGGGCTTGAACGTGAGGATTAAAGGTTAGGTTTCTATCAATGATGAGGCCTGATGTTTTGTGCTCGATTACACTTTCTACTGGCATGTTATCGATGTGAAGTTGAAGTGATCTGTGTGAATTTAGAGTTTGAAGTCTTTGTCTGGTTGTTAATAACATAGATTTTGTTTTAGTGATGTTAATTTGCATAATGTTCGCATAGCTCCACCTAACTACATTATTTAATTCTTGTTGCAAAGGAAATTGTAGGTTCTTTCCTATTGGTTGATTCAGTCTGGCTCCCAGAATTTTCCTTTGAGAAACAGATGAGATACAGAAAAATATGCTAGGCAGTAAATTGTGCAATATATTGTATCTTCATTCCATCCATCCATCATGTGCCATGCCGATAAGCGTGGGCGGTCATGGTCTGCCATCTCACTCGATCACCAGAGTCGTGGATCAGCTCCGTGTTCCTGTTTCGACTATGCCATGTGGCCAAACCATCCAGATATTTACTTCTCGGTCTTCCCCTTGGTCTCTTCCCTTCGATCTTGCCAGTCGTCACCAAGTTCTCCAAGTCATTTCTTCTCATAACATGCCCAAAAAATTTTGACTGTCTACGTCTAATGACTCTAATCAGTTTACAATCTTCATTTGTTTCTTGAAGGTCTTGTTCATTGGTTTTTCTGTCTGTCCATGGTATTCTTTGCATTTTCCTCAGAAACCATATTTCCACAGCCATCAGCTGTTTTTCAGCTTGACTGCTTATTGTCCACGCTTCACATTCATACAAAAGTATAGGTTATATGTAGTACTTCAATACTCTTTTTCTCATTTCAATTGATATCTTTTTATTGGTCAGTATGTTTTTCATCTTGCAAAAGGCTACCTTTGGAATGGCAGTTCTTCTAATCTCTTCAAGGCATCTCCCATCAGATGTCATGACTGTGCCGAGATAACTATATCGATTCACTTGCTTAAGAATATACCCATTTACTCGTATATCACATTGTGATATTTCTTTCTTCCCAGTGACGACCATAATCTGTTGTCTTCTTAATATTCAGTTCTAATCCTAGTTGTTCACTGTGTGCAACAACCACATCTACTAAATTTTGCAGGTCCTGTTCATTGTCTGCAATCAAGACTGTATCATCTGCATATCTAATGTTATTGATGTATCATCCCCCAATGTTGATTCCTTCCATATCTTCTATATTTCTGAAAATATTTTCACTGTACAGGGAAAAAAGATCTGGAGACATTACACATCCCTGTCTCACACCTCTTTTAATAGGCTGATATTTACCTACATGGTTATCAATTCTGATGGCAGCTTGTTGTTTCCAATATATGTTTTTTACAAGTCTAAGGTCTTTTCCATCAATTTGTAGATCTTCAAGCATCCTTATCATGTCGACATGTCTCACTTTATCGAAAGCCTTTGTGTAGTCAATAAAGCAAAGATTTAGATCTTTGTTTATTTCTATAGAACGTTCAATTACTGTTCTCAGTATATACACAGCATTTACTGTGCCCTTGCCTTCTACAAACCCACATTGTTCTTCTCCTATTTCGGGTTGTATCTTCGTTATTCAAATTCAAAATTGGAACACGTTTTGAATATCTGAGCTATTGGATATATACTTGGTGTCTATCTCACAGACAATGTCTGAACTAATATATAAATAGTAAAGCTAGACCCTCACACTAATGGGAATGCTGTGTATTACTCCAATGGCTGTTCATCAAGTGATCTACTTGCATTGACTTAAGATCCTAATTCCCCTTCCTCCAATGGAGCTTACATGTTATCTGTGCCCCAGTAATTAGTCCATGATATTTGCACCTTGTTAGCCCTGTATCAACCTCCTACCTTGACAGTCATGGACATGATGGTCCACCCAGAAGGATAAGCATGAATCTTGTCAGCAATACTTGGAGAGACACTAACAAGTAATAATATGTATAATGGGAACAGGGCATTGTAAGTTACTAGTTTCATCCATTACGAATTGAAATTACCCATCTCTGTTAAGTGTCTTCAGTTAGAAATGACAGTCAAGTATATCCTTCAAGAATGCATTATGTGCACATATTTGAAATCCCATATGTGGCTGTTGTTTTGTTGTGGTCCATGAAACTTTGTGTGGAGACCTTGAGCAAACAGTAAAGTAAGTATTTAAGTCTGGATTAGACATGTGAGAAAGAACACCAGCAGCAGAATTAGATTAATTGTAACTAGCACACATTTGTGTTCTGTCTTAGGGCACTAGCAGAAGCTGCCATTGCTGTTGTCAGGGCTGTCACACAGAAAGTCGATGTCCTCAAGATGGATGTAAGTTTCTGCAATTATTTTGAATTATTATTATTAGGGGTCAGCAGAGCTTAATGCGCTTGCAGTTAATCTTCCAGTGTGCTATTGGCAGTGGGATTGGCATAAATATAAACGTGTGCTGTTATAAATGGTTTTGCTGGTGTCCTTGTTGAGATATGTGGGATGTGTGTAGATCAAACTCTTGACGATAACAACTGTTCAAAGTAATAGTGGACTTCACAGTTCACACATAACAACAGTACGGCTCTGTTTCTGAAGATAAACAGCACATAATGTCTGAACTAAGACGCTGAGACACATCAATTATTTTTTTTGGCCGCCAATTTAATAGAGTGGCAGATGAGAAATACTTTGAAATATGAGTAAACAAATATGGTTCATATTCACATCTGCTCACACATCCAATCCTAGAAGTTGGAAACCCAGTGACATTCACATTGGTGGACACTGTTCCTGTGTGTGACGGCGCCCAAAATGTGGGACTATTTCTTCAGTGTCCCAGCATTCGATCCAGTCTTTGTTGTGGGATCATTCCCTACACTGGTCAGTTGGACTTAAACTTCTTGTTCAGAAAGCAAACTACTGAACGTAAAATTGCTTTGTAAACCAATCTGAAGTTGAGGCTGATCGCACTGTCCTGCAAAGGACACGCAACATTGAAATTATCATTTTAGTCCTTGATTATTATTTGTTGGGTCGTGATTACAGCATGTATATACATTGTTTAATAATAATGATACATGTGTAGAACACATTTTAGGTCTATCCATTCACAGTGATAGACATTCAATCTGAGCTATATTTGAGAATATTCCTGTCCTTGTTTTAAGGCTGCCTGTCTGTTTGCCTCTGTTTTTTTTTACACACACATGAATGCACACATACTCATGCACGCATGTGCATGCAACCCCCCCCCACACACACACACACACACACATGTGTGCACATATACACCCCCCCCCCATGTTTACAGACACATATGCACACTCTGTTATGCATGCTCTCTCTCTCCCTCCCTCTTTTTCTCTCTCCCCCTCTCTCTCTCTTTATATATTTATCTCTCACACTCACTCACTTTCTCTCTCTCTTTCTGTCTCGCATAATAATAATAATAATAATAATAATAATAATAATCAAGGCCACTGATGTTGTCATTAACTTTTGGTTGTTGCAGTTTATTTAAAAAAGTTCTGTCTTAGATTCAGTTTGCCCATCTGTTCAGTATTTTCTTGTGTTGTTTCTGAGAATTTGTTGGACTATTATCATACTGCAAGGTCTGTCTCTTTACTGTTTTATGGCTTCTGTTTTAGCAAAAGCTTTCTTATTTCCCATGAGAATGCTATGGCCCTGAATCCACCTTAATGCTATACTGATGGAGTGGGATGCTGTTAAATTGTGCCCTTCCTACTATAGTGATGTTGTTGATACTGGATAGCTGTATATGGTGCTGTGGGGAGTGAGTCCCTGTTGACCATTCTGTCAGGTATTTTTTTTTCATTTGTTGGGAAAGTGAAGTTCTTCCAGGCAGGTGGCCCAGATGTTTTGACTCCATTTCTCTATCTTGTGGGCGCTAATATTTGTCCGCTTCTTCTTTAGTCAAATCCAGGAGGGATCATTGTTTCAATTTTCTTGTTTGCTTCCAAGTATCAATCACTGCTCTGTTTTGGTTCATCTTTCTTTTGTCTCCTGTACCTTTTTGCAGCTTCAATCAGTGTTCTGTTTTGTCTGATGTCTACTAGCTCGGTGTTGATGGCTATCTCACATGCAGCTATAGGCATCAACCTCATTCCTCTACAAAGAAAACTGGGACCCTAGTTGTGCACATGGTCCAGAGATGAGATGGCGCTAGTGCCAGGCATGGTCTGGTGGGGGAGGTTGTGATCTATCACTGACCAAACAAAGCTGAGAAATAGATAGTGCAAGGTATGTTTATCTGTTCTGCAACACATATTAACAAGTAGTTTGATAAGGTTCTATTGATCTTAGCTATGCCAGAATGGAAACTTATCAGTGGTCGAGATAAAAATATCATTCACAAACACTGAATTTGATACATTGAAGTGTCTAGTCAGATCATTGATGAAGATGAGAAAAATGGTCAAGCTTAACGAAGAACCTTGTGGAAGTCCTTCAACCAATCTTTTGCTCAAAGTTGTGCATGCGTATCTGGTAGACATGATACTGTTTGTTAAGAAAGCCTGTATCCTTTTCATCTTCAACAAGAGACCCTTTCAGTTGACCCTGAAGGTCTGATGTAGATTTGTTGGAGGTCAGTGAATACAGCTATTGTACTCTTCTGTTCATGGAATCCATTATCTGTGTGAACCTGAAGATCTGTATGGCACATGGCTCTAAAACCTTCTTGATTGTTGTCAAGGAGATGTTTTACTTTTTAACCATCAGTCCAGTCTGTTGTTGACCATTGTCTCAAAGTTGACCTAAATATGAGGTCAGAGAAACAGGCGGACTTAGCAGTGGTTTCTGTTTCTTCAGAATGGGTATGAGTATGACTGACAGCTAACCACAGCCAGTAGCTGTCCCTTATACTTTTCTGTTGATGAACCTTACCAATGGTAAGTGTAATGTGTTTGCTTGTGTGTCAGCATCCATTTATATAGGCGGGTCATCGGAGCCCAGACCTTTATCGACCACTCCTATACACATATAAAAGACCAGGCACTGAGCTTTGGTAATCAACAAATAATAATTTCATGATTAAGTCACGTAATATAATAAAATAATGTGGCAATGATGTTGCTTGTTGACAGGGTGGTGAAGGCAAGACAATCTATGCCATGACTGGCTTGGAAGCTGGAGTTTACAGGGATGCTGAGGAAAGGAAGACAAAGTAAGAGATTGGGTTTGTGTTTTGGAATACAAAATCTGAGGGAAGAGAATGCGTACAGGGTGGGAAGGTGGGAAGTAAAATAACAGTACGTATTCTAGGTCATGGCATTGGTTTGTACACTGAGATTATTAGTGCTCCAGTACCCTCCCATAGATCACACCAGGAGGACCTCAGCACAGTCCATGAACACTGTAGCATCTATGAGGAACCAACTGTATATCAGTTCCACACATGCTATAAATATTGTTTTGTGGGTGTTTCCTAATATTGAAATTTGGCCTGGGCAGTGGCTTATTTGGCTTCATGTTTTTGATTTCCAGTTGCTGAGGGAGCTATAATGTGCACAGTGTACTCCTGGTTGTTTTGCCCTTATCCCAGAAGGCTGGGTGTTCTTTCCACTACCCCAGGATCAGGGGAAAGTATACCATCCTCAGGTTGAATATTTTGTGAAAATCCACAGTATGATTTGTACCTGATTTTCTAGCATTAATACATACCTCTGTCCGTCCACCTGACTTAGCCCTGATACCTGTTTAATGAGGATGAGCCATACGTAGGTGGACAAATTCCCCCACAATTGGAGATTGAGTCCAGACTTCTGTGCTGGTGTGCAAGTGCATTCACTATGCTAACATGTCTCCATGTTTTAATATGATCAGGGCTAGAGTGACTTAGAGGTGAAGCACATTCCTCTTGCTCAGAAAATGTCCATTGCATATCCTGTTGAATATGTATTTAGAAAATCTTCTGGTCTCTTTGTAGTCTAAATTGATACATTGGAGATCCTGTGTATGTGGTGCTTGTTATAGATCTTTCTGTCATTGAAAATCATTGAACATAAGTTTACATGGTCGCTGCCCTGACACACATGAACCTGTCCACAACAGAATATTGATTGTAGATGTGAAGTTTAGGCAAGGCTACCCAGGACCACATTTTCTGCTGCAGTCAGGTGTGTCTACTGAAAGTATTGCAGCTTAGATATAAACAGGAACTAAGTTATTCTCTGAAACAACAAGTTAGAAGAAGAAGATCACCATAAAATGAAACCATCATTAACTCTTTCAAGCTTTTCCCATATTGTGTTCAGGTATATTCTGTTTCTTATAGTTTTCATATATTTACAACAAATAGTCAGTTATGACACCATTAAAACAAAACTCCTATTTGTAGATGTTAAGCATTAATTGAAAAATCAGTAGCAGAACTAAATAAACAGTTTACACAAAGTATGTAAGGAATATAGCATGAAAGTTAGCATAAGTAAAACAGAGGTAATGATTAACTAAAGAAGAAAGAAACAACAAAGATTTATCTAACAGAGCATCCCCTGAAATGAGTAAAGAACTTCAAATACTTAGGAAATATAATATCATCAAGTGGCAGATCAGAAGATGAGATTGAAAATAGATGCAATAAAGCAAACCAAGTCATTGGATAAATGGCAACAAAACTAAAGAACAAACACATATCAGTAGATACTACAAAAGCAGTCCACAACACAATCTTCCCACCAACTCTATGCTACCAGTGCCAAACATGGATAATGACAGAAAAAGATGAAAGAAAAATTTACAATGATGGAAATGAGATTTCTGAAAAGAATACTGAACATATCAAGAAGAGAGAAAATCAGAAATGATAAAATCAAGACTAAAGTGGGGATTATAGCTGAGCTGGATCTCATTAGAAAACAGCAAGCTAAAAGGTTCGGCCACATAACTAGCTGGCTCCATGGCGAAGGGGTTATGGTCACAGTATGAAATCCCTATACCCGCATTCGAAACACAGCTGTGGGCGATTTGGCAGCAGACTGTTTTTCTATGATTCTTTTTTATGAAATGGTATGGGTGCCGGTCATTCAGAAAGCAATGGCAAACTACTGAACGTAAACTTGTCCAAGAATCACAAACAGCCATAAAATGCTGGGGTTGACTGCTACATTACTGCAGGGTTAGGCCTTACAAGAATCGAGAGCAACTGCTTTTCTTTCGTGACGTGCACCCACACACGTTTGCAAACAAGGGAGGTAATCGACAAACTATGGTGGAGTGTAATGTCGCATTCACCTTACAGTCCAGATCTGACATTATCTGATTTCCATCTTTTCAGTCCCCTTAACTGATTGCCTACCAGAAGCCGATAGGTCGGCACAATGGAACTAATCTGGACTGCCAGAAGCCGATAGGTCGGCTTACTATTGACACGGTGTTATGTGTTTAATTTCTCTTATTTTCCACAATTTTTAGTGCCCGGTAAATGAAAATTTACACACAGAAAAGATGCCCTTCGAATAGTGTCAGACAAGACATGCAGTTTCATTATTTTTTTAGGACAAAATGATTGTTTAAGTGGTTTGTTTTTATTATTTTAGCAATGCCCGCTGGTTTTCGAGCTCATCGATTTACACCAAATTATCATTTTAAACAATTTTATATTATAGTTATTCTGATTTAAAGGACTTTGTGAAAGATTCTAAAACTAATACCATGTGCAGTATTTAGTTAAATTATACAGCAGGTGGACATTATGGAAAACAAACCTAACAGTGAAAGTTCATCATCATATGATGGCACATGTCGAATTATGCTTGCTCTAATGGGCCATACTTGTGCCCCTAAGTTTGCTTTGTCTATCCAAATAAGCTGAGGAGTATTTAAATAATTAAACTTAAAAGAATAATAATTAAAACTAAATAGAAAATAGTGTGTATATCGTTTCTCAGTACAAATCTGCCTCGTGTGTTCCTGACGTTTTCCATTTTGTGTGAAAATGATGGGCTTCAAAATATGACAGTTTAATTGTGTTTTATTGGTGTTTTGGAGCAGTTCTTGTGATGTTGGTGAAGAAAAGTTGTGTATTTATCATTATTCAGTAAATTTAATTGGATTATCATCAACGATTGAGAAGAAGTGCCTTGGTAAGAGGACATTTTAAATAATTGTCACCCCTGTCTTTAATTTATTTTACAACATAACATCTAACAACATTATTATTATATTTCTAACCTCTAGCAATAGTAGCAATACCAACTTGTTCCTTGTGTAATCTCCTTTAATTTGATATATAATACAATATAGCTGCTAACATTTTAACCATTTTTAGATCATTACTGTGGCACACCCCTACTTCCAATTTTCTGTCAACAAATTTTGTTTGGTCCAAACCCACTTTTTTGTTTGGCAATGAATCAGTTAAGAATGATATCCGTGTGACAAAGTTTGAAGACAACGAGGGAGTGATTGATGCAGTAAAGAAATGGCTACGAGAACAGGACAAAATGTGTACAGATCTGGGATACATGCTCTTGTTTCAAGCTGGCATAAAGCCATTATAGTTGATGGGAATTATGTTGTAGAAGTAGAAATGTTTGCTGCACATGTGCATGAACATTGTGACTACATTTCATTTGTATGTTATTAAGGGTTAAAGAGATAATAATTGTGGTGTATAGCTTTCTGACCTACCCTCGTATGTTCACCTAAGGTGCACATCACAGCAAAGAATTTTAGAATACAAGCACGTTTAAATCTTCTTCATGTTTAATAACTGCTCTTTCATCATCCAAAATATTAAACACTTCTCCATCAACATATTTACAAATAGTTAAATATGAACAGAATATTCTGTGCATGAAACAACTCTACACTAAAGTTTTGACGTCGACACTAATGACCATTATATATACATATGACAAAACTCCTTAAGCACAGCAGTTGTATATTTAAGAGAACACATCCGTGTGCAGGCAGCCTTGGTGGTGCAGTGGCTAGCTTGCTTGCCTGCTGGCTCAGTGGCCATTTGTTCACATTCCCCTTGAGTTGAGGATTTATTGTCATTGACCTGGGTTCCCATACTGACCCTGCCTAAACTACTCCTAGGTACCAGGACATTTCCAGGAATAAAGGTGGTTGGCGTGACATTGACCATTTGACCCACCGAGTTCCGATTGGTCTAAAATACAGGGCTAGCATCATATACCACTAGGGCTTATGAAGTGAAAAGGGGTCCATTGCTGGCTGTATACTTACATCTGTGTACAGAGTAAGATGGCAAGTGTACCTGAAGGGGTCTAGTTTATTTGTTTCTCTGTCTTCAAGGTTTGCTGCAACTATACATCTTCTGAAGTAAATCTTTCTTTGAGCCAACATTTACATTTGCTAGCCTTTCCCTTGTATTTTCACTTGATTTTGATGGCTTTTGATGTGACTATGCCAAATGTGGTGTTTCAGTCTCACTTTCTGCATTTATAGTGCAGTTATTGATATAAACTATCACTTGAACTTTCGGGACGCAGAGGTGTTTCCAAGGCACGAGGGCCAGGTTCTATACTGGCCAAGACCTACTAACACGTCCTAGTCGTGAGTCCTGGGCAACAGGTCCCTTCGGGGTCCTGGCTAACGTAGTAGGATCGCTGATTCTTCCGACTTTGGAGAGTATCTGCCTGCATGGCGAGGAACCACCAGTCTGCACACCAATAAGCCAGACATGATGTTGATCCATTGACTAAACTAAACTAAAGCCAGACATGCGACAACGGATACTCACGCAAACCTCAGTCCGGTATGACAACACACTGATGTTGGACAACAGCATGTCTTCATCCGACATACAGGAGTTCACAGCCAGCAAACGCAAGCAAGCACTTGAACTTTCAGTAACATCACTGCTGGAATTTCCATTTTCACAGTCACCAAAATTTCCTGAAATTTCAGAGCTTGTTCAGCAGTGAGATGAACAGATTATGTTCATTTATGTTCACTGGTTGCCATTGGAAATTGCTAACTATGTAATATGAGGGAGGGGGGGGGGGTGTGAAGATTGCTAATTGAAAACTAAATTATGTATCAGAAATAAAGACCACACTGAAACTACATTGAATTGCAAAAGGGCTGATTATATATCCATTTCTCATTTATTATTCGTGTTAAAGCAAAGCAAAATATTCAAAGTTAAATTTAACAGCCCATAATACTGGCTCTTAGATGCAGGTTTTGAATTATTGTCTCCCAAACAGTGGCAGCACTGCTTTTAAGTGTTAACACAAAATACTAAGTGCTAGCAAGCCCTTATTCTATATTTCCATACATTGAAACTATAGCTGAAAGAAGATATACACTGTCGGAACCCCCATTAGTACAGTGGCTAGTGCATTAGCCTCCTAGCCCAGTGCTTCTAGGTTCAAATCTCCCTCCAGGTGGGAATTTGTTTACGTGACCACAAGGCTCCAGGGATGACCCAGTTAAAGGCAGCTAGTCCTATACTGATCATAACACAAGTGTTACTCATTTATAATCTCTCATTCATTGAATGTGGTCTCTTCACAGATACTGGTATTTTGGCCCCCTGAAGTCCCGCTGGACTTACCTACGGACCACCATGAAAGAATGGCCTCCTGTATTCAAGGCAACAGTCTCATACATTGAGGCTACAGAGGAAAATATGAGCAGCTGTGACAGTTCTGAAGCCATGAAGCCTAATACGTATAGTTTGGGCTGGGGCTTTGTCAATTTTCTCTTTGGAAAGAAACAAAATGAGATAAAAGGTGAGTACGTAGGAAGCCAGAAATCTTAACAGTTTCACCATCTTAGTCAGAGTGAAAATACGATAAAACATCTTGCAAGAAAACCACTTATGAAGCTAGTGTGTAACACTACTAGTGTCCACATGAGGGTTTGAGAGTGAAGCTGCGGCTGCAAACGTCATATCTCTACGAGCTTATAAACCAGCCAAGTGACAGACAGACACTGGGGCTTATACCTTCGGGGAGGCAGAGCAATCCTTGGAATGCTAGCCAGGCTGGAGACCCAGTCTGTGGAGTGGGTGCTCCTTGATGAGGTCCCCCAGGGTTTAGGTCAGTGTCAGATGTTCTTTTCTTGCGACCCTTGTAGAGAGGAAAACATGACTTATTGGCAAGCATTTAGATTCGTCCTTAGCTTTACCTCAGTTTTAACCCATTACAGCGGAGAGGAAAACATGACTTACTGGGAAACATTTAGTTAAGCCGGCAGAACTGAAGTGACTATGAAACCTTTCATGTTTGTCTTATACTTTGTACAGATGCTGATAGGAAAGCTAAACAGTTAGCACAAGACCAAGAAGATGAGAACCACAGAGTCAGCAAAGACATTTCCACAGTGGAACTTACAGTAACAACCAGCACTCTAGCAAACAGTTCTGATGTGAGCATGTGTGTTGTTTTGTGTTATTCATTGACTGCAACAGTGATGTATAATCTGTTGTGATCTAGTTTAGTTTAGTTTAGTCGATGGATCATCATCACAGCACGTGGGTGTAACCCATAAGTGCTCCGTTCTACTCCTAACTTAAGCCTGAATGCAGAGAATCTCAGCTCAGTGCACAAACTCTGTAGCATCGGCGAGGATCCTGAAATACTTTGGGTAGATTTTTAACTGGAAATTTTACCCAGGCAGCTACGTTAGGCTACTCTTTTTCGATTTCCAACTGCCAATGGATATTTTACGTGTGCAACAATACACACGGGCATCCGATCTCTCTACCCAGAGACCAGTGAACATTTTGTCCACGTGAAAAAATCCAAGTCCTCACTGGGGCTTGAACCCGGGATCTCCAGCACTCGAGGCAGACACCATATCTCGAGACCATTCAGCCCCCGATAAAGAATGAAGATACGGTAGTCATTAGACTACTAAAGATCAGCTGTCTGTGAAGATGGATTAGTCTTTAATGTCTAGTCCGAGGCCTTCATTCACATACTACAGATGTCAGCAAACATGTACTAATGCTGCTTTCTTTCTACCTGCTGTCAGCACAAATATTCCTATTACTAACAAATTAACATGACTTAACAACATGTCTGTCCTCTTTGAAAACTGAGCCCTAAGTGTCTGTCCTTTGAGTTATGATTTAGAATGTCAGCATTAGCCATTCTCACTAACTCACAGGGAAATGTCAATCTGTCACTCTTTAGGTGTTTGGCAATGACCTCATACTAATTAGTTGTCTTGAATTGGCAGTGGTAAACATAGGTGTTAAACCTGTCTGTCAGCATCTGTTGTTCCTAAACTTATATTACGGTGTATAAACAATGCAACACACATTTACGAGGGGAAGTCATAAGTACGTCACAAATGGGTGTAGAAAAATAACTAAATATGATAACAACTTGAAACCAGTTTATTTTGATACATATATTGTCCCTTTATTTCTCAACATAATTTCCACCAACATTGATGCACTTATCCCATCGTTTTATCAGTCCTCCCAAACTGGCTGCATAGAACTGTGCTCTTGTTTACTAAACCACATTTTCACTTCTCATTCAACTTTGGCATCATTCGCGAAATGTCTCCCGCCAAGGTGGGTTTTCTGTGGACCAGAAAGGTGGAAATCGCTAGGGGCTAAGTCGGGGCTGTAAGGTGGATGTTCCAGAACATCCCTCCCACCTTAGTTGGTTAATTTTTTCCTGGGTTAATGGAGCTGTATGTATCTGGCATTGTCATGAACAAGCAACACTCCTCTAGTTAAAGCGTCCTTGAGAAAATGTTTCTACCCAGTATGCACCGCTTTATGGGACAAACATTTGTCAGCATAAACAGGAAGCATTTCCTTATGAATGTCCTTTGCAGGCAGTCCTATTGCCCACAAACAACGCACAACAGCGCGTTGCTCTTTGGATGTACACTCCGTAAGTACAGTTGCCATTTTGTTTATGCACTGCGCATACGCATGAGACACCTAGTGCCACCTGACGATTGGGAATATAAAGTTCAATGTTGCTGTCACCTAATGACACCCGTAGAAAACACCAACTACATTTACCTGCCATCCCACATAACTGTGTGACTTACTTATTGACTTGCCCTCGTAGCAACTAACTGATGCTCCTGACTGCCATATATCCATACAATCATTACATAACATTCTCTCTCTGTCTCTCTCTCTCTGACACGCGCGTGCGTGCACACACACAGAGAGAGAGAGAGAGACTTAGTTTTATCTTTTGTTTTAAATGTTGCATGTCCTGTGCAGGATGTTGCGATCAGTCCTAACCCCAGGTTAATTGTCTAGAGAAGTTTATGTTCAGTAGTTTGCCGTTGCTTTCTAAATGGTAAGTCAGAGTTAAGTCCAACTGACGGTATAGGGAACAATCCCTCACCCCACCATTAGCTCAACGGAAGTTCAAGTGCAAGTGCATTAAGCCCCACGGTCACCCATATATCCATCTGAATTTTCAGTATCTCAAAATGCTAATCAGATCTTTCAATATTTCATTGCTTCTACCAGCTGTACTGTCTGTGCCCATTCATACACAATGCCCGTTGTGAGATTTGTCTAGGTGAGAGGGCGTATGTCATCCAGTCTCCTTGTGGCTTTTTTGGTATCGTGATAGACCTCTTCTAGAAGGGCCTGTTTTCATCGTGGTTGTCTGGGTTATCCCTGTTTCCTGGTCTGTAGACTTGGTCATAGTTGGTTGGATGTTGCAACTAAGGTTTTCTGTGGGCGGGACTAGCCAGCCCCATACCAACCCTCCCTGGTTGCCCCTGAAGGCTGACATTGTAGGTTACAGTGTTACTCTTTGCTTGCCTTCAGTGCCTGGCAACTTGCGGATACAGGTAGGGGTCAAATACACATCAACTGGTAACTTGACATGCATACGGATAAACCAGTCTTTGAGGTCGAAGGATTAACAAGAACTAGAATCTGCAAGCATTTGCACTGGTCTGCTTGCACTATTGAGGAACGGCCTGCAATAGTTATGTCAGACACTAACCAGTGTGTTGTTTATTATGTCTGGTATGATCCATTAGAATGACACCCATAAATTGTGTGCTTTCGACAGCCTCTCAAAGCTCTTAAAATGAGTCTTGGAGCCAGTGAGCCTACAAAGACACAGGTGATAAAGGAAGGGTAAGTATTAGTAATACTTAATACTTAATTTTAATCCTACACCTGTTTAGGTAGCAATGTAGGTAAAGATGTTGGAACAGAACAAGATATCAGAATAAAAATAGGCAAGAAGAACTGTCATAGCACTAGGACATTTGTGGAAATCAACAGAAATTAAACTTACAAGGGCCTTCTCATAAGTCTTTAGCCTGACCATGAAGGAGTAGGTGGAGAAAGTTGAAATTTGGCACATTTATAGCTCATTAAATTTGTAAAGTACATATGAATTATGAATTTCCCTCATCTGGTTTTCCCGATATGATGCATGGCACAACACACCCTGTTGACCAGATCTGCACATCCAACGGTTTGTCAGAACAATGGAGAAATCAGACGCCAGGACTGTGATAAAATTCTTGATGTTACAGGGAAAACACCTACAGAAATAAGTCTGTCCTTCGTATGCTTCTGTAAAAAATTGGTGTTTGCAGTTTAAGTGTGGCCGTTCCCAAGTTGCTGATCTGCCAAGATCAGGACGACCGTCCTCAGAGTGCAATGATGCAAAATTGAAGAAAATCATAGACCAGGATAGGAAAATGACAATTGCAGAGATATCGGGTTCAGCAAAACTGAGTAAGAGTACAGTTTTTAGAATTTTACACAGCAGACTGAACATGAGAAAAGTGTGTGCTCGCTGGGTCCCGGGCCTGCTGACATATGAACAGAAACAAACACGGGGTTGATTGCTGTGACCAGTTGCTGAACATGTGGCGGTCGAAAAACATGTTGACGACCATGGTGGCGGTAGATGAGACTTGAATTCACCATTATGACCCAGAATCCAAAATTGCCAGTATGCAGTGGAAAACCCCGCGCTCGCCAACACATGTCAAGCCAAGAGCACAAAAATCTGCAAGAAAAGTTATGTTGACTGTTTTTTGGGACGTCAAAGGTGTCATATTGAAAGATTACATGCTTCATGGCAACATAGTTAATGGGCAATAATATGTAGATCTCCTTATCAAACTAAGAAAGGCTGTGACCAGAAAATAAGGGATAGCGCGTTTGCAAATTCTGCCTTTGCTTCAAGACAACGCCCCGTCTCATAAAGCACGGGTTGTGCTGCAAAATGTCAATGATTTAAATATTGAAATTCTTCCTCACCCACCATATTCTTCAGACTTGGCTCCATCAGACTTTTTTCTTTTCCCAAATCTTAAAAAAAACCAGCAGAAAGGAAATCGTTTTGACAGTGACGAAGATGTCATACTGGCTTGTGATAACTAGTTTAATTCGAAAAATACGTTGTTTTATTCTGAAGGTCTTTTCAAGGTCACACAGAGATGGCAGAAATGCATAAATTCAGGTGGTGCTTACATAGAGAAGGAATAAGCATTATGCCAAATTTCAATTTTCTCCGCTTACTCCTTCATGGTCAGGCTAGAGACTTATGAGAAGCCCCTGTAGCACCAAACTTAGAACATTAAATTATACCATTACATCACAACTACTATATGAAACTTGGAGAATGACTAAAATGATTACAAACTACATATTTCATGATATGACAGAATCACCCATATTGAGCTCATGGAGAGAACTAAACTAAGGCAAGTGAACCAAGAGGTGATGAAAAGATGCTGGAGTGGGATAGGACATACATTGATAAAACCTGGGTAGAGTGGGATAGGACACACATTGATAAAACCTGGGTAGAGTGGGATAGGACACACATTGATAAAACCTGGGTATAGTATAAGTAGAAAAGATGCTGGAGTGGGATAGGACATACATTGATAAAACCTGGGTAGAGTGGGATAGGACATACATTGATAAAACCTGGGTAGAGTAGGATAGGACACACATTGATACAACCTGGGTAGAGTGGGATAGGACACACATTGATAAAACCTGGGTAGAGTGGGATAGGACATACATTGATAAAACCTGGGTAGAGTGGGATAGGACACACATTGATAAAACCTGGGTAGAGTGGGATAGGACATACATTGATAAAACCTGGGTAGAGTGGGATAGGACACACATTGATAAAACCTGGGTAGAGTGGGATAGGACACACATTGATAAAACCTGGGTAGAGTGGGATAGGACACACATTGATAAAACCTGGGTAGAGTGGGATAGGACACACATTGAGAAAACCTGGGTAGAGTGGGATAGGACACACATTGATAAAACCTGGGTAGAGTGGGATGGGACACACATTGAGAAAACCTGGGTAGAGTGGGATAGGACACACATTGATAAAACCTGGGTAGAGTGGGATAGGACACACATTGATAAAACCTGGGTAGAGTGGGATAGGACATACATTGATAAAACCTGGGTAGAGTGGGATAGGACACACATTGATAAAACCTGGGTAGAGTGGGATAGGACACACATTGATAAAACCTGGGTAGAGTGGGATAGGACATACATTGATAAAACCTGGGTAGAGTGGGATAGGACACACATTGATAAAACCTGGGTAGAGTGGGATAGGACACACATTGATAAAACCTGGGTAGAGTGGGATAGGACACACATTGATAAAACCTGGGTAGAGTGGGATAGGACACACATTGATAAAACCTGGGTAGAGTGGGATAGGACACACATTGATAAAACCTGGGTAGAGTGGGATAGGACACACATTGATAAAACCTGGGTAGAGTGGGATAGGACACACATTGATAAAACCTGGGTAGAGTGGGATAGGACACACATTGATAAAACCTGGGTAGAGTGGGATAGGACACACATTGATAAAACCTGGGTAGAGTGGGATAGGACATACATTGATAAAACCTGGGTAGAGTGGGATAGGACATACATTGAGAAAACCTGGGTAGAGTGGGATAGGACATACATTGAGAAAACCTGTGTAGAGTGGGATAGGACATACATTGAGAAAACCTGGGTAGAGTGGGATAGGACACACATTGATAAAACCTGGGTAGAGTGGGATAGGACATACATTGATAAAACCTGGGTAGAGTGGGATAGGACATACATTGATAAAACCTGGGTAGAGTGGGATAGGACATACATTGATAAAACCTGGGTAGAGTATAAGTAGAAAAGGTGCTGGAGTGGGATAGGACATACATTGATAAAACCTGGGTAGAGTGGGATAGGACATAAATTGATAACACCTGGGTAGAGTGGGATAGGACATACATTGATAAAACCTGGGTAGAGTGGGATAGGACATACATTGATAAAACCTGGGTAGAGTGGGATAGGACATACATTGAGAAAACCTGGGTAGAGTGGGATAGGACACACATTGATAAAACCTGGGTAGAGTGGGATAGGACACACATTGATAAAACCTGGGTAGAGTGGGATAGGACATACATTGATAAAACCTGGGTAGAGTGGGATAGGACACACATTGATAAAACCTGGGTAGAGTGGGATAGGACATACATTGAGAAAACCTGGGTAGAGTGGGATAGGACATACATTGAGAAAACCTGGGTAGAGTGGGATAGGACATACATTGATAAAACCTGGGTAGAGTAGGATAGGACACACATTGATAAAACCTGGGTAGAGTGGGATAGGACACACATTGATAAAACCTGGGTAGAGTGGGATAGGCCACACATTGATAAAACCTGGGTAGAGTGGGATAGGACATACATTGATAAAACCTGGGTAGAGTGGGATAGGACATACATTGAGAAAACCTGGGTAGAGTAGGATAGGACATACATTGATAAAACCTGGGTAGAGTGGGATAGGACATACATTGATAAAACCTGGGTAGAGTGGGATAGGACATACATTGATAAAACCTGGGTAGAGTGGGATAGGACATACATTGAGAAAACCTGGGTAGAGTGGGATAGGCCACACATTGATAAAACCTGGGTAGAGTGGGATAGGACATACATTGATAAAACCTGGGTAGAGTGGGATAGGACATACATTGAGAAAACCTGGGTAGAGTAGGATAGGACATACATTGATAAAACCTGGGTAGAGTGGGATAGGACATACATTGATAAAACCTGGGTAGAGTGGGATAGGACATACATTGATAAAACCTGGGTAGAGTATAAGTAGAAAAGGTGCTGGAGTGGGATAGGACATACATTGATAAAACCTGGGTAGAGTGGGATAGGACATACATTGATAAAACCTGGGTAGAGTAGGATAGGACACACATTGATAAAACCTGGGTAGAGTGGGATAGGACACACATTGATAAAACCTGGGTAGAGTGGGATAGGACACACATTGATAAAACCTGGGTAGAGTGGGATAGGACATACATTGATAAAACCTGGGTAGAGTATAAGTAGAAAAGGTGCTGGAGTAGGATAGGACACACATTGATAAAACCTGGGTAGAGTGGGATAGGACATACATTGAGAAAACCTGGGTAGAGTAGGATAGGACACACATTGATAAAACCTGGGTAGAGTACAAGTAGAAAAGCCTTTGGAATCCACAGGGCAAAAGAAGTAGAGACAGAAATGAACATTATGGCGAGGACATGGACAGAGGAAGTGCATGGGATAGCTAAGGACCTACAGACCTACAAGCACTTGGAATCAACAACTGGCAAGAGAAGGTCAACCAGAGAGACGAATGGAGATGGATTGTATCTGCAGCAAAGAACCTCAATGGCTCGGAACGCTGAAGAAGAAGAAGGTTCAATACTCATTGAACAGATCTTGTATATCCATATTACTTCTTTCCTTGTTTTGTCCAAGATTTCACTGTAGAGAAGATGTTTTGAGGTGGCCATGTGATTAGTTCAATACACTGAAGTTATTATTGTTGTCATAATATGTGAGGTTACACTTTAGCTGTTTGATACAGGCTAAACCACGTTGATACAGATTTCATGCTTGTCCCATTAAATTATGTGTACATTTGCAGATGGAGACGAATTAAAAAGTCGAACTTTGAAATGGGTTCAGCAGAAGATGAGAAAATCATTGCCAAGAAAATACACATTGAGCCTAAAGTAGAGGTAATGTTCATTGTTGTGTTGATATGCCATACTGTGTTATTATAAGCTTGTGAATGGTTATACATTTGATCGACTTTCACTGATTAGCTTAATGGTTGTGTTTTTAATGTGGGTTTTGTCACCTGTTCCACACTTTCCATGTCTTGTCTTTTAAATCGCATTAATTCCTTTTTTGTTTAAGAGCAAACACTAGTAGTAACTTGCAAAGAAAATTGACAACTGCTTACAGACAGTCTGAACAGAACTTTCTGACATTATAATATGAAATTTAGTGTTGAAAACACAGATGTTATAATAATGACACTCTTGGAGGTATAGACAAAGGTCTTTGTTGAACATCATCAGCCAACAGCTCAGGGACTCCTTCAGACATCAGTGACCATGCATGTCCAATCTTCACTGTCACTTGATGTTTTGACGTAGATGATATTGCCAATATGATTATTTGTTGCTCACCTCATCTTTTGCTGTCTTCCTCTGCCTCTGTCATGTAGTTATTTCCCAAGTAAGTCCAGTTTGTCTATTCCCCCCCTTCTGTTGACATGCTCCATACATTCCATTTGTCTTTTCCTGATGGTTTTGTACACTCACAGACCTCTATACCTGAATGTTGGGTTTCTTCGGTGTTCTTCATATGCTCAACATTCTTTTCAAAAATCACATCTTCACTGTCTCCAGTTTCTACACCATTTCATTACTCATTGTCCAGATTTCATATCCATATCAAGGAAAAACTTCACGCAACATTTCAGTATGCAGATTGTTGTACTTGTGATGTTTCTGTTTGTCATGATGTTGCTCATTTTTGTTAAAAAAATATTTGGTTAAATCTTGTGTTTTCTTCATGTTTTGTATGGTGTGTTTTCTTCATGTTCTGTATGGGGATAGGAGATACTGATGAATGTTACTGTGGAACTGGTAAGATGACAACCAAACATTTGTTGCAGAACTGTCCAGAGAAAAGTATTTTGGCTTATACCTGCTCCATTTGAGGACAAACTCTATGAGGTATCAACAAGCTCAAGTTGACTGCTGCTTTCTTTGTATTTATACATATTGACATCTAAAGATGTATGAAGGAGAAGAAGATATAAACAGTCTGCGTTTTGCAGATGAGACAGTATTGATAACTTACATTGCAAAACTTCTGCTGTTTTATGCAGATGAGACAGTATTGATAACTTACAATGCAAAAGCTCTACAACTGGACATTGTATCAAGTGCAAAAAGGGATTTTCCTTGAATGTAAAAAAAACAAAAAACAATGGTTATGTCAAAGAAAAAGAATACAAAATGTGATATTACAATGGAAGGCAAAATGCTCAACCTAGACAATCAATTCAAACATTTGGGGGGCAGTCATAACATCAGACGATGGATGTGTGACAGATTAAGAGCAGAATAGGCAGAGCAAAAGCTTTCTGAAGATGAGCAGTGTCATATGCAGTAAGTGACATCATTGAATGTTAGCATGAGAGTACTGAAATATAGCAACAATATTCTGCTGTATGGCAGTGAATCTTGGAATGTCAACAAACAAATGAGAAAGAGCTTGGAGCCAGATGTGG
This sequence comes from Cepaea hortensis, assembly GCA_963921405.1. Lineage (NCBI taxonomy): Eukaryota > Metazoa > Mollusca > Gastropoda > Stylommatophora > Helicidae > Cepaea > Cepaea hortensis. The sequence goes on from OY992879.1 coordinate 112,227,608, forward strand.
TATTTAAACACACGCACCATCAATAAAAGATTGCACGATTTCTTGCCGGGCATATTTCACTGCATCTCATCGGGTGCATACACAGAGGTAAATATCATGTTATGTGAAACAATGAATCATACTTTGGCTGAAATATGTGTAAATCATCACTGACCTTGCGTGAATGTATACAACATTATATCCACAGAAGTCAGGATGTTGTATCTGAAACAAATGTTGTGAGCACCTTGGACTGCCAGAGTAATTAACAGTGATTGAAGAAGAGGCTAATAACAGTAGAATACCATATGCAACAATAAAAAAAAAAAGAGACAAGCAATGATGTTTGTTCAGATAATGAGAAGAGAGGTATTGGAGAACATCGTGATGAACAGATCAGTAGTAGAAGAGGCAGACCAAGAGACGTGATGCTGGATGGTCTCAGATGGTGACATAGAGGTATATCTCATAGAGTTGATCCTGAACACCAAGGACTGAGATCTGTGGAGAGACATGAACACCAAGGACCGAGATCTGTGGAAAGACATGAACACCAAGGACCGAGATCTGTGGAGAGACATGAACACCAAGGACCGAGATCTGTGGAGAGACATGAACACCAAGGACCGAGATCTGTGGAGAGACATGAACACCAAGAACTGAGATCTGTGGAGAGACATGAACACCAAGGACCGAGATCTGTGGAGAGACATGAACACCAAGGACCGAGATCTGTGGAGAGACATGAACACCAAGGACCGAGATCTGTGGAGAGAGATGAACACCAAGGACTGAGATCTGTGGAGAGACATGAACACCAAGGACCGAGATCTGTGGAGAGACATGAACACCAAGGACTGAGATCTGTGGAGAGACATGAACACCAAGGACAGATCTGTGGAGAGACATGAACACCAAGGACAGATCTGTGGAGAGACATGAACACCAAGGACTGAGATCTGTGGAGAGACATGAACACCAAGAACTGAGATCTGTGGAGAGACATGAACACCAAGAACTGAGATCTGTGGAGAGACATGAACACCAAGAACTGAGATCTGTGGAGAGACATGAACACCAAGAACTGAGATCTGTGGAGAGACATGAACACCAAGAACTGAGATCTGTGGAGAGACATGAACACCAAGAACTGAGATCTGTGGAGAGACATGAACACCAAGAACTGAGATCTGTGGAGAGACATGAACACCAAGGACCGAGATCTGTGGAGAGGCATGAACACCAAGGACCGAGATCTGGAATGACATTTTCACCAAGAACTGAGATCTGTGGAGAGACATGAACACCAAGAACTGAGATCTGTGGAGAGACATGAACACCAAGAACTGAGATCTGTGGAGAGACATGAACACCAAGAACTGAGATCTGTGGAGAGACATGAACACCAAGGACCAAGATCTGGAATGACATGAACACCAAGAACTGAGATCTGTGGAGAGACATGAACACCAAGAACTGAGATCTGTGGAGAGACATGAACACCAAGAACTGAGATCTGTGGAGAGACATGAACACCAAGGACCGAGATCTGTGGAGAGACATGAACACCAAGAACTGAGATCTGTGGAGAGACATGAACACCAAGGACTGAGATCTGTGGAGAGACATGAACACCAAGGACTGAGATCTGTGGAGAGACATGAACACCAAGGACCGAGATCTGTGGAGTGACATGAACACCAAGGACTGAGATCTGTGGAGAGACATGAACACCAAGGACTGAGATCTGTGGAGAGACATGAACATCAAGGACCGAGATCTGTGGAGAGACATGAACACCAAGAACTGAGATCTGTGGAGAGAGATGAACACCAAAGACCGAGATCTGTGGAGAGACATGAACACCAAGAACTGAGATCTGTGGAGAGACATGAACACCAAGAACTGAGATCAGTGGAGAGACATGAACACCAAGAACTGAGATCTGTGGAGAGACATGAACACCAAGAACTGAGATCTGTGGAGAGAGATGAACACCAAGGACCGAGATCTGTGAAGAGACATGAACACCAAGAACTGAGATCTGTGGAGAGACATGAACACCAAGAACTGAGATCTATGGAGAGACATGAACACCAAGAACTGAGATCTATGGAGAGACATGAACACCAAGGACTGAGATCTGTGGAGAGACATGAACACCAAGAACTGAGATCTGTGGAGAGACATGAACACCAAGAACCGAGATCTGTGGAGAGACATGAACACCAAGGACTGAGATCTGTGGAGAGACATGAACACCAAGGACCGATATCTGTGGAGAGACATGAACACCAAGGACTGAGATCTGTGGAGAGACATGAACACCAAGGACTGAGATCTGTGGAGAGACATGAACATCAAGGACCGAGATCTGTGGAGAGACATGAACACCAAGAACTGAGATCTGTGGAGAGACATGAACACCAAGAACTGAGATCTGTGGAGAGACATGAACACCAAGAACTGAGATCTGTGGAGAGACATGAACACCAAGGACCGATATCTGTGGAGAGACATGAACACCAAGGACTGAGATCTGTGGAGAGACATGAACACCAAGGACCGAGATCTGTGGAGAGACATGAACACCAAGAACTGAGATCTGCGGAGAGACATGAACACCAAGGATCGAGATCTGTGGAGAGACATGAACACCTACTCCATTTGACCAGGCACGTGATAATGATGATTAAATGCCCAGAAATCACGGCTATGTTAATATGGTTCAGTGTAACACACAATATTTCTCTTTCTAACGTCTGGTGATAGAGACTTGCTTTAAAAGATGTTCTTAATTGATAAAATGCCATTTTGCTTTAATGTTCTTTATTTCTGTGATACATCTCCTATGTTATGTTATACTTGAATTTCTGTACTTTTTCCAAAATAATACTTTTAACATTAGTTGTACATTTGGACAAGATCCATTTCTTTAATGTTACCATTACATTTGTCTTATTACTCAAGCCCTTTTTTATCTTTCTACAACCGCTGTATCAATAATTTTGTTATTGCTTCTAACTTGTTCCACAGCATCACATAAGTGGTTTATATTCTGACTTATTTGAGTGATTTTACAATACTGTGATAATCAGCATGCTGTGGATGTAGTCTAGAGTTTCTGATTTGATTGTGTTCAGTTGTTTGACAATACTGTAGTTATCAGCACATGTGACATTCTACTTTCAGGGCCAGTGGTATAATATTGATGGGGAATCATTCGAAGCCATGCCGGTGGACATTTCACTGTTGCGAAACAAGCTGAATTTCTTCTCTCCACAAAATGTCATTAGTGATAGATAACACAAGCTTTGCATTTATTAAAATTATAGCACATGTGAATTATTTGTGCATGTTGTTTGTATTTTTAACGTAACCTCCATTTTGCAACTGTATATATTTGATGTAAGTGAGAGAATGAGATGATGTGAATGGAGAAATATGTAGATTTTGCAGTGATTGTTCTTTTATGAATCACAATATTCAGATTTCATTTGGCTAATCTATTTTTCAGAATATTGACTGCATAATATGAAGTCAACATTCAGACGAACAACAGCAAACTTTAATCATAGCAAAAAGAATAAGACAAAACGTCAGCATACAACATGCCAAGTTGGTAGCTTATTGGTGAATGCTGATTAAGGACAGACTGGGTCCAAGCCCCAGCGCGGCTCTGGGGTTGACCAGGCCTCACTTGTTTGTTTAGAAGTGTGTGGGAATTGTCTGGAAAGGCAAGCTGGTGAGGACAGGAACTGGCCACCGTACATCATGCTGTGATCTAGAATATGTGATGGCTGAAGACTTCACGCACGAGTTTCTGCCATGGGGCTACATACATGGTCAACATCACACAACGTATACACAGGTGCAAACATTGGGAACAGATTACACGCACGGTCTTTTCCAAATCCTAATCAACTAATACTATACTTAACTGTTTGTTATATTCAATAATTCTTTCACCTGATTGTCTTAATGTCAGTGAGGCATCACTACAGCCAGTTCCTCTTCTGAACCCAAACTGCAACCTACCCCAAGCTGTTGTTCAATTATTGGGCTTGTTCCATGTTTCACAGAGAATCTGTTGCAGATGGACAGAGGTGGTATAAGGACATCTAGCATCCACACACATGACGCAGGTGATATAAGGACATCTAGCATCCACACACACGACGGAGGTGGTATAAGGACATCTAGCATCCACACACATGACGGACGTGATATAAGGACATCTAGCATCCACACACATGACGCAGGTGATATAAGGACATCTAGCATCCACACACACGACGGAGGTGGTATAAGGACATCTAGCATCCACACACACAACGGAGGTGATATAAGGACATCTAGCATCCACACACATGACGCAGGTGATATAAGGACATCTAGCATCCACACACACATGACGGAGGTGATATAAGGACATCTAGCATCCACACACACATGACGGAGGTGATATAAGGTCATCTAGCATCCACATACACGACGGAGGTGATATAAGGACATCTAGCATCCACACACGACGGAGGTGATATAAGGACATCTAGCATCCACACACACGACGGAGGTGATATAAGGTCATCTATAATCCACACGGAGGTGATATAAGGACATCTAGCATCCACACACACAACGGAGGTGATATAAGGACATCTAGTATCCACACACACAACGGAGGTGATATAAGGACATCTAGCATCCACACGGACGTGATATAAGGACATCTAGCATCCACATACGATGGAGGTGATATAAGGACATTTAGCATCCACACACGACGGAGGTGATATAAGGACATCTAACATCCACACACACAACACAGGTGATATAAGGACATCTAGCATCCACACACACAACGGAGGTGATATAAGGTCATCTAGCATTCACACACACAACGGAGGTGATATAAGGACATCTAGCATCCACACACACAACGGAGGTGATATAAGGTCATCTAGCATTCACACACACGACGGGGGTGATATAAGGACATCTAGCATCCACACACACGACGGGGTTGATATAAGGACATCTAGCATCCACACACACGACGGAGGTGATATAAGGACATCTAGCATCCACACACACGACGGAGGTGATATAAGGACATCTAGCATCCACACACACAACGGAGGTGATATAAGGACATCTAGCATCCACACACACAACGGAGGTGATATAAGAACATCTAGCATCCACACACACAACGGAGGTGATATAAGGACATCTAGCATCCACCCACACAACGGAGGTGATATAAGAACATATAGCATCCACACACACAGGAGGTGATATAAGAACATCTAGCATCCACACACACGACGGAGGTGATATAAGGACATCTAGCATCCACACACGATGGAGGTGATATAAGGACATCTAGCATCCACACACACAACGGAGGTGATATAAGGACATCTAGCATCCACACACACGACGGTGGTGATATAAGGACATCTAGCATCCATACACACAACGGAGGTAATATAAGGACATCTAGCATCCACACACACAACGGAGGTAATATAAGGACATCTAGCATCCACACACACACGATGGAGGTGATATAAGAACATCTAGCATCCACACACACGACGGAGGTGATATAAGGACATCTAGCATCCACACACATGACGGAGGTGATATAAGGACATCTAGCATCCACACACACAACGGAGGTGATATAAGGACATCTAGCATCCACACACACAACGGAGGTGATATAAGGACATCTAGCATCCACACACACAACGGAGGTGATATAAGGACATCTAGCATCCACACACACAACGGAGGTGATATAAGGACATATAGCATCCACACACATGACGCAGGTGATATAAGGACATCTAGCATCCACATGACGGAGGTAATATAAGGACATCTAGCATCCACACACATGACGGAGGTAATATAAGGACATCTAGCATCCACACACATGACGGAGGTAATATAAGGACATCTAGCATCCACACACACAACGGAGGTAATATAAGGACATCTAGCGTCCACACACACGACGGTGGTGATATAAGAACATCTAGCACCCACACACACACGATGGAGGTGATATAAGAACATCTAGCATCCACACACACGGCGGAGGTGATATAAGGACATCTAGCATCCACACACACACGATGGAGGTGATATAAGGACATCTAGCATCCACACACACAACGGAGGTGATATAAGAACATCTAGCATCCACACACACGACAGAGGTGATATAAGGACATCTAGCATCCACACACACACGATGGAGGTGATATAAGAACATCTAGCATCCACACACACGACGGAGGTGATATAAGGACATCTAGCATCCACACACACACGATGGAGGTGATATAAGGACATTTAGCATCCACACACACAACGGAGGTGATATAAGGACATCTAGCATCCACACACACACGATGGAGGTGATATAAGAACATCTAGCATCCACACACACGACGGAGGTGATATAAGGACATCTAGCATCCACACACACGACGGAGGTGATATAAGGACATCTAGCATCCACACACACGACGGAGGTGATATAAGAACATCTAGCATCCACACACACGACGGAGGTGATATAAGGACATCTAGCATCCACACACACGACGGAGGTGATATAAGGACATCTAGCATCCACACACATGACGGAGGTGATATAAGGACATCTAGCATCCACACACACGACGGAGGTGATATAAGGACATCTAGCATCCACACACACGACGGAGGTGATATAAGGTCATCTATAATCCACACGGAGGTGATATAAGGTCATCTAGCATCCACAAACACCCTTTGATTTCTGTTGGGAGAGACCAAGTCCTGATGAACTCGTCCTTTGTGTCATCAATAATTAATTGTTGCTACATATTTCTGCATTTATCGTGGCTGTGAACACATAATGAGATCTACAGAAAATATGCCAGCGATCCTGGTTAATGGACATAATATACATAATTTTGTTACGCTGATGACACCTTCTTGTTAGCAACAAATCAGAAGGAATTACAGAAATTGATAGATAAGTGGTTGTAGAAAGTGAAAAGATGAGCCTTAGCTTGAATAATAGAAAGACAGAAGTTATGGTGATATCAAAGAAACATATTGTGCCTAAATGTACAATTAAAGTACAGAACGTTATTTTGGGGCAAGGGCAGACATGCATGTATCTAGCACATTGATAACATCAGATGAAAGATGCATGACTGAGATAAAGAGCAGAATAGGACAAGTGAAAACTGCATTCTATCAATTGAAGAGCATTTTCTGCAGTAAATCCTTGTCCTTGGAAGTTAGGAAAAGAGTTTTTACATGTTACATAGAACCAATTTAACATATGGCTGCGACTCCTAAACAATTAATAAACAAGCGAAAAAAATCCCTTTAAGCATTGGCGATGTGGTTTTTATAGAAGAATGCTGAAAATTCATTGGACAGCCAAAATGAGCAATCTAGGACGCAAAGTCGCAAAGACAACTTATCACAAACATCAGGAAGAAGCAGTCATCATTTTTGACCGCATTATGAGAAAAGAAAAACTGGAACATGTTACAACCGGAAAGATTTGTGAAAAAAGAGATTGAGAAGCACAGCGTAAGAATATTCTTGGCAGTTTTGTGTCATGGCACAGAAGTGTGTCAACACATGAATTGGCCCATGCCGTCGGAGATTGCAGTTTGTGAAGAAGTATGATTGCCCACGCCAGACGCAAGGTACTGAATGATGACACTGGCTTTGTAATGCAACATGATAACAATAAAAATACACAGTCAATGACATTGCTATAAGGAGTGACTAAACGTGCATAGATCTGTAGATATCAAATATACAGAAGCTAGTGGCACTCTATTGCTGTCCTTGTATGCCACTAACACAAGTAATGTCAAACAACCAACCACTCAAGTCATGAATATGAATTGTTTATTGGCATAGAAAACATTACATAAAGCTTTAAACTTTCAAAATTGTATTTTAAATCAACACAAAATATGAGCTAGTTTGCATAGGCAACATTATTACCTAAATCACTAAAGTTAAGAGGGTCACTTTCATTGCACCATGTGTCACCCCATCTAGATTGGCCTCTCTCCGCAAAACGGCAAGCCACTTACTGAGAGTATTGTGCAAAGCATGAACCCCCGATAGTCTCTGGAAAATGTGCACTGATGCTCTGAATAACGCAGTCTAGGGAACAACCCACAACCTTCAGAACATGAGGCATACAGATTAACCACTTCACCACAGATTCTCCAGTTTACCACATGTTTGTGGATATTATTTGCAGCTAAAAGCCTGGGTACTAACAGTTTGTGTTCAGTTTTCAATAAATTATTTTCTCATATAAATGAAGTATCAGTATAACAGTTACAAGACATGTTGAGAATTTGTGTCTGCCCAAGAGGAACAATCTTCCCCCACCCTCAACATTTGCAGAGAGGGACAACACACATGAGCAAGTTCTAATCGCAATGACATCAATACTTGTAAATCAATCATTTCTCATATTGCAAATATAGTATGTGCATTGTTATCATTTATGTAGCTGCAACTAAAACATCACAAGGAATTGATAGCATGAGAGGTCGTCAAACAATATTTCCTCATATATCTCCTAATCATCATGTACGATGGTCACAGACTTCAAATGTAAAGATAAATACCTCAACTTTATCTCATGGTCACAGACTTAAAATGTAAAGAGAAACACCTCAAATGTATCTCATTGCCACAGACTTCAAATGTAAAGAGAAACACCTCAAATGTATCTCATTGCCACAGACTTCAAATGTAAAGAGAAACACCTCAAATGTGTTGACAGACTTAAAATGTAAAGAGAAACACCTCAAATGTATCTCATTGCCACAGACTTCAAATGTAAAGAGAAACACCTCAAATGTATCTCATTGCCACAGACTTCAAATGTAAAGAGAAATACCTCAACTTTATATCTCATGGTCACAGACTTAAAATGTAAAGTGAAATACCTCAACTTTATCTCATGGTCACAGACTTAGAATGTGCCTACGAGACACCCTTGGGCAAAGTGGAGTACCCGGTTAGCTCCCCGATCAGGGTTACGTCCCGAGTTCAAGGTGTATCCTGCATGCCGAGGACTGCATGACTGTGGGGAGCACAGTCGATAACGGAGGCGGTCAAGCTGTTGCTTCTTGGCTGATGCACATCTTGTCCCGGTCCCCATCCCTAGCACGAAGGAAGGACCGGGGTGACCGCATATGAACTCTCACATACACTACACTACACAAAATATGCTATTAAATGTCTTGTCTAAGATTTAGAATATAAGGAGAAGTACCGCAATATCATTATCTTAGTCACGGAGACAGAATGTAAGATAATGACTACAACATTCTCTCATAATCACAGAGACTACAAAAGTAACAGTATCATATTTTATGAACATAAAACTTAGAAAAGAACATTGACAAGTCAATTCACTGATAAGAACCGATGAGTATTATCTTTTATTAGAACACTAACATGTGTAAAGGCAGCTGGCATTGTCAGTGATGCTATTGATGGTCTTTTCTGTTTTCTTTTGTCTACAATTTTCAGTGAGATACATTGTATATTTCTGCAGTGATTTCACCTGTCACTTTGGTCTGCTTTATTTGCAATATCTTGTTTTGTCCAACACTTTTCATGTTTTCATTAAGTGCTTATTGTACTTTGCTGGTTCTGCTGTGGATGGTCACAAACCATTTTATTTGTGGATTGCATCATAACATGTCCAGCAAATAAGTCAACAAATAATAAATTGCTGTCAGAAGTTGCAGTCATCATCATTTAGAGAATACAATAGACATGACAGTTGTTAGTAAACACTGCTAGTAGAAAAAACATTCTCATGAACACAAAATGACAGTAACAAGGAGGGTTGTCAAGGACATGTTAGGACATCGCACTTATGGGTTACACCCATGTGCAGTGATGTTGATCCGTCCACTAAACTAAACTAATGTTAGGACATATCACATGTCAGTTTGCCATAAAAATGAACTGAAACAAGAGACAGTGGCCTTCCTCATGCATTTTTATAGCTATACACACATATCTTGTAGAGCAGAATGCAAACACAACATAGCAGAACTGAAGATGGTGACCATTCACACGGAACAAACTGCATGTCTTATTGTTCCACCATTTAGTCTTTTGAGTAGTTGGTTATGGCCTGGGTATCTTAAACATATATGCATATATTATAACAACTTTACACATTATTGTGAAAAACTGATACCGATCCAAAAATCTAACTGGCTTGAGTTCGACGCGAGATACCCCTGTCAGAAGTATGAGATGTATGCTTTGGTTTGAATGGATGAAGTCTGACTTGCAATGGCACAGACCAAGGCCTACTACATGCAAGAGACCAATAACGACACAGCCACTACAGGTTCATCTAAATGATCTCAACGGACCCCCCAAAAAAAGAGGGGAAGGAAATGGATTGTACAGGCAGATGACACTATCAGCCAGGTCACTACAGGCAAGAAAATGCGTAGGGGGAAACATGAATTGACAGTGACACACATTAACAGCTTCCGTCAGTTTATCATCACATTGGGCGGAGAGTATAGACAGTGGAGTGATGAGTTAGAACTGGATCCAACAGTTGGTAGATGAGAATTCCAGCAGAGACACCAATGGTTGTGTGTATTGTGGAGAGGCATATGGTTTGGGGGTCTCAGCTAGAGTCAGAGTGAAGGTCATTGCTGAGCAGAACGAAGCCCAGGGGTCAGCAACAACAAGTATGAAAACAGGTGGCTGCGGTTACTGCAGCTTTGAGGTGGTTAGCGTGCATTTGTGTCATTAAAACTATCAAAATGTCTGATTCTCAGTTTGTATTGTTCAAAATGGACCGATGTGATATGAGTGAGTACCGAGCCTAGAGTTTTCTTTCTTACAAGAACTGACCTAGATATTGTGTCCATGTCATATGGCATACGAGAAAATGAATGAGCCGATCTGTTTGCTTTAACAGCATCAGCATCAACACTCATGAGAAAAAGGAGATATTTTGAAGATGATCTATGAGAGTATTAGTTGACTTTGGATTATAGGTATGATACCAGCAAGGTGGATTGTAAGAGCAGACAAAGAAATGGAAACAAAGAAATGCCCAGAAAGCTGTGAAATTGATTGTTAAAACTAAGAACCACAACATAAAAACACAGGTTCCAAAATATCAGCTAGCAAGGGAACTTGGAGACAAATTAGTTAGTTAGTTAGTTGAGGTTCCAACATCACGGCAACGGGTTGTCCCCATTATGCTCCATTCTTATGTCGGTTAATATCACACAAAATGCTCCCCACTGTCCAATGTGAAAAGTGGAGTCTCAGCAATCTAAACAGCCCACACAGGTACACTGTGCATAATGCCGCCACCAGAATGCCAACACAAAAGTCATCCAAAAAAACCAGTTCATCGTCGATGGACTCGGCAGTCACCAGAAAGACCTAATTGACCCAGGTTTTCTCACATGGCTCGGTCTTTTTCCGCAGGGCAACCCGCCGAAAGCACGAACTTCAAAGCTTCAGCGCCGACTCCCAGGAGTCTCCTAAAAAATGCACTCATGAACCGAAAAGTCAAACCAGTCAATTCAGCAACAGCCGGTAGCCATTGTTCCGAACTGTTCTATTTTGTGATCATCTAATACACCAGCTTCATGTCTTCAGTGAAGACTTCTAATCTGTGATTATCTAATATGCCAGCTTCATGTCTTCAGTGAAGACTTCTATTCTGTGATTATCTAGTACGCCAGCTTCATGTCTTCAGTGAAGACTTCTATTCTGTGATTATCTAATATGCCAGCTTCATATCTTCAGTGAAGACTTCTATTCTGTGATTATCTAATACGCCAGCTTCATGTCTTCAGTGAAGACTTCTATTCTGTGATTATCTAATATGCCAGCTTCATATCTTCAGTGAAGACTTCTATTCTGTATCATCTAATACACCAGCTTCATGTCTTCAGTGAAGACTTCTAATCTGTAATTATCTAATATGCCAGCTTCATGTCTTCAGTGAAGACTTCTATTCTGTGATTATCTAATATGCCAGCTTCATGTCTTCAGTGAAGACTTCTATTCTGTGATTATCTAATACGCCAGCTTCATGTCTTCAGTGAAGACTTCTATTCTGTGATTATCTAATACACCAGCTTCATGTCTTCAGTGAAGACTTCTAATCTGTAATTATCTAATATGCCAGCTTCATGTCTTCAGTGAAGACTTCTATTCTGTGATTATCTAATATGCCAGCTTCATGTCTTCAGTGAAGACTTCTATTCTGTGATTATCTAATACGCCAGCTTCATGTCTTCAGTGAAGACTTCTATTCTGTATCATCTAATACACCAGCTTCATGTCTTCAGTCAAGCCTCAAACAACTCAGTGTACAGTTGTCAATCACTGTGTAAGTGACCACACTTGTAACTGCTTCCATTCGTTCTATATCATGCCACTGTTCTAAGCTGGTTCTATATCCTTGACCACAATAATATTGTAGTTTTCTAGAACGCTTCAACTGTTTTGGTCATCTAGGCAATTTGGTGTGGTATGTGCATGCATTTGTGTGTGTGTGTGTGAGAGAGAGAGAATGAGCGAAGGAACAAACAAACACATTTTTTGTTTATGAAGGATTAAGAATTGGACATGCAGGCCAAAAGAATACAAATGGCTGGCCAGTTAAGACTGAAGAAAAGGCATTAGGTAGAAACACTGTTACTTGTTGTGCTATACACAACACTTTATGTTATACACACAACATCAGAACACTATTGTTGCTGTGCTGTGCAAAAAGCTTCAGTTATACAGTTATTTGTTGTGTTGTACCAGGAGCACCAGAAATGGTGTTAGTTGTACCTTACACAAAGCACCAGAAACGTGTTGTGCTGTACACACAACTTCAGAAACACTGTTATTTATGCTCTACACACAAAATTAGAGCACTATTACTGCTGTGCAAAAAGCTTCAGTTATACTGTTATTTGTTGTGTTGTACCAGGAGCACCGGAAACGCCTTACACAACACACCAGATACCTGTGTTGTGCTGTACACACTAGCACTGAGAACATTAGAGAGTGATGGAAGGATCATTATCAAAAGTCACATCTCTGAAGCCACTGCTTGAAGCTGCATTCTGATTCTGGTCAGTGGGCAGTAACTTATGAGCATGGTTTTCTCCCAAAATGTCGGGTCTGGTTGGGCAGTCTGCTGGTTCAGATTGTCTCTTATCACTCTTTACTTTCTGCTGCATTTCTGTGTGTAAAGGTGATTGTTTGTTGATTTGTTGAACAATTTCAGACACTGTTCCAGGTGTAATAATGAAAGATTCCTGACTGAGAGTTGTGTTATCTGAGTTTGAACATTTGAGTTGGTGTTGTCTGTTTGACATATCTTCTTGAACACTGTCTACCTGTATCGGTAACATATTTGTAGACAGCATATTCTCAGAATTAGGATTTTCATTCAATGACTCATAATTGTTCACTGAATTCTCAGAATTATGATCATGCAGAGCACCAAAAGTTTGTTTGTTGTGTAAACTTCTTATTGGTGGCATTTTCCTATTTGGTGCAGTTGTGAGTGCAGATCGTTGCTGACGACCAAATGTGCTGAGTGTATTTGAAGATGTGTTAGCTATTTCCATCTCTCTCTTTTCAGATGATGAATCTTTCAGACTTCCTTTTTCATTGCCTAAAGGGATTGGATGTCTGACGGCACCATGAAATCTCTGAACATTATGAAGAAGGTTGCCAGTTGTAAGGAGTATGGGTGAATTACTTCTGTCCCTTTTGTAATCAGGAGTTAGACTCCTTTCTCTTCTATAGTCAGGGGTTTGGCTTCTCTCGTGAGGAAAGTAAGTGGACATGTTAGAATGATTTACTTTGTCATGTTCATTCTGTGGAGTACTTCCCCCAGGATAAACTAGTCTGGTCTCAGAACATGACTCTAGAGAGGTCTTTGAAGATTTGAATTCATGCTGAGATAATGCTTTGAAGCTGCGGGACTGAAAAGGTGATATATGACCAGTTGAGTTATGAGATTGGATGAACGTGGCTCGTTCACCGTGAAAATCATTTGTGATGCTTTGATTAGAATGCACATGTTCTCCTGCTGTTGACCTGTATTCATTTCTGACCCCATTGTGCGTGTACGCTGTAGGTTTTGGTATGAATCCTCTTGTGGAGGGTCTGATCATTGGATTCAGCTGTTTTTCTTCTAACTGACTGCGCAAGACTTTCTGTATTTTGGGCTTCTTGCCATGAATTAAAATAACAGGCTTTTTGAAAACTGGATCTTGTATTTTACTAGTCTGAATTTCACTGTTATTTTTAGTACTTATTTTACCATCTTTTTTATCTTTAGAATTATTATATTTAGGTGGAGGAGGCGCAGGCCTAGCGGGTCGGAGCGAATGCTCTAGTCTCTTCTGACTGTCATTGAACTTGTCAGTAAAAACGTTAGTACCAGCGTTTGTTGAAGCACTTTCTGCCGAATGTGTGTCACCTTGTGCTGGTGTTTGTTCATTTAGTGTTAACAAGACTGTTGGCTTTATTTCACTTGTGTCTACAGTATATGTAGATTCTGTCACCTCATGTCTGTCACCTACTTGAATTGCTGTGGAGGTACTGACATTTAGTTTTGAAGTTTCATCTGCTACATCTGTTCTTGCAGACTGTGGCTGATCTTCATCTACATTTTCTTTTACCTCAGGAAGTTCAGAAATGCTGGCTAGACTTGCATTGGCAGTATCTGATTTGTCTTCGGCTGTCTGTGCAGCAGTAATCTTTTGAGCCTCTGTGCCAGCACTTGTGTGATCATTTGGTTGACACAAATCATTGTTTGCCAGGTCGTCTTCCATACTGCTGTCTGTAATCATCTGTAATAGAAAATTAACAAATTTTTTCTTATGACCTGGTCCCAAATTCACTTTTGGCTAAATATAAGCTAAGATTATACAGAGTAAAAGTAAAGTCAAACTGCGGGGAAATTGGCTGTATATATTAACAGACAAGAAGCTACCATTCTGAGTAAGGAGGTCACTAATGACAACAGTCTCCTACACTCGGTGTCAAGTAAATATTATGACCGTCTGAAAACTTAAAGCAAATACCTTTTATATATATAGGACCTCTGCATTTGATTGTTTTTGTTTCCATGAAATACGACCTATTTGTCTGTATATCCACATCTCCAGGGCTTCTATGCTACTTTCTAGTTGCTTGTTCAATGTACGGGCTTCTGAGCCATACAGTAGCATTGAATATACGTAGCATTTGACAATTCTCATTTTTAATACGTTATTAACCTCTCTAGATATTAATACTGATTTCATGCCGTTGAAAGCATTTTTGGCCATCCCTATTCTCTTTTTGATTTCCATTTCACTTCTGCCATCATTGGATATGTAACTAGCGGCAAGAGTATTTAGTAAACACAGGAGGAAAACATTTGCATAATGAGTTGGCATTATCATTATCATTAAGTGCCTTGCCGATCGGCATGGGCGATCATGCTTCTCCACAAACTGCGATCTCCAATAGCATCCATCAATTTGTGTGCTGACTCCCTTACCTGCCATGACACAAGACTAACAAGAATTTTCTCTAGCTGTCTTCCCCTGTCTCTCTTTCCACGAATCTTTCCACTTGTCACAACATGTTTCCGTTTTTGTCTTCTCATTATGTGGCCAAAAAATGAAGACTGCCTCTTTCTGACCGCTCTACACACAAGACATGAGGATACTGACAGAATGATGTTACAGAAAATATCAGCAAAATAGTTTTTACTGTGCAATTCTGCAAATATATCCACCAAGACAAGAACATTCACCATCGTTTCAAGGCTGTAAGAATACAAGCATATACAAATACACTAAAATGGGGAAACAGAAAGATCTTACAAAGGCAACATAAGTAAACTTCAACCAGTAAATCCTAAACATGCACTAATAGTTATGGTGAAGTGAATGCAAAACAAGGAATATACAGATACAAAGTGATATTGGCCCACTTTGGACTGCAGAAAAGAAATTACAGTTGAGACAAATTAGAATCAGTTGATCATAAACAACACATTTTTGTTTGTTGATCACATGACTTGAATGTGGCAAATTGCTGCACTCTTTGTTGATCACATGGCTTCGATATGGCAAATTGTTGCACTCTATGTTGATCACATGACTTGAATGTGGCAAATTGCTGCACTGTCTGTTGATCACATGACTTGAATGTGGCAAATTGCTGCACTCTTTGTTGACAACATGGCTTGAAGAGAGAAACTGCTACACTGATTGTTGCTCAAATAATTTGGTTATTGCATGATACTGAATGCTGTGTTAGATGGCTGTCTTATCGTTCTTATAATTCCATACAGCAGTGTGTGGGCAAGACTTTCTGAATAAATCTTGCACTACACTTAAAATAATTTACAGTCATCTGTGTAGTCCTAAGAGAAGATAAAGAACCAACATACCTTGGGGTAACATTTGATGACAGGCTGACATGGAGAAAGCACATCAACAAAACAGTAGCAAAAGCCAGAAGAAAAATAGCCATCCTGAGAAAGTTAAGTGGAACCACATGGGGAGCCAGTGGGAAAATACTTAGCAAAGTTTATCAACAGAGCATACAACCACACCTGGAATACGGGCCAACTGCGTGGTATTCAGCATAAAAAACCACACTATAAGAGCTGGAGCAGGGATGAGATCAATCCCGATAATGGAAATGGAGAAGATGGGGGAGGACACAAGCACTGAGAGAGCGCAGAGATAATGTGATGTATTGTTTTGTCATCCAGCAGTGCTTCCCTAGAAATGTTGCTAAAAATGTAACCCGGATTCAGAGAGACGGTGCAGCGATTAAAAATTTTCCACGGGAGACTTAATTGAAACTAACTTTGTTTAAAATCCAGCTCATTGATTGGCTGAGACCATAGAAAATTTATTGTTGGCGAGGCTGACTGCTGGCCCCGTCACTCGCCATGTAATCTTCAAGTTAGCGAGTCATGCATTGTTAGTAGGGATAATTAATCGCCCATTTATCCTCTGTGTTTTGGGTGAGCATTATAAGATATGTCTTATTTTATGTATTAGGATAAAGGTTTTGATGCAACAAGTACCCTTATTGATATGGTTTGAGAAAAAAGATGAGAATAACTTTTCATTGCAAAGTTGTTTTTAGTTTCGTGGTCTACCGCATCGCCAATTTGTCTAACCGGCTTTCCTGGTGCTTGCAATCTCAATTTTGCTATGTGTAATCTTTCTGATATGCTTTGTGAACATATTTTACTCTCAAATGCATATCATCTGCAACTTGTCTCTGTGTTATAAAGTGTTTTCTCTTTGAGTGCATATTTTGTACCTCTTTTCTTATACTGAAAATTTTTTACTATCTGTGTACAACTTAAATAGTCTGTTATGCAGGAGAGATGTTCGCATTTGACATCTCCGGCACTTGGGAGTAACCTGTTGTTTACATTGTTGTAAATACATGGAGGTGTGATTGTCTTGTAGTCTTTTTCATACATGATGTTGTGGGAACGAAGGAAATGTCAGTTAGTTATAATCCTAGGTGAGAGGAATGAAAACATGCACCAAATAACCAAGGGCTTGGCAGGACGTGCATTCTCCGTCTGCATTGTACCTCTGTTGTAGGTGTCTAGGCTAATAATTTATGTCCAGGAATTTACCAACAACATTCTTATTGCTTGACTTACTACATGAGTGTTCTTGAAGTCAATGCACTTCTTATGATGACAGAATTTTGTGGGATGTAGAACAGCGTTAATTAAACTCCCTACTTTTAATAGTCTAGGGGGAAGAGAATCATCTGGTCTTATATTCTGGTTTTTAGATGTTAGGTAACTGCCCACTAGATGATTCCTACGTTGTATGGGAAAAGATTCACATGCTTTCTCTTTTATGATTATTTTACCTTTTATGTTCGTGATTGTTACTGCTCGAGTAGACATAATTTCACCCCAGACACATGATGATGGTGATGATGATGATGGTGATGGTGATGATGAGGATGATGAAAGAGGAGATAACTGATCTGGTAGCTAGCCTTCTGCCATTTGTCAGTGGTACTTACCTAATGATGTTTGTAGCTATGGAAAAGAGATTTATGAATTGTTGACATGAGGCCATTGTCTCAGGTATTCGGTCCATGTTGTGACAGCGGTACTATCAGGACGTTTGGATGGTTAGGAGGTGAATAACCCCTCAGGAAGCTCCAGTATCAGTCCCGAATAGATGTGCATATTGAGTAGATACCTCACTCACTTTTGGAGTGAGGCAAAACTCTACAGTAGGTGACGAGTGCTAGGAAACTGGAAACACCTTCCTTTCTTCTTCGTTTTTGTTTCCTTTATTTTTAATATGATACACTGTTACCAAATTATGGGTCTTATTACTAGTGTATATCGAACCTGTTTTTTCTTCCTTATGTAGGCGCTGGAGAGATGTGGGTGGAGTATTGACCCTGGATTTATAGTCAACATGCTTGTAATTAGAGGCGGGAAACTGGGATATCAGCCCACCCCTAATATGGACCTGCTAGAGTTTTAAAAGTGCTACGATGACTGCCGCACACACTGAACTTGTATGTCAGTGCCTGGGTACCTATTGGACTTTTCCCCCATTGAAGTCGATTCCCTACATCTGGGAGCCTCCGGACAGTGCTCAGCTATACATTGTATGCAAAAGCCAGTGGATCTGCCTGGCCCATTTGGATTCAGAACGATACCCTATTTACTAACCAATTCCGGATTTTCACGTTCAACTGGCCTATACAAGAGGCTCATGGATAGTCTGGGGTTCACTAGCAATTAACAGTATGGATTCGCCGACTATTTTTGTGAACTCCCAGCTTCCTTGGAATCTCATCATCCAGCATATCCCAGCCATGGGCAATCAAGCACTATACTCAAGGTCAATGCTATTCGTGTGCTTAGCTGAAGGAAGTTATAGCCTACATCTTTATCCAGAAAAGGACGGGAATGTTTAGGCCCAATTTCAGGTTAACTAATTTTTAGAAGCACTAGGAGGACTGTGAGATCTTTCCTCATTCAAGGGATACTGAAGAACTCTGTGCCTAATCTTGAATTTATCAATACAGGCAGCTGGAGAATTATACCTCGACCTGTTACACCATGCCGGTATGCCTCTAACCCAGCTACTTAGCAGCTGTGACTTGGAGGATTACAGTACCTTCTTGGTGGATATTATGATGGATTATCCCTTCATGCTGTAAGCCTTGGATATCTGATCCAGTTGGATTACTCATTTGTGTGTGTACAATTCCAAATTCTCTGGATACATGGGAATATATATCTGCTGTTTTCTGGATTATAGCGAATGGGATTATGGCCAGACTTTTTGGATAGATTCATGATGAAGAAGGAGTCATCAATAGTCACCCAGGACAGTTTCAGAGACAGATTAGATAGATTTTCTTTATATATGTCTTTTTATGGATTAGTTTTTATTTGCTTTGTTTTGTGTGTGACACCTGTTGTTTGTTGTGAACCTTTTTTGGGATTTTTGGGGAAGACTGTTATGGTTGCATAACCTGGGTGAGTTTCCTTAATATGATCAATGCTTTCATGTAGATGTTCCATGGTTCAACCAACAGGGTTTTTCCAGGACCCAAATGTTTACACAATACAGTGGTTTGTTTTTGGTTTAACCAAGCCTTGAAGTTAATTCATTGTGAACGTCTTGTTCCAAAGTTGATTTGTATAGTCAATCTGTGGTTGCTGTTGTTGTCTAACAGTGGTTGTTCCCATCTGTTACGTAATACAGTGATTCATTGTGTTGTTTTTGTCTAACAGTGGTTGTTCCCATCTGTTATGTAATACAGTTGTTGCATATGACAGTGGTTGTTCTCATCTGTTATTTAATACAGTGATTGTGCATGGCAGTGGATACTTGTCATTGGTTATATATATATATATATATATATATATATATATATATATATATATATATATATATATGGGAGATTAAATGTGGGGTTGGGGACTTACACATAGACACACCTTCTTAGTAGAGTGACTAGTTACTCAGGTGTCTGTGGTAGAACTTACCAGATCCCCGGCCTTCTATGGGAAACATTTCTTCTATATTAGTTTTGAACTTGCACCCTTTTCGGCCTTGTTCAATGCTTGGGGGTTTCTTGAGCCAATATATTATTTCCTCTAGAGGGCGTGTTTGGGAATGAGACCCCATTCCAACCGGATACCCCTAGTAAACTTGTCCTTATTCTCATTTATTATCTTTAACACCTCACAGATACGAAAATGCTAATACAAACAGAAGAGTTCCTTAGCTTGCCAAGCCACCCTATGAAGAACAGATATAAAAACTTAGCTATGGGGCGGTTGAAAAGAAGCAGTTTTATCCACCAGGCCAAACAACTCTCCATAGAAACCACCTATCTGCCCACAGTTGGTATCCCCCTGAAATATATTCCAGAGTGAACTCCATGGAAAGATGAACGTAGACTATCACTACAAATCCAGACAAAAGTGAGAGGAATATTTGACAAGGAATAACAGAACAGTATACAGCGTAGAACAGCCACTCTCAGCTTCCTTGATGAAGAATACCCATAGGACCTCTGGATCCGAGTCTACACAGATGGGTCGGCACAGAATGCTGTTTGAAATGGAGGAGCGGGAGTGTACATAGAATACTCAAATAATACAAGGGACACGGCCAGAGTACCAACAGGAAAGTACTGCCATAACTATGATGCTGAAATTGAGGCAATCAAGACAGCAACAGAGAAATTATTAAATACCAGCCATGGTAGACAACCTGTGGTGCTATCGACGGATGCAAAATCAATACTCGAGGTGCTCCTGTCTGAGAAATTGCCAGTACTAAGGACACTATTTTCTGAACCAAGCAACCAGCATAAGGTCACCATAGGGGATACCATCCCACTGTGGAGTACCTGGAAATGACAGAGCTGATCGATTGGCTAAGGAAGGAGCAAAAGAAGAACAGACTGATGTGCCTGTTACCACCAAAAGAAAAGAATGATCAAATAATTCAGACAGCCACCAAAACCTGCTCAAGACGACTACCACGGTATGGATAGATCAGAACAAGTCATTATTCTGTGCCTCAGAACAGGACACAATAGATTACGCAACCACATGTATACAAAATTCAAGATTGGTGAAACAGCCATGTGCACATGTGGATTGGCGTCGCAGACAGCAGAGCACATACTCCAAGACTGCCCCTATTACAACATGTCTAGGCAAACCTTCTGGCCTAGAGAGACGACAGTGGAAGATAAACTCCATGGACCGCTGTGTAAACTAAACAAGACAGTTAAATTCATACAAGAGTTGAAGAGACAACATTGGAGTTATAGACATATTTCAAGCGAATGAAAGAAGAAGAAGAATTTGTGTAGTAACCAGATTACTTTTAGGAAAACATATGTGCAAATAAAACTAATGTCTACCATTTGCTTGTGGCATTATTAAAATATGCAGAATAGTACCCACAAAAATTATGTTTTTGAGGATGTGAAGTTCAGAAGGAATGAGAAAGCCAAATTTACTTCAGAAGGATTCTTACCTCAACATAAGAGCCAGGAAACCAGCCACATTTGTTGCCACTTATAGCAAACCACCAGCCATTGGCCAGAGTTTGGAGAACAACGACTGTCTGGCCAGGTTCTGTATCAAGATCTCCTGGCACAGAACTTTGGTAGGTGTAGCAAACTTGGTGTTCTTAAATAGACAACAATATTTGCTGTGAGTATTTTAAAGTTTTCTAAAATGAACAACTGAAATCAAATGTTATAATTTATTCTAGTATAATAGGTAGTACTACCATAAACTGATAATGTAAAGGGAACAGTCAGTGATTAAATAATGTATATGATTCCATTTGTAATAGATGTTTGAACAAGTAATGAACATACATTCTTGAGAGAATCGTATCACGGTATCATAGCTGCTATGAATTTATTAAAGAGTTAAAATGTATTTTAGGATATAATTTGTAGACTGGTATGCAAATTAACCACAGCATGTGGAACATAATGAGTTTAAACATTTGAAATGCTTCTAAATAAGTGATTGGTCTGTCTAAAGTATACATAACTTTGTAAATCAAACAACTAAATCCTTGCAGAGGCCCACAGTAAGTAAGGTTGTTGTTTGTCCATCAAGAATGATGATGACCATTCATTTCATCCAGTGGGGTTGAAGGTGTGGAGCCGTGGGTTCTAAGATGGCTGATAAGGCCTATTTTGGCTCGAAATGTTCTTTGACAATGTGGGCAAAGAATGCTTGACGTCTCTGGAGGAGGATTTCCTGCAGTGGTTTTTCTGTCCTGCCTTTTCTTCACAGCTCTTGCAGTCCTGGTTGCCTCACATATGACTGCACCTTTGCCCAATGATGCACGCCACGAATTTCGGTCTCTGGCTGCAGCCTCCCAGGTGTCATGATGAATTCCAAAAGCATTCAGTGAAATTTTCAGTGTCTTTAAAACGTTTCCTCTGGCCACCTTGGGAGCGTTTACCACAACGCAGTTCGCTGTAGAAAATTCGTTTAGGGAGCCTGTGATCTGGCATGCGGGTCAAGTGGCCAGCCCAGCGAATCTGATTCTTCATCAGTAGAGTGTGGATACTGGGCATGGATGCTCTTTCTAGGACTTCAGTGTCTGGAATCTTGTCTTGCCATTTAATCTTCAGTAGCTTCCTTAGGCAGACTGTGTGGAAGTGGTTTAATTTCCTAGCGTGTCGCTGATAAACAGTCCAGGTTTCACAAGCATATAGCAGTGTGGATAATACAACTGCTTTGTAGACTTTTAGCTTTGTTTGCAGGCTTATTCCAGTTGAAGTAAGGTAATGTCATCTTTAAACTAGTGCTATAACAATAATGTTTATATCTATCCCTAAGTGCTGAGACATTGGTGTATGTAACACTCACAAAGTACAGTAACAAGTGTATGTAACACCCACTAAGTGCTTAACAGAGGTGTGCAACACTCACTAAGTACTATAACAATAGTGTGTGTAACACACACTAAGTGTTGTAACAAGTGTGTGTACCACCCACAAAGTACAGTACTAGTGTATGTAACACCCACTAAGTACTGTAACAACAATGTTTGTAACACACACTAAGTGCCATAAGAATAGTGTCCGTAGCACCCACTAAGAGCTGTAACAAAAGTGTTTGTAACACTCACTAAGTGCTGTAACAATAGTGTTTGTAACACAAAATAAGTGCTGTGACAACAGTGTTTGTAACACCCATAAAGTGCTGTAACAACAGTGTTTGTAACATCCACTAAGTGCTGTAATAATAGTGTATGTAACACCCATTAAGTGCTGTAACAATAATGTTGTAAGTGCTGCAATGATAATGCTGTAAGTGCTGTAACAACAGTGTGTGTGTGAGTATCACTAACTGCTGCAATATTCACTGGTGTTTGTCACTATCAGTCTATATGTCAATGATGTCTTACCTATCCCGGTCCAGTACTGATCTGTACTGTTCAATTTATTAGACTCCAGCAGGTCGTAGGTTTCTGGTATCTCACAGGTGAAGTCCAGGTCATTATCACTGGATATCTAGAGATAAAATCAGCACATCACTGTATGAGATAGAATCAGTGTTACTGTATGTCACTGTAAGAGATAGAATCAGTGTTATTGCATGTCACTGTAAGAGATAGAATCTATGTCAATGTATGAGATATAATCAGTGTTACTGCATGTCACTGTATGAGATAGAAGCAGTGTTATTGCATGTCACTGTATGAGATAGAATCAATATTATTGCATATCACTGTAAGAGATAGAATCAATGTTATTGCACATCAGTGTAAGAGATAAAATCAGTGTTATTGCATGTCACTGTAAGAGATAGAATCTATGTCAATGTATGAGATATAATCAGTGTTACTGCATGTCACTGCAAGAGATAAAATCAGTGTTACTGCATGTCACTGTAAGAGATAGAATCTATGTCAATGTATGAGATATAATCAGTGTTACTGCATGTCACTGCAAGAGATAAAATCAGTGTTATTGCATGTCACTGTAAGAGATAGAATCTATGTCAATGTATGAGATATAATCAGTGTTACTGCATGTTACTGCAAGAGATAAAATCAGTGTTATTGCATGTCACTGTAAGAGATAGAATCTATGTCAATGTATGAGATATAATCAGTGTTACTGCATGTCACTGCAAGAGATATAATCAGTGTTACTGCATGTCACTGTAAGAGATAGAATCTATGTCAATGTATGAGATATAATCAGTGTTACTGCATGTCACTGTAAGAGATAGAATCTATGTCAATGTATGAGATATAATCAGTGTTACTGCATGTCACTGCAAGAGATATAATCAGTGTTACTGCATGTCACTGCAAGAGATATAATCAGTGTTACTGCATGTCACTGCAAGAGATATAATCAGTGTTACTACATGTCACTGTATGAGATAGAAGCAGTGTTATTGCACATCACTGTATGAGATAGAATCAATATTATTGCATATCACTGTAAGAGATAGAATCAATGTTATTGCACGTCAGTGTAAGAGATAAAATCAGTGTTATTACACGTCACTGTAAGAGATAGAATCAGTGTTATTGCATGTTATTGTAAGAAATAGAAACAGTGTCAATGTATGAGATATAATCAGTGCTATTGCATGTAACTGTAAGAGATAGAGCCAGTGTTATTGCACGTCAATGTATGAGATAGAATCAGTGTTATTGCACATCAATGTATGAGATAGAATCAGTATTATTGCACGTGACTGTATGAGACAGAATCAGTGCTTTAGCATGTCACTGTAGAGTCAGTGTTATTGCACGTCAATGTATGAGATAGAATCAGTGTTATTGCATGTCACTGTATGAGATAGAATCAGTGTTATTGCATGTCACTGTAAGACATAGAATCTGTGTTATTGCATATCACTGTGAGAGATAGAATCAGTGTCAATGTATGAGATATAATAACTGCATGTCACTGTAAGAAATAGAGTCAAGTGTTATTGCACGTCAATGTATGAGATAGAATCGGCGTTATTGCATGTCACTGTATGAGATAGAATCAATGTTATTGCATGTCACTGTAAGAGACAGAATCAGTGTTATTGTACGTAAATATACGAGATATAATCAGTGTTATTACATGACACTGTATGAGATAGAATCAATGCTATTGCATAGAATAAATGTTATTGCATGTCACTGTAAGAGTTAGAATCAGTGTTATTGCATGTCACTGTAAGAGACAGAATCATCATGTCAATGTAAGAGATAGAATCGGCTTTATTGCACGTAAATGTATGAGATATAATCAGTGTTATTACATGTCACTGTAAGAGATAGAATCTGTGTTATCGCATATCACTGTAAGAGGTAGATTCAGTGTTATTGCATGTCACGGTTAGAGATAGAATCAATGTTATTGCATGTCACTGTAAGAGATAGAATCAGTGTTACTGCATGTCACTGTAGAGATAGAATCAGTGTCACTGTATGAGATAGAACAAGTATTATTGCATGCCACCGTATGAGGTAGAGTATATGTATGAGTTAGAATCAGTGCTAATGTATGACACATTATGAGTGTTACTGCACATAACTATTAAAATAGAATCAGTTAGGCATACACAAAATAGGGTCAGGAGCAGCTATACTGCAGACATCAGACAGTTGGGATATTATTAGAACACACTCGGATGACCAGGGAAGAATCTGCATATTACAGATAGAAAATACTATACATGCATACACAATGGTGAACATACATGCACCACCAAATTACAATCATCAACCAATTTTTTTTAAAAACCAAGATATAGACACCCTACTTACACAAACATACAGAGGACAAAATATTATCATTGCAGGGGATTTCACTTTTGTACTCTCAGATTTGGATATTGTAGACAGAGGAAAAGCAGGAATCAAGACACAATTTAGGAGAAGTGACAGGAATGAAATACACCAACGTGATATACTACAGAATACCTTAGACACACACAATTTAATAGACGCTTTCAGACACAGACACCCTAATAACATTGCAACAACACACAAAAATAGGGCTCTCATCAGATCAGCCAGACTTGACAGAATATACACACCTGCAACATACCACATAATACATACAAAACACACACAAGAAACATTACAATACACAGATCACAAAGCAGTACTAACTTTATATCACTAGAGACACTACAAATGCCCCAAAACGATCACCACGTTGGAAATTCAACAACACTACTCCAACACATAGGTTATGTACAACACATGACACACCTAATAATAACATACACTAATAGTACACCCGCCGACAACATAACATAAAGACTGAATACAACAAGAACACATCATACAAACAGCAATACGACTCACAAAACAGACTGACAGAAATGCACTACAACTACACACACTAGAATCACAATTAGATCAACATCAGCAACACAAATTCCGTGGTACACTCTTTAGAACTAAACTCACTACCATATCAGAAGAAACACCCAGCAAACAGCACCTGGCAATAGAACAAAACATACAACACAACAGACAAATAGAGCCTATAATAGACATGCAAGGAAACACACACACAAATGCAACACATATATTAGAAACCAACAGTACTACACTGACCAATAATACAGCAGAACCAGCCAACACCCAAACACAAAATAGGTTCTTACAATATACAAAGACATGCTAGACACAGAGCTTACATTAGCAGACATAACATATGCACTCAGTCAAATGCAAACAGACAAAACACCAGGACCAGATGGACTCACTGTAGAATTCTACCAGCACTTCTTTCCTATCTGAGGTAATTTCTTTCTAAAGGTCTACCAAGAATCTTTCAACAAACAAGAATTCCCCAACACTTGCAACATGTCATACATAACACTCATATCTAAAGACAACACAGACAAAACACAAGTGAAACACTATAGACCCATCTCATTATTAAGCACATACTAAAAAATTCTAGCAAAATCACTTGCAAACAATATAAAAACGTTCATGCCATCACTCATACACCCAGACCAACAGTGCAGTATTCAAGACACTTCATTAGAGATTTCATCACATACACCCACCAGAAAGACTGTCAATCCTCCCTCTTGTCGCTAGACCAGGAGAAGGCCTTTGACAGAATTTCACACTCATACTTACACAAGCCACTAGCACACTGCAACATAGGACAATACTACAGGCAGCTGATAGAAATCTTGTTTAAAAATCCCGAAAGTAAGATACTGTTGAACGATTCACTCACTACCAGTTTCAGGATCACAAAATCTCTCAGACAAGAGTATCCACTATCATCAATCCTATATGTACTCACACTAGAACCACTCTTACAAGCAATTAGATAGGACACTAACATTAAAGGTACGGGTATACAAAGGTTAGGGGAGTGGACATTAATTGCTTATGCAGATGATACCGCTTTCTTCCTTACAACCAACACATCCATAACAAACATACTTCACACCTTCAGACAATTTGGTGGAGGAAGTGGGGCCAAATTAAATATACTCATCTCATCTCATCTCATTAGGTTCCTCATGCAGAATATCTGATTCTTCTTCTTTTTTTTTTTCTTCTGCGTTCATCCGTAATTTTTTTTTCCGGACGTGATTGCGTTGTGCCTGTTTACAGCAGAGCTGCGTTCTTCCACCTTTAGGCCGACACATCTGACTTCTGCGGGAATATGTTGACTGGGTTAATCTTCCCGGGGGATATCTGATTTTATCTCTTACAGTGACATACAATAACACTGATTCTATCTCTTACAGTGCGGTGTCGAGGTGAAATATACACAGATGGAGAGTGCCCGCTCATGGGCCTCATGTATCGATATTCCCATGGACTCTGCTATTCCATCTGTCCATCGTTTATGTGTTCGGCCTCTTCCTCTGTATTATTACCAGTATTTATGGTGTACCATCTTTAGTTCAAACGCATACTTTCACAGATAGTTATTTATACCTAATGTGTACCACTGAACTCAATCAAACATTCTTAGTATTACTACCATCGTTTATGTCTTACCAGTTTCACAGTTTCTGTCCATCCAACGAATACCCCACAGAGATACAGGAGTGTGCATTACAACAATTTACTAATATGAACGTTAAGAACCAGTATTTGGGGTTGGGGAATATTACACAGCCAGGGACAACACAAAGGGAGGCTGTGCCTGGTAGGTTAGTTTCCTTGTCAGCCGAGAAGTGGAAGTACAACCATGACCAAGGGGACTTCTTTTAACCTCTATCCAAACTCCGCCCACCCCAAATAAATACATAGTGCATGAGAAGTTACTTACTGCCCAATATAGCTAATTTCAGTCTGTTTGCTCTCTCTCTCTCTCTACCTGCCTGCCATCCATCCATCCATCCCCTCTCTCTCTCTCTCTCTCTCTCTCTCTCTCTCTCTCTCTCTCTCTCTCTCTCTCTCTCTCTCTCTCTCTCTCTCGTGCGAGCTCAAGCAAACGTCATGCATACCTGTTTTGCAATTTTACTTTGCAAGATGGGATGCTTGTTGCGATGTTCAAGGCATGAAAGATTTTGTGGGTACATACAAGATGTGCCATTTTCAGAAAGCAAAAGTGAATGAGAAAATATTGGAGTATAAAAGATTCAGCAATACCGTTAAACTTGTTTTAATAAAACTAAGTGTGAATGAGAATAATTGGAGTATGGAAGAATGTCTGTTGGTAGATTTTAGTATGCAAGGGAGCAAACGATTACTCCACCATTATTATCAACATGTAATATGTAGGTAATTACACCATGCCATTAATGTAGTATAACCATGTGTATATGAATGTTTATGGTGTATATTAAGTTGCATGTCCTTCACAGGATGTAGCAGTCAACCCCAGCATTTTCGCTGTTCGTGATTCCTGGGCAAATTTTACGTTCAGTAGTTTGCCATTGCTTTCTAACGACCGGCTCGTATACCTTTTTTCGAAAAAACCAGCACCGCTGTTTTTCAAACCCGGGTATATGGGCTCACAAACCGCGTTCGCAAGCCCTTAGCTACAGAGACCGGCTAAAAAAAATTGTTTGCATATCCTTTACAGGACATTGCTGTCAACATCAGCATCTTTCAGCTGATTGTTGATTTCTTGGCAAGATTATGCTCAGTAGTTTGATATTGCTTTCTGAGTGGCCGGCTCACATACCCCTAAGTTACCGATGCGATACGAACCACTGCTGATTCTCACCGTTGTCACGTTTCCTACGAGAGTATACGAGATTACGGAGAAAAGTCGCTAACCTCTAGGCCAGTATACAGATGTAAAAATCACACACACACACAACACATCCTGTAAATACACATTGTTTTGTATGAAATAAACGTTTAAAAACAAATGGACTGACCTCGTCGACATACACTGCAGGAAACCAGCCCTCTTCGCATGTTTTTGGTTTGTATCCCAGCATCCAGCCATTGCGGTCCCTCTCTTTGCACTCTACCAGCTCACCTTCCTTCAAGGCCATCTCACCTTTACATACAGGTTTATAGTTGTAGACAGCGCGGAACTTCTGACCTGTCAAATAACACACAGCATAGATCACAGTGATACTGTCAGGATATCAATATTTTGATAATACAAAAATCATATATAACATATACACAAATGCTATGCTTGCAGGAAGTTGGCAGTTCAATGGTGTCAGATCTACGTGTTTTAACTTCATTAAACATGGGCCAGCAGATAAAACACTTTCACAGTAAAATGGACAACAAAAGGTCATAAAGTCGTGGAGAAAGCTAGTAAATGTTTCAGATATTTAATTGTGTGTGATGTGATGACTTCGGTCACAGACAAGGGGGAACGTTAAGTCCGTTGTAGTGTATATAAAAAGGGATACTCTCGAACACACCTCGGGCACCAGCGAGCTGTGTGCCGGTTCTGCCATATGTGCAGGTCATACAGTCACGGATACATAGCCATCAAGGCCTAAACTGAACTGACAGGGGATCTCGGAGTTAGTGGCCCCTATAGATGCAGTGATCAGAAACGCATCTGACACTGAGCAACACACCCCTAAATCATAGGTAAATGATGTCATTGAATGTGAACCCTATAAAATTGACATAATTCCTACCAGATGACAGGTCCAAATGTTCAACAAAGGAAAACCTACTAAATGACAGCTGGATTCAAACATCCACGATGTACAGTAAATGAACGCAAAGCCTACTAAATGACAGCTTCGTTCAGATGTTCATATATAAAAAAACAAAAGTTTCACATATTCACAAACTGTTGTATGATCCAGTACTGACCTACAGCTGCCAGATTGTAATCTGTAACATTCGTGTGGTAACTCACTTCTGTAGTCGGCAGAGAAGTCATTGATAAGCTTGTTGCCATATTCACCCAGTTTTCTGCATGATCTTCTGAAAACTAACAAACATGTACGTCAGTTAGTGGTGTCATGTACATGTCAGTTAGTGGTGTCATGTACATGTCAGTTAGTGGTGTCATGTACATGTCAGTTAGTGGTGTCATGTACATGTCAGTTAGTGGTGTCATGTACATGTCAGTTAGTGGTGTCATGTACATGTCAGTTAGTGGTGTCATGTACATGTCAGTTAGTGGTGTCATGTACATGTCAGTTAGTGGTGTCATGTACACGTCAGTTAGTGGTGTCATGTACACGTCAGTTAGTGGTGTCATGTACACGTCAGTTAGTGGTGTCATGTACACGTCAGTTAGTGGTGTCATGTACACGTCAGTTAGTGGTGTCATGTACATGTCAGTTAGTGGTGTCATGTACACGTCAGTTAGTGGTGTCATGTACACGTCAGTTAGTGGTGTCATGTAACGTCAGTTAGTGGTGTCATGTACACGTCAGTTAGTGGTGTTATGTACACGTCAGTTAGTGGTGTCATGTACACGTCAGTTAGTGGTGTCATGTACACGTCAGTTAGTGGTGTCATGTGCACGTCAGTTAGTGGTGTCATGTACATGTCAGTTAGTGGTGTCATGTACACGTCAGTTAGTGGTGTCATGTACATGTCAGTTAGTGGTGTCATGTACACGTCAGTTAGTGGTGTCATGTACATGTCAGTTAGTGGTGTCATGTACATGTCAGTTAGT
The DNA here is from genome assembly GCA_963921405.1 of Cepaea hortensis. Classification (NCBI taxonomy): domain Eukaryota; kingdom Metazoa; phylum Mollusca; class Gastropoda; order Stylommatophora; family Helicidae; genus Cepaea; species Cepaea hortensis. The sequence continues at coordinate 112,258,793 of OY992879.1, forward strand.
GGTGTCATGTACATGTCAGTTAGTGGTGTCATGTACACATCAGTTAGTGGTGTCATGTACATGTCAGTTAGTGGTGTCATGTACACGTCAGTTAGTGGTGTCATGTACATGTCAGTTAGTGGTGTCATGTACACGTCAGTTAGTGGTGTCATGTACATGTCAGTTAGTGGTGTCATGTACATGTCAGTTAGTGGTGTCATGATTGTATGTTGATTCACTGATTCATTGCCAAACAAACAATAGGTTAGGACCACATATGGTACACAATCAAATAAACAAGTATTACAATGTACATTTCACTTCACTGAGCTTTGTCATTACGGAAAATAACGAAAAACAAAATAAATAACGCGATGACTCTAGTATGGCGATATATCATCCTTCTGTCCAAATGAGAGCTCACATTTGACGATATGTTATCCTTCAGCACCAAATCAGTTAAGTGTGCACAAAACCAAATTCACAAATAAAGGACACTGACACATCTGGGCGCAAGGAGCTAGACCCATATTTGTATAGAACAATCAGCGCTCGCTGTGTTATGTGGTCAGTCTCACACCAACCGCCTTGAATTCCAGTCTCACACCAACCGCCTTAACTTCACCAGTCTCACACTGACTGCCTTGACTTCCCCAGTCTCACACTGACTGCCTTGACTTCCCCAGTCTCACACTGACTGCCTTGACTTCCCCAGTCTCACATTCCCACAATATGTCCACACAATTTCATGTGTTTCTCGGTGTAAATAACAAGGCAGATACCAAGGCACACATTGCAGTTAGGGTGTGAAGTGTTACACCTTCAAATAGTCTTGTGTGTCAGTCAGAAGAAAGACAAGTAATTTTAGGAAATGACTTCTGTTAGATTAGACACGGCTCTACAAAGTTGTAAATATTTATGTGATATAATTATACATCATCTGTAATGGGGGGGGGGGGGGGGGGGGCTGCGTGGTCTCGAGGTATGGTGTCCGCCTTGAGTGCTGGAGGTCCCGGGTTCAAGCCCCGGTGAGAACCGGGACTTATTTCACGTGGACTTCTAGTAATAAAATTTCCCCTGGTCTCTGGGTAGTGAGATCGGACTCCCGTGTGTATTGTTGCGCACGTAAAAAATCCTTTGGCAGTTGGAAATCGCCGGCTTCGTGGCTTAGAGGTTATGACTTTTCTCCGTAATCTCGTATACTCTCGTCGGTGATGTTATGACGGTGAGAATCAGCAGTGGTTTGAATCGCATCGGTAACTTACGGGGTATGTGAGCCGACCGCTCAGAAAGCAATGGCAAACTACTGAGCGTAATCTTGCCAAGAAATCAACATACAGCTGAAAGATGCTGGTGTTGACAGCGATGTCCTGTAAAGGATATGCGCCCCCCCCCCCCCCGCAAAAAAAAAAGAAAAAGAGTAGCCTAACAGCGCTGCCCGGGCAAAATTTCGAGTTAAAAATCTACCCAAAGTATTTTAGAAGCCTCGCCGGTGCTATGGAGTTCGTGCACTGAGCTGAGTTTCTCCAGACTCAGGCTTGAGTTAGGAGGAGAACGGAGCACTTATGAGTTACACTGGTGTGCCGTGATGTTGATCCATCGATTAAACTAAATGACTAATCATCTGTAATAGTTACGGTTGAATGTAATATTCCTACATTCACCACGGAACAAGGCAGTTCGTGCCATTGCCAAATGCTAGACTAACAACCTCAGTTGTAATCATAGCTGTTGAAGCAGAATAAACATGAACTGATTGAATAATTAACTAGAATCGACGGCATTTCTCCCAGGACATACACATGTATCATGTATCTCTCTAGGCGTATGTCGAGGTGTAGGAATACTACATGTTCCTGTATTGCAATGCTTGAATGCCAACAGATAACTTTTGAGTCAGCATACAGCAACGTGTCACTTGTGACGAATATAATTTGCACTGTTTTTTTTAAATGTTGCATACTCCTTACAGGATGTTGCAGTCAACACCAGCATTTTTTCTAGCTGCTGTTGATGCACTAGGCAAGTTTTACGTTCAGTAGTTTGCCATTGCTTTCTGAACGACCGGATCCCATACCAACACATTATAACACAACGCGATACAGTCTGCTGCACAAATCGGTCGCGGCTGCGTTTCGAACGCCTGGTAAGAGGCTCACGAACAGCATTCGCAAGCCTTTGGCCATGGAGACCGGCAGTTGACGATCGTTTGGGCAGCACAACAGGTTGGTCAGAGCTTTCTCCGCCTCGCTGGCAATGCCCTCAGGAAGGGCAGCACAACAGGTTGGTCAGAGCTTTCTCCGCCTCGCTGGCAATGCCCTCAGGAAGGGCAGCACAACAGGTTGGTCAGAGCTTTCTCCGCCTCGCTGGCAATGCCCCCAGGAAGGGCAGCACAACAGGTTGGTCAGAGCTTTCTCCGCCTCGCTGGCAATGCCCTCAGGAAGGGCAGCACAACAGGTTGGTCAGAGCTTTCTCCGCCTCGCTGGCAATGCCCTCAGGAAGGGCAGCACAACAGGTTGGTCAGAGCTTTCTCCGCCTCGCTGACAATGCCCTCAGGAAGGGCAGCACAACAGGTTGGTCAGAGCTTTCTCCGCCTCGCTGGCAATGCCCTCAGGAAGCCCACACTCAATGCCCTCAGGCAGCCCACACTCAATGCCCTCAGGAAGCCCACACTCAATGCCCTCAGGAAGCCCACACTCAATGCCCTCAGGAAGCCCACACTCAATGCCCTCAGGAAGCCCACACTCAATGCCCTCACAATTGGTGCCAGTATATCCGCTGACTCCTGCATGACCTGGGCGGTCGATCAACATAATGACTTAAAGAGACGGTATATCCTTATAACATACATATCGATATTATAGCGATCAGCGATGGAAATTTAAAGCATAGAAAGATAACGACATAATATATTTCTCATGTACATTGTCTCAGATAAGATTCAAAGACTTGCAATGACTGCCTCTAGCCCCATTCTCATGCTGGATGCGGTCGTTACATAATTACGATGTGCTCTGTGTTGAGCTATTCTCTGTGACTAAGATTTCCCATACTGACCGCCTACCGCGACCACCAGAGCCATTGGCTATATGACATGTCATATATCAGTTACTGCACTGCTTGCTCCGTACTTCCATGTTCTATAACTTCACTATCTTTACTTCCTCCCAAGGGTTATAAGAACTGGACAGTAGTTAGCATTTCCCGGGCACTCATTCAATGCTGCTGATGATTTACACACTTCTTGAAATGGTTGGCTTCCGGTTTTCTGAACTGTTTTCACATTCTATGACATTATAACTTTCGGAGTTAACGTGTTACATGTCTTGCTGTCGGAGTTAACGTGTTACATGTCTTGCTGTCGGAGTTAACGTGTTACATGTCTTGCTGTCGGAGTTAACGTGTTACATGTCTTGCTGTCGGAGTTAACGTGTTACATGTCTTGTTGTCGGAGTTAACGTGTTACATGTCTTGCTGTCGGAGTCAACGTGTTACATGTCTTGCTGTCGGAGTTAACGTGTTACATGTCTTGCTGTCGGAGTTAACGTGTTACATGTCTTGCTGTCGGAATTAACGTGTTACATGTCTTGCTGTCGGAGTTAACGTGTTACATGTCTTGCTGTCGGAGTTAACGTGTTACATGTCTTGCTGTCGGAGTTAACGTGTTACATGTCTTGCTGTCGGAGTTAACGTGTTACATGTCTTGCTTTCGGAGTTAACGTGTTACATGTCTTGCTGTCGGAGTTAACGTGTTACATGTCTTGCTGTCGGAGTTAACGTGTTACATGTCTTGCTGTCGGAGTTAACGTGTTACATGTCTTGCTGTCGGAGTTAACGTGTTACATGTCTTGCTGTCGGAGTTAACGTGTTACATGTCTTGCTGTCGGAGTTAACGTGTTACATGTCTTGCTGTCGGAGTTAACGTGTTACATGTCTTGCTGTCGGAGTTAACGTGTTACATGTCTTGCTTTCGGAGTTAACGTGTTACATGTCTTGCTGTCGGAGTTAACGTGTTACATGTCTTGCTGTCGGAGTTAACGTGTTACATGTCTTGCTGTCGGAGTTAACGTGTTACATGTCTTGCTGTCGGAGTTAACGTGTTACATGTCTTGCTGTCGGAGTTAACGTGTTACATGTCTTGCTGTCGGAGTTAACGTGTTACATGTCTTGCTGTCGGAGTTAACGTGTTACATGTCTTGCTGTCGGAGTTAACGTGTTACATGTCTTGCTGTCGGAGTTAACGTGTTACATGTCTTGCTGTCTTTGACTGGAACACATACATACACGTCCATTCTCTTCTAAAGTCTTTCATGACATTAATATGTAGGCTTGTGGTTCTATATTTACATACCGCTAATTCTGATGCTGGATGCGTTGGTTCCAGTAGCCCTGCTTCTAACTTTGGGTTCTTGATCTGGAATGAACTTATTTGTCTACGGGACTTCATTTGTTTCATAAGAGATGAATCGGCTTCAGACATATGCCTGTCTTTATTTTCGTTGTCCGTTATATCTCCCGAAGAACCTGCAGTTTGAAGCAAGAATATTGTGTGTACATATAATAACACAGGCATTTTTTAATTTTGTAATGTACTAAACACTGGGTACAGACCTTTAACTAAGAGCTAATCTGCTGCCAGAAGATAAATATTAACATTACTGAAAAATGAAAACAAAGCAATTCTTCTTCTTTCGTTCGCTTGAAATATGTCTATAACTGCAATGTTGTCTCTTGTATGAATTTAACTGTCTTTTTCAGTTCACACTGCGGTCCATAGAGTTTATCTTCCACTGTCGTCTCTCTAGGCCAGAAGGTTTGCCTAGATATGTTATAGTTTGGGTTTGGGCAGTCTTGGAGTATGTCCTCTGCTGTCTGCAACGCCAATCCGCATGTGCACATGGCAACAAAGCAATGAAAAACGTATTTCTGCTACAATTACTGCTGCTCCTGCTACTACTGCTTCTACTACAACTGCTCCTTCTCCTGCTGTTACTGCTCCTCCTACTGTTGATGTTGCTGCTGTTGTTGTTGCTGCTGCTGTTGCTGCTCCTGCTCTTGTTGCTCCTGCTCTTGTCGCTCCTACTGTTGCTGCTCCTGCTTTTGCTGATGTTGCTCTTGCTGCTCCTGTTCTCGCTGCTCCTGTTCTCGCTGCTCCCGCTGTTGCTGCTCCTGAATTTGCTGCTCCTGCTGTTTCTGCTGCTGCTGTTGCTGCTGATGCTGCTGTTGCTGCTGCTCCTGTTCTCACTGCTCCCGCTGTTGCCGCTCCTGCTGTTGCTACTCCTGTTGCTGCTGCTGTTGCTACTCCTGCTGCTGCTGCTGTTGCTGCTCCTTCAGCTGCTGTTGCTGCTCCTGCTGCTCCTTTTGCTGATCCTACTGTTGCTGTTCCTGATGTTGCTTATCCTGCTGTTGCTGCTGCTCCTGCTGTTGCTGCTCCTGTTGTTGCTGCCCCTGCCGTTGCTGCTGTTGCTGCCCATGCTGTTGCTGTACCTGCTGTTGCAGGTCTTGTTGCTCCTACTGTTGCTGTTGATGCTCCTACTGTTGCTGCCCCTGCTGTTGCTGCCCCTGCTGTTGCTGCTCCTGCTGTTCCTGCCCCTGCTATTGCTGCCCCTGCTGTTGCTGGTCCTGCTCCTGCTGCTGCTCTTGTTGATCCCGTTGTTGCTGTTGCTGCCCCTGTTGTTGTTGTTGTTGTTGTTCCTGTTGCTGCTCCTACTGTTGCTGCCCCTGTTGTTGTTGTTGTTGTTGTTGTTGCTCCTGTTGATGCTCCTATTGTTGCTGCTCCTACTGTTGCTGCCCCTGCTGTTGCTGCCCCTGTTGTTGTTCCTGTTGCTGCTCCTACTGTTGCTGCCCCTGTTGTTGTTGTTGTTCCTGTTGCTGCTCCTACTGTTGCTGCCCCTGCTGTTGCTGCCCCTGTTGTTGTTGTTGTTGTTGTTCCTGTTGCTGCTCCTACTGTTTCTGCCCATGTTGTTGTTGTTGTTCCTGTTGCTGCTCCTACTTTTGATGCCCCTGCTGTTGCTGCCCCTGTTGTTGTTGTTGTTGTTGTTCCTGTTGCTGCCCCTGCTGTTGCTGCCCCTGTTGTTGTTGTTGTTGTTGTTGTTGCTGCTTCTATTGTTTCTGCTCCTACTGTTGCTGCTCCTACTGTTGCTGCCCCTGCTGTTGCTGCCCCTGTTGTTGTTGTTGTTGTTGTTGTTGTTGTTGTTGTTCCTGTTGCTGCTCCTACTGTTGCTGCTCCTACTGTTGCTGCTCCTACTGTTGCTGCTCCTGCTGTTGCTGCCCCTGTTGTTCCTGCTCCTGCTGTTGCTGCCCCTGCTGTTGCTGCCCCTGCTATTGCTGCCCATGCTGTTGCTGCCCCTGCTGTTGCTGCACCTGCTGTTGCTGGTCTTGCTCCTGCTCCTACTGTTGCTGTTGCTACTCTTGCTGCTCCTACTGTTGCTGCTCATACTGTTGCTGTTGCTACTCTTGCTGATCCTACTGTTGCTGTTGCTACTCTTGCTGCTCCTACTGTTGCTGTTGCTACTCTTGATGCTCCTACTGTTGCTGTTGCTACTCTTGCTGCTCCTACTGTTGCTGCTACTACTGTTGCTGCTCCTACTCTTGCTGCTCCTACTGTTGCTGTTGCTACTCTTGCTGCTCCTACTGTTGCTGTTGCTACTCTTGCTGCTCCTACTGTTGCTGCTCCTACTGTTGCTGTTGCTACTCTTGCTGCTCCTACTGTTGCTGCTCCTACTGTTGCTGTTGCTACTCTTGCTGCTCCTACTGTTGCTGCTCCTAATGTTGCTGTTGCTACTCTTGCTGCTCCTACTGTTGCTGTTGCTGCTCCTACTGTTGCTGTTGCTGCTCCTACTGTTGCTGTTGCTACTCTTGCTGCTCCTACTGTTGCTGCTCCTACTGTTGCTGTTGCTACTGTTGCTGCTCCTACTGTTGCTGCTCCTACTGTTGCTGCTCCTACTGTTGCTGCTCCTACTGTTGCTGTTGCTACTCTTGCTGCTCCTACTGTTGCTGCTCCTACTGTTGCTGTTGCTGCTCCTACTGTTGCTCTACTCTTGCTGCTCCTACTGTTGCTGCTCCTACTGTTGCTGTTGCTACTGTTGCTGCTCCTACTGTTGCTGTTGCTACTGTTGCTGTTGCTACTCTTGCTGCTCCTACTGTTGCTGCTCCTACTGTTGCTGTTGCTACTGTTGCTGTTGTTACTCTTGCTGCTCCTACTGTTGCTGCTCCTACTGTTGCTGTTGCTACTGTTGCTGCTCCTACTGTTGCTGCTCCCACTGTTGCTGTTGCTACTCTTGCTGCTCCTACTGTTGCTGCTGCTACTGTTGCTGTTGCTACTGTTGCTGCTCCTACTGTTGCTGTTGCTACTCTTGCTGCTCCTACTGTTGCTGTTGCTACTGTTGCTGCTCCTACTGTTGCTGCTCCTACTGTTGCTGCTCCTACTGTTGCTGTTGCTGCTCCTACTGTTGCTCTACTCTTGCTGCTCCTACTGTTGCTGCTCCTACTGTTGCTGTTGCTACTGTTGCTGCTCCTACTGTTGCTGTTGCTACTGTTGCTACTCTTGCTGCTCCTACTGTTGCTGCTCCTACTGTTGCTGTTGCTACTGTTGCTGTTGCTACTCTTGCTGCTCCTACTGTTGCTGCTCCTACTGTTGCTGTTGCTACTGTTGCTGCTCCTACTGTTGCTGCTCCTACTGTTGCTGCTTCTACTGTTGCTGCTGCTACTGTTGCTGTTGCTACTGTTGCTGCTCCTACTGTTGCTGTTGCTACTCTTGCTGCTCCTACTGTTGCTGTTGCTACTGTTGCTGCTCCTACTGTTGCTGTTGCTACTCTTGCTGCTCCGACTGTTGCTGTTGCTACTGTTGCTGCTCCTACTGTTGCTGCTCCTACTGTTGCTGCTCCTACTCTTGCTGTTCCTACTGTTGCTGCTCCTACTGTTGCTGTTGCTACTGTTGCTGCTCCTACCATTGCTGCTCCTACTGTTGCTGTTGCTACTCTTGCTGCTCCTACTGTTGCTGTTGCTGTTCCTACTGTTGCTGTTGCTGCTCCTACTGTTGCTGTTGCTACTCTTGCTGCTCCTACTGTTGCTGTTGCTACTGTTGCTGCTCCTACTGTTGCTGCTCCTACTGTTGCTGCTCTTACTGTTGCTGTTGCTACTGTTGCTGCTCCTACTGTTGCTGCTCTTACTGTTGCTGTTGCTACTCTTGCTGCTCCTACTGTTGCTGTTGCTACTCTTGCTGCTCCTACTGTTGCTGTTGCTGCTCCTACTGTTGCTGTTGCTGCTCCTACTGTTGCTGTTGCTGCTCTTGCTGCTCCTACTCTTGCTGCTCCTACTGTTGCTGTTGCTACTCTTGCTGCTCCTACTTTTGCTGTTGCTACTCTTGCTGCTCCTACTGTTGCTGTTGCTACTCTTGCTGCTCCTACTGTTGCTGTTGCTGCTCCTATTGTTGCTGTTGCTGCTCCTACTGTTGCTGTTGCTGCTCCTACTGTTGCTGTTGCTACTCTTGCTGCTCCTACTCTTGCTGCTCCTACTGTTGCTGTTGCTACTCTTGCTGCTCCTACTGTTGCTGTTGCTACTCTTGCTGCTCCTACTGTTGCTGTTGCTACTCTTGCTGCTCCTACTCTTGCTGCTCCTACTCTTGCTGCTCCTACTGTTGCTGTTGCTACTCTTGCTGCTCCTACTGTTGCTGCTCCTACTCTTGCTGCTCCTACTGTTGCTGTTGCTACTCTTGCTGCTCCTACTGTTGCTGTTGCTACTCTTGCTGCTCCTACTGTTGCTGTTGCTACTCTTGCTGCTCCTACTGTTGCTACTCTTGCTGCTCCTACTGTTGCTGTTGCTACTCTTGCTGCTCCTACTGTTGCTGTTGCTACTCTTGCTGCTCCTACTGTTGCTGTTGCTACTCTTGCTGCTCCTACTGTTGCTGTTGCTACTCTTGCTGCTCCTACTGTTGCTGTTGCTACTCTTGCTCCTGCTGTTGCTGTTGCTGCTCTTGTTCCTGCTGTTGCTGTTGCTACTCTTGCTCCTGCTGTTGCTGTTGCTGCTTCTACTGTTGCTGTTGCTGCTCTTGCTGCTCCTGTTGTTGCTGTTGCTGCTCTTGCTGTTGTTGCTGCTCTTGCTGTTGCTGCTGCTGCCTTTGTTGCTCCTGTTGTTGCTGTTGCTAATGCAGCGCCTGCCTCGCGCTCCAAATATCGTGTATTCCTTGTTTTTTTTCCTCTCAAAGATCTCAGGGGATCGTCGCTGAAGATCTAGATCTGATATTTAGTGCGATGTTTTCTGCAGGCATCTCAATGGAAACAAACCGAGCTATAGTGGATAGAACTCGGTGCAATGACTGTCGTGTCCTCCTTTAAAGTGTCGTCCCTGGAGTGAAGAGAGTCAACACCCACATTATAATATTTTTTCCCTTATCAATATCCTGGAGAATCCACCAGCTTCCGTCCAACACACTCCATCAGCCTATGGACACCTTTTCCTATCACTCTCTCACTGTCGTACTATGCCCCCTCTCATACTTCCCCAACGCAACATACTCAACAACTCTTGCTTCTAAAAATTAATAAAGATTAATTTATTAAAAGAAAAGTGTAACGTATATGAGACGTGTATGCGAAGAAAATGTGTGTCGTGTACTATAACATAAATGTGTATGTCAGCCTTCAAAGTTCAGGATCATAGTGTACACATCATGGCAAGGATTACACGACATCATTCGAGTCAGTACGATAAACCTCACCGGAGTCGTATCCTTCTCTCCAGACATGTCCTCCTCCAGGAACTCTGATGACCATGAGATCTTAATCCCATGTAAATATATAATCCGTGGAAAAAACTGTTATTGTTCCTAACACAACTGTTCCTAACAGTTTATAGAAACTCCGGCTTCATAATTCCGGCGCGGTGAAACAAACATGGAACACTGTCCTATGAACAAGACTTTTTGTCTCTTGATAAATGTTCACTAGTTCTCACTATTAAACAGTTATTGTCTATACTCCAATAGAGTCCTTTATTGTTGTTCTAGTCATAAGTGAACTGAATATCCATCACACTGGTGTGTTAAAACTGGTATGACCTAAACTCATTCGGTATTTATCCTGTAGGATACATATACCATTTAGCTCCACTGAGCAATGTTGATCATCTTCCTCTAGCATAAGCTCCTGTTGTACAGTTGCTGGCCAATCTTCCTGCGCCAAACTTTATCCGGGATCGGATTTTTCCTGGGTTCCGTGTTCTTCATTCCAGCCAGAGGAACCTGTGAAATAAATCATATAACCGGTGATAGTCTCCCCGTCACTGATCTCTATTAGATGATCGTGGGCCATCGGCCTCGCTCAGAAAATATAATGAACCTACTCTGTCATGGACAGATGACTGAACACATATGTTATCATCAGGCCAAGACAAGAAAAAAAAAATCAACAAACAGAATGCGGAACCCCGCCCACCAGGGACACTACGGGAATATCCCAATTATCCCTCATTACTTAATTCTCGACTAGTAAAGCTTATCCACACTTCACTAATCTATTTTCAACTAACAGAGCCAAGTATCACTTCCCTACTCTAGCTAGTTTTCCACTAACAGTGCTAATCATCACACTTTAGTTTTAACAAGGCTACAGCCTATATTAATTAGAACTAATTATAATAGGTTCTACCTTAGGCAACACTGCAGTTAGATCAAATTACATCCACTCTTGCCATGACAGGCACGTGTAAAATTAAATCACTAATTCGCACACGGTAGACGTTTTCCCATCAGAACCACAGTGCCGAAGCACATCTTCTACAATCCAAGGTTTGCGTTCAACTCCCCATCTCCAATCATGGTTTTTGGCCAAACCTCTAAAATTGGTCACGTGACATGGTTGTTGTCCTGCAGGTGTTATTTGGGCAATCATCCATTGTCAAGAATCGATTTTCCTTGGCTCCATCAATGTCAAAGTTGTCATCAGTTGTTTTGACTCCCCCAACAAACTAACGAGTTACTGTATGATCCCAACAACAGTTTTCCCCAACAAGCTGCCAATCTTCTTGATGTTCCGGAAACTATAAATTACAGAGGTACTGTTATCTTCAGTGCTGAGTACTTCCGCTCTCAATCCAACTTGTTTATGAACTGTCAAAGCGATGTATGATTCAGCGCACTCACTTCCCAATGATTACTATTTGCTGACCCGATGTAACTCGTGCAGCTGTATTTATTTACCGTCGTGGGGATTAGGACATCCAATTTGTTTTTACTGTTATAAAAATAGTTGTCGCTGGCAGATAGTCCGTTTTATCAGAAAGCCTCTATAATAATCAACTGGGTAAACGCAAGGTTTTATTTTGTGACAATGACGTCTATCTTATTTCCTATAAAATACTAACACTACTGGTGTTGCTTCTGTTGCTGCTGCTGCTGTTGCTGCTGCTGCTGCTACTGCTACTACTACTACTACTAATACTAATACTACTGTGTTGCTGCTGTTCTCCTTCCTCCTCGTCCTGTTCCTCCTCCTCCTCCTTCTCCTCCTCCTCCTCATACTACTACTACTACTACTACTACTACTACTACTACTACTACTACTACTACTACTACTACTACTACTACTACTACTACTACTGCTGCTGTTTTCTCTTCTTCTCATTCCTCCTCTTCTTCTTCTCCTTCTCTTACCGTGTTTCTTCTTCTTAATTAGGAAAGTTGATGCCCTTACTTTCAGACCTAGTTTCAGCCTGGCTGTGCTAACGATTGCGGACAGATTCAAGGTCCAGCAGGCTAAGTCATATATCTTCAGTGGCTGTGGACAAGAAACGCCTCCTACATGAAGTCCTGGACACAGATAATGGCCACGGACTGATAAGAGGAAAATTATGGATGGCTCAGGCAGAGGGCACAATCAGAGAAGTATGCTCGAAAACATTGCGAGAGGATAGAATGGATCAGAATGCTAGAAGAGATGTTAGACCTATACCCAATAGTACTTCTGGTACGTGTGATCGTGGAAGCACTCAAAGGGGTTACGTTTTTAGCACCCTCTTTGATTTTGTCAGCACCTGCACGAATTGTCCTTACGGTGGTTGGAGGTAAACCATGGACTTTACCGATATTAACAGTCCGATCGACAGCCTCATAACGACGTAACACATCTAACTTCACCTCAAGAGTAACACATTTCCTGGTTCTCTTATAACCAGACACACTATCAGCACTTACTGTGCGCTTCGAACTCATAATTATGGGTTATTACACGATAAAATCCTGGAAAAACTGTACTTCACAAAATGTAAAATGGCGACGTAAACGCAGCATTGCAACACAGGTGACGACGTTATAGCGGAACGTAGCGACGTAAAGTGAAGTTATGTCCTATTGTGACAACGACGTTATAGTGAAACGACGTAAACCGAAGCGACGTATAGCGGTATCTTCCTGTACTCAGATGTGCCGACGTTCACTGAGTATTTGTGAAGTAATGAAGAAAGCTGCAGAAGGCAGACATCATTGGCATAGCATGATGACGAAACTGAAAGACTAGCTAATGGCTGAGCAACTGGATGAGGAAGTACATGATCTGCAAGTGCTCACTTACCGGACTTGAGTGTATCAGTCATCTCGAAGCTAGATGGGCAGGTTGTGAGAGACGGCAGTGGCATTTGATGCGAGGAGTTGGATCTGTACAGGTCCACCCACAGATCATCACCTTCTTGTCTGGAAGCCTGTAGGAAAGACATGGCTATTACTCTACGGATTTCTATAATGTTGGGTCTGTTGTATTTACCAACACATACAATTCTTTATAAATCCTGAACAGGAGAATGTTATTGTAAGGCCTATACAAGGAACATCCATACAGTGGCGTCCATAGACTGTATCGAATGTTAATAATAATATAATGGTCTTTCTTCTGTCCGCTTACCGCGCTTTCAGCGAGATACAGAATGACTAATGTGTCTGAGTCGGTCTTCACCTCCCAGTGGGCATCGACACTAGTCTGAGTAGCTAAGGGATGATGGACTATTGTCTCCGCTGGTATGTGGAACCTTCCGAGTATTACAGGCTGTGCTTAGTAGGAGACTGTTTATCCTTCACGTTGACACCGGAAGGTACAAGAGGGGCAAAATGAGATGAGATGAGATAAACTTCCTTGCTGAATTTCTACCATCTTTCTTCCTGATATCAACATTTATTACCTTTATACTTCTTGTCACATTAAGTATTCACTAACTATTATATCATCATCTCATTTAGTGACCCCGGACGTGAGTTGCAGTAATCAGAGTCCTACATTGCCCCCTCTCTTCAACAAAGCGTACTAGTGTGGAAATAATACATATTATTGAGGATTTTCTCTGACTTAATCTTTTCAGCTTGCCTTCAAATATTATGTGAGGGATTACCGTTGAAAGGGAGTGTAGGGTGTGTGAGATGCCCAAACAAGGCAAGCATTCGGTGTTTCACCACTGGCAAACCGGTTACTGATGGCCTGCATATTGTTGCCTCAAGTACTAAATAAGAGCACTTATTAAACTAATCGTGCTGACAAAAAGAGCATTAATAAAACAATTGCCGCTAAAACTAAAACCCAAAAAAAACAAGATTATTAAATTAATTCGTGTTTGTTTACGAAAGCTCTACTGTAAAAAGAACATCATTGTTCTCTGGCACACAGAACAACACACAATTGAAGTTGCCAGTAAGCTTCTCCAGCGAGCGTGAGCTTCATTGTGCTTCGTAGAGCGAGGGTCGCAGCATTACATTTCTGCCAACTTGGCTCAGTGAACTGACACAGTGGTCGTGCTATAACCACCTGCTAGCTGAGTTGTTCTCGGTAATGGTGGCACTTGATCTTTACAACTAGGAGGACTCTGAATTGGACCCAGCTTCGCAGAATGTGCACTGTGTAAATTTTAGAGATCTGATGGCTTTATCTCTTTATTCTCTGACTAATGCACATGAAAACCTAACACTGCACATATTAAAGGCAGAATTTATCATGTAGTTTTACACGGCAAAACATCAAGTTAAATCTGACTCTTCTGAACACAGACGCAGACATGAGGACAAGTTAACAGACACAATATCATGCCATTAACGTAACCTTCTTCTAACAATCCATGTTGTGTGGGTTGGTGATCATGTCTGTCCACAGCCTTCTCTCTCGTGTTCTATTAATCATTTGTGATACTGATGTCCCTCCACGCCATGATGTCAGACTGTTCAACATCTTCTCTCTTGGTCTCCCCCTGCCTGTCCTTCCCTTCAATTCTCCGGATGTGACGACACACGCCACTTTCCCCTTTACAGGGCATGTTCAAAGATTGTTGACTGTCTCTTCTGATTTGAGGAGCCAGTTCTGTCTGTGAGTTAACTTCTTTCGGGGCTCTCCGTGGCGAAGTGGTCAAGCAGTTTGACTCGGGCTCCGATGGTTGTGGGTTCGATTCCGGGTCGCGTCCTTCGGTTCACGAGTGAATTTTGTCGGAGACTCCTGTGAGTCGTCGCTCGAGCTACGGAATTCGTGCTTTGTGCGACGCTTTCCGCGCTGCGGAAAGAGACCGAGCCATATGGGATAAAACCCGGTGCAATAAAGTCGACCCTTTCGACTTTTAACTTCTTTCAAAACATCTTCATTACTCTGTCTATATGTCCACAGTGTTCTCATCATTCTTCTTGACAAGCACATCTGCGCAGATTCCACGTAACTCAACATCTCATTCGGCTAATTGTCATTGAAACAATACATACTACTATGAACAGCAGGACATGGTACAAGATGCAAGCCGAGTATATAACTCATAACTGCTATGCTATTAACAGAACTGAACTCAATATTGATTGAGCAATGAAATTCTACTGATGGTGGATACAAGAAAATAGAAAACAGCAAGATATAGACACATATGGTAGACTAATTTAAGATAGACCAATGAACAAGACCTTCAAGAAACAAATGAAGATCGTAAACTGATTAGAGTCATTAGACGTAGACAGTCTAAATGTTTGGGGCATGTTATGACAAGAAATGAATTGGAGAACTTGATGACAACTGGCAAGATCGAAGGGAAGAGACCAAGGGGAAGAACTAGAAGCAAATAACTGGATGGCTTGGCCATGTGGCATGGTCGAGACAGAAACACGGAGCTGATCCACGACTCTGGTGAACGAGTGAGATGGCAGAACATGACCGCCCAGGCTTATCGGCATGGCACATGATGGATGGATGGAAACGAATGTAAGAGGGCTAACAATGCCCTGCAGTCATAAATGGACAAAGCTCTGTGGGTTTCACAGAAAGCCTCACGTTGAAAGTATCAATCAATAGGTTGCCTACCAAGTAGAAAAACTGAATACAACCTGAATCGTCATGACAAGGTATACAGAAAATCTGTCAGGCATGGCAGTTGGTGAAGACAATATAAACTGCTGTCCCTCTGCGGTGTACACATCCTGTAGCAGTAGAGGCGTTGGCGTGTTCCAGTGACCCCAAGGGCTATGCCGGCGGTAAAGCCTCTAATGGTAGGGTCTTCCATGTCGGACAGGTCAAGGGGTGAGAACCAGACGAAGCGATACACAAACCTTGTAGGTAGACCGAGGGCATTCAAAGACTAGGGAAAGTAAACCCGGGTTGAGTTGAGTCAAGAACCTACATCATTGCCCTCGGGGCATTGCCATAAGCGCTCAGTCTTCATCTTCAACAGCCAGCAAAGAGATCCAATCCTAATGGTTCCCGTTGCAATCTGATTATATGTCCGTCTGGCTTTACCTGTGAGTGATGACTGTCGACCTGATCGATCCCCTGACCACCTACTGCTGCTGAATTCTCTCTAGACCATGATAGCCGATCTGTTCTTCTGCATTAGTCACATGCTCACAGACGGCCTTCACCACATCTGCCTTATCATGCATCAAATCACCCCTTAATGATGCTGCACCAGCCAATCTGTCTGTCTGTTCATGTCCAACCACGCCAGTGTCCTGGAGAAAAGATCCAGGGAATGCTCACAACCCGCGATCTCTGAATCGATGCATGACATTCTGCACGAAACATGCGAGTCGTCGCCTTTAGCATGCTCTGTGAATCAGTTACATTCACAAC
Organism: Cepaea hortensis; assembly: GCA_963921405.1. Lineage (NCBI taxonomy): Eukaryota > Metazoa > Mollusca > Gastropoda > Stylommatophora > Helicidae > Cepaea > Cepaea hortensis. The sequence continues at coordinate 112,274,842 of OY992879.1, forward strand.
ATGCGTATGGAGTTTATTCTCAACCAGCGGTAACCTGCAGTAACTGTCTCCACCTCCATTCTCAGACTTGAGGTTGTGGTATCATATCTGACTATGTTGTATGCGTTCTCGAGATAAAATGCTGCCATCGCCTTCTCCTGTCTGTTTTGGAACCCTTCATAAACATCATTGGCACAAGTGGCTGCTTTTGGCCAAGTATGTTTCCCTGGCCGGTAACTTCCCAAACCCTTCTGGAGGAGCCTTTTCCTTTCTAAATATTCCTGAAGCTTAACGGCAACGATCTTCGCCAGCACCTTGCCAAAAGTGTTCTGTTGGATGATAATTCTAAACTCATTTAGCTTTGAATGATCTGTACCTGGTTTAGGAAGTGGTGTCAAATCCTGAGGTACTGATAACGGGCTAGAGTTATCCCATTATCGCAGGAGAAGTAAGGCCCCTCCTTCCCTCCACAAGCTTACGGGACACTCTTGGGCTAGATTGAGTACCCGTGTATCCCCCCTCCCCATCCCCACCCTCCTTCCGAATCCTATCAGGGTTAGGTCCCAAGTTCAAGGTGTGTCCTGCGTGCCGGGGAACTGCATGGATGTGAGGAGCACAGTCGATAAACGAGGCAGTTTAGCTGTTGCAGGGGCGGGGTTGACTGATGAGCATCTTGTCACGGGCCCCTTCCCCAGCACCAGGGAACTACTGGGGTGACCGTGTATGAACCCTCACAAACACTGCGCCAAATATGGTATTACATATGTAAGTAAACCCGAAGTCGGGTGTATTGGGCCACAGGCTTGACGAAACAGCGCAGCGCTGCTCCCTACATGATGATAAACAACTTACCCTATGCCAATAACACTATCTACTAGAAAGTCAGGAAATCACATAAACATACAGAACACCATCCATACAACAGCGATAATAAGTGCAATGGTAGTCTATTTTAAATGGAAAGAAAAGGAAAGAAAAGGTAATATCAAAGGAAAGTACAACGTCATACAAACAAGGACAATAATTGTATTAATCTGGGGCACGGGACGAACGGCAAATATTTGTTTACATGGATAAAATACGATGGGATTCGTGTCAGAAAAAAAAATACGAAACGCAATAGGAAAAGCCAAAAATTTATAACAATATAAATTTCATTTGCAGTAAGAACTTGCATTAGAAATGAGGAAAACATTTCTCATGTGTTTCACAGAACAAGTTTTACCACCTGGACAACAAATAAACAAGCGAGAAAATTGACCGAAGCCACATCAATTTATTTATGCAGAAAAATATTAATAGTACCATAGACTTCTAAAGCGAGTAATCTAAATGTACAAAAAACACAACAGAAACCTTGCAATAACAGAAGGTAGAAAATAGTCTATGGTCAAGTCACGTAAAAAAGAAAAATAGACACATGAGTGAGACATTTATGATCTATTTAAGTCCCCGCCAATCACTGGTATCATGAAGGCTAATAGACTGCAATGGCTGGGGCATATAGAAAGAATGGAAGATAATAGGGAAACAAAACTCGCTTACACTCAGGAAATAAATGACCGTAGACCCCGAGGTAGACCAAGAAGGCGGTGGAGAGATTATATATATACAGACCTACAAGCACTTGGAATCAACCACTGGCAAGAGAAGGTCAACCAGAGAGACGAATGGAGACGGGTTGTATCTGCAGCAAAGAACCTCAATGGCTCGGAACGCTGAAGGAGAAGAAGAAGGAGAAGAAGAAGAAGAAGAAGAAGAAGAAGAAGAAGAAGAAGAAGAAGAAGAAGAAAGAAGAAAGAAGAAGAAGAAGAAGAAGAAGAAGAAGAAGAAGAAGAAGAAGAAGAAGAAGAAGAAGAAGAAGATGTGAGTGCACGGTAATTTTAATTGAAAAATAAGTCCCCAGACATTTTCCCACCATGGCATAAGAGAGAAAGAAGGCCTGAGGCATTTTCCCACCATGGCCTGGGACTATCTGAGCACACGAACTAACACCCACTGCTTCAAGACGAGACTTATGATCGCGTATACCAATTAGCAAGGCACTTGATGACACAGTGCGCGTGCCCTGGACAGACTTCCCACATGATTAGGTGGACGAGTTGCGCTGTGTAGCAGATTTATTAAGGAGTCGCTGTGTAAATCAGGCTTAGGTGGAAGATATGTCGGACTCATTAGCAACGTGTAGTGGGATCCAGCAACAGCAATTAGATATGAATATAATTACCCGGACACGTATATATTACAATAGGAGTACAGCAAGGCTGCACGTTGTCACCATACTTGTTCAAGACATACACAGAACATTAGCTTCAAGCTAGTTAGAGAAATATCTGGGCTACTATTCTCAAGGGAAGAATATATATATATAATCTCACCATCTAATGTCATCTCATCAGGTTCTTCTTGTACCCTGCGGTGTCGAGGTGAAGCATAAACAGCGAGAGAGTGCCCGTTTATGGGCTTCATATATCGATATTCCCATGGATTCTGTAATTCCCCCTGTCCATCATTTACGTGGCCTGCCTCTTGCTCTGCTTCCGTCTGGTCAGTATATCATTGCTTGTTGACGTATACAGTTAGTTGGTAATCTAGTTATATGGCCAAACCATTTAACCTGCTGTTTTCTGATGAAATCTAGCGCTGCTATAACCCCCACTTTAGTCCTGATTTCTTCATTTCTGATTTTCTCTCTTCTTGATACATTGAATATTCTTCTCAGGAATCTCATTTCTGTTATTGTGATTTTTCCTTTCTCTTTTTCTGTCATTTTCCAGGTTTGGCATTGGTAACATAGAGTTGGTAGGATGATTGTGTTGTAGAGTGCTTTCTTAGTAATTATTGATACATGTCAATCATTCTAATATTCAAAGGCCTACTTGCCTAGTTTACTAGGCGGCTCCAAATAAGAATAATATTGTCACAAAGTTCTGGTAATAATCTCATGGCCTCATATGGGATACTTGAACACAATTTATTTTTCTTCATTTTTTCAATGATTGGATGTATAATAATAGATAATGCTAATTTAATCATGTTTAAAAATAGGACGTGTGTTTAGGATGCAAAAGCAAGCAAATATAGAAGGTCCAGAAAAGCTGAGAATGAAAACAGTGCTGATAGAAGACATGAAGAAACGGCACATCAGTTATGTTGGCCTAAGTAAAGGTTAGATAAATCATACAGAAGGGTCATGCCGCAGACAATCCATCACGTTGGAGACAACGATGCGAGATGTTGGCACCGATATCAGATGTAGGCAACGATGGGTGGAGTAGGCAGTGATATCAGATGTAGGCAACGATGGGTGGAGTAGGCAGCAATATCATATGTAGGCCCGATATCAGATGTAGACAACGATATCAGATGTAGACAAAGATATGTGGAGTAGACAGTGATATCAGATGTAGGCAACGATGGGTGGAGTAGGCAGCAATATCACATGTAGGCACCGATATCAGATGTAGACAAAAATATGTCGAGTAGACAGTGATATCAGGTGTAGGCAACGATGGGTGAAGTAGGCAGCAATATCACATGTAGGCACCGATATCAGATGTAGACAAAAATATTTGGAGTAGACAGTGATATCAGGTGTAGGCAACGATGGGTGGAGTAGGCAGCAATATCACATGTAGGCAACGATACGAGGAGTAGACGGCGATATCAGATGTAGGCAACAATACAATGAGTAAACAGCGATTTTAGATGTATGCAACGATACGAGATGTAAGCAATGATATCAGATGTATGCAACGATATGGGGAGTAGACTGCGATATCAGATGTAGGCAACAATACGAGGAATAAAGCGATTTTAGATGTAGGCAACGACACGAGATGTCGGCAACGATATCAGATGTAGGCACCGATACGACTGGAACAGATAGAACAACGACAGTGAGAGAACTGAGAGAATGCTAATTTTCCGTGACTACACACAGGTGGGGAGCTTCATTTTTAACAAATCCACCGAGAAGCATATATGCACATTTGAATACACGTGATACAGGTGTACATTAAAAATGTGTGGCCTCATTATGATTAGATAAAGCCTAGAACACAGAAGACATACTAGACGACAAGTGGACAGATTTATGGACAGAGCGATATAGAAAGTGGACAAGTGGACAGATTTATGGAAAGAGCGATATAGAAAGTGGACAAGTGGACATATTTATGGACAGAGCGATATAGAAAGTGGAAAAGTGGACAGATTTATGGAAAGAGCGATATAGAAAGTGGACAAGTGGACATATTTATGGACAGAGCGATATAGAAAGTGGACAAGTGGACAGATTTATGGAAAGATCGATATAGAAAGTGGACAGATTTATGGACAGAGCGATATAGAAAGTGGACAAGTGGACAGATTTATGGACAGAGCGATATAGAAAGTGGACAAGTGGACATATTTATGGACAGAGCGATATAGAAAGACGGCGACAGAAAACGCACTGACAGTCTTGTCTCATGGTACGGAATGGTTTCAGCGCACGAATTGATACATGCTGTTGGAGATCACAGGATGTGGAGAAGTGTGATCGTGCATGCCAGTCGACAAGGAACTTGATGATGATGATGATTTAAAAATTCTTGGGATAAAAAGGAGAATAAATAGATCTCTACTCAACACGAACTGGATATTGAGGAAGATTGGTTATTACGGCAAATCAGATTTAGGAAAATTAAATATTTTAGGCATGCAAAACGTCTTAAATGTCTGGAAAAGGAGGGAGGTGTACCGAAGAGGCGGAAAAGAGAAAGACTAAAGCAAAGATGCATTAAAGCTGTGATTCAAACTGCCAAGCAGGTTCACAGAGAATGCAGGAGATCTCCTTATTAGGAGTTGTGAAATGTCAATCGTGTTCTATCCGTGCTGTTTAGAGGCATGACATTGCTACCCCGGGGATATTTGGAGAAACAACAATGAGTCTAAATCATACATGTACGACGTGCGATGTTTTTTTCCTCTAGGTCTGATACTCGCTAGTACCACAATAAGGACACTTGGGAGTCATGAACATGTTCTCTGTTTTCCGACAGGTTCAGTAAGATAATAGCGTTTCATTCTGGTAATGACAGTCTATAGACTATAGGTCATGAGTTATTTCTATGATGTTCTGATTGTATTTGTAGCAGTGAAGTGAGCATATACTTACTGAAGACTTTGACCTCCTCTTTCTGCGGAGACAGCAAATGGTGATGATGACGAAGATAACCAATGCCAGCACAGCACAGGCAGAAGCAATAATCATCGTAGTGTTGAAATTGGGCACTGCGGGCAGATGTTGATTATTTGTATTCAGCAAGTACACTAACTGCTTCACCCTAACACACTGATATGTATTCATTATTACTCCAATCAACCAAATTTGATGGACAATTTTCAGTTTCCACTTTGTGAACAACTTTCATATCTCATACAATAATAGAAACACATTTATTATTAATTATGGAATATTAGTCAACAGTGGCTCACAATTCTGAAAACATGTTATACAAGCAGAAAATAGTCCATACATAACACCTGATTCAATTAAAGAGTATTAGTACCAAAATACAAAAGCAAACGCTGTAATATGCAATGCAGAAAATATAAAATAAAGTAAGTTAAAAGAGACATAGAGAGAAGCAGTGAAATGTATAAATATAGATAACATGTATAGGCTAATGACATAAAACAATGTCACAAATATTTACAGACAAAATGAAGTTAAGTAGAACATACTTCAAATATGATTCTATTATGTATTAAAAGCAAATGTGCATTAGCCTTGAAACATGCCTGAGCCAGCAATAGTGCTGTGGGTGTCACGGGCACTGGAGGTGCTGAAGACAGACAGGTCTCAGAGAAGTTGTATCAGAACTGCCAAAAGACTCAACAGAAAATGAAGGTAGTGGAATTCTGAATTTACAAACAATGGAGCAAAGAAGACACCGTGAGTGGCAACTGAACAATTTTCATGTAGCTTCAGAGCAGAGATGGCACCCTTGAAAATTGCAACAGAAATACTTTGACAAAGAAAAATAAAAAGAAACAAACAGCTCTCTAGACACATGCGAAGCTAGTTGTTTCAATACAGAAGAGCAGAAATAGTGCATAGCTAGCGGGTCTAAAAATAGGCACTCCATGGATGTCAGCAATACGCCAAGGTTATAATATAAGATGATCTTGGCTTATCCTAAACCAAAGAGGACAACATATTGGCAAAGCAGTGCAGAAGACGTCCTCCGCCTTATATGGACACAAGCTATGCTGAGACCAAGAGATTTATAAGAAGCATTTATATAACCAAATGGGACTCAGAGCATACAGGCCACCAGAATGAAGATGCACATTACCAACTTCACCGAAGAGAAGAAGTAACAATCTCCAGACTCCACACAAACACAACAGCTGAAATGCTATACGTTTAATCTACTAAGGGGACACTGATGAACGTAACTGTATTGCATGGATATCTAACACATACAGAACAGGAACAAGTCTGCTGGCCTACACCAGCTCTATTGGAAGACAAACTCTATGGTGGTGTCAACAAGCTCAAGAAGATTGCTACTTTCTTCAGATTTATTCATAAAGATGTATGAAGGTGAAGGAAAAAAAACAGAAGAGGATAAACTCTCTCCATAGATCCCGACAGCTGATTAGCCAAACACAACACTTTGTTAAATAACTACCAAGAGAAAAGATATGACACAGTCATGCTGGAAGGACGACACATCGTCAGGTTGCCAAAGAAATAAACGTGATGGTATGCGACGTCACTTCTGCCAGTAAAACGGACACTTGAAAAAATGTTGTAAGAAAGAACTCATGAAAATCCCCATAAAATTAGAAGCAGTGTTTCCTATAGAGGGCCAAGTACGGATCCAACAGTAACAAGCCACATACGTGAAGAATACTCAAGCGTCTGATGAACACATTTAGACTTAGAAATAATTTCTTTTAGAAGATCTTAACGGAACAGAAACGTTGTGAGACATCTTGGGATTATAAAGACAATCATGAACATTTCAACGGAGAAACCATAAACGGAACAGTGTACATTTTAAAACAACAAAGAAGTGCGTAGGATGTTTCTTGTACGATATCTAGCAATATGCTTTATTATCATATACTCAGGATCAAAGTTCACATTACAAATACAGGGAAAATGAGAAATGTTGTACATACTTTGCCTCGAACTTGTTTCTCCATCAGCAATATTCATCTTCTGTGTTGTGGTTACTCTTCCTGTTGCTTGAACCACATCCGTTATATTCGACAGACTGGATTTCTCCATGGTTATAAACATCGTTGCACTTATAGATACAGTCGGAGTAGGATCAATAGGATGGAATATAGTTGGATGGCTTGCAATATCTTTTGCCAAGGCTTGGTTAACTGTCGTTGACTGCAATGAGAGAGGTTGGTGAGGAGTAGTTTCCGCCAGTGGATCATTGAATACTGTCGGAAGTTTGTTCACATTGTCATTTCCCTGTAAAGTTGCACCAAAAAAGGTGGAGTCGTAAGATAAAGTGGATGATGGTTGCAAATACACCGAGGATGCAGTATATATTTCCATGTCTTTGGCCAGTATAGGATAAGTATGGTCAGTCAGTTTGTTGTCTACAATGCTATAACTCGGAGAAATGTTGGAGGTTTCAGTGATTGCCTGCAATGACTTCACGATAGAAAGATCCCCAGAATGTGCCTGTCTGCTTGTACCACCAGCTTCCGTTTCTATTGCAAACGTGTTTATTTCTTGACTACCTTCCCCGGATGTTGTAGTCAATAAATGACCAGAATATATCCGCAGATAGTCTATAATGTGTGCGTCTGGAAATGTTGAAGAGCTCGCGGGAAATAAAACAGTACCCTCTGAGTTCAATGTAGGAATGTGATGAGGCAAAACCACAGGAAAAGTAGTTCTTATTGAAACCGACTCACTAACTGTAGTTACACGATGTTTGCTGGTCACGAGAGGTGAAGCCTCAGTGATGTTTCTGATGTTGGTGAGTTCAGAGCTGCGTAGATGTGTATCATTTTCTTCGAGAATTGATGGGGATGTCACATTAAGGATCAGATTTGCAAAAACGCCACCGGGAGCGAAAGACACGACAGCATCTGATTCAAGCAGTACATCAGGGGATGATCCAGCACTGTCTACTGTTGTTAGATTATGCGTTATGCCAGATGTTATGGGCGAAGAAGTGTCTGTTACAGCAGAACCCACAGCACCATTCAATACATGATCTGTTCTGGTGACATATATTTGACCAGAGGTTGTATGTTCTCGATCTACATGCCGAAACTCCGCAGTATGCGTGTCCAGATGTAAGACATTAGATCCGCCCTGAGCTGTACTTGAGATATCTGTTGAAGCCACAGCAGGCAGTGAGCAATTGAGTGCTGATTTCAGGGGATTTCTTATACAATCTTCACTTTTAGCACCGACCTGGCAGGGTGTGATGAGGAACTCGGTGTTTACTCTTAGTAAGCCGTACTCAGGGCCCGTCTCAACTATTGCGCTTATCGTACTGAGATGAAACGCTGTTGATTTGTCATTTAGAACTTGTGACCTGTCATATATAGGATCCACTAGCAATACATGCGATGGTTCTAGATCATTAGTCCAGGCTGGCGAGTGAGTATAGACATTTACGGTATAATATCCTTTACTGTCAGTGATCTTGTGCTCAGTGCTCACGAGTTTCGATGTTCCCGATGACGATGATAGTGTCTGCTGATTGTGAATAGTTGATGGCGGTGGTATTAGCTGCTCGTGGCGAACAGATGGTACTAGAAATGTTTCTGTAGTAGATGTAGACGTTTGGTCAACTGTGACCGTGTAAATAAAGGACGAGACGTCAGCAACTGTGAGGTATCTACTGCCACCGATTTGGTCCAACAGCCAGCGAATTTCCGATTGTCTGTAATCCTGAAACGTCTCTGCGGGTCTATCCGATCCCGTGTTGGAAAAACTTGATTTCACATTTCCATTTCCCTCATGAAAATAAGAGCTAACTGCTGGATCAGTAGTCCCGTGAAGTGAGTCTGTCTGCAGTGAGCCTGTGACCGTGTATACGAAGTGACCGGACGAACTTCTTGAGAGGGCCTGATTGCCTGACGACTTCTCTTTGATATCAATCTCGCCATCTGTAGCCTCGTCTACGTCTTCGGATAAGCTCAGCGACCTGTAAGTGGGATACAGTGTTTCTAATCAGTGGCGTTCGTCTCTTGGAATATTTCATTAAGTCACTTACAAAATAACGTATGCCATGAGAGCTCAATATTGTGGAGTGGGCATGCACTATACGGGAGGGGGGGGGGGAACAGTACAATAAAACAGACTGGGGAAATGTCAGTCTAAGGAAATATAAATAATTATTAATAACTTAGAGAGATCAAACACAATAAAGGAAGAGAAAAAACTATGAACAATTCTAAATAACATAGAGAGATCAAACACAGTAAGATGTATACTGATATCAGGAACAGAAAGAAATACAAATTCATGGGCAAATTGGGGAAATTCTGCCAGCACATTAATATTAATATTACAACCCTGCCCCCTTCTAGTAGAGAATATTGCCATTGCCATGTTCGCACAATTTAACTTCTGGCCTATAGGCCACATGCTGTGGCAAAGTATCCGAATAAATACTCACAATCACTTGAGTAGTTGCAGCAGCCGCCGTAGGGAAAGTGGTCCTGTGTTTCAATCCCCATCCAGGCTGGCATGTTCTTACCAGTGATCTGGTCTCCCTGGATGACCCATTTTATCACGGATAACAGGAAATTATCTAGGAAGTCAAGACGCCCGCATGATATTGACCACAGCACCTACCGAGTGCCGATTGATCTACACATACTTGGGGATAGCACCATATACCCTACGCGAATCATGTCGTGAAAAGAGTTTTCAAAATTTGACTTGACTTGAGTAATTATTGGTTTGTGGTCAATCCTTATATCCGTGGTTGTGTTTACAGTGCTCCGTGTGAAAGTCTGCCATTGTCAGTGCACATTATTGTTGTGATTGTTATTTCTATAGATGTTGTTATATATCGATTAGTGTTCAGTATTGTTTCATTTTTTTTTTCATTTTCCTCATGTGGTTTCACATTTACCTCTTACTGTTCAAAAGATCAGAAATTTCTCATTTATTCTAGAATCGCTATACACGAGGGTAGTCAGAAAGTTATGCACCACAATTATTATCTCTTTAACGTTAATAACACACACATGAAATTTAGTCACAATGTTCATGCACATGTGCAGCAAACATTTCTACTTCTCAGAATAATCCCCATTAACTTTAACGGCTTTACGCCATTTTGAAACAAGAGCATGTATCCCAGATCTGTACCACATTTTGTCCCGTTCTCATAGTCATTTCTTCACTGCATTAATCACTGCCTCGTTATCTTCAAACTGTTCCACGAATAGCATTCTTAAGGACAGAAAAGATGGAAATCAGATGGTTCCAAGTCTGGACTGTAAGGTGGATGGGACAGTACATTCCATCACATTTTGTCGATTGCCTCCCTTGTTCGCAAATTTATGTGAGGACGCGCGTTGTCGTGAAGGAAAAGCAGTTGCTTTCGATTCTTGTGAGGCCTAACCCTGCAGTAACGACGATTGAGTGTAGTGAGTGTTTTGATGTACATTTCTGAATTGATGGTCCCGCCTTTTGGCAGCACATCCATGATAATCCATTAATGCCTTCACCCCCCCCCCCCCACCTCACTTCTTCTTCTTTTTCTTCTTCTTCTTCTTCTTCTTCTTCTTCTTCTTCTTCTTCATTCCGAGCCATTGAGCTCACCCCCACCCCCCCCCACCCCCCCCCCAAAAAAAAAACAAACAGTGAGCATGACTTTGCCGGCTGATGGAGTTGTTGTGAATTTTTTTTCCCTCGCTGGTGACTGAGGATGATGCCACACCACTAACTGTCTTTTTGTCTCCACCTCAAAATTATGAACCCAAATTTCGTCTTTTGTCACATTGTTTGACAAAAAACATCTCCAACTGTCTCGAACCGCCGCAATAATTCCGAACAAATTGTTTTTCTTTGGACCTTATTTGTCCTCTGTGAAATTTCGAGGAATCCTGCTTGCACAAATCTTTGAATATTCCAGGTTTTTGAAAATTTCAGTCGCGCTACCTTTGCTTATTGAAAGCTGCATGGGCAATTGTTAACTTGTGATTCTCCTATCTCTGCGAATCATGATGTCAGCAGGTTCCAACATGATCCGGTAGGTCGTTGTTGCAGGACGTCCAGATCGTGGCTTATCAGCTAGCTTCACATCTTCACTTTCAGAAGCCAAAACTCTCTGTGTCCAGCGACTAACTGTGCTTCTATCGACTGAAAGTGCCATAAACATCAAATACACGTTTGTGAACGTTAAGAACAGTTTATTTCTCTGCAATCAAAAATTCTTTAACAATCATCTGCTTGTAACGTACGTCATTAATATCTGCCATTTCAACGGTTTTGTGTCGCGGTTAGAATAGGTTTACAGAAGTGCAATTTGGCACACACCTTCAAGAGATTATAAACTTAAATTGGTGCACATTTAATACTTCTATCATAATTATTAGCTGAGGTAATAATTGTGGTGCATAACTTTCTGACCCACCCTCGTCTGCTGTTAGATAACGCATGCAATGTTGCTATACCACCAATTTTGGCTATTTGTGGAATTGCTTCTCAACAATGTTGTCCAATTCTGTAGTCTGGCAGGCTGAAACTCATTATGTTTATGTTATTCGTCGCTGTGGAATCACTACATTAAAGGTTCTATTACTTTCAGGAGATGTTCGTGTGAAGACACAAGAGAGTGGCCGGGACACTATCTCGGATTAATTTTTTCTTCTTCCATGACGTCTTAACGATTCAAACATATCTGTCTGTTTTATTTAAGAACAGACGGTCTTTGAGTTTATACACCTGCAGTCAAATTTACATTTGGAACGATAAGATAATCTGAAGAAAGCACCAACAAATATGTTGAAATGAATGTTACAGATCATAGAGACAGAAGCTACACCATGAGAGAGATCAAATGTAATCAGTTTCCATGGTATAGTAATTAGTGCCCCTTGCTCACCCACCAAGGCTGCTCATTGCCCACTGTGCAGGCACTTTCTTTCTGACCAGTACGACAACTGAGAGGCAGATCCACACTTAACCGGCTGTGCGGCTGATTCGGCCCCGTACCACAGCCATGTCGCTGATACTGCCTCGAACTCACAATATCTTAGTCATGTTGCCTACTAACTGGCTTCGGCGTTCATGTCTCTCCACAGATTTCGGTCCTTGATGTCCTGGATCAACTCTGCAAATAATATCCCTCAGTCCATTGATCGACATTTCTATCGGTCTGCCACTGCTTCGTCTCCCACTAATTGTTCTAGTCGTCACGAGGTTTTCCAATGCCTCTGTTCTAATTACATGACCAAAGAATGTTGTTTGTCTTTTTCTTATAGTGGTATATAATGTGCAGCTTTCTTTAGCCTTTTCCAGGCAATGGTTGTTAGTTACTCTGCCATACTACACACGGATAAGAAACAATAACGTGGTTGTGTTGGATGACTTGCTTGAGTCATCCAGATGCTACTCTTTCATCATGACTAAGTGAGCTCCGGCCATGTTGACAGACACACAATAAGTGTTCATACTTCATGTTCGCAGTAAAAGAGAGTTCGTCCTGGTCGGCCTTTGCCAAATATGGTGGTCTGTACACAGATCTATTGACACTCATTCACAATGACACAAGTGGTTTAGAGAGCTCTCTGTCAACGCAAAGTCAATGAGTATCTTAAACGCTGTCAGTTTCTCTCACACCATAATGGCCCAGCAACCATCAGCTTGTAGACCCTTTCGTGTGTTTACTTTAACAGTTAAACTGACGTGACCGAATCTGTGTTGATGACAAATGTGAAACCGTTGCTTAGTTAGTCACCACTCAACTGATCTATATATTATTTGCTTAAATATTGCATATTCTCATTTCTGCAAGTGAATACGCCAGATAAAGAAACGAAACAGAATTAATGCCAAGGATTACAGAAAAGGGAGCTCTTGTGTGTGTGTGTGTGTGTGTGTGTGTGTGTGTGTGTGTGTGTGTGGGTGGGGGGGGGGTGTAGTTAGTGAGTTTACAATAGAGTTACAGATCATTAAACATATATCGCCTGCCGTGAGTCTATCCCAGAGCCTGATTCTTTCACCTCTGAGGTATATCCATACCATCCTATAATAAACTATCGTCGCGACTCTCAATGAACGATGTGGGCAATATCAACGCGGCCTCCTATACTTCCCAGAATATTTTCAGGTGGCAATTTTAGGCTGGATCAGCCCAGGGAGCCCAGATCGATGGAACAAACTCCCCACCTCTAAGAGGGTTCGAACACATAACCCATGGGCCGGCAAGCAAGCGTGCTAACCACTGCGCTACGATGAATCGCATTGGACATATACTTCTGGCGATACAAATGCCCTGTGTTGCCGGCGCCGATGGGGTAAGCAAAGTATAGCAACACTATTGCCCACGGTGCACGTTGTAGGAGGGGACACTGGCTAGAGCATGCCGTAGACAACTGTCAACAACCCAAGCAATCATGAACACGTCTACAACCAGCTGGGCTTGATGTGGCTGAGGGACCTATGCTTCATCTGGAGATGGAGGGCACAGGAAGAAGACAGAGAAACCCAAGAGGTCAGTGTGTCAGATCTGGCATGCACTTGTCTCCAGTCTGTTTCCTCTAGACACACTCCAGCCAAGGTTACGGGCTCTGCCTATATGTGGGGAGGTTGTCTATTCCTGACAAGTTTGCCAACACAGCGGCTTGACGGCGTACTCTTGGCAATTGCCAGCTGCTTGGGTATTGCCAACGTGTACAACTGTCACCAGGAACGTGCTGTTCTTCGCACTGAGCCGAGAAGGCTAGGGGTCCATTCTCGATGAGGGAGGGGGGAGGGGTGTGTGGCGGTGGGCAGTGTTGCAGGCCTCCTGTGTAGAATGTATGGCAATGACATCCCCGTCTGTTCAGACCCGACTTGGAGTAGCACACGAACAGATCTATGAACATGTGTGCTGCTGTTGCTGAATGTCAATTACAGGTTGGCCCTGAGATCAATGAGATCATATGAGAAATAGTCCCACGGGTACAGACCCTTGATCGTCTGTGAATGCCTCTGAATGTTAAGTCACGCAATTCGTGAACAAATGCTGCAATAACTATAGAGCTAGTGTGACGTAATCAAACAAACGATAGCTCTAATAATACCGGGACTAATAAAAGCTCCTATTATGAGTATGTCGTCTGGGATAAGCTGACGACACACTTCCAGTCTTTGAGGTTACAAAATATCACGGACTCCATTGTTTCTCCAAATTCAGTCCGTGGGAGTTCAGCTGCAGAGGGTATAGTGATGACAGTGATACACGCAGGAAATGAAAGCATTGCCAGGAGACCATTATCTCATTGGCAAGTACACCCACTCTCTAACAATTTCCAATCGGAGACAGTGGTCGTGAAAACACCAGTAGAACAGGCGCATTGGGTTTACATAGCTGTTTCTGTGGAAAAGGTCAACCAACAGTGGAAAACAGTGTCAGAAGATGTTGAATACTACTACTAATAATAATTGTAATCACAATAATAATAGTAATAATAATAATAATAATAAGAAGAAGAAGAAGAGGAGGAGGAGGAGGCAAAAAAGGGGGGGGGGAGGGGGTGGATGAAAAGAAAAAGAGGCAGTTAATTTATTCCGTCTAGCAGCGCACGCGAGGAAACATTTTTTAAATTAAATGTGTGAAAAAACTGCCGATCGGTAATTGCGTCGGCCATTTCCCTGTTTGTTTAACAAACCAAAAAACGAAATATCCTATAAAATATATACAAAATACGAACATTACATTCAGTTTCCTATTCAAATACAGACATTAAACTCGCTTCACAATACAAATTCAAACCGTAGATACTTTCATATAAACATAGAGACATCAAACGTGCTTTCTTATACACATGCAAACATTTCCCACACTTTCCTATAAAAGGACAGACATTATTCTCAGTTTCAAATACGAATAACAATCCATCCATCATGTGCCATGCCGGAAAGCGTGGGCGGTCATGACTCGCCATTTCACTCGATCACCAGAGTCGTGGATCAGCTCCGTGTTCTTATCTCGACCATGTCATGTGGCCAAGCCATCCAGATATTCACCTCTCGGTCTTCCTCTTGGTCTGTTCCCTTTGATCTTGCCAGTTGTCACCAAGTTCTCCAATTCATTTCTTCTCATAACATGCCCAAACAATTTTGACTGTCTACGAATAACAATAACAAAATATTATTATCCATTGCACATATTTTTTTTTTTTGGGGTATAAAGCACAAACATTACAGGCTCTTTCCTAATAAAATGACCAGTATTGCACACATTTCTTTAAGCAAATACAAACATAGGATCTTCCCTATAAAAATACCAATACTGCACATATGTCTTTATAAAAATAGAAACATATCACATGATTTCCTATATGAACATACACATTACACGCGTTTTGCTATACGTACTATGGTACAATACAAGTGCCTCCCTATCAGAATAGAAATAAACGCACCGATGAGAACACAGAAACAAATGCGATGCGTTCTTTACACGAAAGGAATCACGCAAATGAACGTGTCCTGAACAAGCAGATATAAATGACATAAACAACAGACAAAGCTGCATAATCAAACAATATATTGACCAACCTTTCCATCGCGTGCGAGTTTTGAAACTAAAGTCTGAAGGAGACTTCAAGTTAAAACACCAACGGAATAATCGGCTGTCTACACAAAGCGTTACTGACAGATGAGGATGTCCAACATCAAACGATACAAAGTTCGTAGTTTAAGTATTTCATCCTGAACTTCCTCATGCTCCCCTTGTCTCCTCCACAGATGTCTAATTGCGTCTGTGACCAGCAAAACCCAACACAGGGACTGAACCAATCATCGAGTGCTGACGAGTAACACACATGTCAATGTCTATCATGTTAATTGTCTGTGTTATAATAACAATCCACGTTGTTGTAACTGGTCTTGTCAGTGTGTGACAGGGGCATGCCCAGGCTTATAGCTGGCTTCAGCGTGATCCAACTGTTTGTGATACCGGCAGTGTGTACTTGACTTCCACATCATGATAGTGATAATGTGGCTGTTAGTGATGTGTACATCCCCATGTATGTCAGACCATCATGATGATAAGGCTGTTAGTGATGTGTACATCCCCATGTATGTCAGACTAGCATGATAAGGATATCAGTGATGTGTACATACCCGTGTATGTCAGACCATCATGATGATAAGGCTGTAAGTGATGTGTACATCCCCATGGATGTCAGAACATCATGATGATAAGACTTAGTGATGTGTACATCCCCATGTATGTCAGACCAGCATGATGATCAGGCTTTTAGTGATGTGTACATCCCCATGTATGTCAGACCATCATGATGATAAGGCTGTTAGTGATGTGTACATCCCCATGTATGTCAGACCAGCATGATGATAAGGCTGTTAGTGATGTGTACATCCCCATGTATGTCAGACCATCATAATGATAAGGTTGTTAGTGATGTGTACATCCCCATGTATGTCAGACCAGCATGATGATAAGGTTGTTAGTGATGTGTACATCCCCATGTATGTCAGACCATCATAATGATAAGGTTGTTAGTGATGTGTACATCCCCATGTATGTCAGACCATCATAATGATAAGGTTGTTAGTGATGTGTACATCCCCATGTATGTCAGAACATCATGATAATGTGGCTGTTAGTGATGTGTACATCCACATGTATGTCAGACCATCATGATGATGTGGCTGTTAGTGATGTGTACATCCACATGTATGTCAGACCATCATGATGATGTGGCTGTTAGTGATGTGTACATCCCCATGGATGTCAGACCATTATGATGATGCGGCTGTTAGTAATGTGTACATCCCCATGTATGTCAGACCATCGTGATGATAAGGTTGTTAGTGATGTGTACATCCCCATGTATGTCAGAACATCATGATGATGTGGCTGTTAGTGATGTGTACATCCCCATGTATGTCAGACCATCATAATGATAAGGTTGTTAGTGATGTGTACATCCCCATGTATGTCAGAACATCATGATGATGTGGCTGTTAGTGATGTGTACATCCACATGTATGTGAGACCATCATGATGATGTGGCTGTTAGTGAAGTGTACATCCCCATGGATGTCAGACCATTATGATGATGCGGCTGTTAGTAATGTGTACATCCCCATGTATGTCAGACCATCGTGATGATAAGGCTGTTAGTGATGTGTACATCCCCATGTATGTCAGACCAGCATGATAAGGATATCAGTGCTGTGTACATCCCCATGTATGTCAGACCAGCATGATAAGGATATCAGTGATGTGTACATCCCCATGTATGTCTGACCGGCATGATAAGGATATCAGTGATGTGTACATCCCCATGTATGTCAGACCATCATGATGATGTGGCTGTTAGTGATGTGTACATCCCCATGTATGTCAGACCAGCATGATAAGGATATCAGTGATGTGTACATCCCCATATATGTCAGACCAGCATGATGATAAGGCTGTTAGTGATGTGTACATCCCCATGTATGTCAGACCATCATGATGATAAGGCTGTTAGTGATGTGTACATCCCCATGTATGTCAGACCAGCATGATAAGGATATCAGTGATGTGTACATCCCCATATATGTCAGACCATCATGATGATAAGGCTGTTAGTGATGTGTACATCCCCATGTATGTCAGACCAGCATGATAAGGATATCAGTGCTGTGTACATCCCCATGTATGTCAGAACATCATGATAAGGATATCAGTGCTGTGTACATCCCCATGTATCTCAGACCATCATGATGATAAGGCTGTTAGTGATGTGTACATCCCCATGTATGTCAGACCATCATGATAAGGATATCAGTGCTGTGTACATCCCCATGTATGTCAGAACATCATGATGATAAGGCTGTTAGTGATGTGTACATCCCCATGTATGTCAGACCATCATGATTATAAGGCTGTTAGTAATGTGTACATCGCCATGTATGTCAGACCAGCATGATAAGGATATCAGTGATGTGTACATCCCCATGTATGTCAAACCATCATGATGATAAGGCTGTTAGTGATGTGTACATCCCCATGTATGTCAGACCATCATGATGATAAGGATATCAGTGATGTGTACCCCATGTATGTCAGACCATCATGATGATAAGGCTATCAGTGATGTGTACATCCCCATGTATGTCAAACCATCATGATGATAAGGCTGTAAGTGATGTGTACATCCCCATGTATGTCAGACCATCATGATGATAAGGCTGTTAGTGATGTGTACATCACCATGTATGTCAGACCATCAAGATGATAAGGCTGTTAGTGATGTGTACATCCCTATGTATGTCAGACCATCAAGATGATAAGGCTGTTAGTGATATGTATATCCCTATGTATGTCAGACCATCAAGATGATAAGGCTGTTAGTGATGTGTACATCACCATGTATGTCAGACCATCATGATAATAAGGATATCAGTGATGTGTACATCCCCATGTATGTCAGACCATCATGATGATAACGCTGTTAGTGATGTGTACATCCCCATATATGTCAGACCGGCATGATGATTATGTGGCTGTTTGTGATGTGGACAATGCAACTATGATTTTTAGACCACCATGGTGGTAAAAATAAACGTTCAACAGAACAGCAAACAGCTTTCTCTGTCATATATGTTATATGTGTCAAATGTTTTCACTGGCACCACTATTCTGTGGTTTCACGTGTACAATAGAATCTCCACCACTGTGCCCAATAGAATCCCCACCACTACGTGCAATAGAATCACAACCATTGTCTGCAATAGAATCCCTGCTACTGTGTCCAATAGAATCCCCACCACTGTGTCCAATAGAATCCCCACCACTGTGTCCAATAGCATCCCCACCACTGTGTGCAATAGAATCACAACCATTGTCTGCAATAGAATTCCTGCTACTGTGTCCAATAGAATCCCCACCACTGTGTCCAATAGAATCCCCACCACTGTGTCCAACAGAATCCCCACCACTGTGTCCAATAGAATTCCCACCACTGTGTCCAATAGAATCCCCACCACTGTGGCCAATACAATCCCCACCACTGTGGCTAATAGAATCCTCACCACTGTGTCCAATAGAATGCCCACCACTGTGACCAATAGAATCCCCACCACTGTGTCCAATAGAATTCCTGCTACTGTGTCCAATAGAATCCCTGCTACTGTGTCCAATAGAATCTCTGCCACTGCGTCCAATAGAATCCCTGACACTGTGCCCAATAGAATCCCTGCTACTGTGTCCAATAGAATCCCCACCACTGTGTGCAAAAGAATTCCCACCACTGTGTCCAATAAAATCCCCACCACTGTGTGCAATAGAATCCCCACCACTGTGTCCAATAGAATTCCCACCACTGTGTCCAATAGAATCCCCACCACTGTGTGCAATAGAATCACAACCATTGTCTGCAATAGAATCCCCACCACTGTGTGCAATAGAATCCCGACCACTGTGTCCAATAGAATCCCCACCACTGTGTGCAATAGAATCCCCAACACTGTGTCCAATAGAATCCCCACCACTGTGTCCAATAGAATCCCCACCACTGTGTCCAATAGAATCCCCACCACTGTGTCCAATAGTATCCCCGCCACTGTGTCCAATAGAATCCCTGCTATTGTGTCCAATAGAATCTCTGCCACTGTGTCCAATAGAATCCCCACCACCGTGTCCAATAGAATCCCTGCCACTGTGTCCAATGGAATCCCTGCTACTGTGTCCAATAGAATCCCTGCTACTGTGTCCAATAGAATCCCCACCACTGTGTCCAATAGAATCCCTGCTACTGTGTCCAATAGAATCCCTGCTACCGTGTCCAATAGAATCCCCACCACTGTGTCCAATAGAATCCCCACCACTGTGTCCAATAGAATCCCCACCACTGTGTCCAATAGAATCCCTGCTATTGTGTCCAATAGAATCTCTGCTACTGTGTCCAATAGAATCCTTGCTACTGTGTCCAATAGAATCTCTGCTACTGTGTCCAATAGAATCCCTGCTACTGTGTCCAATAGAATCTCTGTTTTTGTGTCCAATAGAATCCCTGTTACTGTGTCCAATGGAATATCTGTTATTGTGTCCAATGGAATCCCTGCTACTGTGTCCAATAGAATCTCTCTTATTGTGTCCAATAGAATCCCTGCTACTGTGTCCAATAGAATCCCCACCACTGTGTCCAATAGAATCCCCACCACTGTGTCCAATATAATCCACCACTGTGTCCAATAGAATCCCTGCTATTATGTCCAATAGAATCTCTGCTACTGTGTCCAATAGAATCCCTGCTACTGTGTCCAATAGAATCTCTGCTACTGTTTCCAATAGAATCCTCACCACTGTGTCCAATAGAATCCCCACCACTGTGTCCAATAGAATCCCTGCTATTGTGTACAATAGAATCTCTGCTACTGTGTCCAATAGAATCCCTGCTACTGTGTCCAATAGAATCTCTGTTTTGTGTCCAATAGAATCCCTGTTACTGTGTCCAATAGAATCTCTGTTATTGTGTCCAATCGAATCCCTGCTACTGTGTCCAATAGAATCTCTGTTATTGTGTCCAATAGAATCCCTGCTACTGTGTCCAATAGAATCCCCACCACTGTGTCCAATAGAATCCCCACCACTGTGTCCAATAGAATCCCCACCACTGTGTCCAATATAATCCACCACTGTGTCCAATAGAATCCCTGCTATTATGTCCAATAGAATCCCCACCACTGTGTCCAATACAATCCCCACCACTGTGTCCAATATAATCCACCACTGTGTCCAATAGAATCCCTGCTATTATGTCCAATAGAATCTCGGCTACTGTGTCCAATAAAATACCTGCTACTGTGTCCAATAGAATCCCTGCTACTGTGTCCAATAGAATCCCCACCACTGTGTCCAATAGAATCCACCACTGTGTCCAATAGAATCCCTGCTATTATGTCCAATAGAATCCCTGCTATTGTGTCCAATAGAATCCATGCTACTGTGTCCAATAGAATCTCTGTTATTGTGTCCAATAGAATCCCTGCTATTGTGTCCAATAGAATCCATGCTACTGTGTCCAATAGAATCTCTGTTATTGTGTCCAATAGAATCCCTGCTATTGTGTCCAATAGAATCCCTGCTATTGTGTCCAATAGAATCCCTGCTATTGTGTCCAATAGAATCCACCACTGTGTCCAATAGAATCTCTGTTATTGTGTCCAATAGAATCCCTGCTATTGTGTCCAATAGAATCTCTGTTATTGTGTCCAATAGAATCTCTGTTATTGTGTCCAATAGAATCCCTGCTATTGTGTCCAATAGAATCTCTGTTATTGTGTCCAATAGAATCTCTGTTATTGTGTCCAATAGAATCTCTGTTATTGTGTCCAATAGAATCTCTGTTATTGTGTCCAATAGAATCCCTGCTACTGTGTCCAATAGAATCCCTGCTATTGTGTCCAATAGAATCCCTGCTATTGTGTCCAATAGAATCTCTGTTATTGTGTCCAATAGAATCCCTGTTATTGTGTCCGACAGAATCCCTGCTATTGTGTCCAATAGAATCTCTGCTACTGTGTCCAATAGAATCCCTGCTACTGTGTCCAATAGAATCCCTGCTACTGTGTCCAATAGAATCCCCACCACTGTGTCCAATAGAATCCCCACCACTGTGTCCAATAGAATCCCTGCTACTGTGTCCAATAGAATCCCTGCTACTAGTCCAATAGAATCCCTGCTATTGTGTCCAATAAAATCCCTGCTATTGTGTCCAATAGAATCCCTGCTATTGTGTCCAATACCGCGTTAGCTTAGTGGCTAGACTCTAGCCTGCCGACCCTGTGCTCGCGGGGTTTGTATTGGCATCGATGCGAATATTTACAATTGACCTGAGCTCCTAAGGCCACCTCGCCTAAAATGGCTGCCAGGACATGTCTCGGGAAGTGAATGCAGCCGACGAGATGTCGTGCACATCCCCTCCTGCAGCCGACGAGATGTCGTGCACATCCCCCCTGCAACCGACGAGATGTCGTGCACATCCCCCCAGCAGGCGGCGGCTGGTCTATACAGACATGGGTCTAGCACCACACATCCAATATGCCTGAAATGTGTACAAGTGTCCTTCTCTTCCTGCGCGCTGATGGCGGGGTAGAAGGTTCACTCCACACACCGATCAGACTTAAATATTGACCTCTCTTTCAGTAAACTACTGAACGTAAAATTACATAGAAAATCACCCTGAGGTTGATATAAATGTCCTACAAAGAACACACGACAATTAATCATGCCTGAACACTGCGGGAGTGTAGACACGCGACAATTAAACATATACCTGAAGACTGCTGGAGTGTGGACACGCGACAATTAAATATATACATGAACACAGCGGGAGTGTGGACACCTGATAATTAAATATACCTGTACACTGCGGGAGTATGGACATGCGACAATTAAACATAAACATGAACACTGCGGGAGTGTGGACACGCGACAATTAAATATACCTGAACACTGCGGGAGTGTGGACAAGCGACAATTCAACATATACATGAACACTTCGGGAGTGTGGACACGCGACAATTAAATATACCTGAACACTGCGGGAGTGTGGACACGCGACAATTAAATATACCTGAACACTGCGGGAGTGTGGACACGTGACAATTAAATATATACATGAACACTTCGGGAGTGTGGACACGCGACAATTAAATATATACATGAACACTGCGGGAGTGTGGACACGCGACAATTAAATATATACATGAACACTGCGGGAGTGTGGACACGCGACAATTAAATATATGCATGAACACTGCGGGAGTGTGGACACGCGACAATTAAATATATACATCAACACTGCGGGAGTGTTGACACGCGACAATTAAATATATACATGAACACAGCGGGAGTGTGGACACGCGACAATTAAATATATACATCAACACTGCGGGAGTGTGGACACGCGACAATTAAATATATACATGAACACAGCGGGAGTGTGGACACGCGACAATTAAATATACCTGAGCACTGCGGGAGTGTGGACACGTGACAATTAAATATATACATGAACACTTCGGGAGTGTGGACACGCGACAATTAAATATATACATGAACACTGCGGGAGTGTGGACACGCGACAATTAAATATATACATGAACACTGCGGGAGTGTGGACACGCGACAATTAAATATATACATGAACACAGCGGGAGTGTGGAGACGCGACAATTAAATATATGCACGAACACTGCGGGAGTGTGGACACGCGACAATTAAATATATACATGAACACAGCGGGAGTGTGGACACGCGACAATTAAATATACATGAACACTGCGGGAGTGTGGACACGCGACAATTAAATATACCCGAACATTGCGGGAGTGTCAACACAACCAGTACTATCTTTACGTGTCTCGGCCTGATTGTCAACATTATTCATGACGTATTATAATCAAGCACATATGTTTACTTCTTTCTTCTTCTGTCGTTCATCTTTCAATGAAATACAACCCTCAACCAACATGTGCTAAGCACTCTGTCGACTTTCGAATAGTTTACTGGTTTTTTGCAGTTGTTGGTTTATCCGGTCCTAGGCAGCCAGTCTTACCGCCAACCCTACTTAGTCGCCTCTTACGACATGCATTGTTACAATGTTATTAATCGTTGCTTCCCTAAAGGGCCTCGGCAGCCCACAGGCAGCATGTTTATATAACTGTGTCCAAATCCCAAGAGGGCCGTGGTGTATATCCAGACGTTATCCCCACACAACCAGTAGGGAGACAGTTATAGGCCATAGAGAACCCTACTCAGTCTAGTCACAGTTGTATATCCAGCCGTTATCCCCACACAACCAGTAGGGAGACAGTTATAGGCCATAGAGAACCCTACTCAGTCTAGTCACAGTTGTATATCCAGCCGTTATCCCCACACAACCAGTAAGAAGACAGTTATCGGCCACAGAGAAAATACTCAGCCTTGTCACAGTTGTATATTCAGCCGTTATCTCCACACAACCAGTATGGAGACAGTTATAGGCCACAGAGAACCCTGCTTCATCTGGTCACAGTTGTATATCCAGCCGTTATCCCAACACAACCAGTACGGAGACAGTTATCGGCCACTGAGAAACCTACTGCGACTTGTCACAATTGTATATCCAGCCGTTATCCCCACACAACCAGTAGGGAGACAGTTATCGGTCACAGAGAACCCTACTCCGTCTTGTCACAGTTGTTTATCCAGCCGTTATCCCCACACAACCAGTAGGGAGACAGTTATCGGCCACGGAGAACCTACTCCGTCGTGTCACAGTTGTATGTCCAGCCGTTATCCCCAGACAACCAGTAGGGAGACAGTTATCGGCCACTGAGAAACATACTGGGTCTTGTCACAATTGTATATCCAGCCGTTATCCCCACACAAGTATCGGCCACTGAGAAACCTACTGCGTCTTGTCACAATTGTATATCCAGCCGTTAACCCCACACAACCAGTAGGGAGATAGTTATAGGTCACAGAGAACACTGCTCCGCCTTGTCACAGTTGTATATCAAGCCGTTATCACCAAACAACCAGTAGGGAGACAGCTATCGGCCACAGAGAAACCTATTGCGTCTTGTCACAGTTGTATATCCAGCCGTTATCTCCACACAACCAGTAGGGAGACAGTTATAGGTCACAGAGCACCTACTCAGTCTTGTCACAGTTGTTTATCCAGCCGTTATCACCAGACAACCAGTAGAGAGACAGTTATCGGCCACAGAGAACCCTACTCCGTCTTGTCACAATTGTATATCCAGCAGTTATCCCCACACAACCATAGGGAGACAGTTATATACCATAGAGACCCTACTCAGTCTTGTCACAGTTGTATATCTACCCGTTATCCTCACACAACCATAGGGAGACAGTTATGGAAAACAGAGAACCTACTCAGTCTTGTCACAGTTGTATATCTACCCGTTATCCTGACGCAACCAGTAGGGAGACAGTTATGGTCCACAGAGAACCTACTCAGTCTTGTTACAATTGTATATCTACCCGTTATCCCCACACAACCAGTAGGGAGACAGTTATGGACCACAGAGAACCTACTCAGTCTTGTCACAGTTGTATATCCAGCCGTTATCCCCACACAACCAGTAGGGAGACAGTTATAGGCAACAGAGAACCTACTCAGTCTTGTCACAGTTGTATATCCAGCCGTTATCCCCAGACAACCAGTAGGGAGACACTTATGCTACAGAGAACGCTTCGATGCCATCCGACATGCTCGTCATTAATGAGCTGATTGCCTACTAGATGAACAAATGTTATACAGCTCCGTGACTTTATCAATTCACACAAGCGCGAACATCTCGTTATGGCGGCGTTCCGCAACAACAGCAATAAACTAAACAATACAATCCGGGTATTCCACAAAGACAGGTTTGGCCCGCAGAAGCTGTCCACTTGGTAACGAATGCCTATAACTGTTTGTGGTAGTGTTTTGTTTGTATCATACTCTCACATTTACCATGCTTATATATTTGTTTACATGACAACACACAGCATCTGGTTAAGTAACACTATGTGGCACAAGCATTCGTTTATTAACCTCTCTTGTTGTGTTGTTTATGGCATTGTTTGAAACATACATGTACATAAATTAAGTGTACACCACTAATTGTGTCAGGTCTTAGCCAGATATGACTGAGCTACCGTATAACAGTAGACGATACTACCTGCTTTCTGTTAGCGCCGAACGTTGGGCGGCGCTTACCAATCCCGACACCTCACATTGTGCTAACGGCTTCGGGCGGAAGAGCGCAATTGGGAGGGTACAAGCCTTACCCTGATGCGAGGAAATGCAAGCTAAAGACAAAATGTCATGGCAGGGCAGACCAGGCCCTAAGCCTTGGTTGGCGGCTGGTCTAGCATCGAAGCTTCGACAGGGGGACAGTTAGAGCATTGCTTTGCTGATCCGGCAGCTTCTGCAGCTTGTCTTGTTCCAGATGTAGAGGTGTTACCTTTCCTCTGGAGTGAACTAGGCAGGCCGAGAGAGGGATCATGCTACATGATCTCTTATATTTTAGCCCAGGCTTTGTGCTATGAGAAAATTATTGCAGATAAGTCACACACCGAGCGTTTGAGACGTAAGATGGTGCATGATGGTGGAAATGACCACGTGTTCACATGAACCCAATGTGAACGGACATTTACAGCGCAAATTGGCCTTATCAGTCACATTCGCTACCGCCATAGGTAAAAGTTACTATGCCTTTTTAAAGCACAAACTATCGTCTGTCAAGACGGCAAGGTGCCAATGATACCACTAAATGTTGAAAGTTTTTCACAGAGTAGTTAGAAAATAAAGCACAGTTTTATTACGGTGTTCAGAGAAATGAAACTGCATAATGATTACATACATAAGCCAGGGATATATTACTACGAGGGTAAGTTAATAAGTAAGTCACAAAAGGCTGTAGAAAAATAACTACACATGATAACAACTTGAAAACAATTTGTTTTTATACGTACATTGTCCACTTATTTCTCAACATAATTTCCACAAACATTGATGCACTTATCCCATCGTTTTATCTGTCCTCCCAAACCCGCTGCATAGATCTGCGTGCTTTGTGTTCATTTACCGGCCATCCCACAGAACTGTGTGACTTACTTATTGAATCACCATCTAACCTTTTCTAAATAGACTACAACAAGAAACGCTCACAGTACACATAACTTCGGAATGTTCTACACACCAAGCATCAAGGGAAGATATACAAAACACATAGCAAGTTTAATGTGTGAACAAGAATTTAAAAAAAAAAACAAACAAACATCGACTATGTCTCATGCAGTATGCCAATAAAAATGGGACAGTAAATGCAGACACAGTTTACAATCTGCTGAAAGAACATGCAGGAATTGTTGTAATGTGCGACCAGCCCACACAAAGGATAGACGATCAAGGCAGGCGTGACAATTTCACACAGAATGCATTAGTCACACGGAGGTGTTGATCCGTTCAGTTTGCACCGGCCTCTCCTCTATCTCGTAAACATTTTTGTGTTTGTTAAAGTGGCTTTGACAACGTGAGGCACATTGACACGTGGTGAACAATGCATTGAAGACGCTGTCAAAGTGGCCAACTGCAACACAAAATGCCATTAGTGAACCAATCCATCTAGATACATAATTACACTCTCACTCTGACAGTATGTCTCTATATCTATGTCTTCAGTCCGCACAATTACCCGACGAATGGAAATACTTGAGTTATACATGCACACATAATATGATCTGTCATTAGCAACATTCTCAAAGAAAACTCCAGCAGATGTAGGCACACTTCACCAAATGAACAGGCAAACGGAGAGACTGGTACAAATATTGGTTGCCGGGAAACAAAGCTACAACAAGGTCGTTAACATTGTGAACATGAATCTAATGTTTAAGATGGATCACTTCATAAGGGACCCACGAGACCCACTTGCCATCGGACCAGCCGACACCAAGGTCAGTCCGCCACAGCCTGTTGACTCAGCAGAGGCTGAATGCTGGTCCGGAATCATGTCTTGGAATTCCCATTGAGGCTAGCATTTCTTCATCGACCTGGAATCACGGGTCGACACGAGGAACTTTTCTGGGAAGTAAAGGCGGCCGTCTGATATTGACCACATCGCCCATAGAATGATGATTGGCCTAAACATGTGGAGCTAGCACCAAATGTCTAATACATCTCGTGGTCTGAAAATAGATCGTTTACTTACTGACAACTGATAGCGTTATGTAGAGACGGGAGGCAAGGTTAGCATTGTAGAACATGGATGCTAAAAACAGATCGTTTACTTACTGACAACTGATAGCGTTATGTAGAGATCGGGGCCCGGGGGGCGGGGAGGTTGGGAGCGCAACCTTGTCAATGTAGAATATGGATGCTGAAAATAGATCGTTCACCTACTGGACAACTTATAGCGTCATGTAAAGATGGAAAATGGGGGGAGGGGGGTTAGCTTGTTAATGTAAAATGTGGATGCTGAAAGGCAACCACGTGTAACTATGGGGGAATGAGTAAATGAAAAACGTACATTAAAAGGTTGGCCATGAAATTGTGAACGGAAGTGGATTGAAAACACATAGTTCTAAAATCTAGGCTGCTCATAAAACACTGGTGCCTATAAGGGAAACAACGAGCAGTAACAATGTAAATTAGCATGCATGTTATAGACTTACCTTTGAAAACGTTAGCTGCAAAATCCAACCAACCTTGAACAGGTCTAAAGAAAAGGAAATAAAAATGGCTCAGCCAACCAAGATGAAAGGAGGATCTTCCAGAAGAGGTATGAGGCGATGATGAGAACAACGGGAGGAGTCTGGATCACCAACTGACTTAATTTAATCTAGGAACATCTTCTGAAACAGCGCCTATGGTGTGACAACTTTGTATGTAAGCGGTAGGGAAAAATGAAATATTACACGAATAGCCTTCTGAGATTTTGAGAAACAGGCAAATAATTTGTATACACAGTTTAAACAGTGCTGTTCTCAAGCCATAGAGAAAACAAAATGCTCATCATTTGAAGGAGTGGTCCTAATGGTATCTAAAGAAGCAGAGAAAACACACATAGAGTGGGAAGCAGTGAGGTCTAGAACAATAATATGAAACATTTGAAAACTACCACAAAGCACCAACACATGATAGAGTGGAATCAGTTACAACGGAATTTTACATACAATGTCAAAGTACTATAGGTAATCAAAGAAACGGCAAAATTTAAATGTTCATGGGTGACCTGAATGCCAAAATGGGATAAGATTACACAGGTTATGGAAAAATCATATATATGTCACAAAGGGAAGTGTTTCCGCGCATACACGAATACATAAACACGCGAGTATCAACAAGCCATAATACATAATATCAGATGAATCATTTCAGTGTTCAGAATAAATCGACACTACAAGACGTAACAGATTGAAGAAATGCTGCTATAGATGCAGATCACCACCAGCTGATAAATAAAATTAAGTTGAAACTCAACAGTTAGTAATCTTATATATAAATTAGGATGTGCGTATCTCTGTCTGTATGTATGTATGTATGGCCTTTATTTGTTCGCGAACGGCCCATCCGATTGAGATGAAATTTTCTACACGCCTTCCTTTCATTCCAGAGCTGTCAACTGTGATATTTTGTTAGTGTGAAATCGCCTGCTTACTCAGTATTATTTCATTTTTCATTTTTCATCATAATTTCATATATCTCAGGGGACCTAACTCTGTAAAAGTTATTTCAAGGGGCATAACTTTTCTGTATAACTTATAGTCATATTGTGGCATCGTTTTCAAAGATTTATAAACTCTTTGTCCATAGTTATGTACCGGCATATGAGTTATAATAAATAATGATACAATCTGTAAGGCATTTTCAAAGTTTTCATAAAAATGATGCACAATGCATAACATTGTAACTCATCTTTTTTTTGCTTAAGAAGTTACTGTAGTCATGCAGGTGATTAGAAAGAGTTTTCATTAAAAATAATGGATGGTGTGTGGTAGAACGTTCTTTTAAGTTACATTTTTTTTTGTTGTATGAATTTAATGAAGCCGGACAGGGTCAGGCAGACAGATAGACAGACAGACAGACAGATAGACAGTCGGGAACAGGAACTTATATGACTACTTATATAAATTAAATGAGATGCTTCACACCAGGAGCTGGGCGATGTCGGGCCGGGTCAGACAGACAGACAGACAGACAGACAGACAGATAGTCGGTAACGGGAACGGGAACTTATATGACTACTTATATGAATTAAATGAGATGCTTCCCACCAGGGACTGGGCGAAGCCGGGCAGGGTCAGCTAGTGTCTTATAAACATGGAAATAAGAACAATATAGAATATCTTAGAAACCAAGAAACTAAAGAACAATTTACGGCCCAGCCCCTAATAAGTACCCGGTCTTGCAACAGTAGGTGAGCACGAAAAACTTCTGGCAGGTGGGTCAAAGTAATGGGAAAGAATCATGAGTTGAATATATGCTAAAGGTTCTGGGAACGAATCATGTGTAGAAGTACTTGGAAAAAGGAAACGAAGGCCTAATACAGGCATAACGCCCGGAAATATTTTTAAAAAATAGAAGAAAGGACCCATGTAAAAAGCGGATTTCAACAATAGCAAAATAAAAGCTGTTAAAGTAAAACAGTTCATGAAGAATACACAGAAGCTAGTCAAGAAAACGGATAAGGGCTGATACAATACAATACAGACGGCCTTGTCGAAGAGGCAAATGTTATAGCTGTGAAAGGAAACACAGAAACTTTACAGAAGTATAAGAAAACAGCAGAATGACCTGCCGAATGCGTCACACAGAGCACGAACTCCGTAGCTCCAGCGAAAACCTCGAAAATCTGTGAAAAAACTGAACTACTGAACCAAATGACGGAGCTCGAAAACGAATCCACATTCTTCGTTGCACGAGGCAAGCAGATTGATTACTTGGCTACGGAGATCTCAGCACGAAAGTGTATTTAACTAAATAAAATGCTAGAATTAGAACTGGGAAAGTGCTCACCAACATTGCAGATCGAATGAACAAATGTGTTAAATACTTTAAGGAGCTTCTAAATAAAACATTAACTTTCCCAATATCCATCCAGCATAAGTGGAGCTGGATATCAACTGTGAGAAACCCTCTAAATAAGAAATTGAACAAAGTCTATCAAATACCTGAGGGATGAAAGAGCTGCTGATCCAGATAGTATTCCAATAAAAGCTATTAAAGTCAATATAAACACCTAAACTGAATTACTGCTAACATTATTTAGGTTTATAAGACTAGAAAATTACAAGCTGAATGGGGAAAAAGACATTTGATGAAGCTGCCAAAGAAAATCTGCATCGAGAAGTGCAAACATTTTAGAGTAATAATGTTATTGTCAGTTCCTGGGGAAAATATTAATTGATTGAATATAATGACAAGAAGAAATGCTCATGAGTCTGGATATGTTAAACACTGGTGGTAAAGATCTGGTGTGTTTTTAAAGATTGGTGTCATTTAAGAAAAATTATCTATAAGAGACAGTTGTATTTGGATGTCACATTTGGCTAACACACTTTCTTACTTTGGTCGATATATTTCTTAATTTGACCATTATGTTTCCTACTTTGGGTAACATAATTCCTTACCTTTGTGAACATATTCTTAGTTTGGTCATCCTTTTTCTCAATTTGGTAATTATATTTCTCATTTTGGCCAAACGTTTTTCCTAATTTCAATCCATCCATCACCTGCAATGTCGAAAAGCGTGAGCGTCCATGTTTTGCCATCTCACAAGATAACTAAAGTCGTGGATCAGCATCGTCTCTCTGTCTCGACCATGCAACGTGGCCAAGCCATCCAGGTATTTACTTCTCGGTCTTCTCCTTGGTCTCGTCCCTTCGATCTTGCCAGTTGTCGTCAAGTTCTCCAATTCATTTCTTCTCATAACATGCCAAATATGTTGACTGTCTACGTCTAATGTCTCTAATCATTTTGCGACATTCATTCGTTTCTTGAAGGACTTGTTCATTGGTTTTTCTGTCTGTATATGGTATTCTTTGTATTTTCTTCAGAAACCATATTTCCACAGCCATCCAATGTTTTTCAGCTAGTCTGCTCATTGTCCACGCTTCACATCCTAGCAAAAATACGGGTTCTATGTAGCACTTCATTACTCTTTTTCTCGATTCAGTTGATATCATTTTATTAGTCAGTATGTTTATAATCTTGGAAAAGGCTACCTTCACAATGCAATTCTTGTTCTAATTTCTTCAAGACATCTCCCATCTGATAGTATGACTATTCCGAGATAACTGTGCCCGATTCACTTGTTTAAGAATATGCCCATTTACTTGTATACTACATTGTGATAGTTCCTTCTTCCCAGTGACGATCATAATCTGTGTCTTCTTACAATTCAATTCTAACCCTAGTTGTTCAATGTGTGCAATAACCGCATCTACTAAATGTTGCAGGTCCTGTTCATTGTCTATAATCAAGACTGTATCATCTGCATATCTAATTTATATATATATATATATATATATATATATATATATATATATATATATATATATATATATATATATATATATATATATATATATATATATATGATCCACATATTTCTTACCTGGGCTACCATATTTCTTAACTTTGTCGTTAATTTTCTGCTGTCTTTGGCTAACACATTATAATAGTTTCATCGAGATATTTCATGATTTAGTTACCATTTTTCCGAGTTTGGCTGACAAATGTTCCTACTTATTTTAAAAAGTTTGGTCGAGGCATATCATGATTTGGTCATGTTTTTTCCCATACTTTGGCTAATATATTTATTCATTTGGCTAAAATATTTTCTTATTTCGGTCGACATATTTATTTGGCTAACATATTTTCTTACTTTGGTTACCATATTTCATAGTTTGGCCATCCTTTTTTCTCAATTTGGTAAACATATTTCTTATTTTGGTCAACATTTCTCCTAATTTGGATAACACATTTTCTTACTTTGGTTAATTTTTTCTTGGTTTTGTAGACATATTTCTTGCTGTGACTAACATATTGTCTTAGTTTGGGTAACATTAATTTTTACTTTGGTCAACTGTGTTCTTACTATGCCATACACTGTTCTCACTTTGGTTAGAATTTTTCTACATTTCGCTAACATACTTATTAATCTGGTCAACACTTTTCTTAATTTTTCATACACATTTCTCAGTTTGGTTGACATTTTCCTCACTTTGATTAATATCTTTCTTAATTTGGCTAACATATTTCTTACTTTGGCCGACATATTTTCCTACTTTTTTATACGTTTAATCGATATATTTATATATTTGATTGAAATATTTCTTAATTTGGCCAACATTTTGATTACTTTGGCTAACAGATTATTCTTATTTGTTTCTAAGTTTGGTCGAGATATTTTTTAAAATGCAAAATGTTTGATTAGTTTTGGCTAACACACATTCCTACTTTTAAAATAAAAAAATGAAGTAACTTAAGTTAGGTCCACCAACACCCAAGCTCAAGATACTACTACTGCTGTACACAATTCTTTTTAAAAATCGTATTGCCAAATAGACGGAGTGTACACGTGAAGTAATCCAGGTCTCCCTGTAGCGAAATATTTAAATCTCACTTAGAAGAACAAAGATCATCAAATATTAAGGATTATCAATACCGCCGGTATAGGTTTAACATATTATTCCTCATAGATACCAGGAAACAAGCAGATCAACTTCACTCCATCTCCATGATCCAATCTACTAGAACATTTCATTGACTACAGACCATGAACATAACGACATTTTACAATTCTTAGACATCCTAATCTGACGTCGAGAGGATAGCACCACCCAAAGAGCAATCTATCGAAAAGGAACATGGACGGGCAAATACTTGAACTTCAATAATTATGCACCCATCCAATAGAAGAGTTGGTTGGTACGAACCCTATTTAATCGAGCTAGAAAGATTTGCTCTGACGACACACTAAAGTAGGAACTAGACAACTACTGAACGTAAAACTTGCCTAGTACACCAACAGCAGCTGAAAAATGCTGGTATTGACTGCAACGTCCTGTAAGGGATATGCAACATAAAAAAGACAACTTTCATCATACTCTACAATCTAATGGATATTCAACCGGTTTCGTCAAGTGTCATTGCCAGCTACACAAACCTATCCCCCCCATAATCAACGGTTCCCAAACTTGAAGTGTTTCTTCAGCTAATCTTTCGAGGACCTGATGTAATGAAACGAATACACGATAGACGTAAAACAGTTGTAAGCTATAAACCGAAAATTCTTTGCTATTGAACCAATGATCAGATGTAAAACCACCTCGATACCTACTCCATCTGTGAAAGAACCATTATCTCCGTACACCAAATCAAACTGCATTTATAAATTCCATTGTGGATGCCAAGCAACTTTTATAGTAGAAAGTAAAGACAATTAGCATATCTAGTAATCCAACATGTAACGATGTGAGTAGACAAGAGAGTTAATAAATCTTCAGGAATCCTTATGCAGTCGACAGATCATAAAATGTCGAAGTCGGCCATGACGGAAAATGTGCTTATTCGCACTCATAGAGTTAACAAACAAAACACATTTCGTATACAGCTAGTCATCGACTTACAACCTATGCAACTTACGACCATTCGACTTTACGACCACAATCACTAGCCATATTGGATTTCAGATTTATTAACTCGAGTCTAGTGCATCCACACTGACGTGGATAGACCTTAGGTTCATACCAGAGTGCGACCAGCAGATGATGCTGCAGTTACGACCCACTCTGAGGAAGAAATACAATGTCTACTATCTGAATTCTCCAATGCTTGTTCAGAATTTGGTTTAACAATTAGCAAAAAGAAGACACAGATTATGTCACAAGGTGCACATGGGGTACCATCAATCTTTATTGACGACGCCGAACTAGAGATGGTAGACCATGTAATAATAATGTTTCCTATAGTATTTCCCACACCTGTATTTTGTATGTTTTGCAAATATTAAACCAGTTCTACATGTACAGTTAATGCAGTGTTTTTCTTAAACCTGACGATGTAAAAATAAGAAACAAAATGGTGTAGAGATGATACAAATGGCACAAAATGAACATCGAAAATTATGATTTATAACAATAATAAAAGAAATTTATGATATAATTTAACTTAAATATTTTTATAACATCACTTCACATTACTGTACACATAGCGTACTCAACTTAGACCAAATCGTGTTACGACCGGTCTGTCGGAACCGATCGTGGTCGTAAGTCGACGACTAGCTGTACTGTATTCGATTGAATAATAATACTAATAGATTGCTCAAATATATCGAAGCACGTTCGATTTTGCCACTCCAGCCGTTGCCATGCAAACAGAAGGACTTCTTGTTAAATCTGAGACTTCCGTAGGGATATCGTACGCCTCGTTCAAAGAAAATCAGTGACTTTGTATTTAATATTTTTGTGTGTGTATTTTCAGCCAAAGTATTATATTATTCGTTTATTCATCTCGATACTTTATTTATAATTCTCCCCAAACAAACAGGCATCCCTTACAGGACCTCATTAGCATCGGTCCAGCAATCACTTCCGGTTAAGTTTTAGGTGGACTGCTGGACCGATCGATGGATGTTTCCCTCACTGTCGTTAGAGTACTCCGAGGACAGTGAGGGCCCTACGAACCCAAACATCTGACGACAGTCGGGCTTAAAAACTAACAATACATCCGTCGATCGGTCCAGCAGTCCATAGAACACTTAACTTAACCGGAAGTGATTGCTGGACCGATGCAAATGAGGCCCTGTAAGGGATGCTTTTCTTCATTTCATATGATATATAATTCTGCTGTATGCACATGACGAGATGACAGGCAAGAAATTACCAACACTCTCACGTCATCAGTCAATGAGAATGTACAAGTGTGTTTATATATAGCATAGATTACCCACACTTTCACGTCATCAGTCAATGAGAATGTACAAGTGTGTTTATATATAGCATAGATTACCAAGACTATCACGTCATCAGTCAATGAGAATGCACAAGTGTGTTTATATATAGCATAGATTACCAACACTCTCACGTCATCAGTCAATGAGAATGCACAAGTGTGTTTATATATAGCATAGATTACCAAGACTATCACGTCATCAGTCAATGAGAATGCACAAGTGTGTGTATATATAGCATAGATTACCAAGACTATCACGTCATCAGTCAATGAGAATTCACAAGTGTGTGTACATACAGAATAGATTACCAACACTCTCACGTCATCAGTCAATGAGAATGCACAAGTGTGTGTATATATAGCATAGATTACCAAGACTATCACGTCATCAGTCAATGAGAATTCACAAGTGTGTGTACATACAGAATAGATTACCAACACTCTCACGTCATCAGTCAATGATAATGCACAAGTGTGTTTATATATAGCATAGATTATCAACACTCTCACGTCATCAGTCAATGAGAATGCACAAGTGTGTTTATATATAGCATAGATTACCAACACTCTCACGTCATCAGTCAATGAGAATGCACAAGTGTGTTTATATATAGCATAGATTACCAAGACTATCACGTCATCAGTCAATGAGAATGCACAAGTGTGTTTATATATAGCATAGATTACCAACACTCTCACGTCATCAGTCAATGAGAATGCACAAGTGTATTTATATATAGCATAGATTACAAAGACTATCACGTCATCAGTCAATGAGAATGCACAAGTGTGTGTATATATAGCATAGATTATCAAGACTATCAC
This sequence comes from Cepaea hortensis, assembly GCA_963921405.1. Lineage (NCBI taxonomy): Eukaryota > Metazoa > Mollusca > Gastropoda > Stylommatophora > Helicidae > Cepaea > Cepaea hortensis. The sequence continues at coordinate 112,311,325 of OY992879.1, forward strand.
GTCATCAGTCTGTGAGAATGCACAAGTGTGTGTATATATAGCATAGATTACCAACACTCTCACGTCATCAGTCAATGAGAATGCACAAGTGTGTGTATATATAGCATAGATTACCAACACTCTCACGTCATCAGTCTGTGAGAATGCACAAGTGTGTGTACATACAGCATTGATTACCCACACTTTCACGTCATCAGTCAATGAGAATGTACAGGTGTGTGTACATACAGCACAGATTACCAACACTCTCACGTCATCAGTCAGTGAGAACTCACAAGTGTGTGTACATACAGAATAGATTACCAACACTATCACGTCATCAGTCTGTGATAATGCACAAGTGTGTGTATATACAGCATTGATTACCCACACTTTCACGTCATCAGTCAGTGAGAATGTACAGGTGTGTGTACATACAGTACAGATTACCAACACTCTCACGTCATCAGTCAGTGAGAATGCACAAGTGTGTGTACATACAGCATAGATTACCCACACTTTCACGTCATCAGTCTGTGAGAATGTACAGGTGTGTGTACATACAGCACAAATTACCAACACTCTCACGTCATCAGTCAGTGAGAATGCACAAGTGTGTGTACATACAGCATAGATTACCCACACTTTCACGTCATCAGTCAGTGAGAATGCACACGTCAGTAGGCACTCGGTGGTCAATGTGTTATAGAGTAGTCGGCACTCGGTGGTCTGTGCGTTAAAGAGTAGTCGGCACTCGGTGGTTTGTGTGTTATAGAGTAGTCGGCACTCGGTAGTCTGTGTGTTATATAGTAGTCTGCACTCCGTGGTCTGTGTGTTATAAAGTAGTCGGCACTCGGTGGTCAATGTGTTATAGAGTAGTCGGCACTCGGTAGTCTGTGTGTTATATAGTAGTCGGCACTCGGTGGTCTATGTGTTATAGAGTAGTCGGCACTATGTGTTATAGAGTAGTCGGCACTATGTGTTATAGAGTAGTCGGCACTATGTGTTATAGAGTAGTCGGCACTATGTGTTATAGAGTAGTCGGCACTCGGTAGTCTATGCGTTATAGAGTAGTTGGCACTCGGTGGTCTATGTGTTATAGAGTAGTCGGCACTATGTGTTATAGAGTAGTCGGCACTATGTGTTATAGAGTAGTCGGCACTAAGTGTTATAGAGTAGTCGGCACTCGGTAGTCTATGTGTTATAGAGTAGTCGGCACTCTGTGGTTTATGTGTTATAGAGTAGTCGGCACTCGGTGGTTATGTGTTATAGAGTAGACGGCACTATGTGTTATAGAGTAGTCGGCACTCGGTAGTCTATGTGCTATAGAGTAGTCGGCACTCGGTAGTCTATGTGTTATAGAGTAGTTGACACTCGGTGGTCTATGTGTTATATATAGAGTAGTCGGCACTCGGTAGTCTATGTGTTATAGAGTAGTCGGCACTCGGTAGTCTATGTGTTATATATAGAGTAGTCGGCACTCGGTAGTCTATGTGTTATAGAGTAGTCGGCACTCGGTAGTCTATGTGTTATATATAGAGTAGTCGGCACTCGGTAGTCTATTAGTCGGCACTCGGTAGTCTATGTGTTATAGAGTAGTCGGCACTCGGTAGTCTATGTGTTATAGAGTAGCCGGCACTCGGTGGTCTATGTGTTATAGAGTAGTCGGCACTCGGTAGTCTATGTGTTATAGAGTAGTCGGCACTCGGTAGTCTATGTGTTATAGAGTAGTCGGCACTCGGTGGTCTATGTGTTATAGAGTAGTCGGCACTCGGTGGTCTATGTGTTATAGAGTAGTCCGCACTCGGTGGTCTATGTGTTATAGAGTAGTCGGCACTCGGTGGTCTATGTGTTATAGAGTAGTCGGCACTCGGTAGTCTATGTGTTATAGAGTAGTCGGCACTCGGTAGTCTATGTGTTATAGAGTAGTTGACACTCGGTGGTCTATGTGTTATATATAGAGTAGTCGGCACTCGGTAGTCTGTGTGTTATAGAGTAGTCGGCACTCGGTAGTCTATGTGTTATAGAGTAGTCGGCACTATGTGTAATAGAGTAGTCGGCACTAGGTGGTCTCGTGGTAAATATAATACAGGCCGCCTTTACATCCCAATGCATTTCCTAGTACTCTGTTTTGACTGGTTCAAATTGGGAGTCCAGACTAATTTAAAAAAAAAATATTGGTCTCGATAGAAATTTAAATGTATAAACAAAAATGGATCAGAGTCGTGGTAATTATAAATACGACCGCAAGAGTAACAACTGCGCGGCAATTCAATGAGCTGTTGAAGATATATTCATCTTAACGACAAAGTTTAAAACACGCACCACCACTTGCCTAATTAGTTGACACAGCCTGACACAGCACAGCACTGACTTCTGTGAGCTCAACAGTAGTGTGCACAGATAAGCACATACAAAAACAAGCCGCTTCACTTACAAAACAAAATCAGTAGCTTTCTCCCGCCGTGTGCTCGTGCTAAGTGACTGAACAAACAATGTGAGCCGCGCTGAAGTCGACCGCCACTATCAGCATCCTGCCAGTGTAGATACAATGTCGGTTAGACAGTCTTCCTGTAGGCTGAATACTAGCTACAACAATGAATGTGGCCTAATAGCCCCCATTATCTCCCGGGTCAAGCTTTCATCCTGGCTATGACACTAAATAAAGGGACGTGACGCATACCAGGAGACACAGTATGAGTAAGTAAGCAGGTTACAATAAAAGCGTTAGGAATGTGAGAGACGACAACTTGAACACATAACGATCAAATTACGCTTAAAATACAAGACAGACAATCACGTGTTTCACATTTCTGGATACCAGACACAGAAATATCGAATGATGCTTCAGTCACCTCAGTTTCTACTGAACACGTCGGCTATAGTGAGATTTCCAGGTAGTCACTCACATCGGAGATACTGCGTCTGGGCAGGACATGGTGAGACGGGCAGGACATGGTGAGAGGGGCAAGCCAGTTCCCTTCCTTATCGCTTCTCTTTCTCAGACAATTCCCAGAACATTCTGAGCATTCCTATCCCACCCTGTCTGGGGGGAAAAGTCATGAAAACTGTCGGCCTTTTCAGGTTATATTTGAGGCCTTTATTCTGTTTCTTTTCCACCTACGATTTCAATAGAGGGGCCTCGTCAGCCACAAAGAACTGGCAATATTAGCCGCCGGCCGCTGATGTATATGTTGCGGTGGGGGTGGGGGAGGGGGACGTGTCTGAGCACCTAATGGACTTGTCCGGAGTTGAAATCACCGAACAGAGATACTTCTAGACTGCGGTGTTGGAGGATGGCTTTCTCTACATTTGGTCGTTGCTTCATTGATGTCTTACTTACGAACATGGAGGATAGGCAGTGAAACGGTTAAGGCCCCTCGAGTGTTTATGCTCGTGGCTACCGTTTGCATTCGCATTTCCCTCATGTTGGACTGGTAGTTTATGGTTCCGTCGCCCTGCTACTGAGTTTAGTGCGTGGCGCGACACTGTGAGCTATGAATTTCGTGTGAAATGCTTTTAAATCTGCCCGAGGTTGTGGCGCGTGAACTGCATGTTCAGAGCAATGGCGGATGGCTATGTCCCAGAATTGACCGGTTTTTGTGCCTTATGCAGAAATGTGTGGCTGCCGGTCTTCTGGTGACTGCTGCTTCCTTTGACGATGAGCAGTGTTTTCGTGGAGGACTTTTGTGTTGGCATTCTGGCGACGGCATTATGTAAGTGAAATTTTTTTTTTTTTTTTTAACATCTGTTCGAGGTTGTTTTGTTGCGTGAACTTCATTTCGGAGAAATAATGGCGTGGCTGGCTAGAAAACATCTAGAAACGGAACAAAAATATCTAGAAACATCGAGATCTTGTAGGTAAACATCTGGTTGGGAAAGTGACTGTCACTTTCATCAAGGATGAACTGTATGTTTCGTAGGGAACTTTTGTTGTGACATTCTGGCGGCGGCATTATGCAGTGTGCCTGAGCAGGCTGTTGTTTGTCGAGACTCCTGTCTTTTCCACTTTTCACATGGGGCAGTCAGCAATATTTTATGTGATATTCACTGGCACAGGAACGGAGCATAATGGGAACGACCCGTTGCTGTGATGTTGGAACCGTGACTAACTAACTAACTAACTAACTAACTAACTAACTAACTAACTAACTAACTAACTAACTAACTAACTAACTAACTGACTTGTTGGTAGACCTGACAACTTGGCGAAGTCTTCAATATTTCGTGCTCAACCTATCTATTCTTTTTCTTGGCTTGTCTGTTTGTTTTACGTGCCTATACTTTCCTCTGTGGTGTAGTCCCGTATCGTCTCCTTCTCCTGTTGTGCCTTTGTCTTCGTCTTCAGGGCGTTCGGTTGATTGCTCGTCTTTTGATCTGCCCGTTTCTGTTTGAGATTATCAACTTGTGGCGTCAGTACTTTTGATCTGCCCGTTTCTGTTTGAGATTATCAACTTGTGGCGTCAGTATTTGTTTGTGTTGACGGATTCTTATTTTCTTACCTCATAACTTCGAGTTGTATCACGTCTTCTTCAATTAGTGCCATCGTGTTGTGTCCCCCTCTTTTTTTCCCCCGCCAGTTGCGTCACATCAAGCTCGAATTTTGCTGGGCGCTCTTAGTTCGCCCAGAATGCACTGCGCTGTACTTATTTGCAGTTGTTGGTTTCTGTGCATCGTATCGTCGATTTGCTGTCGCAGATGCTTCAGTCGGCCTTTTCGGTTTTCGTCATTCTTGTTGTTGGCTTATAATGCCTTCTCAACTCTTTATAGGGTAGATTCGACTTTATAGCGACCTTCGTCACCTCCTCGCTGTCCTGACGACACGGGCAACAGAATTATGTAGCTCCTAGGTTGCAGGTGCAGTTGGCATACCTTCTATTTGGATAGTGCCTCCAGAAATCTGTGTTGGATTTTTGCGTGCCCGCATTGGCTGTATGGGTGGTTTTCTTAACAGTATCTGCAAAAATCCACTTCACTGTTACAGTTGTGAAATGTGTGTGATACAGGCAAGCACATTAACCACCATACCACAGAGGACCACTGACTTGGCAAGCAAGCACATTAACCACCATACCACAGCGGGCCACTGACTTGGCAGGCAAGCACATTAACCGCCATACCACAGAGGACCACTGCTTTTGCAGGCAAGCACATTAACCACCATACCACAGAGGACCACTGACTTGGCAAGCAAGCACATTAACCACCATACCACAGCGGGCCACTGACTTGGCAGGCAAGCACATTAACCACCATACCACAGAGGACCACTGACTTGACAGGCAAGCACATTAACCACCATACCACAGAGGACCACTGACTTGGCAGGCAAGCACATTAACCACCATACCACAGAGGACCACTGACTTGGCAGGCAAGCACATTAACCACCATACCACAGAGGACCACTGACTTGGCATGCAAGCACATTAACCACCATACCACAGAGGACCACTGACTTGGCAGGCAAGCACATTAACCACCATACCACAGAGGACCACTGACTTGGCATGCAAGCACATTAACCGCCATACCACAGAGGACCACTGGGCAGGCAAGCACATTGACCACCATACCACAGCGGACCACTGACTTGGCAGGCAAGCACATTAACCATCACACCACAGAGGACCACTGACCATGTCTACAGACGTGTAACTCATACATTTTGTTTGTTGCAAACACGTGAGAGAACTGCATCAGTTTTAGAGATGTTTCCTTCTGTTCAGGAACCCAGGACAACAACAACGGTTGCCTTCCCTCACAGTGAAACTATTATTTCTCGTTGCCGGGGTGCGTGTGTATGAGTATTGAGCCTGACCAAGGAGATGTGAATGCAATAACGGATAGTGGATACCCCTCTGCCGTGTGTCCACCTTGACGAGGTAGAGGGGCTTGAGCGTTTCAATGACTCCAAGAGCTATGCCTACGGTAGCACAGCTACTGGTAGGGTCTCCCATGTTGGACAGGTCAAAGGAGAGGAACCAGACGAAGAGACACACAAACCTGCTGCCTTGTAGGTAGACTTGGGACAGTCAAAGGCTAGGGAAAGCACCCGAAAAAATGCTTGTCGAAATCGGATGTACAGAGCCACAGGCTTGACAAAGCAGTGCAACGTAACTTAATTATGGTAACTTATGGTGCTAATCCCGCGAAGTCCCATCAGGCGGTGATAGTGCCGGGCCCCCTGCCTCGAGGGGGTCCACCCATGACTACTGGTGGTCACCTTCCCCCGTGTTGTGTAGTCAAGGCACAGAGGAGTAGATTAAGAGCTATTGACCAAACACCCGGGAAACTCAACATACTACAGTGGAATGCCGACGGAGTTAATAACAAGAAAGTCTCCCTAACACAGCGTCTTCATAAAGATAGAATAGATGTGGCATGTATTCAAGAGACACACCTCAACACCAATCGTAAATTCTCAGTCAGAGGATATCAGGTCACACGTTTTGACCGCGAAGGACACAAAGGAGGAGTTCTAATACTTACACGAAATACAATACCTTGCCGCGAAGTATCTGTGATCTCTGACAACCAAACGGAAATTATAGGTGTTGATATAATGATAAAGGACGTGAAAATAAGAATTTACAATCTGTATAGCCCAGCCGATAAGGACCTTACACTCTCAAACATGAAAATAACTGACACAAACTGCATTATTGTCGGAGACTTTAATAGCCGTTCAGAATGATGGGGATACCCAGATACTGACAAAAGAGGAGATGAAGTGGAGGACTGGGAAATAGACTCAAATCTCTATCTACTCAACAAAGCGGATGACACATCGAGCTTCTACTCCAGAAGATGGTTTACCACTTCTACTCCAGGCTTAGCTTTCTGCACAGGAGACATCCTCCACAAAATCGATCGCCATGTGCTTGACCAATTAGCAGGTAGTGACCACAGACCAATCAAGCTCGTAATGAATATGGAGTATATTCCACAGGAGCAATGGCCTTTGCCCCGCTGGAATTGCAAACGAGCAGATTGGGACAGATTTGCCATACTAATAGACAAATGTTGTGAAAACATAAATACACGATATAGCAACTACTTCCGGAACATCTTTTCTTCGGGATGACGCTGTTTTAGTGTTTTTCCTGTGGGTTATGTGGTGTTATTTCGTTTTAGTTTATTGGAAGTGTTCAAAAGAAGCCACGGAAGGCAGGTGGTGGATGAAATTTTGAGGGCAGCCGACAGATATTGGTTGGTTATGGTCTTAAGTTTCACGACGGCAGGCAGAGGAGCTCTCGAGTCAATGGCTGTGGTCAAATTACCAGTACGGTTACTGCCATAGAGGAAAGCAACGGCAAACTACCTCTTTAAAAGTGCCTAGTACATTATGATTCGCCTAAAGACTGATCATCACAAGACAAGGACAGAGACGTTAAAATTAGCAGAAGGGAACAGACCAAGAGGAAGACCGAGAGGAAAATACCTGGATGGTTTGGCCACATGGCATGGACGAGACAGGAACACTGAGCTGATCCACGACGCTGGTGATTGAGTGAAATGGTGAGTCATGACCGCCCACGCTTTCCGGCATGGCACATGATTGATTGATTGGTGGCAACATGAAGCAAATGGTGGAAAGTCTAAACAGAGCAATAATACAGGCGGCCACTGAGTCTATTCCAAGAGGAGCGAGGAAAAATTATAAACCATACTGGACTGAAGAACTACAAATTTTGGAGGACAAAGTTGAAGATGCCAGGAAGACAGCAGAGAGAGAGAGAACAAACAACGGAAGCGAACATCTCTCTCAAAGCCATCACAGTAAATCAAACAACAAGAGATTGTTGGAAAGAAAAAACAGAAAACCTGAATTTTGACAGGGATGGAAACACACTATGGAAACTAGTGAAAGCCATGAACAATGAAGGACCTAGAAACAATCAAATAACAATTAAACAAGGAAATGCCTTGCTTACAGGAACAAAGGCTGCAAATGCACTAATGGAACACTATGCCAGTGCAAACCATATTGATATTAAACCGAACAGAAGAAAGTGTCACACATTCACTATCCATCATTTTCAGCGCGTCAACGTTTCACGCCAACCCAGAGATTATCAAAACAATTACAGCACTATAGAGAATCGAACTCACTAAGCGACACTAATGACAGACAGATGCCAGGATAATAATAGAAAAGTTAGCGTCAACAGAATAGAATATGAATGGTAGAGACACATCACGTGGATATAGCGTCCCCTAGCTTCGGCGCCGCTTTGATAAAACCGCGCACTTCTACTACTTCAGAGCAAGCGAGCAGTCGCCAAAGCTATGTGTTGTCCAACTTTCAAACTTTTACAACAGGCAGTTTGATCTGGTCTGAGGTAAGCTTGTAAATTCTCATATCTAAGTGGTACCAAGATGTATAAAGTAAAGGTATCCAGTGTTGTGCGTCCAATGAATTGTATTTTGATAAAATAATCTCTGAAAATGTGAAAAACTGCCGACCGCAACTTCAATACCAGCGCCAATTCCCCGGCGAAACCGACAACTTATAATTTCTCAAAACTGCAAAACTCTGACATTCTACACTATATCTAACAACTTCACTATGTGCATATGACTATAATCTATCACAGAATAAAGTATGAGGTGAAATTTCCAATGCACTCAAATGCTTTTCATCAAAAACTCCTAGAAAACGCTTCTGCAGAGACAGTCAGCTGGTGCAAACGAAACACTACCTCGCTTTAAAAATGTATTAATTCTGTCTGTTTTCAATCTAAAGAACTGAAACGAATTATACTCTTCCTTTTCTCTTTACGAATTGAAAACAGATAGTATTTGATAGAAATTAGTTTCTTCATGTGTCAGATTTTATTTAAACAACGCACTACATCAACTGCATTGCTTGAAATAGGTTTACGTTCACAAACGCCATTTGTGATAGCCGACCTACTTAATCTGCTCAGACTAAAGGGTGAAAATTACCTTCGTCTATAGCCAACTGTGATCGCCAACAGAATGGACCTGATGTGCACTGGTAAAAGATGTAGGAGAAGTATAAGTAGACAGAGAGGAGGAGAGTATTAAAGAAAAGTACTTTAAGTAATAACTTTTTTTCTAATATATTGTGTCATGACCTTGTATAGATTACATTTTGTAACAAATACACATCAGAAATTCTGTATGTTGGACATGAACCACAATAAAAGCACACTAGATGAGTTAAACTCATATTAACTGATGTAGATGTGAGGACAATTAGTATAAGCTATGGAACCCCACACAACAGAAGTTAACTCAACACAATACACTTCACACCACGCAACTCCACACCACAACAGCAGGAACAAGGAAATGATTTAGAATAAGAAGAGGAAGACAAGTAGTTGCCTTGGAAAGTACAGATAAAAAATTATATACACAATGTAGAACAAATAGAGTAATGTGGATGTTTAAATGTATGCCATTTATACAAATGCATCTCATACTTGTCTTGATCTTGCCTGTCAGCTTGATTACAATGATTCAAGGAACATCACATTACCACTCTTATCTGTGTCTGACTGTACACTACTCACTGAACTACAGGTCTACTGAGGAAATGCATACAGCAGGTACCAGACAACAGAAGCTGCATCCAGTGTAATAATCTCTGACCCATCCCAAAGTAACACAACAATACTTCTTCTGAACTTATCATTTTTGTTTTGTTATGTTGCGTTTACACTATGAACATGCTGTAAGGGATTATACATACCTGTATGAATTTTAAACAGTGATGTCTTGGTGCCACACCTAACCAACAAAGAGGGAAGATGAGTGAACGAGATGATCAACACCTGTGATGTCAGATGACTCCAGCCTTAAGCAGAGAATGAGAAGCCTTCAGTGAAACTAAACTGGCCCAACCTGAAGTGGATCCATCAGACCATGGACCCAGGCTTAACCACATCTCCTCACACCAGGTTTTCTTATCACTCACACAAACTTCACCCTCGCAGGAACTGATTTCTTGATTTATGGTTATATGTAGAAGAACTTAACTATACAACATTTGGTAGTTAAAACATCTCACTATACAATGAATGTTATTATTTATTGACTGACTATATTTGGTCCTATGAAAGATTGTTCTATTTCATTTTGTACATGTCAACAGCTGATGAAAAAAGAAAATGTCAAATAGGCCAAAAGACACTGGCCCAGTCAATAAATTTGTTTAAATGTGAAGATCTCTTCCATTTAATGTGTCAGTCCAACTATCTGTGGAGAATCTCTATCTTATTGTGTAAAACACTTTGTCAATGCTCACTTGTGTTTGTTTAATGTTTAATTAACAAATACACATTCACATAAGATAAATTCTTAATTAAGGAAAGAGAACAGGAGACTCTTCATCTTTAACTGTTCCAAATCCATGTTATATTGCACCTGATTCTTATTGAGAAAGTCTTTCAGACAATTTCTTAAGATGGAAGAAGGGGGTTCGTGAGCTATACCATTAAATACCAGGTGGAAAAACAGGGGACAAACCTAGTGATTACTTTTTCTATTAAAAGAGGACCACACACCCTTAGACAATTAACCAAATCCGAGTCTGTAAATCTTTCAAGGGTCGTATTCTTGATCTATTTACATATAAGAAGAGGATGGGCCCAGCTTCCTTTAACAGAGATGGGTCATGCACTTTAGTGATTGCCAGTCCCTTTAAAATATACGACATATATTGGATCCCCGTCCCGGACTTTGAACCCCAGCAGACAGTTTAGATAACTATTATCCTAGATGATAAACCCTGGGAAACTTCAAGCTGATATAGCTGAGAAGGAGAAACAACGCCTACAATCATATGAATTAGAACAACAGAAACTTCAAGCTGAAATAGCTGAGAAGGAGAGTAAGTTGCAGGCTGAAATCGCTGAAAAGGAGAAGCAACGCCTACAAGCTTATGAGTTAGAACAAAGGAAACATGAAGATGAAATAAGGGATAGGGAACGAGAACGTCAACATCAACTGGAGTTGAAGAGAATGGATACTGACCTGGAGATCCGAAGACTAGAGGGAGAGATTCCCCCCACCCGATCAAACTCACTAGGTTTTCCAGTGGCAGAACAACATTCCAACGTCTCATGCCAAAATTCCGGAGCGATGTCATTTCCACTAGAACCATTTAATGAACAGACGGACAACGTCGAAGCTTTTTTTTAAATCTCGTTTCGAACTAATGTGCGTCAGTTGTGGTCTAGAACAGGAAAAATGGGCGACGAAATTATCGCAAGCTTTAAGGTCTACCGCGTACGACGTGTTCTCTAGACTCACTCAAGAGGAACAGCAGAACTACGAAACACTCAAAAAGGCACTCTTGAGCCGATTCGAAGTGGACGGGGACTCTTACAAAGTTCGATTCAAAACAGCAAGGAAAGAACCGGGCGAAAGTTATGCGCAATTAGTTGGAAGGCTGAAATCTTATGTTCAACGATGGGCAAGTCTAGGTAGGTTTGATGAGAGTTTCGAAGGACTCCGAGAGATGATCATCATAGATCAGCTAAAAGGAAAGTTGTCGTACGAAATGAAAGCATTCTTAACCCAGAACGGAGCTGACCGACTAGAAAGCATCATCTTCCTAGCCGAGAGATTTGAGAAATCTCAGAAGGAAATCGGAGGTAAGGAACGTTCGGCCAACATTCCCCCTCAGGATAAAACTTCAAAAGCAAAGGAAGGTGATGGCAACTTAGGCACCAAGAAAAACGGGAAAACCAAAAACATCCCTCAGAACACAGTCCAAACATCAGGGAAGGAGGAAAAATTATTCTGAACTAATTGTAAAAGTAAAGGACACACATTGAAGAATTGTAAGAAGAAGCCACCTCCACACACAGCTGCTTGTTTGGCCAGCCGAAGAGAGAAAGGAGTGAACACTGATGAAACGTCCAACTAGATACCTCATAAAGACACTGCATCTCAGCTTCCGGTTGAAGAGTCCATATTGCTGAATGGATTCAAGACGACCTGTCTATACGATACAGGGTTATCGTACGACTGTGTTGTATCATCATACTTAGTTCACCCAGAACAGGTGACAGAGGAGATCTCGAATTACAGGGACCCCTGAAGAGCTCTACAACTATGTCTCTTCCGGTGCCAAAGGTGAGCATAGCATCTCGTTATGTCACTGGGACAATCAAGACTGCAGTCTTAGAAGATCCTATATATCCCGTAATTCTTGGCTGTAGATTTATAATTCTAGGAGAACCTGTTCAACCTGTGGCGATGTCGACGATGACGACTCGGTCCCAGACGAAAAAGACTCCAGAAACAACTACGCCAATCCCTCGAAAGGAGGAACTGAAGAGGGCACAAGAAGCCGATAGCACCTTGGAACCCTGCTTCAGGAAACTGCCTAAATCACATTTACCTCCACGTAAAGGTGATCTGTTTATGAAGTCAGCACTTCTATACAGGAAAGCAGGTAGAGCTGGACAAGAGTTCAACCAACTTGTTGTACCAACTCCACACAGGGCTCAGATTCTTGAAATGGGCCACAGTCTACCCTTTAGTGGGCATATGGGTATCAACACCACTACACAGCGCATTGCAACTCACTACTTTTGGCCAGGGATGAACGCAGACATACAACGGTTTGTAAAATCATGCCCACAGTGTCAGAAAGTATCACCAAAACACCGGACACCACCGGCAATGTTGGGTGATCTGCCCATAACAGGAATACCGTTTGAGAAGGTAGCTGTAGACATAATCGGACCCCTCTCCGCAACGAAGAGGCGAAATCGATTCATATTAACGCTTGTGGACACAACGACCATGTGGGCCGAAGCAGTTCCTATGCCAAGCCGTGACTCCAAACACGTTGCTGAAGAATTATTAGGAATATTCACACGTCTAGGATTCCCCCAAAGAATCTTGACGGACAACGGTTCACAGTTTCGTAGTAAACTTATGGAGGAGACATTTAGACTTTTTCATTCACGCCATATCTTTAGTTCACCATATTACCCGCAATCCAACGGACTTGTGGAGCGGTGGAAAGGGACCTTGATTGGTATTCTGCGCAAAATTGCCCAGGAGAATACTGAGGATTGGGACTTGTATTTACCAGCAGCACTATTCGCTTATAGGGAGGTACCCCATCACTCAACAGGTTTTGCTCCAGCAACATTGTTGTTTGGACGACCAATCAAAGGACCACTAGAGGCATTGCTACGACCATGGACTGATGATCATACAGACGATACAGTCGTGACTGCATCTACGTATGTTGCCGAGTTGAAGAATCGTTTACAACACAGTTGGAAACAAGCGAATGTCAATCTACGTAAAGCCAGACGAAGAATTGCTAGCTACTTCAATCGCAAGGCAAAAGATAGAGAGTTAGAGGTGGGAGAGAAGGTGATGTTGCTGCTTCCAACCAGTCAGAATAAGCTGCAAATAGGATGGAGAGGACCTTATGTAGTGACGGAGAAGATCTCACGTACCAACTACAAGATTTCTGTCAAAGGCAAGATGAAAGTATTTCACATAAACCTTCTGAAGAAATATAATGAAAGACCCTCAACCACCGAACCTGCACATCTGATGGCCATGAGTGTGGCTACTGAAGTCGAAGAAGGATCAACAATGGGAGTCGAGTACCCACTGAAAGCCAAAGAAACCTTTAAGGATGTGGAAATTAATCCCAACTTAACAAAGGATCAGCAAGAGCAGATTCGGGAACTTATGGTTATGTATGAAGACGTACTTACAGATAAGCCAGGAAGAACTGATTTGGAGGAATTTGACATGAAGTTAAATGACACAGTGCCCGTGCGAGTCAAGACTTACCCAGTTACTTATGCAAAGCAAAAGACTTTAGAGGAAGAAATACAACAGCTACTCACCGCAGGAATAATTTCACCATCTGAATCACCTTACAGTGCCAGCGTCGTATTATTGAGAAAGCCAAATGGAGAACATAGATTGTGCATCGACTATCGACAGCTCAATGCTATTACTGAATTCCAAGCAGAACCTCTGCCTGATCAGAACAAACTCTTCACAGCACTCAACCGAGCTAAGTACTTTACTAGGATTGATCTCAGTAAGGGATATTATCAGATTCCTGTAAAGGAGGAGGTTAGACCATAGTTAGCTTTCAGTACGCCTGGAGGACACTATGAGTTCAACGTACTTCCATTCGGATTAAGTAATGCTCCTAGCGTTTTTACACGTATGATGAGAAAATTACTTGACCCACTACACCATCCAGACATTTGTCACTTTATGGATGATATACTGATCGCAACTGAAACATTTGACAAGCATGTAGAAACACTACATCTTTTGTTCAGACGACTCAGAGAAACTGGATTAACGGCTAGGCCAAAGAAATGTCAAGTAGGATTCCAAGAATTGGACTTTTTAGGTCATAAGATATCTCATGGACTAATAACTCCACAGGAAGGAAACGTGGACAAACTCCAGAGAGCACCTCGTCCAAAGACAAAGAAGGATGTGAGATCATTCGTATCTTTGGGTGGATTCTATCAACGATACATTAAAGACTTCAATACTCTGTCAGCACCTTTAACGGATCTTACCAAAAAAGGGAACCCAGAGAAAGTCAATTGGTCTGCTGAATGTGAGAGAGCTTTCACAGCACTCAAACAAGCCTTAACCAATCACCCAGTTTTACATCTGCCAGATCTCAACCAACCATTCGTACTGCGTACAGACGCAAGTGACGTAGAAATTGGGGCAACGCTGTTGCAGAGAAAAGGAGATGAAACATCAGAGCTATTCCCTGTAGCTTATGCCAGCAGGAAATTGAATGCAGCGGAGAAGAATTATAGTGTTATCGAGAGAGAATGTTTAGCTCTCGTATGGAGTGTACAGAAGTTTCAGGCATACCTATATGGAAAACACTTCACTGTACAATGTGATCATCAACCACTTATGTTTCTCGCAGCATCCAAAAATTTGAATGCAAGACTTATGAGGTGGTCACTACTTCTACAACCATACTCGTTCCAGATAGAATATGTCCCTGGAAAGATGAATGTGGGAGCAGACTTTCTAAGTCGACACGCAGTGTCTGATGAACCATGTCAATCAGATACATGAGAGAATACATTGGAGTAAATCATATAGGAAAAGCTTGACCACTATAAATGCTGGAAACTTAGTTCCATACCCTAGAACAATCTGCAGTTGGGCTATGTCACATATTCACTATCCATCATTTTCAGCGCGTCAACGTTTCACGCCAACCCAGAGATTATCAAAACAATTACAGCACTATAGAGAATCGAACTCACTAAGCGACACTAATGACAGACAGATGCCAGGATAATAATAGAAAAGTTAGCGTCAACAGAATAGAATATGAATGGTAGAGACACATCACGTGGATATAGCGTCCCCTAGCTTCGGCGCCGCTTTAATAAAACCGCGAACTTCTACTACTTCAGAGCAAGCGAGCAGTCGCCAAAGCTATGTGTTGTCCAACTTTCAAACTTTTACAACAAGCAGTTTGATCTGGTCTGAGGTAAGCTTGTAAATTCTCATATCTAAGTGGTACCAAGATGTATAAAGTAAAGGTATCCAGTGTTGTGCGTCCAATGAATTGTATTTTGATAAAATAATCTCTGAAAATGTGAAAAACTGCCGACCGCAACTTCAATACCAGCGCCAATTCCCCGGCGAAACCGACATCTTATAATTTCTCAAAACTGCAAAACTCTGACATTCTACACTACATCTAACAACTTCACTATGTGCATATGACTATAATCTATCACAGAATAAAGTATGAGGTGAAATTTCCAATGCACTCAAATGCTTTTCATCAAAAACTTCTAGAAACGCTTCTGCAAAGACAGTCAGCTGGTGCAAACGAAACACTACCTCGCTTTAAAAATGTATTAATTCTGTCTGTTTTCAATCTAAAGAACTGAAACAGGAATTATACTCTTCCTTTTCTCTTTACGAATTGAAAACAGATAGTATTTGATAGAAATTAGTTTCTTCATGTGTCAGATTTTATTTAAACAACGCACTACATCAACTGCATTGCTTGAAATAGGTTTACGTTCACAAACGCCATTTGTGATAGCCGACCTACTTAATCTGCTCAGACTAAAGGGTGAAAATTACCTTCGTCTATAGCCAACTGTGATCGCCAACAGAATGGACCTGATGTGCACTGGTAAAAGATGTAGGAGAAGTATAAGTAGACAGAGAGGAGGAAAGTATTATGGAAAAGTACTTTAAGTAATAACTTTTTTTCTAATATATTGTGTCATGACCTTGTATAGATTACATTTTGTAACAAATACACATCAGAAATTCTGTATGTTGGACATGAACCACAATAAAAGCACACTAGATGAGTAAAACTCATATTAACTGATGTAGATGTGAGGACAATTAGTATAAGCTATGGAACCCCACACAACAGAAGTTAACTCAACACAATACACTTCACACCACACAACTCCACACCACAACAGCAGGAACAGGGAAATGATTTAGAATAAGAAGAGGAAGACAAGTAGTTGCCTTGGAAAGTACAGATAAAAAATTATATACACAATGTAGAACAAATAGAGTAATGTGGATGTTTAAATGTATGCCATTTATACAAATGCATCTCATACTTGTCTTGATCTTGCCTGTCAGCTTGATTACAATGATTCAAGGAACATCACATTACCACTCTTATCTGTGTCTGACTGTACACTACTCACTGAACTACAGGTCCACTGAGGAAATGCATACAGCAGGTACCAGACAACAGAAGCTGCATCCAGTGTAATAATCTCTGACCCATCCCAAAGTAACACAACAATACTTCTTCTGATCTTATCATTTTTGTTTTGTTATGTTGTGTTTACACTATGAACATGCTGTAAGGGATTATACATACCTGTATGAATTTTAAACAGTGATGTCTTGGTGCCACACCTAACCAACAAAGAGGGAAGATGAGTGAACGAGATGATCAACACCTGTGATGTCAGATGACTCCAGCCTTAAGCAGAGAATGAGAAGCCTTCAGTGAAGCTAAACTGGCCCAACCTGAAGTGGATCCATCAGACCATGGACCCAGGCTTAACCACATCTCCTCACACCAGGTTTTCTTATCACTCACACAAACTTCACCCTCGCAGGAACTGATTTCTTGATTTATGGTTATATGTAGAAGAACTTAACTATACAACATTTGGTAGTTAAAACATCTCACTATACAATGAATGTTATTATTTATTGACTGACTATATTTGGTCCTATGAAAGATTGTTCTATTTCATTTTGTACATGTCAACAGCTGATGAAAAAAGAAAATGTCAAATAGGCCAAAAGACACTGGCCCAGTCAATAAATTTGTTTAAATGTGAAGATCTCTTCCATTTAATGTGTCAGTCCAACTATCTGTGGAAAATCTCTATCTTATTGTGTAAAACACTTTGTCAATGCTCACTTGTGTTTGTTTAATGTTTAATTAACAAATACACATTCACATAAGATAAATTCTTAATTAAGGAAAGAGAACAGGAGACTCTTCATCTTTAATTGTTCCAAATCCATGTTATATTGCACCTGATTCTTATTGAGAAAGTCTTTCAGACAATTTCTTAAGATGGAAGAAGGGGGTTCGTGAGCTATACCATTAAATACCAGGTGGAAAGACAGGGGACAAACCTAGTGATTACTTTTTCTATTAAAAGAGGACCACACACCCTTAGACAATTAACCAAATCCGAGTCTGTAAATCTTTCAAGGGTCGTATTCTTGATCTATTTACATATAAGAAGAGGATGGGGCCCAGCTTCCCATTAACAGAGATGGGTCATGCACTTTAGTGATTGCCAGTCCCTTCAAAATATACGACAGAAAGCAATCAAAGATAAACAGGTACATCATATTAATACAGAGACAGAAGCAGAATATATGATGGCAAATCTAACAATGGAAGAAATGGAACAGGCAATGAATACCCTAAAGAAGAAGAAATCACCAGGAAAGGATGGAATCACAAATGAAATGCTATTATCACTAGGCACTAAGTCAAAAAAAGAAACTACTAGCAGTCCTAAATTACAGCTGGAAGAGAGGAATAGTCCCACAGGCATGGAAGGAAGCTATACTAATACCAGTCCCAAAGAAAGGAAAAGATCTGGAAGAACCAAATGGCTATCTACCTATCAGTCTGCTTAGCTGTGTAGGAAAATTAATGGAACGCATTATCAATGGCAGGCTAACATGGCATCTGGAAGAAGACAAACTCTTAACCAAGCAGGATTCAGTAAGTACAGATCCACTGAAGATCAAATTACCTATATAGCTCAGGAAATAGAGGATGCCTTCCAAGAGAAAAAAGACACACTAGCGGTCTGGATAGATTTAGAAAAAGCATTTGATAAAGTATGGAAGGAAGGACTAAAAGTAAAACTACAAAAAATGCATTTTGTGGGAAAATTTATAAATGGATCAGTCACTACCTTGAGAACAGAACTGCCAGGACAAAAGTACAAGGACAAACCAGCAAAATGAAGCTGTTGGAGCAAGGTGTCTCCCAAGGAGGAGTACTTTCACCAACATTATTCCTTTTTTTTTTCCCGCGTTTCCATCCAGTTTCAGGATATTGCGGTCAACACCAGCATCTTTCAGCTGTATGTTGATTCCTAGGCTAGATTACGCTCATCAGCACGCCACGACTTTCTGAGCGACCGGCTCCATACTCTCATAAGTCACTTTTGCGATTCGAACCACTGCTAATTCTCGTCGCGTCACGTGACGAGAGTATTCGGGGTTAGCGGAGAAAGCTACTAACCCCTCGGCCATGGAGCCGGCAAACATTATTCCTAGCATATATAAATGACATCACGGAAAATTTTCCAGCCAGAGTACACACATCCTCCTTTGCAGATGACCTAGCCATATGGACATCTGAAGAATATATTAATACAGCTAACAGCAGAATACGGAAAGCCTTATTAGCGCTAGAGGACTGGTCAAAATCATGGCTAGTGAAGATAAGTGAGGAGAAAACAACATGCACAGTGTTCTTCCTCTCAAAAATAAAACTCAGCAACCTAAGCTGGTATTGAATGGAAAAACATTGCGCCATGAAGAAAATCCAAACTGCCTAGAAGTCACCTTTAATCGTCGCCTAACATGGAAGATACAGATTGAGAAAAATCTAACAAGAGCAAGGCAAAGAATGGCAATCATGAAAAAGCTTGCTGGTACAACGCGGGGAGCAGATGAGAAAGTTCTCAAGAAGTTATATACTGGACGGGTGAGGCCAGTACTGGAATATGGCATTGCAGCTTAGGCAACAGCAGCCAAGTCAAACTTTAACAAAATAAGTAGAGTCAAAAATCAAGGAATGCGAATCATAACCTGAAGCCTGAAGACAATGCCTATTAATGAACTAGAAAAGATCACTTGTTTACAACCAATGCAGGATAGAAGAGATAGCAGAGCCCAGCAACAAGCAGAAAAATTCAGAAGATTGAGAGACCACCCTATGTATAACAGGTTTAATGGTTTTGGAAAGGGAAGACTGAAGCGAGGCAGCTTTGTAGAAACTGCAAAACGAAAGATTAGGGCAGATCCAATACTTAACATATCAACAGTCAAACCCATTTACAATGCACACAAATTCCCAGCTTGGAGGCAGCAGCAACTGCCTGAGATGATAGAAAACATTCCTGGTATTGAGAAAAAGAACACTCAGAATGAAACCGAAAGAAGAATAGTTAGTTAGTTAGTTTGTTGCAGTTCCAACCTCACAGCAACGGGTCGTCCCCATTATGCTCCGTTCCTGTGCCAGTGAATATCACACAAAACACTCCCCAGTGCCCAATGTAAAAAGTGAAAAAGACAGGAGTCTCGACAAACAACAGCCCGCACAGATACACTGTGCATAATGCCGCCGCCAGAATGTCAACACAATAGTCCCTCACAAAACACCCAGTTCATTTCTGATGGAATCAGCAGTCATTTTTCCATCTAGATGTTTCCTAGATGTTCACCCACACAGTCCACGAAAATACAGTTCATCGTCGATGGCAGTGGCAGTCAACCAGAAGCCCAGCAGCCACGCATTTCTGCATAAGGCAAAAACCGGTCAACTCTGGGACATAGCTACCTGCCATCGCGCCGAACATGCAGTCACGTTCCAAAAAACCTCGGGCAGATTCAAAAGCATTTCACACGAAACTCACAGCTTACAGTGTCGCGCCACGCACTCACTCAGTAGCAGGGCGACGGAACCATCAAGCCTCCATAGTCGCCTCTTACGACATGCGTGGTAGACTGCAGTGTTGCTATTCTTTGCTTCCCTTATGGGCCCCGGCAACACACGGGAGGAAAGAAGAATAATAACCCTAAACTACATAAAAGAACATTACCCAAGCAGCAGTTGGACCCATGCATATACAGATGGATCAGCCAAAAATTCAATAGAAAATGGAGGAGGAGGAATTCTCCTAAATTTAAAAAATTGAGTGGAAAAAAAACACAGTCAGTGGCAACTGGAAAATTTTCAAGTAACTTCAAAGCGAGGTAGAGGCTTTGAAAACTGCAGCAGAAATGCTCTTGGTGTAGGAAAATAAAGATAATCAAATAGCTATCTTCACAGATGCAAAGTCAGCTGTCTCAATACTGAAGAGCAAAATCAGCACAGAACTAGCTGAATTAAGAGCAGCACTCCATGGTCTATGCCAGAAATAAAAAAAAGTTGTAATACAGTGGATCCCATCACATTGCAGTATACCTGGAAATGAAGAGGCTGACAGACTAGCAAAAGAGGGTGGACGACTACCACAGCCTGACACAGACAAACCTATAAAGAGGCAAAGAGATTTATAAAAAAAAGCACTTATAGAACCAAATGGGAATCAGAGCATCTATGCCATCAGAAGGATGATGCATATTACAAACTCGACCGAAGAGAACAAGTAGCAATCTTCAGACTCCGCACAGGACATAACAGGCTGAAATACCACTTGTTCAATAAACTGAAGATAGGAAATACCGATGAATGTAATTGTGGAACTGGTAAAATTACAGCTAAACATTTGCTGCAGGAGTTCCCAATATATGCAGAACAGAGAAAGATATTTTGGCCCACACCTGCTTCATTTGAGGACAAGCTCTATGGAGATATCAACAAGCTCAAGTTGACTGCAGCTTACTTTAACTACATTCAGGTTGACATTTAAAGGTGCATGAAGAAGTATTTAGACTGCCGCACTTCATACCACAGGTATGTCGGTTACAAAAGCGTCCCAGAGGCATGAAATGGAATATTGCTTGGATAGCAAATCCATTACGTGGAAAGTCTGAATCAAAACCTCACTGTGTAGGCTTCATAAAAAGTGGAAAAAGTGTCCTAGTGGCACGAAATGGAATATTGCTTGGATAGCAAACCCATTACGTGGAAAGTCCGAATCGAAAGCTCACTGTGTGGATGTCATCTGCAGACTGCATTCTTCTGGTTTCCAGAAGAACAGCCTATGGTGAACGGAAGGCCCAATATACGGAAGTGAGGCTAAGCAGCCATGTGCAGGACGTGACGATTCCTTGTGTGAGCCCAGTACCAGAGCGCTGTGTCGGCTTTGCAAGTATGGACGCCTCCTTGGATGGCGGGGAATGCCCATGGTCTGCCCCTGCCTTTCCTTGAGGGCTGACCAGGATGTCTTTGGCTGTTCTGTATGGGCCAGCTTGGATGGAGGATAACACCACAACAGTGAGAGTTAAACATCCTAAGAAACCCCCGGGAAGGTTAACCCGGTCAACAAATGCCCGCAGAAGTCGGATGTGTTGGCCTAACGGCGCAAGAACGCAGCTCTGCTGTAAATAGGCACAACACAATCACGTCCGAAAAAGAAAAAGAAAAAAAACTCCGGATGAACGCAGAAGAAGAAAAAGGATAGTGGGTAGACTCGCCGCCTCCTCGGACACACGAGACAGACAGGATGACCCGATTCATTGTGCGCATGTGAAATAGCCTTGATGCACGAGGACATCGCAGCCAGTGTGTCGTCATGGCCACGTGACTAGCACCGTGTCATCATGAGATTATCTGTGTACTGCGAATATTGAGTCTGCACGCGGATTCTGGTGCAAAGAGTGGATTACGTACCTTCAGAGAAGCCTTGATGTCATCTCAAGGCCACAAGCTCGAACGGTGTGGTCACTGAAACTTTCAATTGTCTGGCCTGTCCTCTAATCTCCACTTCTTTCCCCCACTTCTATATGGGAATATGTTTCCCGCGTCCCGCCAGAAGTTGACACTTCCAACAACCTTCTAGATTCTCAAGGGTGAAAGGAGGAAGCAAAACTAATAATTGTAATAGTGTGTGAAATAATAAGACGCTGATTTTAACTGTCGCCAGAAAACAATCGGTCACATTTTCATCATATATACCACTCCTCAGCGGGCGAGAGCTGGGAGCGGTTCTACCCCCGCTGGTGACATGCGGGATAACTGAGCCGGCCGCTCAGAAAGCAATGGCAAACTACTGAGCGTAATCTTCCCAAGAAATCAACAGACAGCTGAAAGATGCTGCTGTTGACAGCGATGTCCTGTAAAGGATATGCGAATTTAAAAAAAAACAAAAACACTCCTCATCATATCCCTAAATGAAATCAGGCCGTATGTATCTTGCTATTTATCTGGATGCAGGTTTCGGCTGGTCGAGATCCACAGTACACCTGAGCGACGGCGACCTCCAACTGGTGGTGATGAGTTCACATCTTTTGTGTCTCTAACTTTGCAATTATTTGTATTGATTGTGTCCTAAATATCTTTACTGTTTCTTTTTATTTACCTTGTTTCCCTTTTCATGATTGTCAATAAACAAGATAATTTAACCATCTCGCATTCTTATTCTTACATACAATATACACTTTCAATTCAATGGACGGGGGATGACTTACTGCCAGTTATTGACACGACTTTGCTGCGAAGTCCAACATGAATTTACAAGTCGGTCATGATAGAGTGCCAGGGAACAAGACAGCCAGATCTGCTGGCTTCAATAGTGCCTTGGTGTAGAAGTGGGCCATGGAAGTTAGAATCCGCTAAGGAGTGTGTAACAATTCACTTGCCGAGCCAATTAGTCTTGAACATGAGTGACACCAGAGCTTCAGACTCATACGAGGCCGTCTCGCCAATTTGTCATTCCTAAGTGCATGGCCGAGACGAGTAGGAGGCCATCGGGGTGAGCGTGCAAGCATGGGGAGTAATCCTGGGTGAAGCCGGGTGCAGATCTTGGTGGTGGTAGCAAATATTCTGGACGGGGTTGGGTGATGTGGGAAGGTAGGTGGAAGAATCAAGATGACGTCACCACTATGAGGTCGTAAAAAATAAAATGAGCGCTTAAAAAGTTGCTTAAAAGTCGACAGGGTCGACTTTATTGCACCGGGTTTTATCCCATATGGCTCGGTCTCTTTCCGCAGCCCGGAAAGCGTCGCACAAAGCACGAACTCCGTAGCTATAGCGACGACCCACAGAGATCTCCGAAAAATTTAACTCGTGAACCGAAAAACGCGGCCCGGAATCGAACCCACAATCTTCGGAAGCCCGAGTCAGCCGGCTTGACCACTTCGCCACGGAGACTCCTAAACAGAAGAAGAAGAAGAAGAAGAAGAAGAAGAAGAAGAAGAAGAAGAAGAAGAAGAAGAAGAAGAAGAAGAAGAAGAAGAAGAAGAAGAAGAAGAAGAAGAAGAAGAAGAAGAATGAATAATAATAAATATAGTTTAAAAATTTAGTTGCACATCTTTTACAGGTCTAACACCAGAATTTTTGCTGTTTTGATCTCTTGGAAAGTTTAAGTTCAGAAGTTTGCCATTGCTTTCTGAACGACCGACACTCATACCATTTCGTAAAAAACCAACATCAGGCGGTCTGCTGCCAAATTGCCTTCAGCTGTGTGTCGAATGCAGGTATGCATGAGTTTGAACTGCGTCTGTAACCGCTACGCCACGGAGAGATGACTAAATATAGACAAGGTGGATATTTGAAGACTGAATCTAAGACCTACTGTTGTGCAAAGACACTGTCAATAAAAAGAAACAAACTGTAATGTTGTCCACTTGTGAAAGGAACAATAAGCCACTACACCCAAAGCCATTTGTTAGAGATGGGGGAGCAAAAGTGCGTTGATATGGCTTCTGATTAAAAAACTACATAATAATGCAGGAAAGTCCCGTAGCAGGAATCTACCGTGGGCATGTGCAGTGCTAGGACAACCTAATTAATTAGGCCTGAGTGCATGGTAGAGTAGGTGGCCTGTCTTTTACTGGCAGGGCCAGCGTCAAGTGAGGTATGGAACCTCATCCGACCGCGGTCATGCCATTGTTCTGTATCAACCGTTAACCTTGATAGATCAGACTGAATCAGCCAGAGGGCTTTGGTAGTCAAGTCACGAACAGTACACGAGAACGTCCGCCTAAGCCTAGAAACACTACACTACAGTGAGATATAAATCTTGAACCACATGTTTACGGCCGGTCACAAGACAGCAATTTCCGTCTTATAAGATAAAGCGGAAATGCAATTCCTGACATAGAAAAGCACGTTTTTGTTGATCACCAATGGACAGGCTTGCCACTGTAACACCTAGTCCATCTGTCACATCACGTATTTGATTATAAACGTTTAGTAGAGAACAGAGATGCTGAAAAACGAAGGGATGGGGCCGTCAAGAGTTACTTGACAACAGGCAATCTAGCATACTTAACCTGCTCCTTATTGATGTAAGCACCGTTTACTAAGGAGTGCTAACTATCACATCCCACAACAAGCAACAATTGGCGTACTTTGTGACTTCATGTGCAAACCCAATAACAGAACATGGTCTTGTATTCAAACCCATCCTGAGGTGGTTGTATTTCCGGGCATGATGTGGACCCAGCCTCGTAGAATGGCCAGGAGAACATTGTCTGGGAGGTAGGTGGACCGACAAGACACTGACCATACACTATATCGCACCACATGCTATATCGAACTGCATGATATGCTAATTTTGTGAAAGAGATGCTGGGTTCATGCGTAAATACATACACATTAGTACCAACTGAAGTATCAACTCAGATGTGTTGAGTTAAGTTGAATCAAGAACCGGCATCACTGCACTCGAGGCATTCCCTAAAGCGCTCAGTCATCATCATCAACAACCAGCGTAGAGTTCCAATGCAGGTGACAACAATGGGCAGGAAGATATACAACTGCGAACAAAGCCTGGCTTAAAAACATCTTCCATACGACCATATATATTTTCCAGCTGTTACTTTCCAAAACGTCTTTACCTGCATTCATGTTAGATTGGCTAGTCATGGGGCTATAGTTCCATTTGACAAATAAAAGCCTTGATAGGCATTCGAATACATGACAGTGGCGTGTAAGTTGAGTGGAGAGATAAATATCCCCAAATAATGGTTGCCGACTAATAAAAGAAGACCAGAAATGGCTCGCAAGACTCCTTAGTAAACTGGATCAGGCAAATCTGGAGGATTACACTTAGTGATCAAGTAAGGTTTTCAGGTAGGCCACAAATCCAATATAAAGAGGCGGAGAAATAGGGAACAAAATAAAATAGATACGTTTCCTTGTGACCGTTTAGGCCAGCCCGATACTTTACACATACAAGTGTACTAGAGCAGACCACAACGACATTATGAGGTTCAGGTTGGCACAGACTCTGAAAGCATCCTCTTAGCCGAGCTGAAGAGCAGTGGCAAAGCCAAGCAGAAGAGTAGTGGCAAAGCCAAGGTAAGCAAAAGCTCCCTTTATAAATGCAGTCCTTGCTGACCCTTTTCCCCAAACTACCAATAACTATGTTATCCACCCCAACTCCCCAGGGAACAACGGTAGGGTAGTGGCTACCACGCTTCCCTGTAGGCCCGGTGGTCGTGGGTTCAAATTCCAATGGAAGTAGGGCTGTTTGTAAAAATTCACCTGTGCTCCCAAGACGACCCAGCATAAAGTGGGGACTGGGATATATTCTCGGAAGTAAAGGCAACCTTGGTGATATTGGTGACATTATCCATTAAGCGCCACCTGGGCTATAACAATATGGGACTAACACCATAAACCCCATACGCATCTAAGCGTAGTAATGGATATTTTGCTTCACTTTCTTTTTATAACCATCCCCCTTTTTTCCCTGCAGAACCTGGCTGTGTCACTACTCAAAGAATCACGAGTAAAGTGAGGCATTTCGTAGATGTTAATGACAGAGACCCTAGGGATTGCGACCAGAGATAGGCACAAGCAGGCATGCCAGCCATTCCCGTCATCTCACCATCCATCAAGCGAAGAGAGTGTAACCCAGTGTTTCCCAACCTTTTTTGTGCTATGCCCCACCCAAGCCTTTCTAAAATTCTTATGTCCCCCCCCCCCCCCCAAACATATACATAATTTTTACTATTTAAAAATTGAAATGTTCACTAAAGAAACTTGAATGATAGCTTTTAGGAAGAAATCACTAGGAAATTATTGAGCAAACACAGTAAGTAAATTTTCATCTAATGGAGAACTACAATATACAAAACACTGATTAGACCAGTTGTGCTGTATGGCTCTGAAACCTGGAGTACAACTAAAGGAGACGAAGCCTTGTTACAAACCTTTGAGAACAAAGTCTTAAGATGCATCTTTGGGCCCCTTAGGGATACACAAAGTGAAGAGTGGAAAAGAAGAATTAACAAAGACATTTATGATCTGTTTAAGTCCCCGCTAATCACTGGTATCATAAAGGCTAATAGACTGCAATGGCTGGGGCATATAAAAAGAATGGAAGATAATAGGGAAACAAAACTCGCTTACACTCAGAAAATAAATGACCGTAGACCCCGAGGTAGACCAAGAAGACGGTGAAGACAGCAGAGAAGTGCGTGGGCATGTACAGCCCGTTCAGCAGTCCGAACCTTTCAAGAATCCAGTGGTGCCCACTCCATGACCACAAGCAGCATGACGATGGAAGTGATGTCAGTAACACAGGCTTTCATATGGCTAGAATCACAGCATTATACCAACTTGTGTTACTAAGTGATTCAATGAGCATGATTCGGAAGGTCGAAGCTAGATCTGTACGTAGACAGCGGACTGAGTTGCTGTGGAAGTCTGTTGTCCGTAAAGTCACCTTCATCTTCGTCCCGGGACATGCGGGAGTCGAGGGAAATGAACGAGCTGATAAACTGGATGGCTCTGCACCCCCTGCAGATGGCCAGCCCATGGATCGTGCCGATGTTATTAACGTCCTTAAAGATATGTTGAGAGCAGAGGACTTTGACATCCGTGAATCCACATCGCTGTCCAGGATGAAAAACTTGGGAGTAAGAATTGGCAAGGCCAAACACGAGAGGTACATTGGAAAAAACGAGGTGTCTCGTTAACCAACACAGAACTGGCATTATTAGCCACCTGACGCTGAAGCATATGCTGGGGGGAGGATCTGAGCACCTATGGACCTGTCCGGAGTACAATGAAGATACCACAACTGATAACTGATAACTGATGATCAGAGAATTACAATTAGTTAGTTAGTTAGTCGTGGTTCTAACTTCACGGCAACGGGTCGTCCCCATTATGCTCCGTTCCTGTGCCAGCGAATATCACGCAAAATGCACCACGAATAAATAACAATATATTATTATACACCATTGCACAGAATACATTACTTATGACTTTATATGTAAATTTTGCTAGAATTTATTGTTTATTGCTATATTATGGTTTGTTTACTACTCGGATAAAAGAAAAACACTCCCTTGCACTGATTATGGTAAATGAGCATTTAAAGTTATAAAACATTGACAATATATTTAAACTGAACCACCATTAAAGTCATTTTCAGCAACTTTGTTTATAATTAAAAATGTGTAGGTATCAATAAGAAACCACTCCCATTTGGGGAATTTCTACCACTATGTCGGTCACACACACACACACACACACACACACACACACACGCACGCACGCACGCGCGCACGCGCACACGCACATGCACACAGACACACACACGCACACACACACATACACATGCACACACACATAACTAATAAACATTTAGTCCATCAGATGCACAGGAGCTTGAAAAACAAAGTGTGATATAGTGCTTACAAATTATTTATTCCATCTCAGGCGGCCTGCTTCCAAATCTCCCACAAATGTGTTCCGAATGCGGGACTGTGAATGGCATCCATAGCCCTTTACAATAGCACAGGTTATAAAAGATAGGATAGGAAATGAAATATGACCACACAATTTTGAAATTTAGTTTTCATTTTCTGCAGATGAAGAAAGTATCAGGAATGCAATGCATTACTGCGGTAGTGAAAGACATAAATTTACACTTAAAAGCCTGTTTACAGACTGAAACAAAATCATATTAAATATTTCGCATGGATGAGAAAGAACGATAGAATATTAAGTGATGTGTTTTGGGAGTATTGATTCTGCCATACAATTTGAATGATAACTTATTGAAGTCAGATGAGTTTAAAGAAGAGTTAGACAAGGATGGGTGCTGCAGCCAGATCTTTTCAGTATTTACAGCTGGAGATAATTTCAACATGATCAGAGAACTAAACAACGAACGGACTTTATTTTCAAAGGGTAACATACACATACAGACCTACAAGCACTTGAAATCAGTGACTGGCAAGAGAAGGTCAACCAGTGAGACGAATGGAGACGGATTGTATCTGCAGCACAGCACTTCAATGGCTCGGAATGCTGAAGAAGAAGAAGAAGAAGAAGATAATGGAGAACTGCAATTCAAGTACACAATAATTTTAATGAAAGATTTTTCTATATTATTTTAATTATTAGTAATTATTTATTATTTAAATTTAGAGAGATCCTTGCGCTTGATGCTTGCTGCATAGAGATTTTATGTAAGGTTCAAATTTAGGTAACTTCAGTCTCAAGTCTCCCCGTTTTATTATATCCAGCCGATTTCTTCCATTTTCGAATTGCCCCCCCCCCCTTAACAATCGAATTGCCCCCCCCCCCCCCCGTGGGGCGTGGGCCCCACGTTGGGAAACACTGGTGTAACCAGTAATGTCACACGCTGGCAGAACTGCAAGTTCAACATTTAATGTGAGGACGAGTCAGCGAGGCGGTTCTCGACTAGGGCCTGAGGTCATGTCTGTGCACAGTGGGTCATACAGATTTAATATAGAGTTACTGTCGAGTTACTGAAGAGTTACTATATGCCCGATGTTTAAACTTCCCCCTGAAGCAGTGAATTCGATGCCTATTCTTAACGGACAAAGACGAAAGCGAGCAGATTCCATGTGGACATGACCTAGTTGGAGAGCATAAACAGCTGATAGTATAGACCAATGTAACTGGAGAGCATAAACAGCTGATAGTATAGACCACGGTAATTGGAGAACATAAACACCCGATAGTATAGATCACGGTAACTGGAGAGCATAAACAGCTGATAGTATAGACCACGGTGACTGGAGAACATAAACGACTGGAAGTAGAGACCACGGTAAATGGAGATCATAAACGGCTGGTAGTATAGACCACGGTAACTGGAGAACATAAACAGCTGATAGTATAGACCACGATAAATGGAGAACATAAACAGCTGGAAGTAGAGACCATGGTAACTGGAGAGCACAAACAGCTGATTGTATAGGCCAAGGTAATTGGAGAGCATAAACAGCTGATAGTATAGACAACGGTAACTGGAGAACATAAGAAGCTGGATGTAGAGACCACGGTAACTGGAGAGGACAGACAGCTGGTAGTAGAGACCACAGTAACTGGAGAGCATAAACAGCTGGTAGTAGAGACCACAGTAACTGGAGAGCACAAACAGCTGGTAGTAGAGACCACAGTAACCGTAGAGCATAAACAGCTGGTAGTAGAGACCACGGTAATTGAGGAGCATAAATAGCTGGTAGTATAGACCACGGTTCGGGCGGAAGAGCGCAATTGGGAGAGTACAAGCTTTATCCTGGTGTGAGGAAATGCAACCTAAAGACTAAATGTCATGGCAGGGCAGACCAGGCCCTAAGCCTCGGTTGGTAACTGGTCTAGGATCGAAGTTCCGACAGTGGGACAGTTAGAGCACTGCTTTGCTGATCTGGCAGCTTCTGCAGCTTGTCTTGTTCCAGACGTATTGGTGTCACCTTTCCTCTGGAGTAAACTAGACAGGCTGAGAGAGGGATAATGCTACATGGGCAACACATGGTCTCTAAATTCAGTCCAGGCTTTGTGTTATGGAGAGATAACCCCATTTTACAAACTATCGTCTGTCAAGACGGCAAGGTACCAGTCAGTCAGTCAGACCACGGTAATTGAGGAGCATAAACAGCTGGTAGTATAGACCACGGTAAATGGAGAGCATAAATAGATGGCAATATAGACCACGGTAATTGGAGAGCATAAACAGCTGGTAGTATAGAACATTGTAATTTGAGAGCATAATCAGCTGGTAATATATGTAATATATTTTACAGAACCTGTCACCGTTTTTCCAGGAACATGTGTCACAAGTGTGCAGTTCGGATTACCATATAAGGAGTTGTACAGGCTTGCGATATAATTAAACCAAGGGCAACATATTTGGAACAAGCCTTTGTCTTAATCAAGCTCAACGATTGGTTGGCTAGCCTCTAGGTTCTAGCTGGGACCCCGAGAGGCGATAGCATCTCACTTGCAATGTATAAGTTAAAGGAGCAAGTCCTCTCCTAGTTTGGAAGAGATTTTTATACATGTTATGACAGTGCCTCTGAATGAAAAGGGTATCTGTATCAATTTTTATGTATGTGAATTGTGAAACTGTAAGATCAACGCTTCATATAAAAGATAGTCTGGGTGTCCGCTTTTTGCAAAACTGACATGTCTTTCCCACCGATGGTTCTGCTATGCTTACAGTTTCATCGACTATGAGTGACTTACTATATGCATTGTAAAGGATATCTCGTTATCAATGAATATCATCTGCATTTTTCTATATGCTGTCGAGCTATTCACTCTAAATGCATATCTTGAACCTTTTTTACCTATGCTGTAGAAATGTTACTATCAACGCACATCATGGACAGTCGTTTCTTGCTCGGGGGATGTTTTTGCTAAACTGTACATTGAACTATCGTGCACACAGACACACACACGCACGGGTGAATCTTCTTGTTCACATCTTTCGTAAATATACAGAATGTGTGATTTGTTATGTAATCTTTTTAATGAATGATGCTATGTGAGTAAAGCGAATGATATATTTTTATCAGCTATAATCTCATATGAGAAGAAAGATAGACGCACCTATATCCATATGTCTTGCAGGACGTACACTTCACGCCAGCATTAAACTATTGCTGTTGATAACTTGGCAAATATTTATGTTCAGTAATTTGCTAACTGCGTTCTTAATGACTGCAATAATGCAATTCATTCCTGAAGTTTGGGCGCTTATTAAGCTTGCAACAATGGGTAGATTTTCGAACTGCGTTCTAAAAATCCCTGCTCCCAAGAGTCAGGCTGGGAAAGGACAATATGTTTTTGTGTTTGAGGCTTTACGGATGTTAGATGAAGATCCAATGGATGGATCTCGCATTATTTCACGAAAAGATTTAGATATTTTCTCATTTGTTAGTGTTTTACATTTTATGTTGGTTCATGATTATTACTTTCACTGCTGGAGAAAATGTTCGAACTGTACCCCAGTGGGAAAAGGTGAATAAATGAATACAGACGTGGAAGGATGAGATGTTATCGTGATGATTTTGTCACAACATGGTGCTGTCATTTCAACATGCCTGTGTCTCAGTTATGACATCTATTTGGGAACTACCGGACGGTATTCCTTACTACAATGTCTACCAGGACATGAGGATTTACCTTTTATACATATTCAAGAGTGATACCCTTTTTATGGATTAACCGCCTGGCTTCAGCTTCAACCAGAAGTTTTAGGAAGCGTATGGATATTCCAGGTTTCACAAGCATATAGCAGTATGGATAATACAACTTCTTAGTGGACTTTCAGCTTTGTTTGTAAGCTTATTCTACTTCTGTTCCAGGTATATGCAGACAAGTTCAATACCAGGTCCAAGTTACAACCACCATCTGGAGAACGCTATGACTGTCCAAAACCAGACGATTTACACCACTCAAGAGCGTATCTAATCCAGCACATTAATAGCTGTGAATCAGTGCACATGGAGCGGTGTTCCCTAGTGCAAGTTGGGAGCACATTTAATTACAACATTTTGGTTGAATTTAAGAAGGAGAAAGACTTACTATCATCAACCAGAGAGAGATTAGGATATTGGATGTTTAGATAGATTGATTTATCACCTTCTGAACAGGTAGTTGATTTTATTTTTTTTTCTTGATAGATGTTAGCTGTTTCTGAACCTGTCGGTTGGGTTTGGGGAATCTATTCTTTATCACTGACTTTTTTTTTGGGGGGGGGGGGATGTTCATATGTGTATAATATTTTAATATTTTGTTGTGATGTATATTCATTTCACATATCTTTCCCAAAACCCATTTCTTTTCAATATTGTATGTAAATTAGAACAAAGAATTGGATTCAATTTATTGTTGATGTTTGTTAAACAGAGGTTGTTAACATTTTTATATAATACAGTCGTTATATGACCTTGTTTATAAAACTGTTGGAGATCACAAGTCAGGCTGGATACCTACTCATAGACAACTTTTCATTTTTTAAGTGAGCAGCTTAGTCTGTTGTCTGTGGTAAAATGCCAGGATCTCTAACCTTCTCTAGGAACTTATATTCAGATAATTAGTGTAGGACTTGAACACTTTCTGTCTTGTTCCTCATCTGGGGTTCAGAGTCATTTTAGGGTTTCCTTAAGAAGGCTGATTGAGAATGATAACCCATCCCAACCGGGATACCCCTAGCAAACCTAGTCATATCACCATTATTTATCTTTAAAACCTCACAGTATAGACCACGGTAATTGGAGAGCATAAACAGCTGGTAGTATAGACCACGGTAATTACAAGGCATAAACAACTGGTAGTATCCATCCATTATGTGCCATGCCGGAAAGCGTAGGCGGTCATGACTCGTCATTTCACTCGATCACCAGAGTAGTGGATCAGCTCAGTGTTCCTGTCTCGACCATGCCATGTGGTCAAGCCACCCAGGTATTTACTTCTCGTCTTCCCCTTGGTCTGTTTCCTTCGATCTTGCCAGTTGTTACAAAGTTCTCCAATTCATTTCTTCTCATAACATGTCCAAAAAATTTTGACTGTCTACGTCTAATTGCTCTAATCAATTTACGATTTTCATTTGTTTCCTGTAGTAGTTGGTCATTTGTTTTTCTGTCTGTCCATGGAATTCTTTGCATTCTCTTCAGAAACCACATTTCTACAGCCATCAGATGTTTTTCAGCTTCACTGCTCATTGTCCAAGTTTCACATCGATACAAAAGTACAGGCTCTATGTAGCACCTCAACACTCTTTTTCTCGTTTCAATTGACATCTTTGTATTGGTCAGTATGCTTTTCATCTTCCTAAAGGCTACTTTCGCCACGGCGATTCTTGTTCTAATCCTTCAAGACATCTCCCATCAGATGTTGTGACGGTTCCGAGATAATTGTACCGATTCACTTGTTGAAGAATAGTCCCCTTATTGAAGAATAGTCCCGTTTACTTGTATATTACACTGTGGTGCTTCTTTCTTCCTAGTGACGACCATAATCTGTGTCTTTGTACAATTTAATTCTAACCCCAGTTGTTCACTGTGTGCAACAACCGCATCTACTAAATGTTGCAGATCCTGCTCATTGTCTGCAATCAATACTGTATCATCTGCATATCTAATGTTATTGATGTTTCGTCCTCCAATGCTGATTACATTTATATACTCTACATTTCTGAAAATATTTTCACTGTATAGGGAAAAAAGATCTGGAGACTTTACACATCCCTGTCTCACATCTCTCGTAATAGGCTGATATTGTCCTACTTCATTATCAATCCTTATGGCAGCTTGTTGTTTCCTATATATGTTTTTAAAAAGTCTAATGTCTTTCCCATAAATTTGTAGGTCTGCAAGCACATCTACCATGTTGACATGTCTTACTCTATCGAAAGCCTTTGTGTAGTCAATAAAGCAAAGATGTATATCTTTGTTTACTTCTATAGAACGTTCAATAACTGATCGCAGCATATACACAGCATTTACTGTACCCTTTCCTTCTACAAACCCTCATTGTTCTTCCCCTATTTCAGGTTGCATTTTCTTTCTCACTCTTTGCATGATAACTCGTAGCAATATCTTCGTAGCTGGAAGTACAGACCACGGTAATTAGAGGGCATAAACAGCTGGTAGTATAGGCCATGCGCTGATTGAAAAACACTAAAACACAAATTAGACAACCTACCCTGAGCAGACTATCGCAGAGGAAGATTTTGCTTGACACACAATGAGAGCCATGCCGGTGTCAAGGCGGTAGTGGACTACACGGAGACTTCTTATATGATGTACAGAAGCAGACCCAAACACTCCCTCTGGTATCCGCGTGCAGTGAAGGCGATACTTTAAAGGTGCAAGTAGTGTCATGGCAGCTACTGCCGCTGGGGTCGAGGATCTTAGGCTTTCACAAAGCTTAGGTGACAACATATGAATTGAAGTAACCATTTCACAAAGCTTAGGTGACAACATATGAATTGAAGTAACCATTTCACAAAGCTTAGGTGACAACATATGAATTGAAGTAACCATTTCACAAAGCTTAGGTGACAACATATGAATTGAAGTAACCATTTCACAAAGCTTAGGTGACAACATATGAAGTGAGTTAACCATTTCACAAAGCTTAGGTGACAACATATGAATTGAAGTAACCATTTCACAAAGCTTAGGTGACAACATATGAATTGAAGTAACCATTTCACAAAGCTTAGGTGACAACATATGAATTGAAGTAACCATTTCACAAAGCTTAGGTGACAACATATGAAGTGAGTTAACCATTTCACAAAGCTTAGGTGACGACGTGTAAAGTGAGTTAACTATTTCACAAAGCTTAGGTGACAACATATGAATTGAAGTAACCATTTCACAAAGCTTAGGTGACGACATATGAATTGAAGTAACCATTTCACAAAGCTTAGGTGACAACATATGAATTGAAGTAACCATTTCACAAAGCTTAGGTGACAACATATGAATTGAAGTAACCATTTCACAAAGCTTAGGTGACAACATATGAATTGAAGTAACCATTTCACAAAGCTTAGGTGACAACATATGAATTGAAGTAACCATTTCACAAAGCTTAGGTGACAACATATGAAGTGAGTTAACCATTTCACAAAGCTTAGGTGACAACATATGAATTGAAGTAACCATTTCACAAAGCTTAGGTGACAACATATGAATTGAAGTAACCATTTCACAAAGCTTAGGTGACAACATATGAATTGAAGTAACCATTTCACAAAGCTTAGGTGACAACATATGAAGTGAGTTAACCATTTCACAAAGCTTAGGTGACGACGTGTAAAGTGAGTTAACTATTTCACAAAGCTTAGGTGACAACATATGAATTGAAGTAACCATTTCACAAAGCTTAGGTGACGACATATGAATTGAAGTAACCATTTCACAAAGCTTAGGTGACAACATATGAATTGAAGTAACCATTTCACAAAGCTTAGGTGACAACATATGAATTGAAGTAACCATTTCACAAAGCTTAGGTGACAACATATGAAGTGAGTTAACCATTTCACAAAGCTTAGGTGACAACATATGAATTGAAGTAACCATTTCACAAAGCTTAGGTGACAACATATGAATTGAAGTAACCATTTCACAAAGCTTAGGTGACGACGTGTAAAGTGAGTTAACTATTTCACAAAGCTTAGGTGACAACATATGAATTGAAGTAACCATTTCACAAAGCTTAGGTGACGACATATGAATTGAAGTAACCATTTCACAAAGCTTAGGTGACGACATATGAAATGAGTTAACTATTTCACAAAGCTTAGGTGACAACATACGAATTGAAGTAACCATTTCACAAAGCTTAGGTGACGACATATGAAATGAGTTAACTATTTCACAAAGCTTAGGTGACAACATATGAATTGAAGTAACCATTTCACAAAGCTTAGGTGACGACATATGAAATGAGTTAACTATTTCACAAAGCTTAGGTGACAACATATGAATTGAAGTAACCATTTCACAAAGCTTAGGTGACGACATATGAAATGAGTTAACTATTTCACAAAGCTTAGGTGACAACATATGAATTGAAGTAACCATTTCACAAAGCTTAGGTGACGACACATGAAATGAGTTAACCATTTCCCTTCCTCTTATCCTTCCTTACCAGAAAGTTCTGAAAATTGTCTGTTATTCATTTATATGAGGCTGAGTCGACCTCAGAGCCGTACTGGTGGGACAAGCAATACTACCTCTGCTAGGGATTGAACAAAGACCACTGTCTAGGCAGGCAAATATGGTAGTTTACAGATCTAAAATTACCCATTACATTTCTTTGGCTTCTCAATGTATAAATATATGCTAACTGTTCCTGTATTTAGATAACTGATTTGGTGAACACAGCTAATCCTTCAACCTAATGATGTAGTGACCTAGTATAATTGAAGCCCCATCACTTCACATTTATATAGTAGATTCTGCTATTTATCAGTAACTAATGTTGTTGACGCCGGTCTCCCTGACCCAGGAATTAGCGACTTTCTCCGTAATTCCGTATATCCGCGTGAGGAACGTAAATTGCGCGAGAATCGGTAGTGGTTCTCGCCGCGTTGGTGACTTACGAGGTATGTGAGTCGGCAGCTCATAAAGCAATGGCAAACTACTGAGCGTAGTCTTGCCAAGAAATCAACAATCAGCTGAAAGGTGCTGATGTTGACAGCGATGTCCTGTAAAAGAATATGCGAACGAAAAAAAAAAAATGTTGTTGACAACCGGAAAAGAACGATAACTGCTGTATTCCTCCCACTGCAAAAGCCAGTTTCTCTGTGATTATCTCTCTAGCAACACCTATTTATTTCCCTTGGAAGACATTCTCTTCTCATCTATCGGACAAAGAGAACTACTGTTCTCATGTGTTGTACAGAGAGACAGGTTGTTCTCATGTGTTGTACAGAGAGAAGGGCTGTTCTCATCTATCGTACAGAGAGACAGGTTGTTCTCATGTGTTGTACAGAAAGACAGGCTGTTCTCATGTGTTGTACAGAGAGACAGGTTCATCTCATATATCGTATAGAGAAACAGGTTGATCTCATATATCGTACAGAGAGACAGGCTGTTCTCATGTGTTGTACAGAAAGACAGGCTGTTCTCATGTGTCGTACAGAGAGACAGGCTGTTCTCATGTGTCGTACAGAAAGACAGGCTGTTCTCATATATCGTACAGAGACAGACAGGCTGTTCTCAAAAGACAGACTGTTCTCATGTGTCGTACAGAGAGACAGGTTCATCTCATATATCGTACAGAGAAACAGGTTGATCTCATATATCGTACAGAGAGACAGGCTGTTCTCATGTGTCGTACAGAGAGACAGGTTCATCTCATTTATCGTACAGAGAAACAGACTGATCTCATATATCGTACAGAGAGACAGGTTGTTCTCATGTGTTGTACAGAGAGAAGGGCTGTTCTCATCTATCGTACAGAGAGACAGGTTGTTCTCATGTGTTGTACAGAAAGACAGGCTGTTCTCATGTGTTGTACAGAGAGACAGGTTGATCTCATATATCGTATAGAGAAACAGGTTGATCTCATATATCGTACAGAGAGACAGGCTGTTCTCATGTGTCGTACAGAGAGACAGGTTGTTCTCATGTGTTGTACAGAAAGACAGGCTGTTCTCATGTGTTGTACAGAGAGACAGGTTGTTCTCATATATCGTATAGAGAAACAGGTTGATCTCATATATCGTACAGAGAGACAGGCTGTTCTCATGTGTTGTACAGAAAGACAGGCTGTTCTCATGTGTCGTACAGAGAGACAGGCTGTTCTCATGTGTCGTACAGAGAAACAGTCTGTTCTCATGTGTCATACAGAGAGACAGGCTGTTCTCATATATCGTACAGAGACAGACAGGCTGTTCTCAAAAGACAGACTGTTCTCATGTGTCGTACAGAGAGACAGGTTCATCTCATATATCGTACAGAGAAACAGGTTGATCTCATATATCGTACAGGGAGACAGGCTGTTCTCATGTGTCGTACAGAGAGACAGGTTCATCTCATATATCGTATAGAGAAACAGGTTTATCTCATATATCGTACAGAGAGACAGGCTGTTCTCATGTGTCGTACAGAGAGACAGGTTCATCTCATATATCGTATAGAGAAACAGGTTTATCTCATATATCGTACAGAGAGACAGGCTGTTCTCATGTGTTGTACAGAGAGACAGGTTCATCTCATATATCGTATAGAGAAACAGGTTGATCTCATATATCGTACAGAGAGACAGGCTGTTCTCATGTGTTGTACAGAAAGACAGGCTGTTCTCATGTGTCGTACAGAGAGACAGGCTGTTCTCATGTGACGTACAGAAAGACAGGCTGTTCTCATATATCGTACAGAGACAGACAGGCTGTTCTCAAAAGACAGACTGTTCTCATGTGTCGTACAGAGAGACAGGTTCATCTCATATATCGTACAGAGAAACAGGTTGATCTCATATATCGTACAGAGAGACAGGCTGTTCTCATGTGTCGTACAGAGAGACAGGTTCATCTCATTTATCGTACAGAGAAACAGACTGATCTCATATATCGTACAGAGAGACAGGTTGTTCTCATGTGTTGTACAGAGAGAAGGGCTGTTCTCATCTATCGTACAGAGAGACAGGTTGTTCTCATGTGTTGTACAGAAAGACAGGCTGTTCTCATGTGT